>CM066041.1:200943366-201580142 GCA_033557465.1 Ichthyophis bannanicus | reverse complement strand
CTTGGATAACTTTGGATCTCCAGGAACAAGTAGGAATGCAGTCTTCACAGATAGTATCATCTGTACCGACTGAGCCTACGTGGGAACGCTACCCAGCACCCAATAGGAAAGCCTTTAGGAGCAGTCCATTGTGCCTGTCCACCTGCCTTCCTGCTTTCCCATGTCCTCTCCACAGTTCTTTGTTTTCTGCGGAGCCAGCAGGTTGTTCCCTTCTGTCACCGCTGAAAAACCTTTCGGCTGCTACCTTCCTTGATGCCAGCCGCGATATTTTCTTCTTTCAATTTTCTTTTTTGTTTGTTTTATCTTTTTTATTTTTTGATGGTTTCACTGCCAACTTAGGCCTTGGCCTACTTTCTTCCTGTCACGATGGAAAAACATGTCGGTGGCTTAAAAAAAATATACCAAGTGCTCTGGTACAAACATGACTGGTGTTTGAAATATTTGGGCCCAGACCATTTATCTAATGATTGTCCTTTGTGCCAACAAATAATAAAACGAGGCCTAAAGAACAGGGCCAGACAGTATGGATCCCTGTTTGCCCTGGACTCTATTTCAGTGGCTTCGGCATCGTCGAGGACATCGGCCTCCTCAAAGTCCAAGCATAATTCTAAGTCATCGGCATTGAAGCAGATACCGATCCTCGAGGTAAGTCCCTTCATCGTCGTCATGACTCACCAAAAGGTGCATCCGATGCGGATTGGCCTGCCAAATAAGCCTAGCGGGAGGACCAGTCCTCCAAAGCTCAACAAGGGTTCCAGAACATGTCTGAGGCCTCAACCTCCAGAGAGCTACTGGTTCCATGCTCTGGGATGGTGGTTCGAAGCCCCGTACGTGATTCCACCCAGGCATCCTGCCTATCGAGAGGAGCTTGGCAGCACTCCTAGCCTTGGTATCGACAGCCTCGGCAGTGCAAGCATCGACCTCAGAACCAACGCCGATATTGTTAGGACCGATGCCAGCCCTTGAGCTTGTATTGACAGCTCCTCTCCCCCTGATGCCTGCTTTTGGAACCGGTAGCCATCGTTGATAACCAACTACTTCTCGGATCCAGTATCGCACGGATCATCTTAGTAACAATGGTATATGACGACAGATAAAGACCAGTATGGTCCATCTAGTCTGCCCTGCAAGGCAGCAAGAGTAGTTGCACCTGCGACTCCATGCAGGTCACTCCTCCCCATGCCTTTGTTTTAGGGATGTACTCACTGCTCCATGTAGGTCACCCCCATTTGTTGAGATATAAAAGATAGTTAAGTTTATTTTGATTTTATCCTGTTGCTATAAAGGGATCCACTGTGTCTGTCCCATGCCATTTTGAATTCCGTCACTGTATTTTTCCCCATCACTTCCATTGGGAGGGCATGCCAAGTGTCCACCACCCTTTCAGTGAAAAAGTATTTCCTGACATTGCCTTTCAGTTTACCCCCTTGCAGCTTCCTCGGTATACCATCGGCATAGACATTGTGCCTCAACATCAACATGAGACCATCGATACTTTGCTTTTTTTTTTTTTTTTGTCGAATCAGGCTTGTCCTCTTCTGATTTCAATGATACCTTGGAGGAGTCCAGGGCTACCCAACACATTCCTTCCAGGCCCTCTCTACCTCATGAGTGGCATAGATCCCTGCCAGAGAACATATCCTTTCAAGACTTCATTCGGAACATGACAGTGGGCCTCCAGATTATTGCTACATCTGAAACAGAACCAAAGGCAGAGGAATTGGAGATCCTCCAATAACCCTCGGCACCCAAGGAAGCGGCCACATTACTGGTGCATCAAATCCCTCAGGATTTAATGCTACGTATTTGGAAGGCCCCGCTAACTGTTCCGCCTATCAGCAAACGTCTCAGTACTATGTACAGAATTCCATCATGCTCTGGCTTTCAAAAGCCTCAACTACCTAACCATTCAATAGTAGTGGAATGGCGATGCGCTGCATCAAGAGTTCTAAGACTCGTTCTTCCATGCCTCCAGGCAGGGACTCCAGGACTCTCTCTGCTTTTGGGTGTCGCTATTTTCAACCATCTATGCTCACTTCCAAGATTACTTCTTACATGCTCTACATGGCCGTGTATCTCAAGGATATCTTCAGGGATTTCGAGAATTTTGCTGCTACCATTCCTGATGACAATTGCGATGCATTACTGGCCTTGGGTAGAATCAGAATACATCAAAGTTCCTTACCAGGGCATCTTTTGATGTCTTTGGGTCTTCCAGTAATACTTCAGCAGTCTGCATCATTGCTCGCAGAATGGCATGGCCAGGCTTCTGACCTTGAACAGTGGGTTCAGGATAAATTAGCCAATATCCCCTGCTCTGGAGAGAACCTCTTTGGAAAAGTTTGGAGGGAAAAAGCTGGAGAGCTTGAGGCTGCTGATCTCACCCTCGAACATCTTTCCAGAAATATGTCAGACCCCTCTAGAGTCTAAAAAAGACTTTCTATTCTGAAAAGAATTAATATTATCCTTCTTTTCAGCCTACAGTGGCTTACCAACCTCAGCAGCAACAGCAGTGACAACAGGGTCCTCACCAGGCTAAAAAGCCTAAGACCCCTAAACCACAACCAGCAGCACAGCCACAGTCGGCACCTGGGTGTTTTGACGCCTTCCTAGAGAGCATACCTACTCTGCTTTTGCAGGGTTCACAGCTCCTTCACATAGCAGGCAGGCTTTGTTCTTATGCCCACAGGTGGCACCTCATCACTTTGGAACAGTGGACTCCTCAACATTGTCCAAAGGGACTGTCTACTTCATTTCCAAAGTTTACACCCCCCTTCCACCTCCACAAGATTATCCTGCAAATCCCTTGCAGGCCGATCTCCTGTCAGCCAAGGTGGCAACCCTGTTATTCCAGGGGGCCATAGAAAGAGTTCCTTCCGCCTAGGAGGGCAGGGGCTTCTACTCTCCTTACTTTATCACCAAGAAAACAGGAGGATTCAGGCCCATTCTAGATCTAAGGTATCTCAACAAATTTGTCTGAGAAAAATTCAAAATGATTTCCCTTGGTACACTTCTGCCATACCTTCAGAGGAACGACTGGCTGTGTTCTCTATACCTCAAGGAGGCATGCACCCATTTGTTGTTTCACCCTCAACACAGAAAGTATCTGTTTTCGGTGCCAACAAATACTTTACCAATACCGGGTCCTCCCCTTTGGGCTCGCTTCTGAACACCAAGTGTTCACAAAATGCATGGCCGTGGTGGCTGCCTATCTTCATACTTTGAGGAGCTTTGTCTTCCCCTAATTAGACAATTGGCCGATTGGGGAGAATCCCCAGAAGAGGGTCAAGCTTTCTCTTCATTGGACCATCATTGTGTTCCAAAATGTGGGATTCGTCTTAAACTTTCCCAAGTCGTACCTGGTCCCATCTCAGTGGGTAGAATTCATCGGAGCACTTCTAGACACTTGTCAGACCCGAGCTTATCTTCCACAGGATTGCTCTGCCCATCTCATCGAGCTTGCACACACCATAGGGAGTCACATTGTTGTGACAGCTAAGGAAATGCTGTGCCTTTTGAGTCACATGGCTTCCGCAGTCCATGTTGTCCCTTATGCTCACCTGCACGTGTGTGACAAGCTCAATGGATGCTGTCGTCTCAATGGACTCAGGCAACCGGCGTGTCTTCAACAAGATTTGCGTTACACCTCCTCTTGTCAACTCCCTTCAGTGGTGGTGGTCCCTCCAAACCTCCTCGGAGGGTCACCTTTTCAGATGCCTCCAACTCAATGCACCCTCACAACGAATGCTTCCAAACTTGGGTGGGGAGCACATCTGAACAGTCTCACTATACAGGGGCAGTGGGCACAGCAGGAGTCTCAGTTGCAAATTAACCTCCTGGAGCTGCGGGCTCTCATGAATGCCCTTTGGGTTTTTCAGCTCCAACTTTCAGGCAAACGGGTCTTAGTCCAAACGGATAACCAGGTGGCCATGTTCTCTGTGAACAAGCAGGGGGGAACTAGTTCCTATCCCCTCTGCCAAGAAGCCCTTCATCTCTGGTTCTTCTCTATTGCACACCGTATCCATTTCAGAGCAATGTACCTCCCAGGCGAACTCAATCTCCTAGACTCTGCTGCATCCTGTGTCCACACGAGTGGACTCTAAATCAGGCCACAGCATCTTGGATCTTCCACCTCTGGAGGACTCCCTCATTAGATCTGTTTGCCACACAGGAGAATACACAACTAATGCTTTTTTGCTTGAGGATTCACTCCAACAGTCAAGCAGTGGATGCCTTCCTTCTCCACTGGGGGAAGGTCTGCTTTATGCATTCCTATCACCCCCTTAATATCCAAAACCTTGTTCAAACTGCAGGCCAACAGAGGCTCCATGATTCTGATAGCTCCTTACTGGCCCCATCAGCATATGGTTTCCTCTGCTGCTTCAGCTAGCACGGATTCCACCCCTCACCCTGGGGCATTCATCCAACCTCCTCTCCCAGGATCATGGGATGCTTCTGCATCCCAATCCACAAGCCCTCCGTCTTAAGGCGTGGCTACCTAGAGCATGATATTTGCTGATCTCGACCTTCCTCAACAGGTCAAGGACATCTTACTTGCAAGCCATCTACTAGGCATTCTTATGCCTTCAAATGTCAAAGGTTCACTCTTTGGTGTATCCTGAAACATATTGACCCCTCAGCCTGTCCAACGAAGTTCCTTTTACATATCTCCTCCACTTAACAACGGTTCTGAAGACTAACCCGGTCAGAGTTCATCTTAGTGCCATCTCAGCTTATCACAGGCAAGTGGACAGGCACCCTATTTCATCTCACTCCTTGGTGCAATGATTTTTGCACAGTTTCCTGCTGACTAAGCTGCCAGTTGAACCACCTCCGGTAGCTTGGGACCCCAATGTGTTCATGGCGCAACTTCTAAAGCCTCCTTTTGAGCCTTTGGCAATCACTTCTTTAAAATTCCTCTTGGAAGGTAATCTTCCTCATTGCTCTCACCTCAACTTGCTGCATCAGCAAACTGCAGGCATTGGTGTCGGATCCTCATACACCCGGTTCCACCACGGCAAGGTGGTTCTCCATACACATCTACACTTCCTCCCGAAGGTGGTCTCTGCTTTCTATCTCAATCAATTGGTCATGCTACCTGGTTGTCTTCTCCAGACGGCATGCTTCTAGAGCTGAAGCAGTGCTGCACACTTTAGATGGTAAGCGTGCACTGGCTTTCTACTTGGACAGAACCAATGCTTTCAGGAAATCCTCACAATTGTTCATTTACTTTGATCCAAGTCACCTTGGACTTCCAGTCCCGAAATGCATCCTTTCAAACTGGATTGCAGACTGCAGTTCCTTTGCCTATGCTCAAGCGGGACTTTCCCTAGAGGGTCACATCACCGCTCACAATGTGTGAGCCATGGCAGCCTCAGTTGCCAACCTTCAGTCTGTCTCCATTGACATTTGTCGGGCAGCTACCTGGTCCTCCACACTTTTTGCTTCTGATTATTGCCTAGACAGGGACTCCTGTCGGGATGCTGTCTTTGGCCAGACTGACCTCCTGCACTTTTCTGTTACTTAACTGCAACTCCTAGCCTCCGTCCCGGACTTATCTCCAGGAACAAGCAGGAATGAGTCTTCACATATGGGTATGTCGGTACCGACGGAGCCTGCACGGGAATGCTCCCCAGCATCCAATCAGAAAGCTTTTGGGAGCATCCCTCGCGCCTGCGCGGTGACTTCCCGCCTTTCCCACTGCCTCTCCTCAGTTTTCGTTTTTCCACGGAGCCAACAGGACGTCCTCCTGTCACCGCAGAAATTTTCTTGTTTTCTTGTGGTCGTGGCTGTATTCCCGCCGATACCGGTACCGCCGATGCTTTATTCTTTTCCTTTTCAAACTTAGAGGAATATTTCTCCTCAGTTTTTTGTTTTAACTTTTTTGGGCCTACCAGGCCTTTCCAAGATGGAGCCTTCTTCCCCTAAGAAGTGCCTTCACTGTGGAAACTTAGTTTTCTTTTTAGACTCCAATGCTTGGTGTCTAACCTGTTTTGGTCCTGACCCTTTTTCCCCTGATACTTCAGGCTATATGGTTGGGAGAAGACCTTCCCTTTTTCGAGTTTCCCTCGATACCGTTTTTCCTCCTAAGGTGAGGACACCGGTTTATTCTTCTCTCCAGGATCAGGTAACCCACAAACAGTCTGTTAAGACTAGCCAATTCTTGAAGGGTAAGTCTCATGCACAGCATGATGACGGCTCCGGCCTTGCCCTCAAGATCCCATTGGCAATAAAACCCCGGCGGGAGTCTTCGGGCTCCAAAGCATTCACGGGGTTTCAGGATGTTCCTGGGGCTCACCCCTCACTGAACATACCTGAGCCGTGCCAGGGGGTGGCATCCGCATCGAGCGGTACCGATAACCCGACATCGGTGTCGAGTGCGTCACTCTTCACCAGGGATTGTCATCTGGTGTCCTCGGTACCTTCGGGGCCGATGGATACGACCCAGATTGGCTTTCCTGTTTCCCAGCCATGCTCGGGGTTGGTACCGGCTTCGAGCGGTACCGATACGCCGGTATCGGCATCGGTATCGAGTGTTCCACTCTTTACCTGGAATCGTCATCTGGAATCCTCGGTACCTTCGGGACCGATCGATTCGACACAGATTGACTTTCCTATATCTTCACCGTGCTCGGGGTTGGTACCGACTTCGAGCGGTACCGATACCCCGACATCGGTGCCAGTGTCGAGTGTTCCTCTCGTCGCCGAGCATCATCTTCGAACGTCCTCGGTACCTTCGGTGCCGTTCGATGAGATTCCAATTGACTTTCACGTATCGGCATCGCTGATACCACCACCAACGTCGGTACCTTCTATACATGCATCGATAGACTCGCTCGCTTCGATGCTGAGTCTAGAATCGATATCCAGTCTAGATGACTTGGTACCGACGCGTTTCGTAGCCGATCCATATCATTTCCGGCTACGCAGTACCGAGGATATTCACCAAGGCTCTCTGGTTACCTCGGTACCGCTTCAGCAGCCCTCGATTACTGCTTCGACGAAATTTTCTCCGATACCGGTACCGGTGTCGGGATCGATTCCTGCAGTTCCATCGGTGCCATCGATCCTTTCTATGCCTAGTTTGGAATCGATGCCGGGCACTGACGATGCAGTACTAACTGCCTCAAATCAGAACTGTCAGTATCACAGTCCATCGAGCAGGATTCTTTTTCTGCACCAGTCCACTATATCTTCTGGTGCTCAAGCTGCTCCTTCAACCTTAGCTTGCCCAGGATTAGTTCCTATTGGAAATCCTGCTTTTCAGAAGTTTCTCCTTGACATGGCAGCCTTCCTTGCCATTCCTATTCCTGGTTTTTCTCTTGACCAAGATCCTGCAGAAAAGGAAAATATAATGCTTCCTTTACATCATTCTTTACAGGATCTTCTTCTGAGGATATGGGAATCACCCTTAAAGGTTCCTTTGCCTTCTACAGCCATTGACGTTCTGTATCAGGTACCTCGCTCTCCAGGGTTCCAGAAAAAACAACTTCCACATCATTCCATTGTAGTGGAATCAGCAATGAGGAAGGTAAGAAGCAAGAAGAAGCATTCTTCTTATCCGCCAGGTCGTGCAACTAAAGCACTTGATGCCTTTGGACGTCAAACCTTCCAAACTTCTATGCTGGCTTCAAGAATTATTTCATATATTTTTTATATGAGTCTGACACTTCAGGAGGTCACAGAGAAATTATCTCTTTTGTCTCCTTTTTTGTCAGAACCTAAGGCCTCTGACTATTCCTTACTTCTCAATCATAGCAGGAATATCTCTTGGTTCCTTTCTCGTGCTTCTCTAGACTCTTTTGAGTCTGTTAGCAGATCCTCTGCTATTGCCATTGGAGCACGTCGTACAGCCTGGCTGCAGGCTTCAGACATGAGCAGATGGGCACAACATACACTGGGTAATTCTCCTTGTACTGGAGAAAATCTCTTCAATAAAGAGGCTTTACGTCAGGTTGCTCATTGCTCCACTGACTTTCCTAGTTCGGGAAACCGTCCTAAGCCTTCTTTTTCCCCAGGGCGTAGGAAATGTCCTACCAGACCTTCTTTCCCTAGGAAAAGAAAGTTTCATCCTTCCTCTGCCCATCCTCCAGATGTACCCAAGCAAGGGACATCTCATCCTCGTCTGAAGTCTCCAGACTCTAACCAGGCTAATCATCGCCAGCAACCATAGGTTCCTGTATGTTGCAATCTACAGTTAACTTCTTCTTACCAGAAGTTATTCTTCAAACCCTACACTGGTTTTTCTTTTCAGTATGCTAAGCTATTCGGATATTTTTGTCCATGGGTTACTGAATTCTCCCTTTCTTTTCATTATAAAGGGAGATTACAATTATCCCATGATAGTTTCTGTCCCCACAGGGACATTTTTTCCTTCAGCTGACTTACCATATGGTACGTCACCTTCCAAGCCCCTCTCTTCCAGGGTTTCCCCTGCTCGAGTTGGTACCATACTGAAACACTTCTCTTTCTTTCCAGTGTAGACTTTTTGCTATCCTTCAATGCATGCTCTGAACAACTCATCAGACAGTGACGGGAATATCTCCGCTCCCTCTGTCTGTTTTTCTCCCTGTTTTTATACAGGGGGATCCCCTCTGCTCTTTTGTTCAGTTGCTGTACAAGCAGAACTTCCAGTGCTTACTTTAATGTTTCTTGCAAGTTACTTTCAACTATCTTGCATGATACTATTCACTGCAGGTTATCTTCTTTTTGCCATATCCTTACCTGGGATGTGGCACCACATCTGACTGCTGTCAGTTTATCTCATAATTCTCCTGCACAATGCTCTCTGCAATCTTCAGAGAAGCTTTCTACTATGGGCCCTTGCTGTAGAGCATTGAACTTTGTCTCTGAGGGTTTTCCATATAATAGGAAAAACTTATATAGTCATCCATGGCTATATAGGTTCTTTATACCCTCTTGTCTCTCCTATTGTGCTACAGAAGACAAGTTTTTTCTGCGTGAATGTCCAAGGAGTTCCCAATCTGGCAGGAATCTACCCCTTTTTTCCTTACAGCTTGGCATTATCTTTTCTACTCCACTTGGACAACGCATACTCTTTTACTGTACATGATACCTCTGAGTCCCTTGACTGGGTCCTCCTGGTGTCTTAGTCTATGCGTTTTCTTGTCCTTTGGACATGTCAGAGTCCTAAAGTACTCCTGACGTGCTCTTACCAGATTGCTATTATCCTCTGTTTTTCACGCAACCATACTGGTTATTCCACTGAACTACATTCCTGCACCACGGAAATAGATTCTCTATATATCTTCAGGTGGTTTTCACCCCCTCATTATTAGATGAATCTTTTCCCATCACATTCCCCATGTGAATGTTTTTCTGTGGTTCATTTGCAGGCATGTATTCTCAGAGTCATATTCCTGTATGTATATGTCCTATACATACATATTTTTGTAATCTGTATGGGCATAAGCCATGCCTATCTATCTATCTATCTATCTATCTATATCACACACATATATATCACATATCTGGATATATATAGACATGTATGTATCTCCATATATATATATATATATATATATATATATATATATATATATATATGCCCTTTGGGAGATGTCCATAGGACACTAGGTATCACCTACTATCTCCCTAACTGTCTGTGCTATAAAGTTTTTACCTTCTTAAGGGGTCCAGACAGTCAACTTGCCTATTCTCATACGGCTTAGTAAGTGGGAGCGGTTATACACACAATTACTGCTGTGACGTCAACAGCTTCTATTTTTGTTATAGATCTCCCTATCCATGAAGTATCAAACTTCATTGTCTTCCTATCTCTTACCAGCTAGGAATGACAGTGTACATATTCAGTATTTCTGAGTACACTTCTGTTCTCCTTGGGAATAGGGGCTTTTTTCCATACACCCTCTTCCCTTCAGGACTGGGCTAATTCTCCAGATCGGTCAATCTTCTTCTTTTAGTCTTCAATGTTAATAACTGTACCTAAAAGAGTTTTCAGCTTTTTCCCATAAAGCTTTCCATTGAAGACCTGCCGTTCTTCTCCTGCCCCAGTTGACACCTGGGTTACCTGCCCATTCCTGGTTTGGAACTTCATTCTCACTGCTGTGAAGTTACCTTGAAGATTCCGCTACTGCATCTACAGTACACTCCATCACAGTTCTACTTCCTACAATCCAGTAGGTAAGCTCTATATTGTACTAGTTCATTAAATATTTAATGATACTTGACATACTTTCTAAAGACTCCTCTCTCCTGTAGTCTTTAGATTTGCTGTTCCTTGCAGCACTTCTCTATTAAACTCCTACCCCCCATCCCTCAGGGGATGCCGGGGATCCAGGTTTGGGAAATGCCGTCCTGTCCCAGGAATACACATTTTATGGGATCTCCCCTGGCATCCACAGCTAGGGAGTCCCCATATGTGAAGACTCATTCCTGCTTGTTCCTGGAGATAGCACAGTTACTTACCTGTAACAGGTGATCTCTGGGAACAGCAGGAATTAGTCTTCACAACCCACCCACCTCCCCTAGGAGTTGTATCTATCTATCTCCTTTCCTCTTTCTCTCCTTCTGTCTCAGCTATGAAACTCAACTGAGGAGAGGCAATGGGAAAGGCGGGAAGTCATCGCGCAGGCGCGAGGGATGCTCCCAAAAGCTTTCTGATTGGATGCTGGGGAGCATTCCCGTGCAGGCTCCGTCGGTACCGACGTACCCATATGTGAAGACTAATTCCTGCTGTTCCCAGAGATCACCTGTTACAGGTAAGTAACTGAGCTTTCTCTGGCACCAGACTTCACTCTCAGTGTTCTTGCTAACTGTCTTTGAGTCCAACGGGGCCACTATGTATCCACATCCTCTGGCTCCATTCTTTAGCCTTGGTCTACCACTGCTAATCCAGTCTGGTACCTGGGAACTAGGTAGTCCCATATGTGTGAAGGCTGCATTCCTGCTTGTTCCTGGAGATAATGTACTTGCTCGCCTGTATAGGTGATCTCCGGGAATAGCAGTTCTCCAGGACCAAGCAGGAAGTCAGTCCTCACATATGGGTGACGTCGGCGCCGACGGAGCCCTCGCGGAGCAATTTTCCCCAGCTTTCAAAGAAAGCCTTTGGGAATTGCAGCGCGCATGCGCGGTCCCCTTCCCGCCCAAGGGTGCCATCTTAGCCAGTCTTCTTTTTTCCGCGGAGCCCTACAGACGTGGTCTTCTTGTCCCCGCAGAAAAAGTTGATTTTTCGTCGTTTATTTCTCTTTTTTCTTCGGTTCGACGCCGGTCTCTTTCCTGCCCGGACTCGCGACGCCGTTGCGAGTCCTTCTCTTATTTTTCGGTTTCTCTGATTTTTCTTGTCAGTTTCGTTTTTTCGGTTTTTCGCTGGCAGCCCGGTCCTTTGACCTTGCAGGGGCCCTTTTTTCCCCCGATGGCTGCCAGTGGTTTCAAAAGGTGTGTTCAGTGTGACAGAAATATGTCACTCACTGACACACACGATAATTGCCTCCGCTGCCTTGGCCCAGATCACGAGGAACTGATCTGTGGGGCCTGCAGCAAAATGTCCTCCAAAGCTTTACGGAGTCGGTGGCATCAGCGGGAAAGAATCTTCGCAGATCCCACCCGTACCCAGACCTCGTCGGAGGCCTCGGCGTCCAGAGGCTCCAGCTCTGAGCATCGCCGGAGTTCCTCCGACAGAGGTTCTCCCTCCGGGGATCATCATTGGAAGGCGAAACCCGCGAGGGCGGCGTCGGTGGACGCTCCTGGTTCCGCGAGGGCCAGGTCGCATAGCCCCGATAGCCGTCCCGGGTCTTTGGAGAAGGAACGTCTCCCGAAGCCACCTCGTTTGGAATCGGAGTTGCCTGCTCGGGTAAGTCCTGTAGTCCTCCTGGACTCGCCTCCGAGGGGTCCGACGTCGGGCCCGACGGCGTCGGGGCCTGAGTCGGGGGCTGCTGGTTCACCTGAGGTCGGACTCAGGTTGACGGCCTTGGAGAGCAGACTATCTGCCTTCATGGACCAGCAGCGGGCACTGATCGCTAGCCTCGCTGGCGCCTCTGCCCCGAACGCCGGGACGTCGACGTCTAAGTCGACCCCGAAGACCGAGCCGATCCTCGAGTCCATGCGGGCTCGAGTCGATCCTTGGTCGAGGTCACCCTCGGCCTCCCGTTCGGGACCGAGGTCGTCGACGCCGACGCCTCCGCCCGCCCGAACCGACCCCACCGATTCCTCCTCGGAGTCGGCCTGGGAGTCTGAAGTGGAAGAGTCACCTGATTCTTTTCGGACTCGGTGTGTCCCCTCGGACTGCCCTGAGTCCGAACCTCGGAAACAGTCCCCCCCGGAGGATGCCCGGTTCTCGGACTTCGTCAGGGATATGGCCAAGGCTTTGGCCTTCCCTGCGGATCCCGAGGAGGAGCCTCGAGCCGAAGAGCTCGACGCCCTTCAGTACGACTCTCCCGCCAGGGAGCACTTTACTGTACCGGTTCCTCCCATGCTGGAACGACTACTCTTCCGCATGTGGGAGAGTCCGGCATCGTCGCCGGTATTAAGCAAGCGGGTCGATTCCATCTATCGAGTCCGCAAAAGCCCTGGCTTCCAAAAAGCACAGCTACCGCACCATTCCATGGTGGTGGAATCGGCCATGCATAGGCTTAAGAGCCAGAAGATGCACTCCTCGGTGCCTCCTGGCAGGGAGGCCCGCAACCTGGATGGCCTCGGTAAGAAGTGTTTCCAGGGCTCTATGCTTGCTTGTCGGGTCCAGACCTACCAGCTCTACATGGGCATGTACCTTAGAGATCTGGCTAAAGAGATAGCCGGATTCTCTGCTGGGCTGTCCGAGGAACCTTTGCGGAGGTTCCTAGCCTTGTCCACTGGTATTCGGGAATGCTCCAAATTCATTTCTCGAGCAGCCTATGATGGCTTTGAAGCATCGGCTCGAGTGGCCGCAGCCGGCATCGGTGCCCGCCGACAGGCTTGGCTTCAGTCGTCTGACCTTGAACCCTGGGTGCAGGACAAGTTGGTCGATGTCCCCTGCCGAGGTGAGAACCTCTTTGGCAAGCCCATGGCTGAGAAGGCTGCACAAATCGAGACGGAGACTCTCACCAGAACTAGGCTCTCTAGGAAGACCTCTGCCCCTTCCCAGAAGAAGAAGGGCTCGGGAAAGAAGTCCTTTCACCCGAGAAAGGCGGTTGCCTATAAACACTACCCTCAATATCAGGCCTCCGCAGCTCCCCAACAGGGTCAGCAGGCCAAGGGACGGGGTAACGGGTCCCGTAGGCAGCAAGCCCCCAAGCCTGCACCACCGGCCCCTGCTCAGCAGGGTGGGGGTTTTTGACTTCATCGGCATAGCCTCTCCCCCTCAGCTGGTTCCTCCCAGCACAGGAGGCCGGCTGGTCCACTTTGCCCACAGGTGGTCCAACATCACTTCAGATGCCTGGGTGCTTCATGTTGTGAGAGAAGGCTATCTTCTCCACTTCCACCAGGTCCCTCCCTCCTATTTCCCGGGAGAGCCTCCACGACTCCCTCTGCACAGGGACTTACTCCTTCAGGAGTTAGCAAGTCTTCTTCAGGAACAGGCTGTGGAACCGGTGCCCCACCACCTGAGGGGTCAAGGCTTCTATTCCAGGTATTTCCTAATACCAAAAAGAACGGGAGGCCTCAGACCCATCCTGGACTTGCGCAACCTCAACAAGTTCCTCGTGAGGGAGAAGTTCAAGATGCTTACCCTTGGAATCCTTCTGCCCTACCTCCAGCAGGGAGATTGGCTATGCTCCTTGGATCTAAAGGATGCCTACACGCACATCCTCATCCACCCAAGCCACCGCCAATACCTAAGGTTTGTGGTGGCAGGAAATCATTACCAGTACAGAGTACTGCCCTTTGGCCTATCCTCCGCACCACGAGTCTTCACAAAATGTCTCGCGGTGGTGGCGGCTTATCTCCGGCTTCACGGCCTCTATGTCTTTCCGTACCTAGACGATTGGCTCATCAGAGCATCGTCCTCTCCAGAAGTCACAAAAGCCACACACCGCACTGTGACTCTTCTCCAGTACTTGGGCTTTGTCATAAACTTCGCAAAGTCCACTTTGCTCCCCTCGCAAGATCTCGAGTTCATCGGCGCAAGATTGCACACTCTTCAGGCGCGAGCTTTCCTGCCTCTCGACAGGGCTCAACGGCTCATGGACCTAGCCGGCCGTTTTCGCAGCCAGTCCCTGGTCTCGGCCAGGCGCTTCCTGAGACTACTCGGCCATATGGCTTCCACCGTCCACGTGACCCCCAATGCCCGCCTGAATATGCGGCCTGCTCAGTGGTGCCTTCGCAAGCAGTGGCAACAGGCCACGGGCGGCCTAGCCGACTTAGTGCGCATCTCCGGCCCGCTGGCCTCTTCTCTACAGTGGTGGCTTCATCGGCCGAACCTGGTACTCGGAATGCCTTTTCAGTCTCCTCCGCCGGCTCAAGTGCTGACGACCGATGCTTCTCTCCTAGGATGGGGAGCGCATTGCCAAGGGGCATGTACTCAAGGTCTCTGGAGCACGTGGGAGTCTGCGCAGCAGATCAACTTCCTGGAGCTCAGAGCGATCCGTCTGGCTCTCAAGGCTTTCTCCCACCTGACTTCTCACCGGTCCGTCCTTGTCCAGACGGACAATCAAGTTGCCATGTTCTACGTGAACAAACAGGGGGGCACGGGCTCCTTCCTTCTCTGTTGAGAAGCACAGAGGCTCTGCTCTTGGGCCGTCAGCCACGGCATTCTTCTCAAGGCAGTTTATCTCCCAGGCCAAGAAAATTGCCTGGCGGACAAACTCAGCAGAATCCTCCAACCGCACGAGTGGCGACTGGATCCCTTGGTAGTTCAGAAACTTTTTCTGAAGTGGGGCCTCCCCACGATGGATCTCTTTGCCAGTCCTCTCAACCGGCAACTTCCTCGCTTCTGCTCTCGGCAGCCGCATCCCCTTCGAGTAGTGGCGCATGCTTTTCTGCTCTCATGGTCGAAAAGCCTTCTGTATGCCTTTCCTCCCATACCGCTAGTCTCTCGAACTCTTTTCAAGGTTCTCCGAGACAAAGCTTCCATGATCCTGATAGCTCCTCGGGGGCCCAGACAGCCGTGGTTTCCACTCCTGCTGCAACTGGCGGTGGAGGCTCCGTTCCCTCTGGGGTTTCAACCAGATCTCCTAACACAGGATCAGGGGTCCCTGCTACACCCCAACCTCAGATCTCTACATCTGATGGCCTGGCTGCTGAAAGGGTAGTCCTTGCTCCCCTTCTACTGCCGGCAGAGGTGGAAGAGGTCGTCCTAGCTTCCCGGCGACCTTCTACCCGCAAATGCTACGCTCTTAAATGGCGTCGCTTTTCTACTTGGTGTGCCCAGCAGTCTCAGGATCCCTTCTCCTGCTCGGTGTCGGTGATCTTGCAGTACTTGCTCTACCTCTCTAATCTGGGACTTAAGTCCAACTCCGTCAAAGTTCACCTCAGTGCTCTCTCAGCACATCATGTGCCGGTGGACGGCAGACCTCTTTCCAGCGACCCTCTCGTGGCAAGGTTTCTCCGAGCTCTCCTTCTACTTAAACCACCTCTGCGCCCGCCAGCACCTGACTGGGATCTGAATGTGGTTTTGCAGCGGATCACCTGTCCGCCTTTTGAACCTATGGCTACCTGTTCTCTCTCCGTTTTCTTTCTTGGAAAACCTTATTCCTGATAGCCCTCACTTCCGCTAGACGCGTAAGTGAATTGCAGGCCCTCGTGTCTGATCCCCCTTACACTCGGTTCTACAAAAATAGGGTAGTCCTACGGACTCACCCTAAATTTCTTCCAAAAGTGGTCTCCCCTTTTCACATCAATCAGGAGGTGGTACTTCCGACCTTCTTTCCCAGGCCACACTCCAGCCGAGCTGAAATGGTCCTGCATACCCTGGACTGTAGAAGGGCATTGAACTTCTACCTTGACCGTACGCGGGAGCACCGTAAAGCTGCTCAGCTTTTTGTGTCTTTTGACCCCAATAAATTGGGGCTCCCTGTCTCCAAGCGTACTTTGTCCATCTGGGTTGCTGACTGTATCGCTTGGGCTTATGGGGCAGCCGGACTCTCGTTAGAAATTCGGGTCACGGCTCATTGTGTTCGGGCGAAGGCTACGTCAGTGGCTTACCTCCGCTCTGTTCCATTGGCAGACATCTGCCGGGCCGCTACTTGGTCTTCGAGCCAGACCTTTGCGGTCCATTACTGCCTCGAGAGGGAGTCCCGCAGGGACAGTGCTTTCGGACAGGCAGTCCTCCGAAATCTCTTCGAGGTTTGAGCAACTCCTACCCTCCATCCCGGATGGGGGCTACCGGTGGGTAATAATTCAGTGAAGATTCCTTCCTTCTGTACTGCTGAGCTAGAGGGAGCTCATTTTGTGCTTAGGGTCTCCGGTAGCCTTAAGCTTGGGAGTCCCATATGTGAGGACTGACTTCCTGCTTGGTCCTGGAGAAAGCGTAGTTACTCACCTGTAACAGGTGTTCTCCAGGAGCAGCAGGAATCAGTCCTCACAACCCTCCCTCCTCCCCTTGGAGTTGCAATCATCTGCTTTAGTTTTTTTGCAAATTTTTATGCTGTCTTTTAGCTATGTCATCTGACTGGCTAAGATGGCACCCTTGGTCGGGAAGGGGACCGCGCATGCGCGCTGCAATTCCCAAAGGCTTTCTTTGAAAGCTGGGGAAAATTGCTCCGCGAGGGCTCCGTCGGCGCCGACGTCACCCATATGTGAGGACTGATTCCTGCTGCTCCTGGAGAACACCTGTTACAGGTGAGTAACTACGCTGAATCAGTCTTCAGAACCTGCCCTCCTCCCCTAGGAGTTGTAGGGCATTCTATTTTTCCTCTGTCACTCAGCTACAAACTCAACTGAGGGGAGGACTTGGGAAGGCAGATGCACAGGCGCAGTGGAGTACTCCTAAAGGCTTTCCTATTGGTTGCCTGTGCAGACTCCGTTGGTACCGATGATGCCATATGTGAAGACTGATTACTGCTGTTCCCGGAGATCACCTGTTACAGGTGAGTAACTATGCTCTCTATCATGGAAAATAAATAGAAAAGGCATATTTTACCTTTAAATATCTGACCTGTATGTGGCTTAAAACCAGCAAGGGGGCAAGCAGAGTGTGGGTCACTAGCGCTTTATTAAATACCAAAACCCCGACGCGTTTCGGCAAAAGTCTTCATCAGGGGGCTAGAGGAACAATGTATAAACCCAATACAGTGGATGAAGCGCATGAGAATGTGTAACCAATAATGTGGTTGATAATGAGGAAGAAGTGGCAGCCGCTCGCCTGTGCTTTCCGACTTTACTATTGCTATAGGCACGCAGGAGTTAAGTACAAAACAGAATAACAGCCAAGATGAGGGCTGTTATTCTGTTTTGTACTTAACTCCTGCGTGCCTATAGCAATAGTAAAGTCGGAAAGCACAGGCAAGCGGCTGCCACTTCTTCCTCATTATCAACCACATTATTGGTTACACATTCTCATGCGCTTCATCCACTGTATTGGGTTTATACATTGTTCCTCTATCCCCCTGATTGAAGGCTTTTGCTGAAACGCGTCGGGGTTTTGGTATTTAATAAAGTGCAAGTGACCCACACTCTGCTTGCCCCTTGGTGGTTTTTGGACTCTCTGCGAGCCAGTGCTCTTCCTTGTGTCCTGTATGTGGCTTAGACATTCTTCCTTCCTTAAAGGACATTAATGGTTGATAATGAAACTACAAGATTTGAAAAAATGCAAGTAGAAAACAAACAAAAAGCACCAAACGTGCATAGTATAGGATTAAATAGTGACCAAAGATTTGAACACTTGACCTTCATACAAGCTGAAATGGAAGTGAAATAGCACTTAAAGTAAATGAAGGGAAAGTGAAGTGTGTTGTAACAGCAAGATCATGTTTGATATAAGCAAAATTTTCTTCATAAAATTATATCTGCTCGGCACATGGTCCTATCACAAGCCAGCTGTGACAGGCTTGGATTGTCTTATTGCATCTGGGACTCGCAGCTCTGGTTTCCTTAGGGAAGGCAGATGTACAGGTCTGTACATGCAGTGGGAGCAAATCTTTAAATCAAAGCAGGTCAGCCCTGTTTTCTTGATGTCAGAAACCATGTGATAACTGTTAACTTACAGCTAAAGATTAGTTTGGTGGATATCAAATAAGTATGTCTATATATTCCTTGCCTTAGATTCAACATCTGAAGATGTGCTATGGACAGAAAAATATCAGCCTCAAGAATCCAGTGAACTTATAGGGAACTCTGGAGCGGTGAAAAAATTATACAGGTTGGCACTGAATATATTGGCTTTTTTTTGGGTGCATCTATTTTTTATTTTTTTTAAAATATGATTACCAAGTAATCTATTAAAGCTGCCTGTATCTATATATCTATATATTTCTATAAAGAACTAAAATACCCTTGGCATCAGTGGCATCTGTCAGCATCTTACAATTGATTAGGAATGGCTGTCGAGACAGGACTTAAACTAGGCCAGCCAACAAAAGCATATGAACCACCATATCAGAGGCAGCAAACAAATTAAGTGAAATCAACAAAGCTAACTCATGTCCATCCACCGCTTCCTCATTATCTGTCCAGTCCAGATGCATGGGTTATGCCCCATGACCAGCAGATGGAGACTGAGATGTCACCCCATAAGGGCTCTGTGCATACCTCCCACCAATATTTCTCAGTCTCCAGGAGACAGAGGTGGACTCTGTGCAGTCTGGACATTACTGTAGACAGATGTAGGGAAAAAAAAATAATAAAGGATTGGTTGGCTAGCTCTGCAAGGAGTCTGGCACTGGGATTCAGCAGAAAGTGGACCCTGGGGTGCTAAGTCCTCCCCCTTGAACCTCTCCTTGCTTTTGCTAGGTTCAGTCATGCTCCTTGATCTTTCTCCCCAACTTGTGAGCGGCGTCCGGAGGGCTGGATCTGTGGCAGAGCCTGGCCCTTTAAATTCTTTGGTTAAAAAGAAAAAGGAAACCAAAGCGGTAGGCTGTGGCACAGGGAACTTGATCAGCACAGTTACAATGCAGTGCAGCCAGCTGGGACTTCGGCAAGGCGCCAAGGTAGGTTAGGGAGTGAAAGTTGCAGTCATGGGCGATGCTGTTGTACCGCACTGCCTGTGGCTGCAAAACAGAGCCATGCGGCAGAGGAGTTAATACTGTTGTGGTGGCTGGAGAAATAGATCAGACTCTGGGGAGTGTTTTGCCGATGAATCAGTCTTTCCCTCAGCCTCGGCAACCCGTGGTTTTGGCTGGAAATGCTGCCATGATTGCAGGAGCGGAACCAGAGATAGAGGAGCTGTTGGAGGGCATGGATCCCCCCATCCCCCCGGTACAGTCTGGGAGTTTGGGAGAGAGCTTAAGTACCACTTGAGATAACGTTTGTGCTACTTCTGCACCAGGCCTTCTATATGAAACAGGACCTGGAGTCCAACCACAAAGCAACTCTCACTCACACACTCAGCAGTACCAGTCCAGAGCAAGTTATAACCAAACGTAGTTTATTATGATCAGAAGGGAACTCTCCAAAAACACCACCAACCCAACACGGCCATGTTTCAGCTTGGCCTTTGTAAGCAGTTTGGCCTCTATAGGAGCTAATATGATCAAAAATAATCCATTTTCCATATTCTTACAAAACTTAATAAACAATAATAAAGAAGGCAAGAAAACAATAAATCAAATATAAAACATTCATATAATGACACCATCTAAAAGTGCAAACTAAAATCATAAGTGATAAAGCAAATAGAATGATATAAAAGAATGTAAAAAACGCATAAAGACATAAGTTACTGAGTTGTAGATGAGAGCAAGAAAAAGCCTTGTTTAATAGGGATACAATGTTAGCTATTGAACATCACAACTGAAAGGGTATATTAAAACCATCAAACGTGATAAAAAGCCTCTTTATTAAAATTTGGTTGGTAACATCCCAGAAGGGAGTGATAAGAAAAAGAAAACGTGTGGATCAAAAAATTAAAAGTAAATACCGGATGTATCACGCTATAGTATTCACTTTGTATATCAGATCAAATAGATAAGCACTACTTCTGAAACAAAAAGGAGGAGATGCCATAGTATGCAGATCTTGTGCATTTGACAGTGAAGGAACGTTGGAATCTTCCTCTCAGGGTCAATTTTCTATCTCAGGGTCCAGTTCTAATGCTGAATGTGGGCCTTCCTTCAGGCGGAGTTAGACAAAGTGCATTGAACTCTTTATGCATAACGACCTTAGCATGTTTTTTTGGCAAGATTCAGAGTGTTTCCTTGGCCTCACATCGAGATGATGTGAGGTTTTTTTGAGAGGTGTCAAGCATGTGCGGCCTCAGATTTGGCAGCAAGATTCTGTCTTGGGACTTGAATTTGTGTTTTTTGAGCCTCTCAGCCATGCTGTGTTAAAGGAAATGCTCATAAACTTTGAAAGCAGTCTTCCTAGTAGCTATTTGTTCAGCCCATAGGATTTTGGAGCTTCAGGCTTTGTCGTGTAGAGAACCATTTCTCCAGGAACAAGCAGGGTGTCAGTCCTCACATATGGGTGACGGCGCTAACGGAGCCCTCGTGCGGAGCACTTCCCCAGCTTTCAAAGAAAGCCTTTGGGATTGCATCGCGCATGCGCGGTCCCCTTCCCGCCCAAGGGTGCCATCTTGCTCAGTCTTCTTTTTTCCATGGAGCCCAATGAATGCGGTCCTGTTTCCACCGTGGAAAAAATAGAAAAGTTGATTTATATTTTTCAGCTTCCCGGTTCGACACCGGTTCCCCTTCCCGCCCTTTGCTCGGTACACCGGTATCGAGTCCGGTCCTATTTTTCGTTTTTGTCCTTTGTGACTAGCGTTCGCGCTCTTTTTAGTTTTCACTGGCAGCCCGGTTGTTTCACCTCGCAGGGGCCCTTTTCCCCCCGATGGCTGCCAGCGGGTTTAAGAAATGTGATCAGTGTAAGAAGTTGATGTCTCTCACTGACACACCACAACTGCTGCCTCGGTTGCCTCGGCCCCGACCATGACCAAGTGGTCTTTGGGGCTGTGCGATAAGATGTCTTCGAAGTCTTTGAGGAGCAGGCAGCAGCAGCGGGACAAGATTTTTTCCGAGTCCGCCTCCGGCCGGGCCCAGACCTCATCAGAAGCCTCGACATCTCAGGAATCGGAGCCCGAGCACCATCGTGGGTCTTCTGAGCGGGGGTCTCCCTCCAGGGAACACAGGAGGAAAAAGAAACTCGTGAGTCCGTCATCGCTGGATGCCTCTGATCGGCTTGGGCCCTTGGGTTCCAGGCCGCGGAGCCCGGACTGCCGCCGCTCCGGGTCCTCGGAGTCGGAGCGGCCTGCTAAACAACCTCGCAGGGAGCCGGAGACATCAGACAAGGTAACTTCTGTTGTCCTCGTGGACTCTCCTCCAGGAGAGCCATTGTCAGGCCCGAGAATGTCGGGGCCTGAGTCGGGAGCTGCGGAGCCTTCTGAGCTCGGTCTCAGGTTGGCGGCCCTGGAGAGCAGCATGGCTGCCTTCATGGAGCAGCAGCGGAGCACTGATGGCCGGTCTCACCGGTCCATCTGCCCCGACCACCAGGACGTCGACGTCTAAGTCAATGCTGGAGGCTGAGCCGATCCTTGAGTCAATCAGGTCTTGAGTCGATCCTTGGCCAAGGTCCCCCTCGACCTCCCGTTCGGGACCGAGGTCGTTGATGCCGGTGCCTTTGGCATCTGGGCAGTCAGGCCCGAAGCCCTCGAGGCCGGAGCGCATCGAGTCCTCAGCGCATTGAGTCCTCCTCGGAGGACTCGGCGGAGGAAGACTCCCCAGACACCTTCCGGACCCAGTGTATCCCATCGGACTCGACAGGTTCGGAGTCTCGGACTAGGTCCCCTCCAGAGGACACTCTGTTCTCGGACTTAGTCAGGTACATGGCCAAGGCTTTGGCAATCTCCAGGAACAAGCAGGAATATAGTCCTCACATATGGGTATCGTCGGTACCGACGGAGCCTGCGCGGGAACGCTCCCCAGCGTCCAATTAGAAAGCCTTTGGCAGCATCCCAACTGCGTGCTACCTTCCTGCCTTTCCCAACTGCCTCTCTCCAGTTCTTCGTTTTCTGCGGAGCCAGCAGGTCGTTGTTCCTGTCACCGCAGAAAATCTTTTCCTTATTTCTTTTTGTGGTCGCGTCTGCCTTCCTCAACACTATACTGGTACCGCCGGTTCTTCTTTCTTTCTTTCTTTTTAAAAAAAAAAAAAAATATATATATATATATATATATATATATACTATTTTTTTCCAAACTTTTCTTTTCCAGGTGCTTGCGCCATTTTGGGCCTTAGGCCCAAAATTTCCTCCACTATGGAAAAACCCGCTTTGGGTTTCAAAACGTGCACCAAGTGTGGCGGTACCAGCTCCGTCACCGACACCCATGAGTGGTGTCTTAAATGTTTAGGTCCTGACCATTCCATCTCCGATTGTATGGCTTGTGCCATGATGTCCAAGAGGGGTCGACAAAACCGAGCTGCTAAGCTCAGCGCCCTTTTTCCCTCCGATGCAGCTTCTGTGGCATCGACGTCTTCCAGGGCTTCGTCTTCCTCCTATGGATCTCAGGTAACTAAACATAAGTCTGGCCGGTCCTCAAAGGGTAGATCTCCTTCCAAGCATCGAGATGCCTCTGGCGTTGCCCTTGAGGGTTCTGTACCGGCAAAATTGCCCCGGCGGGAGGCTTCGGCTTCCAAAGCAATATCGGGGCTCCAGGATGTTCTCGAGGCGTCGACCTTGGCAGAACTACTGGTGCCATGCTCTGGGGTACCGGCTGCTTCCTACGGTACCGATACCCAGGCATTGGCATCGTCGATAGACCAGAGGTTCCTGGCTATTGAACGCAGTCTGACGGCTCTCCTTGTGGCATCGACACCCTCGGAACCGTGTCAGACAGTTCAACTGGTACCGACGACGGTATTGGTACCGGTACCGACAGCATCGACATCAACATCGGTGTCTGTTTTGCCGGCACCCAGTCATGCGATGCCTTCCGGTACCGATACACCGGTACTGATTCCCCCTGGTACCGACTTTGGTTGGTACGGGTATCGGGCTCTTCAAGAGCATCCGGACAGAAAGTACTTTGAATCCTCAGAGGAGTCCGATGATTCTGACAGCTCTGTCGGTACCAGAATACTTCTCCCGGAGGAGCCTTCCTCTCCTAAACGTAGGATGTCTCCTCCAGAAAATATCTCCTTTCAGGATTTCATCAGGGAGGTGGCTTGAGGTCTGTCCATTACTATGATAACTGAAACAGAGCCCAGGGCTAAGGAGTTGGAGATTAACAATATCCCAAAGCTCCTAAGGAGGCAGCTACCTTGCCTATCCATGAGATCTTACATGATCTCATGTTGAGAATGTGGGAGACACCTCTTACCACCTCTCCTCACTCTCGCAGACTGGATACCATATATCGAGTCCCTCCTTATCCTGGTTTCCAGAAAACTCAGCTTCCTCACCACTCTATTGTAGTGGAATCAGCTATGAGAAGGATCAGGAGTGCAAAGAGGCATGCCTCTAATCCTTCAGGATGTGAGTGTTGAACTTTGGATGCCTTTGGACGTCATACTGTCCAGGCTTCCATGCTTTCTGCCAGGATCCGTTCCTATATTTTATATATGGGAATGTTCCTTAAAGAAGTCACAGGAGACTTGGAGATTTTAAGCCTTCTCCTTCCTGATGACAAGAGGCAGGATTTTCTCACACTGGTTAAACATGCCCAGGATGTTTCTAAGTTTGTCAACCGTGCAGCTTTTGACTGTTTTGAGTGCATAAGCAGAACCTCTGCCATTGCCATAGGTGCACGTAGAATTGCCTGGCTCCAGGCATCCGATTTGGAGCTCTGGGTGCAGGACAAACTGGGCAATATCCCTTGTACAGGTGAGAATCTATTTGGCAAAAATTGGCAAGAGAAAGCCAATGAGTTGGATGCTGACAACTCCACTTTGGATAGGTTATCCAAAGCCACAACTGATCCTGCAAGAAAGAAATCTTTCAAGAAACCATTCTTCTCAAAAAAGAAGAGGTTTTATCCCTCTTATTCCCAGCAGGGACGTTCTGCATGTCAGCCTGCCCGAAAGAGTCAGCAACCACCTAAACAAAGGAAAGCAAAGACTGCTAAGCCTCAACCGTCTCAGCAGTCTCAGCCTCCATAAGGCCTTTGACTTTCATCTAGAGAACTTAGCCCTCCTGGCCCTCAATGGACCAGAGCCTTCCACCATTCCAGGAAGGTTGTGTCACTTTGCCCCCAGATGGGGGCAGATAACAGCAGAACATTGGACACTCTACATTATAAAAGAGGGGGTACAAGCTTCACTTTCTGTGCATGCCCCCTCCCACAATGGTAAGACAGTTCAATTCTCAGACCTCTCTCATCAACCTGTTAGATCAAGAGGTCACTATGCTTCTTGCCCAAGGGGCAATAGAAGAAGTACCCATTCATCAACAGGGTACAGGGTTTTACTACCCCTATTTCCTTATCCCAAAGAAAACAGGGGGACACAGACCTATTTTAGACCTCAGAGAATTGAACAAATTCCTTTTCAAAGAGAAATTCAAGATGATTTCTCTGGGATCTCTGCTGCCATACCTTCAGAATCAGGATTGGCTTTGTTCTCTAGATCTCAAGGATGCGTACACTCATGTTCTCATCCATCCAACTCACAGAACGTTCCTTTGGTTCCTTTTTCAAGGAAAGCACTACCAGTACAGGGTGCTTCCTTTTGGCCTGGCCTCAGCACCAAGGGTGTTTACGAAATGCATGGCTGTGGTGGCAGCATTTCTTCGCACTCTAGGAATATTCGTCTTCCCCTACTTAGACGACTGGCTCATTCAAGCCCCATCAGAGTCAGAGGCCAGGACTTCTCTATCTTGCACAATGCGTATCCTTCAGGATTTGGGTCTCGTCATAAACATCCCAAAATCCAGTCTAACTCCCGCTCAGGCTCTAGAGTTCATAGGAGCTTTGCTGGATACCAGAAAAGCAAGGGCCTATCTTCCTCAGACCCGTTGCCTTCACATGGTGCAGTTAGCTTCTCAAGCAGTGCTAAAACCTCATCTCACTGCCCGAGAAATGTTACAACTACTAGGCCATATGGCATCTACAGTGCATGTGGTTCCTTATGCTCGCCTCCATATGAGAGCAGCCCAGTGGACTTTATCCACTTAATGGACCCAGGCATCATGGTGCCTGTCAGAGAAAATTGCAAACACAAATTGCCTTATTTTGTCTCTCCAATGGTGGCAGTCCACTCAGAACCTGTTGCAGGGGTCCCCATTTCAACAACCTTTACCCCAGGCAACTCTCACAAGAGATGCTTCACCAATGGGTTGGGGAGCTCATCTGCAAGACCTCTCCACCCAAGGCACTTGGACTCCACAGGACACTCATCTATATATCAATCTCTTAGAGCTCAGAGCAATCTTCCTTGCTCTTCGAGTGTTTCACACCCTGCTCAGCTACAAGACAGTCCTCATTCATACAGACAATCAAGTAGCCATGTTCTACGTGAACAAGCAGGGGGGAACAGGCTCTCTGTCGCTTTGCAACGAAGCTTTGCGACTATGGGCCCTCGCCAGAGAGCATCAGATTCATCTCCTGGCAGTGTATTTTCCAGGCATACAAAACTCTTGGGCAGACAGACTCAGTCGAGTTCTACTTCCACACGAATGGTCTCTGCATGCAGATCAGGTGGCCAATATTTTTCAAATTTGGGGAACCCCGGACATAGATCTCTTTGCAAGTTCGTTGAATGCCAAACTTCCCCGGTTCTGTTCCAGAATTCCTGCTCAGGGCTCTCAGGCCAGGGATACTTTCCTCCTTCACTGGGGTCAAGACTTCCTTTATGCCTTTCCACCCATTCCCCTAATTCCCAAAACCCTGTTCAAGCTTCAGAGAGACAGAGGCCGTATGATTCTCATAGGTCCACATTGGCCACGGCAAGTGTGGTACCCTCTGCTTCTACATCTCTCTCAAGCTCCCTCCCTGGAGTTAGGATCTGCTCCAGATCTCCTTTCTCAAGAGGACGGGATGTTGTGGCATCCATTACCTCAGTCTCTGCATCTCAGGGCCCGTTTGCTGAAAGCCTAGAACTTCACAGTCTTAACCTTTCCCAGCAAGTAAAGGATATCCTTTATGCTTCCTTGACTCCTTCCACAAGACGCTCTTGTGCTTTCAAGTGGAAAAGGTTTACCATATGGTGTTCGCAGAAGGGTCTTAACCCCCTTGCGATACCTCTGGAATCATTACTGGAGTATCTCCTTCATTTATCCAATGCAGGACTTAAAACTAACTCAGAGTCAATTTGAGTGCTATTGAAGCTTCTTTCAAGCCTCTAAATGGACAACCTATTTCCTCCCATCCTCTTATAGTAAGATTTATGAGAGGCCGCCTTCTAACTAAGCCTCCCATTAGGCCACCACCGGTGGCATGGGACTTAAACCTGGTTCTTGGTCAGCTCATGAAGCCACCTTTCAAACCCTTAGCTACTACCTCATTGAAATTCCTTTCTTGGAAGGTTATCTTTCTCATTGCAATCACATCAGCACGCCGCATCAGTGAGTTGCAGGCACTAGTAGCTGATCCACCTTATACAAGGTTCCATCATGACAAGGTAGTCCTTAGGACTCATCCACACTTTATGCCAAAGATGGTCTTGCCTTTTCATTTAAACCAAGTGGTCTACCTGCCTGTGTTTTTTCCAAGGCCTCATGCATCTAATGCAGAAAAGAATTTTCATACTTTGGATTGTAAAAGAGCTTTAGCCTTTTACTTGCAAAGAACACAGCAACATAGGAAGTCCTCTCAACTTTGTTGCTTTTGATCCTTCTCATTTGGAACTTCCAGTCTCCAAGAGAACACTGTCCAGCTGGATTGCTCAGTGTATTTCCTTTGCCTATCAGAGTAAGAATCTTCCTCTGGAGGGCCATGTCACAACTCACAATGTGAGAGCCATGGCAGCTTCAATCGCTCATCTGCACTCTGTGTCTATAGACGACATCTGTCGAGCAGCCACTTGGGCCTCGGTTCATACCTTCACAGCCCATTACTGCTTGGACAAGGACTCCCACCGGGATGCCTTGTTTGGTCAGGCTGTTCTTCACCACCTGTTCCATACCTAATCAACTCCTACCCACCATCCCTGGTTGTATGCCAGAGATCCATGGGGGGAAGTGGAGCCCTTTCACAGGGACACACAACTTCTGGGGTCTCTCCCTGGCATCTAAAGCTAGGGAGTCCCCATATGTGAGGACTACATTCCTGCTTGTTCCTGGAGATAGCATAGTTACTCACCTGTAACAGGTGATCTCCAGGAACAGCAGGAATTTAGTCTTCACAACCCACCCACCTCCCCTAGGAGTTGTATCTCTCTATCTATCTTTCTCTTTCCCTCTCTGTCTCTCTCTTTGTCTCAGCTTTAAACTCAACTGGAGAGAGGCAGTTGGGAAAGGCGGGAAGGCAGCATGCAGGCGCTGTGGGATGCTCCCAAAGGCTTTCTAATTGGACGCTGGGGAGCGTTCCCGCGCAGGCTCCGTCGGTACTGCCGATACCCATATGTGAAGACTAAATTCCTGCTGTTCCCGAAGATCACCTGTTACAGGTGAGTAACTATGCTTTCCCTGCGGATGCCGAGGAGGATCCTCAAGCCGAAGAGCTCAATGCCCTCCAGTATGACTCTCCCCCGAAGGAGGCCCTTACTGTACCAGTGCTTCCGATGTTGGAACGGCTGATGCTCCAAATGTGGGAGTCCCCGGCCTTGATGCCGGTACTCAGCAAGTGGGTCGATTACATCTATCGAGTCCGCAAGAGTCTTGGGTTCCAGAAAGCGCAGCTGCCGCACAACAACATGGTTGTGGAATCGGCCATGCATTGGCTGAAAAGCCAAAAAACGCACTACTTGGAACCTGGACGACCTCGGCAGAAAGTGCTACCAGGGCTAGATGCTGTCATGCTGTGTCCAAACTTACCAGCTGTACATGGGCATGTACTTGCGGGACCTGGCAAAGAAGATTGCTGAGTTCTCGGCTGGCCTGTCCGAGGAACCCTTGCAGTGCTTCAAGGCCTTGTCCACAGGGATTAGAGAGTGCTCGAAGTTCATGTCTCGAGCAGCTTACAATGGCTTCGAGGCTTTGGCCCACGTAGCCGCAGCCAGCATCAGGCCTGGCTCATGTTGTCAGACCTAGAGCCATGGTTTCAGGACAAGTTGGTCGATGTCCTGTGCCGAGGAGACAACCTCTTTGGCAAACCCATGACTGAGAAAGCTGCAGAACTAGAGTCCGATTACTTGACCCGGACAAGGTTGTCGAAGAAGACATCTGCACCTTCTCACAAGAAGAAGGCCTCGGGGGGAAAAAGCCCTTTTTTCCGAGGAAGGGGACGGCTTACAAAAACTACCCCACTTACCAGGCCACCCCAGCTCCCCAACAGGGGCAGCAGGCCAGGGGACAGGGGCATGGCCCATGTAAGCCAAAGACCCCCAAGTCTCCAGCTCCGGCTCCTACCCAGCCGGGAGGGGGTTTTTGACTCTCGGTACATAGCTCCTCTCCCATCAGTGGTTTGGCCCTGCACAGGTGGAAGGCTGGCCCTGTACGCTCACAGGTGGCCAGCCATTACTACTGACGCCTTGGTTCTGCAAGTAGTCCAGCAGGGCTACTTACCTCACTTCCACCAGGTGCCCACCTCCTTTTTCCTAGGAGAGCCTCTCAGGCCCCCTCTTCACAGGAATCTCCTCCTGCCAGAGTTGGCAGGTCTGCCAAAGGATCAGGCGGTGGATCTGGTTCCGCACCACCTGCAGGGGCAAGGCTTCTACTCCAGGTATTTCCTCATACCAAAAAGAAAAGGAGGCCTTCACCCCAACCTGGACCTGTGAAATCTAAAAATGTTCCTGGTGAGGAAAAAGTTCAAAATGCTTTCCCTTGGGATCCTACTGCCTTACCCTCCACCAGGGAGACTGGCTATGCTCCTTAGATTTAAAGGATGCTTATACTCACATCCTCATACACCAAGACCACAGACAATACCTCAGGTTTGTGGTCAGAGGAAACCACTTCCAGTGCAAGGTGCTTCCCTTTGGCCTAGCTTCTGCTCCCAGAGTATTTACCAAATGCCTGGCAGTGGTGGCGGCCTTCCTCAGAAGCCAGGGAGTCTTCGTCTTTCCATATCTAGACGACTGGCTCATCAGGGGCCAATCGGCACAGCAGGTCACTGCTTGCAGAGTCACCCTGCTCCAGCACCTAGGGTTTGTTATAAATCACGAAAAGTCCACTTTACTCCCCACTCAGAACTTGGAGTTCATAGGGGCAAGACTGGACACACTTCAGGCACGGGCGTACCTACCGCTGGACAGGGCGAGGCGGTTGTTGGACTTGGTACAGCAGGTCCAGCACAAACCTCAAGTCTCCGCAAGGGTCTTCCTCCGCCTCCTGGGTCACATGGCCTCCACGGTGCATGTGACTCCATATGTTCGATTCCACATGCGCACAGCTCAATGGAGCATCAGTGGATGCAAGCCACTGGCCGCCTCAGAGATAGAGTAGCGATTTCCAAGCTACTGGTGACAGCCTTGCAATGGTAAGCAATCACCAAACAAAACCCTCCAAAACCAGAGGAAATTTCTTTTTGTCTGATATTACCGAGGGAGGTCAGAATTACTGTCTAACCCCACCAGACAGCAGCCTCCATTTTATTCATAAGTGTAAACTTTCTCAAAAGGCTTAGCTCATTATTCAGGACTTCTTTTAAACTCCCTCGATGCGGTATCAAAATTAGGCACGACATGCACGTTTCGGGATCCCCTCCCTGTATCAAGTGCTGCTTCCGTCAACTCATAGAAACCGCCAAGTGAGAAAGTGAGAAAGTTTACACTTATGAATAAAATGGAGGCTGCCGTCTGGTGGGGTTAGACAGTAATTCTGACCTCCCTCGGTAACATCAGACAAAAAGAAATTTCCTCTGGTTTTGGAGGGTTTTGTTTGGTGATTGCTTACTGTTGGTATTCATTTTATTACCAAACCTGGGGTGATTGGTGTATATAGCCTTGCAATGGTGGCTTCACCCTCCCAACTTGCTTCAGGAAGTACCATTCCAACCTCCCTCTCACACCAGAGTGCTGACGACAGATGCCTCCTTGCTGGGCTGGGGTGCCCATTGCCAGGGTTTATGCACTCAGGGTCTGTGGTCCTCGCGAGAGGCCGCACTTCAGATCAGTCTTCTAGAGCTTCGAGCCATCCGCCTAACTCTTCAAACATTCTGTCATCTTCTTGCACATCAGTCGGTGCTGATACAGACAGACAATCAGGTAGCGATGTTCTACATCAACAAACGGGGGCACAGGATCTCGCATCCTATGCCAGGAAACCCTGGATCTCTGCTCTTTTGCAGTGGCACATCACATGTCCCTAAGGGCAGTTTATCTGCCCGGTCAGGAGAACCTCCTGGCCGACAAGTTGAGCAGGATTCTTCAGCCTCACGAGTGGCGACTGAACCGGGATGTAGCCCAGCAGATCTTCAACTGTTGGGTTCTCCCATCCATGGATCTCTTTGCCAGCCCGCAAAACCATCAGTTGCCCCGGTTCTGCTCGAAGCATCCGCTGTGCGTGGCGGCGGATGCTTTCCTAATCTCGTGGGCACAGGGCCTTCTCTATGCGTTCCCACCCACGCCCCTGGTGGCACGCACTTCAAGATTCTTCGGGACAAGGCCTCGGTCATCATGGTAGCACCCAGGTGGCCCAGACAACCTTGGTTCCCTCTTCTCCTTCAACTGGCGGTTGAAACTCCACTCCCACTGGGGGTGCAGCCCGACCTCTTGACCCAGGAACAGGGTTCCTTGCTACACCCCAATCTCAGATCCCTCAACTTAATGGCCTGGCTGCTGAGAGGGTAGTGCTTGCTCCTCTTCTCCTTCCCAAAGAGGTAGAGGAGGTGTTGCTGGCCTCTAGGAGGCAATCCACTAGAAAATCCTACGCGTTCAAATGGCATAGGTTTTGAAGGGTGGTGTGCCCAGAATAAGGAGGACCCGTTCACTTGTCAAGTACCTCAGGTATTGCAGTACTTGCTCCACCTCTCGGAGTTAGGCCTCAAGTCTAACTCTGTCAGGGTTCACCTGAGTGCGCTATCAGCTCACCCTTTGGTATCCCGATTCTTCAGAGGCCTCCTCTTGAAGCCTCCAAGTCGCCCACCGGCTACAGAGTGGGACTTAAATGTGGTCTTGCAGCAGCTTACTTGCCCACCTTTTGAACCAATGGCCACCTGTCACCTACGTTTCCTTTCCTGGAAAGCACTCTTTCTGGTGGCGCTCACGTCTGCTTGACGGGTGAGCGAGCTGCAGGCTTTAGTATCGGATAGGCCATATACACTGTTTTATAAAAACAGGGTGGTCCTACGTACTCACCCGAAATTCCTTCCAAAAGTGGTTTCCTCGTTTCACTCAACCAAGAGGTGGTCCTTCCAACCTTCTTCCCCAGGCCACACACCAGCAGGGCTGAAGCGGTTCTGCATACCCTGGACTGTAAGAGGGCGCTCGCCTTCTACCTGGAGCATACGCAGGGACATCGGAGAGCTCCCCATCTCTTTGTCTCTTATGACCCTAGTAAACTAGGTCTACCTGTCTCCAAGCGTACGTTATCCACCTGGAAGGCAGACTCCATCAGAGGGGGCGAACAGGGCAGCTAACCTCCAGCTGCAGGGCTGAATGATGGCCCACTCTGTCTTGGCTAAGGCCGCATCAGTGGCTAACCACCGTTCTGTTCCGTTGGCAGACATCTGCCGGGCCGCAACTTGGTCTTCAAGCCAGACTTTTGCAGCCCAGTACTGCCTGGAGAGAGAGTCCTGGCGGGAAAGTGTTTTCGGTCAGGCGGTACTCCGTAACCTATTCGAATTTTAGGCAACTCCTACCCTCCGGTGTCAGGCTACCATGGGGGTTGTGTTCTCAGAGAAAAATCCTATCACTGCTGCTGCGGCTCTTCTAGAGGGAGCCATTTTCAGCTATGGGTTCTCGGTAGCCTATAGCTAGGGAGTCCCATATGTGAGGGCTGACTTCCTTCTTGTTCCTGGAGAGTTACTCGCCTGTAACAGGTGTTCTCCAGGGACAGCAGGAATCAGTCCTCATGGCCCTCCCTCCTCCCCTGGAGTTGCAGTCCTTTGATTAATTTTTTTCTCATTTTTGCCGTCTTTTTAGCTATGTCATCTGACTGAGCAAGATGGCACCCTTGGGCGGGAAGGGGACCGCGCATGCGCGATTCAATCCCAAAGGCTTTCTGGGGAATTGCTCCGCACAAGGGCTCCGTCGGCGCCGACGTCACCCATATATGAGGACTGATTCCTGCTGTCCCTGGAGAACACCTGTTACAGGTGAGTAACTACACTTTCTGGTGATATCTCGAGCAAAGGTAGTTCTTCGCCCTGTGCTGTCATTTCTACCTCAGGTGATGTCAGTGTTTCACCTTAATCAGGCAGTAACCCTTCTGTTTTTTTCGTGATTTGGGAGGTGACTCCGAGTCTTGGAAGTTGCATTTGTTGGATATTTGGCAAGTTGTTCTTCGGTACTTGACGACAAAGAATTTTGTTAAGTCATACCATCTGTGCTTATTAGGAGTCCGCATAAAGGTGAGGCAGCTTAGAAAGCGTCGATTGTACATTGGCTGAAGAAGGCCATTGCTTCCACATGCTCAAAGGTTGGCCTGCTCCAACGGGGCTGAAGGCCCTTTCAACCAGAGCTCAAGTGGCTTCTTGGGTTGAGTGCAGTCTTGTGCCTCCAGTGGACATCTGTAAAGCAGTTGTCTTTTTTTCATTCTTTTGTGTGTCGCTATTCTCTGGGTGTTCAGACCCAGGGAGATGCATGGTTCAGTGTGAGTGTGTTGCAGGTCGGGCTCCCCCCGCCCCCCCCCTCACACCGACGTTAGGTACTGCTCTGGTACATACCACGGGTCTGGACTGGATTGAACAGACAATGAGGAAGGTGAAATTAGGGCTAACCTGTTAATTTTCTCTTTCCTTGAGTCCCTCCAATCTAATCCAGAACCCGCCCTATGTATCTGTCTGTTTTATATTGAAGTTTTGATTTGTTTCTGCCTTGGTTTGTGACTGTCCTGGGGCTGTTCTGAAACACTTCCCTTGTATTGTCATTACATAGGGGAACATAGTATGCTAAAGTTCTATCCTCTTGTTCCAGAACCTCTTCAGAGCAGAAGCCTTCAACTCCTACAATTCTCACATGTATATATTTGATGGTTGTTTCTTTGATAAATTTATTAATAGCCGTTTTTTTTTGTGGAGTCTGCTTTGTTATAGAAATACTGGTGTGAGGTGTACACAGAGCCCTTACAGGTTGAGATCATCAAGCCATTGGTTTTCAGTCTCCATCTGCTGATAATGGGGCATAACCCATGCGACTGGACTGGAGGGACTCAAGGAAAGAAAATTTAGCAGGTAAGGCCTAATTTCACTATACCAGAGTCCAGCAATTACCCTTTTGAAAAACACACTGAAACAGGCCTAGGATGGAACTATCACACTGTTGCAAATAGGCACACCTCTCAATCTTACACAAAGTAGGTAAGTTTGAGACTGGGCGATAACTGGCACAGTTGGCAATTTTATCTAGCCATGTTTTTTTCAATCAGAGGTCAAACCATTTGCTTCACCACTGCAGGCAGCAATCTAGTTACCAAAGAATTTGCCACCTAAATTTGGCATGGACACATCAGTTTCTTAATCAAACTAATCCAGGGTCCTAAGTAAAAGCTTGCACACAAGGAGCCTGTAAGCATGAGACAATAAAAAAAAAAAAAAAAAAAAAGAGAACAACATTGAAAATTAAAGTAACAAATAGAGATGTCCTGATTACCAAGAACAAAGTTAAAGAAAAGTGTGTGACTACATGTATGTACTAGTGTGAGGCATTCACGCTGGCTCTCTGTCAAAGGGCAATTTTTGAAATTAGAAATAGGGTTGCATAACTTCATTGAAGAAAGAGAATATGTAAGCAGCAAAACGGAGCAGATAGTATGTGGGATCCAATAGACTAATAAGTAATGGAGGGGTAACTTAATTGCTAGGAAACTGGCTTGTGAGCTAAGGAGAGCCAGGATTCAATTCCATTCTCCCACTGACATGGTTTATGATCTTTGGCAAGTCACTTTGCCTTTCATTGCCTCAGTTACAGCTAGATGTAAGCCAGTTTGAACAAAGAAATTGCTTATGTACCTAAATATGTAATGTGCCCTGAGCTTGGATTTGGTAAAGGTGACTAATAAACCTAAAATCCGTATCCGACTTTGTTGCTTCCATAATCGAGCTAAGAGAAGAATGAAGGAGGATATGATAGAAATTAGACTATAAAGGAACTGACTTTGTTCACATTATATAAGTAGCACTGAATGAAAAATCAAATATGAGCAGTTTGGGTTTTGAAGGATTATAAAGAAGTACACCGGGGGTAGAAATGATGACTGATAAAGGAGAGGCGGGTGTGGCAAAGGAAGAGTATTAAAAATGAAGCATTCTAAAGAATACATTTCTGATGAGTAGTCTGAATGTTAGTAATGTGTCTGTCTTCATTTCTTTGTCTGTAGCTGGCTGAAAGAATGGAAAATAAGAGTTGATAAGGAAGAAACAAGAAATCAGAAGGAAAAGAGAATTAAAGATAAACAGCAAGGTGCTTTGCTTTAGATTTTACAAACTGTATTAGTTTTAATATTTCTAAAATAAATTACTAGGACTGTACCAATGTTCAGGATATTATAGTCTTATGGTGTATTCTCTCTTTTCTTTTTTTTTTTAAACTTTGCGGATGGAGAGAGGGTCTGTATTTTTAATCTTGCATTCATCATGGTTCAGCAGTTTAACACTGTTCATAGCAATCCTTTGATTAATTGTTTTGTTTTGTTGCTATAAATTTGTAGATACCTGGGACTGCAGTGATTTTGAGGATAGCAATGTGGACAATGAAGAGCTGGATTTGCTTAATACTGTATTGATCACAGGCCCATCAGGTGTGGGAAAGACTGCTGCTGTATATGCTTGTGCTCAGGAGCTTGGTTTTAAGGTTTGTTGCCTTTTTGGTTTAAAAACACACACGCTACTTCCCAGTACTGGTGACATTGATTATTAGTGTGAGAATTCGGCCTGGTTAATATGTGTATCCCATGTTCCCGCCAGGTATTTGAAGTGAATGCATCTTGCCAGAGAAGTGGAAGACAGATTCTAGCTCAGTTAAAGGAAGCAACTCAGTCTCACCAAGTGGACAAACAAGGTGTAAATGCACATAAACTTTGTTTCTTTAACAGCTCCAATGGAAGTAAGTCACCAGGTAAGTGAAGCATTGTAGTTGGCAGTGTTGCAAGTTGACAAAAGTTAAATATACAGTACTTTGCCAGTGTATAGATCAGGGGTCTCAAACACGCGGCCCGCGAGAGCATTTTCTGCAGCCCGCGACGCCACGGAGTATTGTCCTGCTTTACGTTGCATTTTTGTCGTCCTGCTGTTTCTATATTTTTTTTACCTCGCGTGATTCCCGGGGCTGCATGGTGTTTCTCACATCCGCGTCACACGCCTGCCCTCCACCAATTAGCGACAGGCAGGAGGAGGAGAAAAAGGAGGAGGGGGGGGGGGCCCGGGCCCAGAAGCAGTCTGAATAGCCACGAGGTACCAGCGCCTTGAAGAATCGCCTGCTTGGATCGCTTGGAGGATCGCCAGGGTGCACAGCTCTCCACGGCAGGTAAGGAAGCAGTCTGCCCAGCCCTGCCTCCCTCAGTCCCTCTCCTCTTCGGCTTTCAGAGCCGCGAAGGGAGAGCTTCTCCCTCGCGACTCTGTTAAGCTCGAGGGGGCAGAGGGGAAATTTCCCATAAGCCTCAGCCGGCTTAAAAGAGTCGCGAGGGAGGAACTCTCCCTTCGCGGTTCTAAGCCGAAGAGGAGAGGGACTGAGGCAGGGAGGGAGGGAGGGGGGGGGGCCTGCCTGCCTGCCTGCCTGCCTGCCTGTGATTTTTGCCAAGGAGGGAGGGAGGGAGGGGGGGGGAGCCTGTGATTTTTGCCAGGGAGGGAGGGGGGGGCTGTGATTTTTGCCAGGGAGGGAGGGGGGGGGCCTGTGATTTTTGCCAAGGAGGGGGGGGGCTGTGATTTTTGCCAAGGAAGGAGGGAGGGAGGGGGGGGGGAGCCTGTGATTTTTGCCAAGGAGGGAGGGGGGGGGCTGTGATTTTTGCCAAGGAGGGAGGGGGGGAGCCTGTGATTTTTGCCAAGGAAGGAGGGAGGGAGGGAGGGAGGAGGGGGGGGGGCGGTGAGCTGGGGGGTTTAGAGCTGGTAATGTGCTGTGGGCTGGGGGGGGGGGTCAGAACCATTACCTGTTCTGACCCCCCCCCCCAGCCCACAGCACATTACCAGTTCTAAACCCCCCAGCACATTACCAGTGTGCTGTGGGCTGGGGGGTTTAGAGCTGGTAATGTGCTGTGGGCTGGGGGGTTTAGAGCTGGTAATGTGCTGTGGGCTGGGGGTCAGAACTGGTAATGTGCTGTGGGCTGGGGGGGGGGGTCAGAACCATTACCATTAATTTATAGTTTTATTTCTACAGTGCTGAGGTATTCTGTGTAATTCCTATTTGACATTGCTACTTGTTCTCTTTTCCCAGTAGGTCATGTATTCTCTGAAATGTATTTTTGCAGTGTTGCCTTTTGATAGGTAGGGTCTGGTGCTTTGTGAGTCCTGGTAGTGCTGTTATGATACGGGGGGTTTGCTATGGGTTCTAAATGGGCAGTGTTAGTAGTAGTTCCTAATGTGCCTGGCGGTTGGCACTGGATTATAGTAATATAGAAATTTTCTAGTCTTTCTTTATCCATGCACTCATTATGCAACATTATGCAAATATTTATGCAAATATTTATGCAAATGAGGCCCCTTATGCAAATGAGCCCCCGTGTCTTATGCGGCCCCCAGGTTACTTTAGAAGTCCTCATTCGGCCCTCAAAGCAATTTGAGTTTGAGACCCCTGGTATAGATGATGATATAGAACAGCAAACAGATACTACAAATAAGTATCTCCAGGAACAAGCTGGAATGCAGTCTTCACATATGGGTGACATCCGTATTGATGGAGCCGACGCGGGAATGCTCCCTAGCATCCAGTAGGAAAGCCTTTGGGAATACTCCACTGCACCTGCGTGCCTGCCTTCCCAACTCCTCTCCTCAGTTCTTCATTTTCTGCAGAGCCAGCAGGTTGTACAGTCCTGTAACCGCCCAAAAACGTTTCCTTTTTTGGTGAAATACGGTGCTCTGCCTTTCTATCAACACCAGTTCTGTCAGACCTGACACTGGTCCTGATAAATTTTTCTTTTTTACTTATAAATCTTCTCTTTTTTCTTTTCTTTTCCTGTGGGCTTCACCGCTAACTAGACCTTTAGGGCCTCTATATCCTCAACTTCAATTCTGAAGAACACTTAAAACATGGAAAAACCAACTAGTGGTTTAACAAAAAAAAGTACCAAATGTGCCTGTACCATATCTGTCATGGATAAACATGACTGGTGTCTAAAATGTTTGGGCCCTGACCATTTACCAAATTCTTGTCCTTTGTGCCAACAAATGACCAAGAGAGGACTAAAGAACAGAGCCAAATAGTACGGATTACTGTTTGCCCCGGACTCTATTTTGGTGGCTTCCACGTCATTGAGAACATTTACCTCCTCTCATGGGTCCTTGGGTCTCTTCCAAGTCCAAACACAAAAGTAAGTCTCTGGCTACTAAGTCATTGGCATCGGCATCGGCATCGAAGACCAATACCAAGACTAGAGGAACATCCCTACATAATCATTGAGACTCCCCTAAGGGTGTTTCCGATACATACAAGCCAGTCAAGCAGCTCTGGTGGGAGGACCTGTCCTCAAAAACACAGGAGGGGCTCCGGGCCTCTCCCGAAGAATCGACCTCTGGAGAGCTACCAGCTCCATGCTCTGGGACCGTGGCTCAAAGCCCTGTTGATGATTACACCCAGACATCAGACATCTCCCTGGGCCAACACATGCCTCTCAAGAGGAGTTTGGCCGCACTCCTGGTAGCTTCGGTACTGACAGTATCAACAGCTCCAGCAGTTCAGGCTTCAGAACCCTGCCTATAGCCAAGTGTATCGGCCTTGATCCTGGCCCTCGAACCGACATTGTCGTAGTCCGTGCGGCAGATGCCTCCATTGGAACCGATTGATACCACCAGTACCCAACAGGCTGCCATGGCTCCTGATCCCAAGGCCTCTGAGCATTGGTATCGGTATTGACCCTTGATGTCAACGAAGCATAGAGGTCAAACACAAGACTGCCGATACTTCAACTTTTTGCCAGACTCTGATTCCAGCTCTTCAGATTCTGACGAGAGCTCACTGAATTCCCAGGAACGTCCAGACATCTCTTCAGACCCTTTGCCACAACAGGAGCACACAGGTCCCCACCAGATGATGTCTTTCTAGGACCTCATATGGGACATGGCATCAGGACTGACCATCACAGTAGCTGTTGAGAAGGAACTGAGGGCAGAGGAATTGGAGATATGCCAATTCTCCAGGACCAAGCAGGAAGTCAGTCCTCACTTATGGGTGTCATCGATGCTGATAAAGCCCCAGCGGAGCATTTCCCCAGCTTTCCATGAAAGCCTTTGGGAATGCTAGCACGCATGCACGGTTCCCTTCCCGCCTAAAGGTGCCATCTTACCTCAGTCTCTTTTTTTTCGTGAAGCCCATCAGACGTGTGTCCTTTTTTCCCAGAAAAGAGAAGTTTTTTTCCTCGGATTCTACGTCGGTTCCCCTCCCGCCGGGTTCGGTACACCGGTATCGAATCCCCTTTTTTCCTTTTCGGTTTTTGCCCTTAGTGGCTAGGCGCTCGCGCCAAATCTTTTTCTTTTTCCCTGGAAGGCCGGTCCTTTGACCTCACGGGGACCCTTTTCTCCCTGATGTCTTCCAGCGGTTTCAAAAAGTGTGATCGGTGTAAAAAGATAATGTCTCTCACCGACACACATGACTGCTGCCTTCGGTGCCTTGGCCCGGATCACGATTCTAAAACGTGCGGGCCATGTCGAAAGATGTCTTCCAAGGCCATCCGAAGTCATCAGCAACAAAGTGAAAGGCTTTTCTCGGACTCGGCCTCTGCCCGGGCCCGGACCTCGTCTGAGGCTTCGACATCTCGGGATTCCGATCCCGAGAAGCGTCGGAGCTCCTCGGACAGGGGGTCCCCCGACCGGGAATGTAAGAGGAAGAAGCGGCTCGCGAGGGCGTCGTCGGAGGATGTCCCTGAGCCATGGAGGGCCAGGTCTAAGACCCCCGACCGTCGTCCCGGGCCCATGGACCAGGAGAAGCCAACTAAAGTTCCTCACATGGAGCCGGAGTCTGCTGGACACGTAAGTCCTGTTGTCCTCGTGGACTCACCTCCCCGAGTACCGACGGCGCCGGGCCCCGAGTCGGGGGTTGCTGCGTCACCCGAGCTGAGTCTCAGGTTGACAGCCTTGGAGAGCAGAATGTCTGCCTTCATGGATCAGCAGTGGGCACTGATGGCCAGCCTGTCTGGCGCATCTGCCCCGACCACCGGCACATCGACTTCGAAGTCGACCCCGGAGACCGAGCCAATACTCGAGTCCCTTGCGGCTCGAGGTCGTCCTCAGTCAAGGTCTCCCTCGACCTCCCGTTCGGGACCGAGGGCACCGGCGTCGGGGCGGGTGCCTAGAGGCCCCGCGTGGTCGGACCTCGACTCGACATCGGACGAGTCTGCTTGGGAGACCGAAGGCGAGGAGTCTCCTGACACCTTTAAGACTCGGTGTGTTCCTTCGGACTCACCCGAGTCTGAGCCCCGGAGTAGATTCCCTCCGGAGGATACTAGGTTCTCGGAGTTTGTCCGGGATATGGCCGCTGCCTTATCTATCTCGGCTGACCCCGAGGAAGAGCCTCGAGCCGAAGAGCTCGATGCTCTGCAATATGACTCTCCTCCGAAGGAGGCCTTTACTGTCCCGGTTCCTCTGATGCTGGAACGGCTCTTCTTCCGAATGTGGGAGGCACCGGCCTCGGCGCCGGTTTTGAGCAAGCGAGTCGATTCCATCTATCGACTCTGGAAGAGTCCTGGCTTCCAGAAAGCACAGCTACCACACCATTCCATGGTTGTGGAATCGGCCATGCATCGTCTGAAGAGTCAGAAGATGTACTCCGCGGTACCTCCTGGTAGGGAGGCCCGAAGCCTTGATGGCGTCGGTAGAAAGTGTTTTCAGGGCTCAATGCTTGCTTGCCGTGTCCAGACTTACCAGCTGTACATGGGCATGTATTTACGAGACCTGGCCAAGGAGTTGGCCGGATTCTCTGCTGGTCTCTCCGGGGAACCCTTGCAGAGTTTTAAGTCCATGTCTTCGAGGATCCGGGAATGCTCTAAGTTCATGTCCCGCGCCGCCTACGATGGCTTCGAGGCTTCGGCCCGAGTCGCAGCAGCCGGCATCGCAGCTCGACGCCAGGCATGGCTGCAGTCATCGGACCTCAAGCCATGGGTTCAGGACAAGTTGGTCGATGTCCCTTGCCGAGGTGACAACCTTTTTGGCAAGCCTGTGGCCGAGAAGGCCGCCCAGCTCGAGACAGAGCTCCTCACGAGGACTAGGCTGTCGAGGAAGACCTCTGCCCCTTCTCATAAGAAGAAGGGCTCGGGTAAAAAGTCCTTTTACCCGAGGAAGGGCACTGCCTACAAACAGTACCCTCAGTATCAGGCTGCCCAAGCTGCCCCCCAGGGTCAGCAAGCCAAGGGCCAGGGTAATGGGCCCCGTAAGCAGAGAGCCCCCAAGCCTCAGGCCCCTGTTCCCACTCAGCAGGGTGGGGGTTTTTGACTCCTTGAGTATGGCCATAGCTCCCTTGCAGACTCAGCCCTGCACAGGAGGCCGCCTAGCCTTGTTCGCCCACCAGTGGCCCTTGATAACCCAGGACAGTTGGGTGCTGGACATAGTCCGTCGAGGCTATGCCCTGCATTTTCACCAACTACCTCCGCCACACTTCCCAGGGGAACCTTTCCGGCCTCCCCTGCACACAGCCCTTCTCCTCCAGGAGCTAAAAGGTCTGTTGCTGGACAAAGCGGTGGAGCCTGTGCCTCCCCACCTCCAAGGTCACGGATTTTACTCCAGGTATTTCCTGGTGCCAAAAAGAACCGGTGGTCTTCGACCCATTTTGGATCTCAGAAACCTAAACAAGTTTCTAGTAAAAGAAAAGTTCAAGATGCTTACTCTTGGAACTCTTCTGCCATACCTCCAGCAGGGAGATTGGCTATGCTCTTTAGATCTAAAGGATGCTTACACTCACATCCTTATTCATCCAGACCACAGAAAGTACCTCAGGTTCATTGTGGGAGGAAACCATTATCAGTACAGAGTACTGCCTTTTGGACTGACCTCCGCTCCCAGGGTCTTTACCAAGTGCCTGGCAGTGGTGGCAGCCTACCTGAGGAATCAGGGCATCTTTGTGTTTCCTTACCTAGACGACTGGCTCATCAGAGGCCAGACTGACTTAGAAGTTCAGCAGGCCACCAGCAGGACCGTAGAACTGCTCCAAAAGGTGGACTTTGTCATCAACTTCACAAAGTCCACTTTGCTCCCCTCCCAGAACTTGGAGTTCATAGGAGCAAGGTTGGATTCTCAGCTGGCAAGAGCATTCTTACCAGTGGACCGAGCACAAAGGCTCATGGACCTCGCCAGCAAGTTTCTGCACAAGTCCCTGGTCTCCGCCAGACTCTGTCTCAGGCTTCTGGGCCACATGGCGTCGACAGTACAGGTGACCCCCAATGCCAGGCTCAATATGAGGCCTGCCCAGTGGTGCCTTCGGACTCAGTGGTCACAGGCTTCAGGCAGTCTCAGAGACAGGATCAGAGTGTCCCACCGTTTTCTGGCCTCCCTCACCTGGTGGTTACACCCCCCCAATCTGCTGGTGGGGGTGCCCTTTCAGATCCCATCTCATACAGTGGTACTGACCACCGATGCCTCTCTGCAGGGTTGGGGAGCACACTGCCTAGACAAGTGCACCCAGGGCCTGTGGTCTCATTGGGAGGCGTCCCAGCAGATCAATCTACTGGAACTCAGAGCTATCCGCTTGGCCCTCAAGGCCTTTACTGCTTCCCTGGCACAACAGTCTGTCTTGATCCAGACAGACAACCAGGTAGCCATGTTCTATGTGAACAAACAGGGCGGGACTGGTTCCCAGCCCCTTTGCCAGGAGGCCCAGGACCTCTGTTCCTTTGCCCTGAGACACAACATGCTCCTCAAAGCAGTCTATCTTCCAGGCCAGGAGAATTCCCTGGCCGACAGATTGAGCAGGATTCTGCAACCACACAAGTGGCAGCTACATCCTTTAGTGGTTCAAAAGATTTTCTTGAGATGGGGGCTTCCCTCCACCTGTTTGCCAGTCCACTGAACAACCAGCTGCCAAGGTTCTGCTCCAGGCAACCGCATCCTCTGAGAGTAGCAGCAGATGCTTTTCTGATTCCCTGGACTCAGGGCCTACTCTATGCGTTTCCTCCCACCCCTCTGGTGGCCCGAACACTGTTCAAGATTCTCCAAGACAGGGCCTCTGTCCTCCTGGTAGCTCCCAGGTGGCCAAGGCAGCCTTGGTTCCCCCTCCTGCTTCAACTGGCGGTGGATCTGCCTCTGGGAGTACAACCCGACCTTCTCTCTCAGGATCAGGGTTCCTTGCTGCATCCCAGTCTCAAAGCTCTCCATCTGATGGCATGGAAGCTGCAAGGGTAGTGTTAGCTCCCTGGGGCCTGCCTCCCGAGGTAGAGGAAGTTCTCCTAGCCTCCAGGAAACAATCCACTAGGAAGACCTATGCTCTTAAGTGGAAAAGGTTTTCTGTGTGGTGTCAGCTACGTGCTGAGGATCCTTTCTCCTGTACTGTGTCAGTAGTCCTTTAGTACCTGCTGCACTTGTCCAATCAGGGTCTCAAGTCCAACTCTGTTCGGGTCCACCTCTCTGCTTTGGCAGCTCACCACTCCCTAGTTGAGGGCCATTCCTTGTCTGTGCACCCTTTGGTGTCTAGGTTTCTCAGAGGCTTGCTCCTGCTCAAACCTCCCATACATCCTCCTGCTCCTGAGTGGGAGCTGAATGTGGTCTTGCAGCAGCTGACTCACCCACCTTTTGAGCCTATGGCTACTTGCCCTCTACGCTTCCTTTCCTGGAAGACTCTCTTTCTGATAGCCCTTACTTCGGCTAGAAGAGTGAGTGAGCTTCAGGCCTTGGTCTGTGATAGGCCTTACACCAGGTTCTATAAAAACAGGGTGGTCCTCCGGACTCACCCTAAGTTCCTTCCTAAGGTTGTCTCCTCTTTCCACCTCAACCAGGAGGTGGTTCTTCCTACTTTCTTCCCTAGGCCTCATGCAAGTCAGGCTGAAACAGTTCTCCATACCTTGGACTGTAGGAGGGCCTTATCCTTCTACCTTGAGCGTACGCAAGGTCACAGGAAAGCTTCTCAGCTCTTCCTTTCTTTTGACCCCAATAACTTGGGGAGGCCTGTGTCCAAGCGTACCTTGTCCATCTGGGTGTCTGACTGTATCACCTGGGCTTACAAGGCGGCTGACCTTCCTTTGCAGGGTAGGGTCACGGCTCACCGTGTGAGGGCAATGGCTGCATCAGTGGCTCACCTCCGCTCTGTCCCATTGCAAGACATCTGCAGGGCTGCTACTTGGTCTTCAAGCCAGACATTTGCAGCCCACTACTGTCTGGAGAGGGAGTCCCGTAGGGACAGTGCTTTTGGCCAAGCAGTACTCCGGAATCTCTTTGAGGTCTAGGCAACTCCTGCCCTCTGGTTGGGCTACCTGTGGAGGGTGTGTCCTTGCAAAGCCTTTCCTGTATTGCTGAGACTAGAGGGAGTTTTCTTGTTCAGCCTGGGTTCCTGGTAGCCCAGAGCTGGGGAGTCACCAATAAGTGAGGACTGACTTCCTGCTTGGTCCTGGAGAAAGAGTAGTTACTCACCTGTCCTCACTACCCTCCCACCTCCCCTTGGAGTTGCAGTTGTACATAGTTTAATTTTTACATTTTTGTGTGCTGTTCTTAGCTATGTCATTTGACTGAGGTAAGATGGCACCTTTAGGCGGGAAGGGAACCGCGCATGCGTGCTAACATTCCCAAAGGCTTTCATGGAAAGCTGGGGAAATGCTCCGCTGGGGCTTCATCGGCGTCAATGACACCCATAAGCGAGGACTGATTCCTGTTGCTCCTGGAGAACACCAGGTGAGTAACTACTCTTACCCTCCCATGCCCAAAGAAGCAGCTACTCTATCAGTGCATCACATCTTATAAAATCTTATGCTCTGGATGTGGGAGGCTCCTTTCACAGTTCTGCCTGCCAGCAAGAGGCTCAATACCATGTACAGAGTTCTAGAGTGCCCAGGCTTCCAAAGGTCTCAACTCTCCCGCCACTCAGTGGTGGTGGAATCCAGCGATGTGCCGAATAAAGAGTTCAAAAAATCATTCATCCATGCCTCTGGGTGGACTCAAGGACACTCAGTGCCTTTGGGTGTAGATGCTTTCAGGCATGCATGTTGGCCTCCATAATAAACTCCTACATACTATACATGGGCATGTTTCTAAAGGATGTCACCAGGGATCTGGAGACATTTGCCCCCATACTTCCTGATGATAAATGGAGTGCATTCTAGACACTCATTGATCAAGGCCAAAATTTATTACCAGAGCCTTTTTTAATGCCTTTGAATCAACAAGCCGAGCTTCAGCAATCTGCATTGGGGCTCGCAGGGTGGCCTGGTTACAGGCCTCAGATCTTGAATAGTGGGTCCAGGACAAGCTGGCCAATATCCCATGTATGGGAGAAAACCTTTTTGGAAAAGGTTGGAGAGAAAAGGCCGGGGAGATTGAGACAGATGATCTTGCCCTCAAATGACTTTCCAGAAAGACGCTGACCCCTCCAAAAGGAAGGCTGTTCCCAGGAAACCTTTCTATTCTAAGAAGAGATATTATCCTTCCTACCCACCTTCAGCAGCCTCAGCATCCTCAACAGTGGCAGCAGGGCCCTCACCATCCCAAAAAGCCCAAGGTTCCTAAGCCTTAACAAACTGCTCAGGCACAACCTGCGCCTAATTTTTGACTCCGTCCTAGAGAGCATTGCCACTCTGCCTCTGGAGGATCCTTAGCCCCACCACATAGCAGGCAGACTGTCACTATGCCCACAGGTAGCACCTTATAACTTCAGAACAGTGGACGCTCAACATAGTCCAAAGAGAGTATCTGCTTCACTGCAAAACTTTACTCCCCCCCCTCCCCCCCAGCTTCACAGGGGACTATCCCACCCATCCCCTTCAGAGCACAAGAGAAGAGGTATCCACCCTGTTGGCCCAGGGCGCCATAGAAATAGTTCCTCCACCTCAAGAAAGGATAGGTTTCTACTCTCCATATTTTCTCATTCCAAAGAAAACAGGGAGATTCATCCTTCTTGGCGGGTCACCTTTCAGATACCTCCACCTCTGCACCTTGACAATGCTCCTCCAAGCTGGGTTGGGGAGCGCATCTGGATGACCTAACTACACCTTGTATATTTGTATATTTCTGCCCCCCCACCCACATCCCTACAATTAAATGTATATTTAGATTTGTGAGTTCTCATCTAATGTATATTGAAACCAATTGATCTTCCTGTGATGTGTAAATCAATACTCAATCTAACTGTATATCTTAAAAATTCACTGTATTGCAATACATTATGATTCTGTAAAGTAAACCGCTACTGATCGTAGGAAGTAGCGGTATACAAATGTTTACTAAATAAATAAATAAATACACAGGGGCTGTAGACACAACAGGAATCTGCTCTGCAGATCAACCTCCTAGAACTACGGGCACTAACAAATGCCATTCGGGTTTTTCAATCCAACTTTCGGGGCAACACGTCTTAGAACGGACAATCAAGTTGCCATGTTCTACGTGAAAAAAACAGGGGGGACGGGGGTCCTATCCCCTTTGCGAGGAAGTGCTTTGCCTGTGGTCCTTTGCCATCACACACTGCATTCACCTCAGAGTAGTGTACCTTTTGGGCAAACTCAATATCCTTGCAGACAGGCTAAGTTGTATCCTTTGTCCACATGAGGGGACCTTACATCGGGAGGCTGCTGCTTGGCTCTTCTAAATGTGGGGAACCCCATTCATAGATCTTTTTGCCACTCCGCAGAAAACACAGCTTCCACTCTTCTGCTCCAGGTTTCCGTCACTGCACCGATGGGCTCCAGATGCCTTCATTCTCCATTGGAAATCGGGTCTGCTGTATGCATTCCCTCGCATCCCCTTGATACCCAAAACGCTGTTCAAGCTGCAGGCTTACAAGGGCTCTATGATCCTCATAGTCCCTTTTTGGCCCCGTCAACCGTGGTTTCCTCTGTTTCTTCGCCTTGCACAGACTCAACCTCTCAGTCTGGGGTGTTCGCCCAAACTCCTCTCTCAGGACTAAGGGACGCTCCTCCACCCAATCTTCACTCCCTATGCCTGAAAGCATGGCTGTTGAAGGGCTAGTGCTTGCTGACTTGGACCTGCCACAAAAGGTTAAAGATATCCTTGCATCACCCAATGATTCCACCAGGCGATCTTATGCCTTCAAGTGACATAGGTTTGCCATCCGGTGCTCCCCAAAGGGCGTTGACCCCTTTGCTTGCCCAGTGGAGTCCCTTCTATAATATCTCCTCCACTTATCCTTGCAGGTCTTAAAACTAACTCATTGAGAGTTCACCTTACTGCCATTGTGTCCTCTCACAAACTACTAGAGGGACAGCCTATCTCCTCACACCCCTTAGTAGCACGCTTCATGTGGGGTCTCCTACTGTCCAAGCCACCTATTAAGCCACCTCCAGTGGCCTGGGACCTCAATGTGGTTCTCGCTGAACTTCTAAAGCCTCTTTGAGCCTTTAGCTATCACAGCACTAAAGTTTCTATCTTAGAAGGTAATCTTCCTTGTTCTCCAGGACCAAGCAGGAAGTCAGTCCTCACATATGGGTGACGTCGGCGCCGACGGAGCCCTCGTGGAGCAATTTTCCCCAGCTTTCAAAGAAAGCCTTTGGGAATTGCAGCGCGCATGCGCGGTCTCCTTCCCGCCCAAGGGTGCCATCTTAGCCAGTCTTCTTTTTTCCGCGGAGCCCTACAGACGTACCCGTCGTGTCCCCGCTGAAAAAGTTGATTTTAGTGATTTATTTCTCTTTTTTCCTTCGGTTCGACGCCGGTCTTTTTCCTGCCCGGACTCGCGACGCCGTTGCGAGTCCTTCTCTTATTTTTCGGTTTTTCTGATTTTTGGTCAGTTTCGTTTTTCGGTTTTTCGCTGGCAGCCCGGTCCTTTGACCTTGCAGGGGCCCTTTTTCCCCCGATGGCTGCCAGTGGTTTCAAGCGGTGTGTTCAGTGTGACAGAAATATGTCACTCACTGACACACACGATAATTGCCTCCGCTGCCTGGGCCCGGATCACGAAGAACTGATCTGTGGGACCTGCGGCAAAATGTCCTCCAAAGCGTTAAGGAGTCGGCGGCACCAGCGGGAAAGAATCTTCGTTGACCCCGGCCGTACCCGGACCTCGTCGGAGGCCTTGGCGTCCAGAGGTTCCAGCTCTGACCATCGCCGAAGTTCCTCCGACAGGGGTTCTCCCTCCGGGGACCATCGACGGAAGGTAAAATCCACGAGGGCGGCGTCGGTGGACGCTCCTGGCTCCGCGAGGGCCAGGTCGCATAGCCCCGATAGCCGTCCCGGGTCTTTGGAGAAGGAGCACCTCCCAAAGCGACCTCGTCTGGAGTCGGAGTTGCCTGCTCGGGTAAGTCCTGTAGTCCTCCTGGACTCGCCTCCGAGAGGTCCGACGTCGGGCCCGACGCCGTCGGGGCCCGAGTCGGGGGCTGCTGGGTCACCTGAGGTCGGACTCAGGTTGACGGCCTTGGAGAGCAGACTATCTGCCTTCATGGACCAGCAGCGGGCACTGATCGCTAGCCTCGCTGGCGCCACTGCCCCGACCGCCGAGACGTCGACGTCTAAGTCGACCCCGGAGACCGAGCCGATCCTCGAGTCCATGCGAACTCGAGTCGCTCCTCGGTCGAGGTCACCCTCGGCCTCCCGTTCGGGACCGAGGTCGTCGACGCCGACTCCTTCGGTGTCGGGGCGGCCGACGCCTCCGCCTGCCCGAGCCGACCCCACCGATTCCTCCTCGGAGTCGGCCTGGGAGTCTGAAGAGGAAGAGTCACCTGATTCCTTTCGGACTCGGTGTGTCCCCTTGGACTCCCCTGAGTCCGAACCTCGGAAGCAGTCCCCTCCGGAGGATGCCCGGTTCTCGGACTTCGTCAGGGATATGGCCAAGGCTTTGGCCTTCCCTGCGGATCCCGAGGAGGAGCCGAAGAGCCGAAGAGCTTGACGCCCTTCAGTATAACTCTCCCGCCAGGGAACACTTTACTGTACCGGTTCCTCCCATGCTGGAACGACTACTCTTCCGCATGTGGGAGAGTCCGGCATCGTCGCCGGTATTAAGCAAGCGGGTCGATTCCATCTATCGAGTCCGCAAGAGTCCTCGCTTCCAAAAAGCACAGCTGCCGCACCATTCCATGGTAGTGGAATCGGCCATGCATAGGCTTAAGAGCCAAAAGATGCACTCCTCGGTGCCTCCTGGCAGGGAGGCCCGTAACCTGGATGGCCTTGGTAAGAAGTGTTTCCAGGGCTCTATGCTTGCTTGTCGTGTCCAGACCTACCAGCTCTACATGGGCATGTATCTCCGAGACCTGGCTAAAGAGATAGCCGGATTCTCCGCTGGGCTGTCCGAGGAACCTTTGCGGAGGTTCCTGGCCTTAACAACTGGTATTCGGGAATGCTCCAAATTCATGTCCCGAGCAGCCTATGATGGCTTTGAAGCATCGGCTCGAGTGGCCGCAGCCGGCATCGGTGCCCGCCGACAGGCTTGGCTTCAGTCGTCTGACCTTGAACCCTGGGTGCAGGACAAGTTGGTCGATGTCCCCTGCCGAGGTGAGAACCTCTTTGGCAAGCCCATGGCTGGAAAGGCTGCACAAATCGAGACGGAGACTCTCACCAGGACTAGGCTTTCTAGGAAGACCTCCGCCCCTTCCCAGAAGAAGAAGGGCTCGGGAAAGAAGTCCTTTTACCCGAGAAAGGCGGCTGCCTATAAACACTACCCTCAATATCAGGCCCCCGCAGCTCCCCAACAGGGCCAGCAGGCAAAGGGACGGGGTAACGGGTCCCGTAGGCAGCAAGCCCCCAAGCCTGCACCACCAGCCCCTGCTCAGCAGGGTGGGGTTTTTTGACTTCATCAGCATAGCCTCTCCCCCTCAGCTGGTTCCTCCCAGCACCGGAGGCCGGCTGGTTCACTTCGCCCACAGGTGGTCCAACATCACTTCAGATGCCTGGGTGCTTCAAGTCGTAAGAGAAGGCTATCTTCTCCACTTCCACCAGGTCCCTCCCTCTTATTTCCCGGGAGAACCTCCACGACTCCCTCTGCACAGGGACTTACTCCTTCAGGAGTTAGGAAGTCTTCTTCAGGAACAGGCTGTGGAACCGGTGCCCCACCACCTGAGAGGTCAAGGCTTTTATTCCAGGTATTTCCTAATACCAAAAAGGACAGGAGGCCTCAGACCCATCCTGGACTTGCGCAACCTCAACAAGTTCCTCGTGCGGGAAAAGTTCAAGATGCTTACCCTTGGAATCCTTCTGCCCTACCTCCAGCAGGGAGATTGGCTATGCTCCTTGGATCTAAAGGATGCCTACATGCACATCCTCATCCACCCAAGCCACCGCCAATACCTAAGGTTTGTGGTGGCAGGAAATCATTACCAGTACAGAGTACTGCCCTTTGGCCTATCCTCCGCACCGCGAGTCTTCACAAAATGTCTCGCGGTGGTGGTGGCCTTTCTCCGGCTTCACGGCCCCTATGTCTTTCCGTACCTCGACGACTGGCTCATCAGAGCATCGTCCTCTCCGGAAGTCACCAATGCCACACACCGCACGGTGACTCTTCTGCAGTACTTGGGCTTTGTCATAAACTTCGCAAAGTCCACTTTGCTCCCCTCACAGGATCTCGAGTTCATCGGCGCAAGACTGCACACTCCTCAGGCACGAGCTTTCCTGCCTCTCGACAGGGCTCAACGGCTCATGGACCTAGCCGGCCGTTTTCGCAGCCAGTCCCTGGTCTCAGCCAGGCGCTTCCTGAGACTACTCGGCCATATGGCTTCCACCGTCCACGTGACCCCCAATGCCCGCCTGAATATGCGGCCTGCTCAATGGTGCCTTCGCAAGCAGTGGCAACAAGCCACCGGCGGACTAGCCGACTTAGTGCGCCTCTCCGGGCCGCTGGCCTCTTCTCTACAGTGGTGGCTTCATCGGCCGAACCTGGTGCTCGGAATGCCTTTTCAGTCACCTCAGCCAGCTCAAGTGCTGACGACCGGGGCATGTACTCAAGGTCTCTGGACCGCGTGGGAGTCTGCTCAGCAGATCAACTTCCTGGAGCTCAGAGCAATCCGTCTGGCTCTCAAGGCTTTCTCCCACCTGACTTCTCACCAGTCCGTCCTTGTCCAGACGGACAATCAAGTTGCCATGTTCTACGTGAACAAACAGGGGGGCACGGGCTCCTTCCTTCTCTGCCGAGAAGCTCAGAAGCTCTGCTCTTGGGCCGTCAGTCACGGCATTCTTCTCAAGTCAGTTTATCTCCCAGGCCAAGAAAATTGCCTGGCGGACAAACTCAACAGGATCCTCCAGCCGCACGAGTGGCGTCTGGATCCCTTGGTAGTTCAGAAACTTTTTTTGAAGTGGGGACTCCCCACGATGGATCTCTTTGCCAGTCCTCTCAACCGCCAACTTCCTCGCTTCTGCTCTCGTCAGCCACATCCCCTTCGAGTGGCGGCAGATGCTTTTCTACTCTCATGGTCGGAGAGCCTTCTGTATGCTTTTCCTCCCATCCCGCTAGTCTCTCGAACTCTTTTCAAGGTTCTCCGAGACAAAGCTTCCATGATCCTGGTGGCTCCTCGCTGGCCCAGACAGCCGTGGTTTCCACTCCTGCTGCAATTAGCGGTAGAGGATCCGTTCCCTCTGGGGTTTCAACCGGATCTCCTAACACAGGATCAGGGGTCCCTGCTACACCCCAACCTCAGATCTCTCAATCTAATGGCCTGGCTGCTGAACGGGTAGTCCTTGCTCCCCTTCTACTGCCGGCAGAGGTGGAAGAGGTCGTCCTAGCTTCTCGGCGACCTTCTACCCGCAAATGCTACGCCCTTAAATGGCGTCGCTTTTCCGTTTGGTGTGCCCAGCAGTCTCAGGATCCCTTCTCCTGCTCGGTGTCGGTGATCTTGCAGTACTTGCTCTACTTCTCTAATCTGGGACTTAAGTCCAACTCCGTCAAAGTTCACCTCAGTGCTCTTTCAGCACATCATGTGCCGGTGGACGGCAGACCTCTTTCCAGCGACCCTCTCGTAGCGAGGTTTCTCCGAGGTCTCCTTCTACTTAAACCACCTCTGCGCCCGCCAGCTCCTGACTGGGATCTGAATGTGGTTTTACAGCGGATCACCTGTCCGCCTTTTGAACCTATGGCTACCTGTTCTCTCCGTTTCCTTTCTTGGAAAACTTTATTCCTGATAGCCCTCACTTCCGCTAGACGCGTAAGTGAATTGCAGGCCCTCGTGTCTGATCCCCCTTACACTCGGTTCTACAAAAATAGGGTAGTCCTACGGACTCACCCTAAATTTCTTCCAAAAGTGGTCTCCCCTTTTCACATCAATCAGGAGGTGGTACTTCCGACCTTCTTTCCCAGGCCACACTCCAGCCGAGCTGAAATGGTCCTACATACCCTGGACTGTAGAAGGGCATTGAACTTCTACCTTGACCGTACGCGGGAGCACCGTGAAGCTGCTCAGCTTTTTGTGTCTTTTGACCCCAATAAATTGGGGCTCCCGGTCTCCAAGCGTACTCTGTCCATCTGGGTTGCTGACTGTATCGCTTGGGCTTATGGGGCAGCCGGTCTCTCCTTAGAAAGTCGAGTCACAGCTCATTGTGTTCGGGCGAAGGCTACGTCAGTGGCTTACCTCCGCTCTGTTCCGCTGGCAGACATCTGCCGGGCCGCTACTTGGTCTTCGAGCCAGACTTTTGCGGTCCATTACTGTCTCGAGAGGGAGTCCCGCAGGGACAGTGCTGTCGGACAGGCAGTCCTCCGAAATCTCTTCGAGGTTTGAGCAACTCCTACCCTCCATCCCGGATGGGGGCTACCGGTGGGTAATAATTCAGTGAAGATTCCTTCCTTCTGTGCCGCTGAGCTAGAGGGAGCTCATTTTTGTGCTTAGGGTCTCCGGTAGCCTTAAGCTTGGGAGTCCCATATGTGAGGACTGACTTCCTGCTTGGTCCTGGAGAAAGCGTAGTTACTCACCTGTAACAGGTGTTCTCCAGGAGCAGCAGGAATCAGTCCTCACAACCCTCACAACCCTCCCTCCTCCCCTTGGAGTTGCAATCATCTGCTTAAGTTTTTTTGCAAATTTTTATGCTGTCTTTTAGCTATGTCATCAGACTGGCTAAGATGGCACCCTTGGGCGGGAAGGAGACCGCGCATGCGCGCTGCAATTCCCAAAGGCTTTCTTTGAAAGCTGGGGAAAATTGCTCCGCGAGGGCTCCGTCGGCGCCGACGTCACCCATATGTGAGGACTGATTCCTGCTGCTCCTGGAGAACACCTGTTACAGGTGAGTAACTACGCTTTGCCCTCACCTCAGCTTGCTCATCAGTGAACTGCAGGCTTTGCTGGCGGATCCGCCCTACACCCGGTTCCACCATGACAAGGTGGTTCTGCGTACCCATCCACATTTTCTTCTGAAGGTAGTCTCCTCCTTCCATCAAAACCAGTCAGTTGTTTTGCTGATTTTCTTCCCTAGACCACACGTGTCTTGGGCTTAAGTAGCACTATACACCTTGGACTGCAAGCGAACATAAGATATGCCATACTGGGTCAGACCAAGGTCCATCAAGCCCAGTATCCTGTTTCCAACAGTGGCCAATCTAGGTCATACGTACCTAGCAGTTTCCCCAAAAGACACAGGTTCCGCAATGCTTGTACTGGGTCAAGCATTGATATCCTGGGTCCCTTCTTAATAATGGTTTATGGACCTTTCCTGGCTTACTGCTTGAATAGAATGAAAGATCATAGAAGATCCTCTCAATTATTTGTCTCCTTTGATCCTAGTCACCTAGGCCTACCAGTGACAAAATGTATTCTATCCAGATGGATAGCAGATTGCATTTCTTTTGCTTATGCACAGGCGCAGGACTCTTTAGACGTTATGTCACTGCTCATAATGTGCGAGATATGGCAACCTCTGTGGCCAATATCTGTTCAGTTTCCATTGAGGAGATCTGTCTGGCAGCTACCTGGTCCTCCATTCATACTTTTGGTGTTAATTATTGTTTAGACAGAGACCCCATCAGGATGCTGTCTTTGGCCAAGCTGTACTCCAGCACCTCTTTGTAACTTAAACTCCCCTCCTACCCTCTGTCCCGGACTTCTACAAGAAACCAGACTATCACTGGGGGAGTATCGCCTCCTGGAATCAAGTCCAATGGCTACAACTCTTCCACACCCTTCGGCTGCAACGTTTGGTCTTAGGGACCACTGCTGTCCTTCCCATACAAGTCTGGTACCTGGAAGCTAGTGAGTCCCATATGTGAAGACTGCATTCCTGCTTGTTCCTGGAGATGGTGTAGTTACTCAACTGTAAAAGGTGATCTCAAGGAACAGCAGGAATCTGTCTTCAAAACCCACCCCCTCCCCTAGGAGTTGTAGGGTTTGTTTATATTTTCCTCTGCCTGTCAGCTACAAGCTCAGCTGAGGAGAGGACTTGGGAAGGCAGGCACGGAGGCACTGTGGAGTGCTCCCAAAGGCTTTCCTATTGGACGCTGGGGGGCGTTCTCGTGCAGGCTCCATCAGTACTGACGTCACCCATATGTGAAGACTGATTCCTACTGTTCCCAGAGATCACCTATTACAGGTGAGTAACTACGCTTTACAGTCTATTGTTACACAGTGACATTTGACTGTTTTTATAGAACTGTCTGAGCTGCTGTTTTGACTGATGCTGAATCCTTTACGAATGCCACATTAATTAACTCTATTTTTACCTTTCTTCTTCCTTCAATGGTTTCAGATTTTGCCAAAGCCTGCTTTGCTACCTAACTAAGGAGAGATTTGTAAGGTGCAGGGTGCAGAGATTTGCACATGCATCAGGTTCTGGAGGGAGCCATAGTCTGGGCCCTTGTACAAGAACTATCTTAACAGTTGCTGGGCCAGACAAGTGGGAAAGGTGGGCTAAAATCAGAGGGGGAAAGACTCTGTGAATGAAGACTCAAGTGCCATAGAGAGTGATTCTGATTGAGCTGAAGCCCAAAGGAGCAGAAGAGAATGTGCTAGCCCAAAACAAAATGATTACAGGGCATACTCACGCTTACAATAGTTGAAGTTCTTCAGGACATGAGATAGTCTCTGTAGAATAGTCAGGCGTTGCATCAGGGGCCAATGATAATCTTGGGCTCAGAAGCTACTTAGGACGTTTTAGTGTTAACTTTTTATGTTTCATGCCTTGCCACAATTGGACTCGCATTATAACACCTTTTCTCCAGGAACAAGCAGGAAGTCAGTCCTCACATATGGGTGACGTCGGCGCTGACAGAGCCCTCGTGCAGAGAAAATCCCCAGCTTTCAAAGAAAGCCTTTGGGATTGCATCGCGCATGCACAGTCCCCTTCCCGCCCAAGGGTGCCAGTTTCCTCAGCCTCTCTTTTTCCGCAGAGCCCAACGGACGTTGTCCAACTTCCCTCGCTGAAAAAGTGCATCAAAACTACTGAAGATAGTCTTCTTCGACCTGGTTCGATGCTGGTTCCCCTTCCTGCCTCGGCTCGGTACACCGGTATCAAGTCCGGTCAGTTTTTTTGTCCTTAGTGACTAGCGTTCACGCTCTTTTTCTTTTCACTGGCAGCCCGGTTGTTCGCCCTTGAAGGTGCCCTCTTTCCCCCGATGGCTGCCAACGGGTTTAAAATGTGTGATCGGTGTAAGAAGTTAATGTCCCTCACTGACACACACGACTGCTGCCTCCGCTGCCTCAGGCCCGACCATGACCCGAAGGTCTGTGGCCCATGTGGGAAGATGTCCTCCAAGGCACTCGGGAGTCGGCAGCAACAACGTGAAAGGATTTTCTCAGAGTCCGCATCCTCCCGGGTCTGGACCTCTTCAGAAGCCTCGACTTCTCGGGAGCTGTCTGAACCTGAGCATCATCGGGGGTCTTCTGAGCGGGGCTCTCCCTTGTGCGGGAACACCGGAGGAAGAAGAAGCTCATGAGGGCAGTGTTGGAGGCCTCTGATCGACCTGGGCCCTCGAGGAACAGGTTGCGGAGCCCTGACCGCCGCCCCAGGTCCTCGGAGTCGGAGCGGCCTGCAAAACTACCTCACATGGAGTCGGAGACGCCGAGGAAGGTAACTGCTGTTGTCCTCGTTGACTCTCCTCTGGGAGAATTGGTGTCGGGCCCGACAGTGTTGGGACCCGAGCCGGAGGCTGCGGAGCCTTCTGAGCTCGGTCTCAGGATGGCGGCCCTAGAGAGCAGCATGTCTGCCTTCATGGAGCAGCAGCAGGCGCTGATAGCCGGTTTCACCGGTCTATCCACCTCAACCACTGGAACCTCGACGTCCAGTCGACCCCGGAGGCCGAGTCGATCCTCGGCCAAGGTCTCCCTCGACCTCCCATTCCGGACCGAGGTCGTCGATGCCAGCGGCCTTGGCGTCGGGGCAGTCGAGACCAAAGCCCTCGCGGACGGAGCCGCTTGATTCCTCCTCAGAGGAATCGGCATGGGAGATGGAAGATGAGGAGTCCCCAGACACCCATCGGACCCGGTGTGTCCCATCGGACTCACCGGGTTCCGAGCCTCGGAGAAGATCCCCTCTGGAGGATACCCAGTTCTCGGACTTCATCAGGGACATGGCCAAGGCTTTGGCATTCCTGGCAGACACCGAGGAGGAGCCTCGAGCCGAGGAGCTCGAGGCCCTCCAGTATGACTTTCCGCCACAGGAAGCCCTTACTGTTCCAGTTCCTCCGATGCTGGAATGGCTGATGCTCTGCATGTAGGAGTCGACGGCCTCGATACCGGATTTCCAGGAGCAAGCAGGAGTGTAGTCGTTACATATGGCTATCGTCGGTACCGACGGAGCCTGCGCGGGAACGCTCCCCAGCGTCCAATTAGAAAGCTTTTGGGAGCATCCCACAGCGCCTGCGTGCTGCCTTCCCGCCTTTCCCAAATGTCTCTCTCCAGTTCTTTGTTTTCCGTGGAGCCAGCAGGTCGCACTTCCTGTCACCGCAGAAAATATCCCATTTATTCTTTTTTGTGGTCGGGTCTGCCATCCTTCGACGCTACACCGGTACCGCCAGTTCTTTCTTTCTTTTCCTGGTAAAAAAAAAAAAAAAAAATCTTTTCCTGGAGTCTTCCAGCTTTTTTTGTCCTTTGGTGCCACGTGCCATTTTGGGCACTAGGCCCAGCTTTCCTCTACAATGGAAAAACCCGCTTCAGGTTTTAAAAAGTGTTCCAAGTGTTGGCGGTACCATCTCCGTCACCGACACCCATGAGTGGTGCCTCAAATGTTTAGGTCCTGACCACTCTATCTCCAAGTGTGTTGCCTGTGGGATAATGTCGAAGAGTGGTCGGCAAAACTGAGCTGCTAAACTTAGCACCCTTTTTCTCTCCGATGCAGCATCTGTGGCATCAACATCTTCCAGGGCTTCGTCTTCCTCCCATTTATCTCAGGTAACTAAACATAAGGCTAGCCGGTCCTCAAAGGGTAGATCTCCTTAAGTATCGAGATGCCTCTGGCGTTGCCCTTGAGGGACTCACACCGGCAAAATTGCCCCGGCGGGAGGCTTCGGCTTCCAAAGCATCATCGGGGCTCCAGGATGTTCTCGAGGCCCCAACCTCGGCAGAACTACTGGTGCCATGCTCTGGGGTACCTGCCGCTTTGTCCGGTACCGATACCCAGGCATCGGCGGCGTCGATAGACCAGAGATGCTTGGCTATTGAATGCAGTCTGGTGGCTCTTCTCTCGGCATCGATGTCGCCGAAACCGCTTCAGACAATTCAACCGGTACCGGCACCTACATTGGTATCGGGGCCAATTGCATCAATGTCGGCAGGTGGATTACTGGTACCGATGCAATCTATGCCCTCCGGTACTGACTTTGATCGGTACCGGTATCGTGCGCTACACGACTACCCGGACAGGAGATACTTTGAATCCTCCGAGTCTGAAGACTCTTGACAGCTCTGTCGATACCAGAGTACTTCTTCCTGAGGATTCTTCTTCTCCTAAACGTAGGATGTCTCCTCCAGAGGATATATCCTTCCAGGATTTTATCCAAGATGTGACTCGAGGTCTTTCCATCACAGTGGCTCCTGAAACAGAGCCTAGGGCGAAGTAATGGGAGATTTTACAATATCCTAAAGCTCCCAAAGAGGCAGCTACTTTGCCTATTCATGAGATCTTGTATGATCTCATGCTAAGGATGTGGGAAACACCTCTCACCACTTCTTCTCATTCTCGTAGGCTCGATACCATGTATCGAGTTCCTCCCTGTCCTGGATTTCAAAAAACTCAGCTGCCTCACCATTCCATGGTGGTGGAATCAGCTATGAGAAGGATCAAGAGTGCAAAAAGACATGCATCTAATCCTCCAGGACATGAATGTAGAACTCTTGATGCCTTTGGGCGTCGAACCTTCCAGGCCTCTATGCTTTCTGCCAGGATTAGTTCCTACATTTTATATATGGGAATGTTCGTTAAGGAAGTTACAGGAGATCTAGAGCTTATGAGCCCTCTCCTTCCTGATGATAAGAGAGAAGATTATCTTGCACTTATCAAACATGCTCAGGATGTGTCCAAATTCGTAAATCGTGCAGCTTTTGATTGTTTTGAGTGCATAAGCAGAACTTCTGCTATTGCCATAGGCGCACGTAGGATTGCCTTGCTCCAGGCATCTGACTTGGAACTTTGGGTACAGAAGAAATTGGGGAATATTCCTTGCACTGGAAAGAATCTCTTTGGCAAAAATTGGCAAGAGAAAGCTAATGAGTTAGATGCTGATAATCTCACCTTGGATAGATTATCAAAATCTACAGCTGATCCTGCAAGGAAAAAGTCCTACAAAAAAAATTCTTCACTAGAAAGAAGAAGTTCTACCCCTCCTATACTCAGCAAGGGCATCGTTCAGGTCAGTCTGCCCAAAAGGGTCAGCAGCAACCTAAACCAAGAAAAACAAAGACTGCTAAGCCTCAACCAGCTCAGCAGACTCAGCCTCCACAGGTGCTTTGACTCCCATCTAGAGAACTTTGTCTTCCTGGCCCTGAACGGACCAGAGCCTTCCACCATTCCAGGAATGTTATGTTATTTTGTCCCCCAGATGGGGGCAGATAACAGCAGAAAGTTGGACTCTGTCCATTGTAAGAGAGGGATACAAGCTTCACTTCCTCAGCATGCCCCCTCCTACAGTGGTAAGACAGTTCAATTCTCAGACCTCTCTCAACTCCCAGTTAGATCACGAGGTCAGTCTGCTTCTTGCCCAAGGGGCAATAGAAGAAGTATCTATTCATCAACAAGGTGCAGGGTTCTATTCCCCCTTTTTCCTTATTCCAAAGAAAACAGGAGGGCACAGACCCATTTTGGACCTCAGAGAATTGAACAAATTCCTGTTCAAAGAAAAATTCAAAATGATTTCTCTGGGAACTCTACTGCCATACCTTCAGAGTCAGGACAGGCTTTGTTCTCTAGATCTCAAGGATGCGTACACTCATGTTCTCATCCATCCAACTCGCCGAAGGTTTCTTCACTTTCTATTTCAAGGGAAGCACTACCAATACAGAGTTCTTCCTTTTGGCCTGGCCTCGGCACCAAGGGTGTTCACAAAATGCATGGCTGTGGTGGCAGCATTTCTCCACACCCTAAAAATATTCGTCTTCCCTTACTTGGACGATTGGCTCATTCGAGCCCCATCAGAGCCAGAGGCCAGGATTTCCCTATCTCGCTCAATGCGTATCCTCCAATATTTGGGACTTGTCATAAACTTCCCAAAATCCAACCTAGCTCCTACTCAGTCTCTAGAGTTCATAGGAGCCCTGCTGGATACCAGACAGACAAGGGCCTATCTTCCACAGTCCCGTTGCCTTCGCATTGTGCAGTTAGCTTCCCAAGCAATGCTAAAGTCTCACCTCACTGCTCGGGAAATGTTACAATTGCTAGACCACATGGCATCCACTGTGCATGTGGTCCCTTATGCCCGCCTCCATATGAGGGCAGCCCAGTGGACTCTATACACTCAGTGGACTCAGGCGTCAGGTTGCCTGTCAGACAAAATAGCAACCTCAGATCGTCTTATGTTGTCTCTCCAATGGTGGCAGTCACCCCAGAATCTGTTGGTGGGGTCTCCTTTTCAGCAACTCCCACCCCAAGTAACTCTAACAGATGCCTCACAAGTGGGTTGGGGAGCCCATTTGCAAGGCCTCTCTACCCATGGTACCTGGACTCCACAGGAGACCGATCTATACATCAATCTCCTAGAGCGCAGAGCAATATTTCTTGCTCTTCGAGTGTTTCACACCCAGCTCAGCTACAAAACTGTCCTAATTCAAACGGACAACCATGTAGCCATATTCTATGTGAACAAGCAGGGCGGAACAGGCTCTCTGTTGCTTTGCAACGAAGCTTTGCGACTTTGGGCCCTCGCTAGAGAGCAACACATTCATCTCCTTGCAGTGTATCTTTCAGGCATTCAAAACTCTTGGGCAGACAGACTCAGTCGAGTTCTGCTTCCAAACGAATGGTCTCTCCATGCAGACCAGGTGGCCAAAATTTTCCAATTTTGGGGAACCCCGGATATAGACCTCTTTTCAAGTCCGCTGAATGCCAAACCTCCCCGGTTCTGTTCCAGAATTCTGGCTCAGGGTTGTCAGGCCAGGGATGCTTTCCTCCTCCATTGGGGTCAGGACTCCCTGTATGCCTTCCCACCCATTCCCCTAATTCCCAGAACTTGATTCAAGCTTCAGAGACAGAGGCCATATGATTCTCATAGCCCCACATTGGCCACGACAGGTGTGGTACCCTCTGCTCTTACATCTCTCTCAAGCTCCATCTCTGGAGTTAGGATCTGCTCCAGATCTCCTAACCCAGGAGGACGGGATGCTGTGGAATCCCAATCCCCAGTCTCTACATCTCAGGGCCTGGTTGCTGAAAGCCTAGTCTTAACCTTTCTCAGCAAGTAAAGGATATCCTTTATGCTTCCAGGAAACCATCCACAAGACGCTCTTATGCTTTCAAGTGGAAAAGGTTTACCATATGGTGTTCGCAGAAGGGTCTTAACCCTCTTGCAATACCTCTAGAATCATTACTGGCATATCTCCTTCATTTGTCTAATGCGCAGGGCTTAAGACCAATTCAGTGAGAGTTCATTTGAGTGCTATTGCAGCTTCTCTCAAGCCTTTAAATGGGCAACCTATTTCCTCTCATCCTATCATAGCGAGATTTATGAGAGGCCTTCCGTTAAGCCACCACCGGTGGCATGGGATTTAAATCTGGTTCTTGGCCAGCTCATGAAGCCGCCTTTTGAACCATTAGCTACTACCTTGTTGAAATTCCTTTCCTGGAAGGTTATTTTTCTTATTGCAATCACATCAGCATGTCGCATCAGTGAATTGCAAGCATTGGTGGCTGAACCTCCTTATACAAGGTTCCATCATTTATTTATTTATTTATTTATCATGATAAGGTAGTCCTTAGGACTCATCCTCACTTTATGCCAAAGGTGGTTTCACCTTTTCATTTAAACCAAGCAGTTTAACTTCCTGGTTTTTTTCCCAAGGTATCATGCCTCTAAATGCAGAAAGGAATCTTCATAGTTTGAACTGTAAAAGAGCTTTGGCCTTTTACTTGCAAAGGATGCAGCAACATAGAAAGTCCTCTCAACTCTTTGTTGCTTTTGATCCTAGTCATTTAGGACTTCCAGTCTCCAAAAGGGCACTGTCCAACTGGATTGCACAGTGTATATCTTTTGCCTATCGGAGTAAGAACCTTTCTCTTGAAGGCCATGTCACAGCACACAATGTGAGAGCCATGGCAGCCTCTTTGGCTCATCTTTACTCTGTGTCTATTGACGACATCTGTTGAGCAGCTACCTGGGCCTCGGTTCATACCTTCACAGCCCATTACTGCTTGGACAAGGACTCCCGCCGGGATGCCTTGTTTAGTCAGGCTGTTCAACACCTGTTCCATACTTAATCAACTCCTACCCACCATCCCTGGTAGGATGCCAGAGATCCATGGGAGGAAGTGGAGTCCTTTCAAAAGGGCACACAACTTCTGGGGTTTCTCCCTGGCATCTGTAGCTAGGGAGTCCCCATATGTGAAGACTACATTCCTGCTTTTTCCTGGAGATAGCATAGTTACTCACCTGTAACAGGTGATCTCCGGGAACAGCAGGAATTTAGTCTTCACAACCCACCCACCTCCCCTAGGAGTTGTATCTCTCTATCTTTTTTTTTTCTCTCTCTCTCTCTCTCTCTCTCTTTGTCTCAGCTTTAAACTCAACTGGAGAGAGACAGTTGGGAAAGGCGGGAAGGCAGCACGCAGGCGCTGTGGGATGCTCCCAAAAGCTTTCTAATTGGACGCTGGGGAGCATTCCCGTGCAGGCTCCGTCAGTACCGACGATACCCATATGTGAAGACTAAATTCCTGCTGTTCCCGGAGATCACCTATTACAGGTGAGTAACTATGCTTTCTCAGCAAGTGGGTCGATTCCATCTATCGAGTCCGCAAGAGCCCTGGGTTCCAAAAAGCACAGCTGCCCCACAACTCCATGGTTGTGGTATCGGCCATGCACAGGCTCAAAAGCCAAAAAACGCACTCCTCGGGGTGGCAATGAGCTGGTAGGACGCAAGTGAACCAGCTCCGGGGAAACCACTAAATAATCATACAGAAACCCCCTCATAACTTGGGGTGCGCCCCTGTCTGGCCTCAGTGCGACTTGGCGAGGGTGCGGCGGGTGAGGTGAACCCTATTCAGGTCTCCTAAAGTACCCCGATGGCCTCGAAACTAGGTCGGAAGGAGAAAGGTCGGCTCCCAGAGCACAAGATGGCGGACGAGATGCCAGCAAGCCCTGCTGCTGACACGCACCAGGCCATGGTGGTTGAAGTGAGCGCCGCAGTGGTTAGCGCCCTCGATGACCGGTTCCGCTCTTTGGCGGAGCAACTTACCCAGGTCAGCCAAAGCATCGGGGATTTTACAGGGCACATGGAGCAAGTGGAGGCAAGGGTCTCGGATGTGGAGAACTCGCAGCGCACCTTACAGGAATGGGTGACAGCCTTGGAGAGCCTGGCGCAGCAGCAGCGAGAGAAGCTAGATGACCTCAAGAACCAGGGTCGGCGGAAGAACCTGCGCTTTGTGGGCATCGCAGAGTCGGTTGCAGATTGGGAGCTTACTGTTTTTTTGGAGACCTGGATCACGCAGACTTTCCCTAATACAGTTACAGGCCCGCTCAAACTGGAACGTGTGCATAGACTGGGACAGCGCCAAGATGGGGCCCATAGGCCACGTGCAGTTATTGCTCGTTTTTTGGAATTTCGGCAGAAAGAGGTCGTCTTGCGGGCTGCTCGTGGACGGCGACAGCAGCCGGGGGATGTGTCCCAGATATTGGTATTCCAAGACTACTCCGTGTTAGTGAGTCAGCGACGCCGGGCTTTCACTGCTGTATGTGGGCAGCTGGCTAATCGGGACCTGCGCTTTGCACTGATGTATCCAGCAAAGTTGCGGGTGGACCACAATGGACGCACAAAATATTTCTCCACCCCCGAAGAGGCACAAGCGTTTGTGGAGCAACTTGGTGGGGGGTCGGCCCCATGAGGACGGCTGGGCCTCAGAGTACCGGCAAGGGGTCGGCGGACTGTCAGAGCCTGAGGTGGAGGCCGGGTATAGCCTGGTTTGAGGACTCAGAGGCATACAGTGTTTTCCTATGGTTTCCAGGGGTTGTATGCTGGGGTTCGTGATTTTCCCAATTAATTTCTTGTTGTATGAGAGTGGAGTTCTTATTTTTGCCTTTCTTTATGTTTCTGGTTCTGTTCACATGTTTTCCTGTATCGCTAATGTAACCAGGTGCAGTTGGGTGGAAGGGATGGGGAAGGTGGGGAGGTGTGACTGTGCCTGGAGCGGGAGAATGGACGAGGAATGTACTTTCTGTATTGAATCATCTGGGGTTTGCAAGAGATGGGGGGGTCATGTAGGGGGGGGGTTACTTGTTTACTTGCATTACGTGGGGTAGGCCCGAATGCCATTGGTACGGGGTCCCAGGTGGTAAGGGACGTAGATGGTGGACATGGGAAGGGTACTTGGGGGGGGGGAGGTGTACAGGGGGGGGATCTTTGGAGTGATCTGGTAGGACTGGGAGGAGGGGGGTGGGGATTTAAGGGGACGGTGGGGCTGGTAGGCTTGAATCAGGTAGCTACGGGTTTGACACATGGCACTTGTTGGGCTTTGAGCTGGGTGGAGGAAGGGGTGGTGTGGACCCCAGGCTGGGGGGGTCTGTACCCAACTGCGAGCGAGATTTTTCTGCATATGGTGCTGAGGGGGCCCCCGGATAATGGGTCAGACCTTGAAATTGGCTTCCTGGAATGTGTGTGGACTGGGTTCCCCTATAAAGCGCTATAAGGTGCTGCAGCAGTTGCGGTCTAAGAGGGTGGACATAGCAATGCTGCAGGAGACGCACCAATCCTCAGTGGAGCATGCAAAATTGTGTAAAGGGTGGGTTGGAAAAGTATATGGGTCCCCAGCAGTGGGGAAAAAGAGAGGCGTGGTAATTTTAATTGCAAAGACGGTGGGATGGGTAGAAGAAAGAGTGGAAATTGACCCTGATGGGCGTTATGTTTTTGTCTGGGGAACACTAGATGGTATGCGGGTGGTGTTGGGGTCAGTTTATGCGCCGAATGACTTTGAGGCCCGGTTCTTCCGGCAGATGTCCCAGATGCTAGCCAACTTGGGGAACTACTCTTTGTATTTAGGGGGCGACTTCAATTCTGTCATGGATGACACCTTAGATAGGTCCAGGGGGTGCGGGAAGCGGGACCAGCGGAGTTCTCGACAACTGAAAGGGCTGTGTGAGGGGTATGAGCTTTTGGACGTCTGGAGGGTGCTGCATCCGGGCGACAGAGACTACACGCATATGTCTAGGGCTCATGGGACCTGGTTGAGAATTGATTACTTTCCTTATTTCTAGGGTCCTGTTCGGTTGGGTTTCCCGGGTGGACTTTGGACCTCCCGTTCTCTCTGATCATGCTATGGTGGTCCTGGAAATGCAGCAACGCGATAGGGGGACTGGGAGGATTTGGAGATATCCCCTGGACCTCGGAGGGGATGTAGCGTTTGTGGAATTCATAAAGGAGTGGTGGGTAGAATATTCGCGGAATAATTCCCAGCATATGGATAATCCAGCTTTCTTCTGGGAGGCGGGGAAGGCTGTGATGGGGGGGAAATCCTCAGTTCTCCAGGACCAAGCAGGAAGTCAGTCCTCACATATGGGTGACGTCGGCGCCGACGGAGCCCTCGCGGAGCAATTTCCCCAGCTTTCAAAGAAAGCCTTTGGGAATTGCAGCGCGCATGCGCGGTCCCCTTCCCGCCCAAGGGTGCCATCTTGCTCAGTCTTCTTTTTTCCGCGGAGCCCTACAGACGCTGTTTGTGATCACCGCTGAAAAGTTGATTTTCTCTCTTATTATTTATTCTTTTTCGGTTCGACGCCGGATCCTTTTTCCCGCCCGGACCCGCTACGCCGGTATCGGGTCCGTTTCTTTATTTTTCGGTTTTTTGTCCTTCGTGACAAGCGTTCGCGCCATTTTTTTCCTTTTCACTGGCAGCCCTGTCTTTTGACCTCGCAGGAGCCCTTTTTCCCTCCATGGCTGCCAGCGGGTTTAAGAAGTGTGGTCGCTGTAAGAAACTCATGTCTCTTACAGACACACACGACTGCTGCCTCCGCTGCCTCGGACCCGATCATGACCCGATGATCTGTGGTCCGTGTGGCAAAATGTCATCAAAAGCGTTGAGGAGTCGGCAGCATCAACGAGAACGAATCTTCTCTGACTCCGCGTCTGGCCGGGCCCGGACCTCGTCAGAGGCTTCGACGTCCCGGGACTCCGGTCCTGAGCATCGTCAGAGTTCCTCTGAGCGGGGGTCTCCTACCCGGGAACATTATAGGAAGAAAAAACCCGCGAGGGCGGCGTTGGCGGACGCTCCTGGTTCCTCGAGGGCCAGGTCGCATAGCCCTGACAGCCGTCCCGGGTCCTCGGAGTCGGAGAGGCCTTCGAAACATCCTCGTCTCGAGATGGAGTCGCCTGGACACGTGAGTACTGTGGTCCTCGTGGACTCGCCTCCGAAGGAGCTGACGTCGGGCCCGACGCCTTCGGGGCCCGAGTCAGGGGCTGCTGGGTCTCCTGAGCTTGGACTCAGGTTGACGGCCTTGGAGAGCAGTTTAGCTGCCATCATGGACCAGCAGCGGGCATTGATCGCTGGCCTTGCCCATGCGTCTGCCCCAGCCACCGGGACGTCGACATCCAAGTCGACCCCGGAGACCGAGCCGATCCTCGAGTCCATCTGAGCTCGATCCTCGGTCGCGGTCTCCCTCGGCCTCCCATTCGGGACCGAGGTCGTCGACGCCGACTCCTTCGGCGTCGGAGCAGAGGGCATCGGTGCCCGCCCGACCGGAGCCACTCGAATCCTCCTCCGCGGAGTCTGACTGGGAATCGGAGGACGAAGAGTCCCATGGTAGTTTTCGGACTCGGTGTGTCCCATCGGACTCGCCCGAGTCCGAACCTCGGAGACGGTCCCCCCCGGAGGACACCCGGTTCTCGGATTTCGTGTGGGATATGGCCAAGGCCTTGGCATTCTCCGCGGATCCCGAGGAGGAGCCTCGAGCCGAGGAGCTCAATGCCCTCCAGTATGATTCTCCCCCGAAGGAGGCCTTTACTGTACCGGTTCCTCTGATGCTGGAACGACTTCTCTTCCGCATGTGGGAGAACCCGGCGTCGGCGCCGGTGTTAAGCAAGCGGGTCGATTCCATTTATCGAGTCCGCAAGAGCCCTGGCTTCCAAAAGGTACAACTACCGCACCATTCCATGGTGGTGGAATCGGCCATGCATAGACTCAAGAGTCAAAAAATGCACTCCTCGGTGCCTCCCGGCAGGGAGGCCCGGAGCCTGGATGCCCTCGGTAGGAAGTGCTTCCAGGGCTCTATGCTTGCTTGTCGAGTCCAGACCTACCAGCTCTATATGGACATGTATCTCCGAGATCTGGCAAAGGAAATTGCTGGGTTCTCGGCTGGTCTCTCCGAGGAACCTTTGCAGAGGTTCCAAGCCTTGTCCACTGGGATTCGAGAGTGCTCGAAGTTTATCTCTCGGGCAGCCTACGATGGCTTTGAAGCATCGGCTCGAGTAGCCGGAGCCAGCATCGGTGCCCACCGACAGGCTTGGCTTCAGTCATCCGACCTCGAGCAATGGGTCCAGGACAAGTTGGTCGATGTCCCCTGCAGAGGTGAAAACCTCTTTGGCAAACCCATGGCTGAAAAGGCTGCACAAATCGAGACCGAGACTCTGACCAGAACTAGGCTGTCCAGAAAAACCTCTGCCCCTTCTCAGAAGAAGAAGGGCTCAGGGAAAAATCCCTTTTACCCGAGGAAGGCGGCTGCCTATAAATACTAGCCTCAGTATCAGGCCTCAGCAGCTCCCCAAAAGGGTCGGCAGGCCAAGGGACGGGGTAATGGGTCCCGTAGGCAGCAAGCCCACTACACCGGCCCCTGCTCAGCAGGGTGGGGGTTTTTGACTCCATCAGCATAGCCTCTTCCCCTCAGCTGGTTTCTCTCAGCACAGGAGGCCGGCTGGTCCACTTTGCCCACAGGTGGTCAGCCATCACATCAGATACCTGGGTACTTCATATAGTTCAGAAAGGCTATCTTCTACACTTTCACCAGGTACCTCCCTCCTACTTTCCAGGGGAGCCTCCAAGACTCCCTCTGCACAGGGACTTACTCCTTCAGGAGTTAGCAAGTCTTCTTCAGGAACAGGCTGTGGAACCGGTGCCCCACCACCTGAGAGGTCACGGCTTTTATTCCAGGTACTTTCTGATACCAAAAAGAACAGGAGGCCTCAGACCCATCCTGGACTTGCAAAACCTCAATAAGTTCCTGGCAAGGGAAAAGTTCAAGATGCTTTCCCTTGGAATCCTGCTGCCCTACCTCCAGCGGGGAGACTGGCTATGCTCCTTAGATCTAAAGGATGCCTATACTCACATCCTTATTCATCCAGACCACAGACAATATCTCAGATTTGTTGTGGGAGGAAATCATTACCAGTACAGGGTCCTGCCCTTTGGCCTATCCTCCGCCCCACGGGTTTTCACCAAATGCCTGGCAGTGGTGGCGGCCTATCTCAGACTTCAAGGCCTTTTTGTGTTTCCATACCTGGATGACTGGCTCATCCGGGCCCAGTCTTCCCAAGAGGCCACTCAAGCCACTCATCGCACTGTGTCTCTGCTCCAGCACTTGGGCTTTGTCATAAACTTCGCAAAGTCCACTTTGCTCCCCTCTCAAGATCTCGAATTCATCGGCGCAAGGTTAAGCACTCTTCAGGCGCGGGCCTTCCTGCCTCTGGACAGGGCCCACAGGCTCATGAATCTCGCCAGCCGCTTTCGCAGCAATTCCCTGGTCTCTGCCAGGTAATTTCTGAGACTGCTCGGCCATATGGCTTCCACGGTCCATGTGACCCCCAATGCCCGCCTGAACATGCGACCTGCCCAGTGGTGCCTTCGCACTCAATGGCATCAGGCCACGGGGAACCTGACGGACTCAGTACAAGTCTCGGACCTGCTGGTCTCTTCTCTGCGGTGGTGGCTTCATCTGCCAAACCTAGTACTGGGAGTGGATTTTCAATCTCCTCCTTCTCAGGTACTAACAACCAATGCTTCTCTCCTGGGATGGGGAGCACATTGCCAAGGGACATGTACTCAAGGCCTCTGGACTCCTTGGGAGTCTGCGCAGCAGATAAACTTCCTGGAGCTCAGAGCCATCCGCCTAGCTCTGAGAGCCTTCTCCCACCTCACTTCTCACCAGTCTGTACTGGTCCAGACGGACAATCAAGTAGCAATGTTCTACGTGAACAAACAAGGAGGCATAGGCTCCTTCCTTCTCTGTCAGGAGGCACGACGGCTGTGCTCTTGGGCAGTCGGCCACGGCATACTCCTCAAAGCGGTCTATCTCCCAGGTCAAGAAAATTACCTGGCAGACAAACTAAGCAGGATCCTCCAACCACACGAGTGGAGATTGGATCCATTAGTGGTTCAGCAGATCTTTCTCAAGTGGGGACTCCCCACCTTGGATCTGTTTGCCAGTCCTCTGAACCGGCAACTACCCAGATTCTGCTCTCGACAACCGCATCCTCTCAGAGTAGCGCCGGATGCTTTTCTGATTCCATGGTCCACAGGCCTCTTGTATGCCTTTCCTCCCATGCCGCTGGTGTCTCGAACGATCTTCAAAGTTCTCAGAGACAAAGCCTCGATGATCCTAGTGGCTCCCCGGTGGCCGAGACAACCTTGGTTCCCGCTTCTAATGCAGCTGGCGGTGGACACTCTTCTTCCTCTGGGGTTTCAACCCGATCTCCTGACACAAGACCACGGGTCTCTCCTACACCCCAACCTCCGGTCCCTTCATCTGATGGCCTGGCTGCTGAAAGGGTAGTCCTTGCTCCCCTCCTACTGCCTCGGGAGGTGGAAGAGGTCGTCTTGGCCTCCAGGCGGCCCTCTATCCGGAAGTCCTACGCTCTTAAGTGGCGTCGCTTCTCCGTGTGGTGTGCTCAGCAGTCTGAGAATCCCTTCTCCTGCTTGGTGGCGGTGGTCTTGCAATATTTGTTTTGCCTCTCCAATCTGGGCCTTAAGTCCAACTCTGTCAGAGTCCATCTCAGTGCTCTCTCTGCACATCATGCACCGGTAGATGACAGGCCTCTGTCCAACCACCCTTTGGTGGCTCGTTTTCTCCGAGGCCTCCTTCTGCTTTAAGCCTCCTTTGCGTCCACCAGCCCCTGAATGGGATCTGAATGTGGTCTTGCAGCGGATTACCTGTTCGCCCTTTGAACCTATGGCTACCTGCCCTCTTCGTTTTCTTTCTTGGAAAACCTTGTTCTTGGTAGCCCTTACCTCTGCTAGGCGTGTTAGTGAACTGCAGGCCCTAGTGTCTGATCCCCCTTACACTAGGTTCTACAGGAATAGGGTGGTCTTACGGACTCACCCTAAGTTTCTTCCAAAAGTGGTTTCTCCTTTTCATCTCAACCAGAAGGTGGTTCTTCCGACCTTCTTTCCCAGGCCGCACTCCAGCAGTGCTGAAATGGTCCTGCATACCCTGGACTGTAGGAGGGCCTTGTCCTTCTACCTTGACCGTGCGCGGGAGCATAGGAGGGCTGTTCAGCTCTTCGTTTCTTTTGACCCCAATAACTTGGGGCTACCTGTCTCCAAGCGTACCTTGTCCATCTGGGTAGCTGACTGTATCGCCTGGGCTTATGGGGCAGCTGGCCTCTCGTTGGAGGGTCGAGTCATGGCTCATCGTGTTAGGGCGAAGGCTGCGTCAGTGGCACACCTCCGCTCTGTTCCGTTGGCAGACATCTGCCGGGCCGCTACTTGGTCTTCAAGCCAGACTTTTGCGGCACATTACTGCCTGGAGAGGGAGTCCCGCAGGGACAGTGCTTTCGGTCAGGCAGTCCTCCATAATCTCTTTGAGGTTTAGGCAACTCCTACCCTCCGGCCCTGGTGTTGGGCTACCGGTCGGGGGCGTTTTCAGAGAAGATTCCTTCCTTCTATACTGCTGAGCTGGAGGGAGCTCATTTTTGTGCTTGAGGTCTCTGGTAGCCTTAAGCTTGGGAGTCCCATATGTGAGGACTGACTTCCTGCTTGGTCCTGGAGAAAGAGTAGTTACTCACCTGTAACAGGTGTTCTCCAGGAGCAGCAGGAATCAGTCCTCACAACCCTCCCTCCTCCCCTTGGAGTTGCAGTCCTATCATTTCGTTTTTGCTAATTTTTTTGCTGTCTTTTAGCTATGTCATCAGACTGAGCAAGATGGCACCCTTGGGTGGGAAGGGGACCGCGCATGCGCGCTGCAATTCCCAAAGGCTTTCTTTGAAAGCTGGGGAAATTGCTCCACGAGGGCTCCGTCGGCGCCGACGTCATCCATATGTGAGGACTGATTCCTGCTGCACCTGGAGAACACCTGTTACAGGTGAGTAACTACTCTTTATCATGGTCAGAGGCGGAAGAGACTGAATAGTCGCGTACTCCAGTTAGAGAAAGAATTGTCAAAAGCGCGCCGCTGGCATGCGCAAAGTAAGAGTGGGGAAGCTCGCACGCGGCTGAGAGAACTGCAAATTGAGCTAGAGCAATTGCTTGGGCAACGGGCTAGGAAGTCAATGATGTTTTACAAATATCAGTTGTATAGGCATGGGAATCGGGCTGGTAAGTTACTGTCATCCTTGGTGCGAGCTGAGGGGGGTCACAGACAAATTGGGGCGCTTCGGCATGCAGATGGTACGGTTAGATCCAAAGCGGAGGATATTGAACGGGTCTTTTATGATTACTATCAACAATTATACGCGCGGGAGGGTGGGGATAAAGGGCCTTTTTGGAGGCCTGTGCTCTGCCGAGAGTAACGTTGGACCAATTGTAGGTGCTGAATGCGCCCTTGTCGGCGCAGGAGGGTGCAGCAAGCGATTAAGAGTTTAAAGCGTGGGAAGGTCCCCGGTATAGATGGCTTAAGGGGGGAGTTCTATAAAATCATGGAGGATCAGGTGGTGATCCCTTTATTGGACTATTATAGGGATTTGATTCATAGAGGTAAGTTTCCCTATGAGGCGAATAAAGCCCTAGTTACAGTGTTGCCCAAACTGGGCAGGGATCCGCTTTTACCTGGCTCCTACCGGCCTATCTCCCTGTTGAATGTCGACATTAAAATCTTGGCGAAGATCATGGTGGAGAGGTTGGCTGGGTTTCTCCCTGTTCTGATACAGAGGGATCAGGTTGGATTTGTGAGGGATAGACATGCGGCATATAGTTTGCAACGAGTGTTGGCCTCTATGTGTGCCAGCAGAAAGGATAACCGGCGTTCTTTGCTCATTAGTTTTGATGCCGAAAAGGCTTTCGACAGGGTAGATTGGAACTTCATGTATCGAGTTTTGGAGAAGGTGGGGATTCAGGGTTTTTTTTGTGGAGGTCGTACGGTTGCTGTATGCGGACCCTAAGGGGGCGATTTTGATTAACGGTACTATGTCTCCAGAATTCGTGATTCAGAAGGGGACTCGACAAGGGTGTCCCCTTTCCCCCCTTTTGTTTGTCTTAACTCTGGAGCCCTTGTTGAGTCAGATCAGAACCTCACCAGACTTTCTGGGGATACCTGTGGGGAAGACGGAATTTCGGGTTGCGGCTTTCGCCGATGACCTTTTGGTGCATCTCGACAAGCCGGAGGAAGGGCTGTCAGCATTGTTGAAGCTCATTCAGGTTTATGGTCACGCTTCCGGGTTTAAGTTAAATTTAGACAAGTCTGAAGCCTTGCCGCTTGTCGCTGATATAGCTCGGTGCTGGCCGGGTCCCTTCCCCTTACGGTGGGCGGGAGATCGGTTTAAATACTTAGGGATTTACTTGCCCGCGGACTTGCGTGACCTTTATCATATTAATGTCACCTTGTTGTTGAAGCACTTAGCAGATAGGGTACAAAAGTGGAAGGAATTACCGCTTTCACTGGGAGGTCGGATTGCTTTGTATAAAATGACGTTGTTTCCCAAGTGGTTATATACCTTACAGACGCTCCCTCTGCTGCTGCGATGGAAGGATATCCTGCTGATGGAAAAGCAGATTAACCTTCTGCTCTGGAGGGGCAAGCGTCCCCGGGTGCGTCCCGATATTAAACTGTACAACCGGGCGTGCCTTCTCCGGCACGTGCGGGATTGGTTATGGGGGTCTGGTGACTATACTCCGACTGAGATGATTGGAGCCTTGGTTGCGCCGTTGCGCGTTACATATATATTGCATATGAAAGGGGCGCAAGGTCTAGACAAGTGGGTGTGGTTGGTCCTGCTCTCTCCCCTCGTGCGAGCTTGGAGGTATTTGTGCGGGAAGTTGGGATGTTCGGCCTCCTGCTCTCCTTACCTTCCAGTGCGCGGGAACAAGGATTTTCTGCCCGGCCTGACCGATAAAAGCTTTGTGCGATGGGATCAGTTGGACATTACTGCTCTAGAATCATTGCTCACCGGGGAGGGGGCTATTGAATCTTTTGCTACATTAAGTAGGCAGTACTCCTGGACAGGTGGGGACGTGTTCCCGTATGCTCAGATTTGGAACTACATTTCGTACACTGCCTGTGGCCTTGTTGAAGGGCGACATTTGTTCTTGGGTGGAGGAGTCCCTACTGGGGGGGGGGGGAGCGGGTGGCTAGAGTGGCTCAGCTGCACAAAACCCTTTTGGGACTGGAGCCTCCGGGGAGGGAGGACGTATTGGCAGCGGCCTGGGCGCGAGACCTTGGGGAGTCCGTGACAGGGGAGGAGGTGGTGACCGCCATAGCACATATTCCCCAGTTAATTGTGTCAGTGAATTATCGGGACATGCAATATCGGCTGATCCGTAGATTATATTTTGCACCAAACTGGGCCTGGCGGGTGGGGATCCTGTTCACGAACTGCTGTCCACGGTGTGGGGTCGTGGGTGCTACCCTGGGCCACATGTTTTGGCACTGCTCTGGGGCAAGGAGTTTCTGGGGAAAAGTTCTTGGCTATTTGGGGAAGTGCTCCGATACCTCCCTGATATTGGAACCTGTCAATTTGGTGCTTGATATTTGGAGGGAGGGGGTGGGGCATGATATCGGTAGGGTACAGTGGGATTGGTTGCGTATGGTGCTTGTCACCGCCCGCATGACTATATTGCAAAATTGGGTGGATCCTCGGGGGCTGTTGTATGGCTAATGGAGGGTTCGATTGCATGGCCTGTTGTTGTTAGAGCGCTACCGGGCGCGGGGTCATCTGCAGCGTTGGGAGACTTTCTTGCAGGGTTGGGGTCCTCATCTTCAGCATATGTCCGCCAAGGCGCGGAGTAGAATCTTGGGTGGAGTAGGGTGTTAGAGCCCAGCTGGGGGGTGTAGGTGTGAATCCGTATGCTTGTTTCTGGGGAGGGGGGGATGGGGGGGCTTTTGGGGGGGTGGAGGGGAGGGGGGGAATTAGAGGTTAACAATAAATGGGAAAAAAAACCTAAGTTCAATTGTTTGGGTGCTGGTATGCTTAGTGTGTCAATGGACTTGTTGTCCTGTTGTAATGTTTTCTGCCTGCTTATATGGTGCCTATTATCAATCAAATACAAGCCACCATAGGGGGTTTTTGACTCTCAAGGCATAGTCTCTCTCCCACCAGTGATTCAACTGCACAGGAGGAAAGCTGACCCTGTACGCCCACAGGTGGCCAGCCATCATCACGGATACCTGGGTCCTGCAAATAGTCCAAAGGGGTTATTTGCTTCACTTCAGCCAGGTACCCCCCTCCTCCTTTCCAGGAGAGCCTCTCAGACCCCCCTCTTCATAGGAACCTCCTCTTGCAGGAGTTGGCAGGTCTGTTAGAGGATCAGGCGGTGGAACCGGTGCCCCACCACCTGCAGGGAAAAGGCTTTTACTCCAGGTATTTTCTCATACCAAAGAGAACAGGAGGCCTCAGACCCATCCTCGACTTGAGAAACTTAAACAAGTTTCTGGTGAGGGAAAAATTCAAGATGCTTTCCCTTGGAATATTGCTGCCTTACCTCTACCGGGGAGATTGGCTATGCTCTTTAGTCCTGAAGGATGTCTATACACACATCCTCATACATCCAGACCACAGACAGTATCTGAGATTTGTAGTGAAAGGAAACCATTTCCAGTACAGAGTGCTCCCCTTTGGTCTAGCCTCTGCTCCCAGAGTATTTACAAAATGCCTGGCTGTGGTGGCAGCTTTCCTCAGAAACCAAGGGATTTTTGTCTTCCCTTACCTGGACGACTGGCTCATTAGGGGCCAATCGCCTCAGGAGGCCCAACAAGCCACTTTCCGTACTATCAACATGCTACAACATCTATGCTTTGTCATAAATCATGCAAAGTCTGCGTTGCTCCCCACTCGAAACTTAGAGTTCATAGGAGCAAGATTGGACACCCTGCAAGCGAGAGCTTACTTGCCGGAAGACAGGGCACAGAGGCTGCTGGCGCTCGTATACCAGATGAGCCACAAGTATCAGGTCTCAGCGAGACACTTCCTACGCCTCCTGGGCCACATGGCCTCCACGGTACATGTGACTCCAAACGCACGCCTCCACATGAGAACAGCTCAGTGGTGTCTCAGAGATCAGTGGACGCAAGCCTCCAGCAGACTCCAAGACAGAGTAACAGTGTCCAAATGTCTAGTGAAGTCGTTGCAGTGGTGGCTTCAGCCACCCAACCTGCTTGAGGTAGTACCTTTCCAGACTCCCTCGCATACAAGAGTACTAACGACAGATGCCTCCTTGCTGGGCTGGGGAGCCCATTCCCAGGGTTCATGCACTCAGGCGCTGTGGTCTCCTCAGGAGGCAACAACACCAAATCAACCTCTTAGAGCTGTGAGCGATTCGCCTAGCTCTTCAACCCTTCTCTCATACTCTCTCACACCAGTCTGTCTTGGTGCAGACAGACAACCAGGTAGTAATGTTCTGTGTGAACAAACAGGGAGGCACAGGGTCTCGAATCCTATGCCAAGAGGCACTGGACCTCTGCTCCTTTGCAGTCAGGCAGGGTATGTTTCTCAAAGCTGTTTACCTGCCTGGTCAGGAGAACTTCCTAGCAGACAAGCTAAGCAGGATTCTCCAGCCTCACAAATGGCAACTGAATCTGGAAGTGACCCAGCGGATTTTCTGCCACTGTGGGCACCCATCCATAGATCTCTTTGGTAGTCCGCAGAATTACCAGTTGCCCAAGTTTTGCTTTAGACAGCCACATGCTCGGAGGGTGGCTGCAGATGCTTTTCTGATCTCGTGGTCAGGGGTCCTCCTGTATGCGTTTCCTCCCATGCCTCTGGTGGCCTGAACTTTGTTCAGAATCCTTCGGGACAAGACCTCGGTCATTCTGGTAGCCCCCAGATGGCCGAGGCATCCTTGGTTTCCGCTTCTCCTCCAGTTGGCAGTGAAAACCCCACTGCCTCTGGGGATGCAGCCCAACTTCCTATCTCAGGAGCAGGGCTCTCTCTTGCACACCAACCTCAGGTCGCTCAACCTGATGGCATGGCTGCTGAAAGGGTAGTACTGGCTCCTCTCCTCCTACCGAGCAATGTAGAAGTATTGCTGGCCTCAAGGAGGCGGTCCACTAGAAAATGCTATGCCTTCAAGTGGCGTAGGTTTGAGGTATGGAATACCCAACACAACGAGAACCCGTTCTCTTGCCTTGTACCAGTGGTGCTGAAGTACTTGCTTCACCTATCAGAATCAGGTCTCAAGTCTAACTCTGTCAGGGTCCACCTGAGTGCTTTGTCAGCAAACCACTCTCCAGTGGAAGGACAACCTCTTTCTGCTCACCCCTTGGTGTCCAGATTCCTGAGAGGTCTACTTCTGCTAAAGCCCCCGGTTCGTCCTCCGGCAACTGAGTGGGACTTGAATGTGGCCTTGCAGCAGCTTACTCGCCCACTGTTTGAGCCGATGTCCACTTGCCATCTGCGCTTCCTCTCCTGGAAGGCGCTCTTCCTGGTGGCACTCACATCTGCCAGACGTGTGAGTGAGCTGCAAGCTCTTCTTTCTGATAGACAGTACACACGGTTTTATGGGAACAGGGTGGTTCTTCGAACCCACCCCAAGTTCCTTCCGAAAGTGGTCTCTTCGTTCCACCTCAATAAGGAGGTGGTTCTTCCAACTTTCTTTCCCAGGCCGCACGCCAGCCGGGCAGAGACAGTCCTGCATACCCTAGATTGTAAAAGGGTGTTAGCCTTCTACCTGGAGCGTACGCGGGGACATCAAAGGGCTACTCAGCTCTTCGTCTCTTATGACCCCAGTAAGCTGTGTCTACCTGTCTCCAAGCGCACGTTGTCCACCTGGGTGGCAGACTACATTGCCTGGGCGTACAGGGCAGCTGACCTCCCGCTGCAGGGATGAGTCACGTCCCACCAGGTCAGGGCCAAAGCCGCATCAGTGGCTCACTTCAGCCCTGTTCTGCTGGCAGACATCTGCCGGGCCGCAACCTGGTCTTCAAGCCAGACTTTTGCAGCCCATTACTGCCTGGAGAGGGAGTCCCGACGGGATAGGGTTTTCAGCCAGGCGGTACTCCGTAATCTGTTTGAGATTTAGGCAACTCCTAACCCTTGGTGTCAGGCTACCGGAGGGGTTGCATTCTCGACTGAATTCCTATTACAGCTGCTGCGGCTCTTCTAGAGGGAGCCATTTTTCAGCTATGGGTTCTCGGTAGCCTATAGCTAGGGAGTCCAATATGTGAGGACTGACTTCCTGCTTGTTCCTGGAGAAAGCGTAGTTACTCACCTGTAACAGGTGTTCTCCAGGGACAGCAGGAATCAGTCCTCACGACCCTCCCTCCTCCCCTGGAGTTGCAGTCCTATTATTATATATTATTCCTTTTTGCCGTCTTTTTAGCTGTGTCATTTGACTGAGCAAGTTGGCACCTTTAGACGGGAAGGGGACCGCGCATGCGCGATGCAATCACAAAGGCTTTCTTTGAAAGTTGGGGATTTGCTCCGCACGAGGTCTCCATCGGTTCCGACGTCACCCATATGTGAGGACGGATTCCTGCTGTCCCTGGAGAACACCTGTTACAGGTGAGTAACTACGCTTTATACCTAGACTTGTTTTTAAAGATTGCACAGTATAAAATGGAATTAGTTATAGGATGCAGTCATTGAAAGAAGGGAACATGAAAATGTGACCGAAGCATAGCTTACTAACTTTTGGGGAGGATGCTGTGGGTATACCTGCAATATCAGCAGGGGCACAAGTGACTACTTTGTCCTAATTTACTTTTTTTGTTCTTGGGAACATATCTAAGCTGAGACTGAGACACACACACACACACCTCTGTTTTTTATATGTGTATGTGGGCTTTTTTATTTTTTAAGGGAAGGTAAACTCTCCCAGGAGAGTTGTTGCATCACCAAGGAAACCACCTTTTTCTCCCAGAGGAGCAAGACCTAAGCGAGGATCGACACCAAAGACTTTGACAAATTATTTCACAGTATCGTCTAATCAGAAAAACAGTGAAGACAAAGTTCAGTCATCAGAAGATGCTAAAGGTAAAAGATTAACAGCAGTGTGAAAATAAGCTTGAAGGGAATTTGTTTCTCAAAAGTGTGTTTTCCCGTATTACTTTTTGTATCTTCTGTAGAAATGACCAGTTTATAGCCTTGTTAATAGGGAATTTCTAAAATAGCTTGGGGTAACTTGACCATTGAACAGTTCTACTACTTTATATATTATTACATTACTAGCTGTACCCGGCCACGCGTTGCTATGGCTGAGTCTGGTTAAATGGAAAAGAAAGAAAAGAGAGAACGCACGTTTGTAATATGTTTAATTTGACAATGCTTGTGGGTATACAATATTTTTTGTTCCATTGTCTGTGCAGATATAGAGATTGCTTGGTTTGCTGACTCTAGAACACGCAACATATAATTGTCCATGAGAGAAGCAATCCGTGTGGAGATCTAAACCGCAGATTTCTAAAGATTGCCCCTGAGCTTTGTTGATGGTGATTGCAAACGCCAATCGAATTGGGAATTGCAATCTCTTAAATTGAAATGGCATATCCGTTGGAATCATAGGAATGCGAGGAATGAGGACATTTTCACCTTTGAAAGGTCCTGTCAAGATTGTTGCTTGTATGACGTTGCTCATCAATGTTTTTACTGCAAGCCACGTGCCGTTGCAAAGCTTTGGCTGGTTAATATTTCGCAACATGATAATTGGGATGCCGATTTTCGATTGCAGTAGGTGCGGTGGTATGCCTGGCAGATCGAGTGAATTCAAAAATTCTGTTGGATAATTTATCGCTTCATCTGCTTTTGCAACAGTGTCGACGGACTTGTATGTGACTGCGTCGATTTGAATGTTAGATTGAATAATATTGTTAAGTTCGTAGACGTCTTTGTTCTTGGCTGCAAGAATAGCTCGTTCACTCAGCCAATCGTGATTCTTATAATTAGTTTGCATATTGGGAAATACTTTTTCAACCAATTCTTCTTTTGACGTCACTAAATAGCAGTGGTTATGAGGCAATGAAATTCGTCCTGAGGTGAGATCAACCGGTACCTTTCTGTTTCCAATTTCCAGCAATTGATGTGAGAATATCTCAGCTGATCGATCATTTTGCAGCTGGACATGCATATTTGTAGTTAATTTTAACGTCTTTACGTGTCGCCACAAAGTAGAGTATTTCAGGGAAGCATTTATTTCGTCCGCTGGTGTCGATCGAGGAATTACAGGTAATGTTTGTCTGAAATCTCCTGCGAGCAATATTAATGCGTTCCCAAATGGTCTGATGTTTCCACGCAAATCTTGCAATGATCGATCAAGAGCCTCTAGCGATTTTTTTGTGCGCCATTGTGTATTCATCCCAAACAATAAGTTTGCATTTCTGCAATACTTTTCCCATGCCGGATGCTTTGGAAATGTTGCACGAGGGCGTTTCAATTAATTGCATGTTCAGTGGCAATTTCAAAGCGGAATGAGCAGTTCTTCCACCTGGTAGCAATGTCGCAGCTATTCCGGACGACGCAAGAGCTAAGGCTATGTCATTTTGGGATCGAATTGCTGCCAGAATCAATATAATTAGGAACGTTTTACCAGTTCCTCCTGGCGCATCTAAGAAGAAGATTTCTCCAACCCCGTTATTGACAGTTTGTATTATTTGATCGTAAATGCCTTTTTGCTCAAGCGTTAATATGTACTATAGCGTGTGTTGCTTTTACGTCCAACAGATGGCGCTGTTTTTCCACAAAAAAACATGTTTTTACCTGTCACAGGTGTGACATCTATAATTAATCTGTGAACCCACTATTTTTTTGTTAAATCAGTCAGGGCCTAGTAGCAACAGTTTAAGATTCAATTTAAAACACAGAAGAGAACTTTCTGGTTACCTTTCATACCCAGTAGACAGCTGTAGTTTAAATTTCATAGTCACTCAGGGCCTAGCATCAGCAAAGTACTTTTAGTTTCAAATTAAAACACAGAAGAAAGCTTTCTGGTTAAATTTAGAATCCAGCAGAGAGCTTGTAGTTTAAATTTCTTAATAGGTTAGAGCCTAGTAGCAGCAAAGAGCTATAATTTAAATCAAATCAGAATATAGCTTAGCACAAAAGGCAAAACAAGGTCAATTCTCCTTGAGCAGCATATAAAGTCTTCTAGAGACCTTTACAAAGAGGCCTTCTACCTAGTGGGCAAGCGACCTGTGAAGCTTTTTCAATAGGTGTTAACACCAGCTGGCAGTTCAAAAGGCCATTTTGAAAGACTCCTTCTATCCAAGCAAGGACTGTTAATTACCCAGGAAGTAGGTCACTGCTTACATCAGCAGCACAAGCATAAATAGCTCAACCAGAGCTCTGTGACCCTCAGTCTTGAAGGACTAGAAAAGGGGGGCTGTTACGTCTGGAGAGAAATCTGAAATTGTGAGTATATACTTCTGGGAATTTTTCTGAAAGGAATTTTTTTTTCTTTTAAAGCTAATTAATCTGTGAACCCACTATTTTTTTGTTAAATCAGTCATGGCCTAGTAGCAACAGTTTAAGATTCAATTTAAAACACAGAAGAGAACTTTCCGGTTACCTTTCATACCCAGTAGACAGCTGTAGTTTAAATTTCATAGTCACTCAGGGCCTAGCATCAGCAAAGTACTTTTAGTTTCAAATTAAAACATAGAAGAAAGCTTTCTGGTTAAATTTAGAATCCAGCAGAGAGCTTGTAGTTTAAATTTCTTAATAGGTTAGAGCCTAGTAGCAGCAAAGAGCTATAATTTAAATCAAATCAGAATATAGCTTACCTCAGCGGCACAGGACAAGGTACTGTGTAGCAGCCCTTTTTTAATAAGTGTTATATCCCTCCCTCCCTCCCCACACCCACCCTCCCCTGGGATAATCACAGCTTTATAGGTACTTGCACAACTTAAAAGACAGGAGGTGCTCTCAGGTGAAGCTCATTACCCAAATCAGTCATACACTAAGGACCTGAGATTAATTAAGCTTCAGGTGAACAAGGTATATTAAACTTCTTAGGTACAGTTTTAGTGGTATAAATATCCATAGCACCCTTTAGTACATAAAGAACTTAAAGATCTAAACACAAACTTAAAACTAAGATGCAGACAGCAGTCCAGCAGCGGGATGTGGGCTTTCCAGTCTTTTGCATTGAGTGTCACATGTATGATTTTCTCCCAGCTGGTGAGAGGTCTTACGTGTGCACTAGGTGCAAGGAGCTCTCTGCTCTCAGGGAATGAGTCCGTTCTCTAGAGGCTAGAGTAGCAGACTTGGAAAACATAAGACAGACAGAGAGGTACGTAGACGAGACCTACAGGGATATAGTCCTGAAGTCCCACCTCCAGTCTGGCAGCATCCCTGTTGCCAGGGAGGAGAGAGGTCACGTGACAGGAGAGCATCACCCTGGTGTGGCAGGAAGTGATCCTGTAACTAGGACCTGTCCTCCAGGTGATGTAAACCCCTCTCGCACCGAGGAGGTTTCTCCAGGGCCAAGTGCCCATGAGGGAAGGGTTAGGACAGCAGTTATAGTTGGTGATTCGATCATTAGGCATGTAGATAGCTGGGTGGCTGGTGGACGTGAGGATCGCCTGGTAACATGCCTGCCTGGTGCGAAGGTAGCGGACCTCACACGCCACCTAGATAAGGTCTTAGATAGTGCTGGGGAGGAGTCTGCTGTCTTGGTACATGTCGGTACCAATGACATAGGAAAATGTGGTAGGGAGGTTCTGGAAGCTAAATTTAGGCTTTTAGGTAGGAAGTTGAAATCCAGAACTTCCAGGATAGCGTTCTCCGAAATGCTTCCCATTCCACGCGCAGGACCCAAAAGGCAGGCAGAGCTCCGGAGTCTCAATGCGTGGATGAGACAATGGTGCAGAGATGAGGGGTTCGGATTTGTTAGGAACTGGGGAACATTCTGGGGAAAGGAGGGGCTCTTCCGAAGGGATGGGCTTCACCTTAACCGGGATGGAACCAGGCTGCTGGCATTAACCTTTAAAAAGGAGATAGAGCAGCTTTTAAACTAGATAATAGGGGAAAGCCGACAGTCACCCAAGAGCGCATGGTTCGGAAGAATGTATCCTTGAAGGATACTACAAAAAGCAGAGAGGTTCCAAAAAAGAGTAAAGTAGCCCAAATGCCCTCGAGTATGGAGCAGACAGAACTTAAAGATCCCAAATTACCCATGTCTACCAATAGCCAAATTAATATGAATAAAATACAGTCTCTAAAATGCTTGTATGCAAATGCTATAAGTCTACAAAACAAGATGGGAGAGTTAGAATATATAGCACTAAACGAGAGGTTAGATATGATTGGAATATCAGAGACATGGTGGAAAGAGGACAACCAGTGGGACACTGTGATATCTGGGTACAAACTATATCGTAATGATAGAGCTGACCAAATTGGTGGAGGGGTTGCGCTCTATTTTAGAGAGGGCATTGAATCAGAAAGGATTAAAGTTTTGCAAGAAACAAAATTTGCTGTAGAATCTCTATGGATTGAAATTCCATGTAAAAAGGGGAAGGCGATGGCAGTGGGGGTGTACTATCGTCCGCCTGGCCAGAATGAACAAATGGATGATGAAATGCTCAAAGAAATCAAGGAAGCTAGCAAAAGTTACAGTGCAGTAATAATAATGGGTGATTTCAATTACCCCGGCATCGACTGGGTCAGTGTCACAACAGGACATGCTAGGGAGATAAAGTTCCTAGATGAAATAAATGACTGCTTCTTGGAGCAGCTGGTTCATGAACCAACCAGAGGGGAAGCAATATTAGACCTAGTCCTTAGTGGAACACCAGATGTAGTGCAAGAGATAAGGGTGTTGGGGCCACTTGGCAATAGTGATCATCCATGATCACCTTTGATTTAATTAGTGGAGGAGGGGATAGTAAGGAAATCCACAGTACTACCCTTTAACTTTCGAAAGGGAGACTATGATAAAATGAGGAAAACAGTTAAGAAAAAACTAAAAGGAGCAGTTGCAAAGGTTAAAGACGTACATCAAGCTTGGGTGTTGTTGAAAAATACTATCTTGGAAGCCCAGACCAGCTGTATTCCACGCTTTAAGAAAAGTGGAAGGAAGTCCAAAAAACTGCCAGCATGGTTTAAAGGTGAGGTCAGAGAGGCTGTTGCCAAAAAAGCATCTTTCAGGAAATGGAAAAAAGAGCCAAACGATGAAACCTGGAAACAGCACAAGCACTGGCAAGTCAAATGCAAGGCATTGATAAGGCAGGCAAAGAGAGAATTTGAGAAGAAGCTTGCTGCGGAAGCAAAAACGCGAAATAAAGACCTTTTCAAGTACATTCGTAGCAAAAAACCTGTGAGAGAGTCAGTTGGACCATTAGATGATAAAGGGGTTAAAGGAGCACTAAGAGGCGACAAGGCGATAGCGGAGAGACTGAATGAATTCTTTGCTTCGGTCTTTACTGAGGAAGATGTAGGGATGTTACCCATGACTGAAGTGGTATTTAAAGGTGTGGAAGAATTGAAGGAAATATCGATACATCGGGAAGATGTCTTACAACTATTAGATAAACTGAAGAGTAGCAAATCACCTGGGCCGGATGGTATACATCCAAGGGTGTTGAAAGAACTGAAATTTGAGATTGCAGACCTGCTATCAGTAATCTGTGAACTATCATTAAAATCATCTCTAATACCTGAGGACTGGAGGATCGCCAATGTAACACCAATTTTTAAAAAGGGTTCGAGGGGTGATCCAGGAAACTACAGACCAGTGAGCCTGACATCAGTACCGGGAAAAATGGTAGAAACCATCATAAAGAATAAAATTACTCAGCATGTAGATAGTCACGACCTAATGGGAGACAGCCAACATGGCTTTAGACAAGGAAGATCTTGTCTTACTAATCTGTTATGTTTTTTTGAAGGAGTGAATAAACAGGTGGACAAAAGTGAGTCGGTTGATATTGTGTATCTGGACTTTCAGAAAGCCTTTGACAAAGTCCCTCATGAGGAGTGGGGAGGAGTGGCCTAGTGGTTAGGACAAGGTACTTCAGGCCGGAGGGCCGGGGGTTCAAGTCCCACCTGGGGACAGCAATCTCAGGCCGGAGGGACTGGGATTTCTAATCCTATAGGCACGCCTTGTGGTCTTGGGCAAGCCACTTAACCCTCCATTGCCCATGTTCCCTGTAAGTATCAGCGTATGTGTGTCATATCCCCTCGTGTTAAATGTATCTCCCAATTGACCGCTTTGACCCGGTGAAAAGCGGGATATAAATACAGCTAAATAAATAAAATAAATAAATAAATGAGAGACTTTTGGCAAAACTAAAGAGTCATGGGATAGGAGGCAGTGTACTACTGTGGATCAGGAACTGGTTAAAAGATAGAAAGCAGAGGGTAGGGCTAAATGGCCAATTTTCCCAATGGAGAAAGGTGAATAGTGGTGTACCCCAGGGATCTGTGCTGGGTCCGCTGCTTTTTGACATATTCATAAATGACCTGGAAAGTGGAATAACAAGTGAGGTTATCAAATTTGCAGATGACACAAAACTATTTAAAGTTGTTAAAACCCAGGAGGATTGTGGAAAATTGCAAGAGGATCTTGATAATTTGGAAGACTGGGCATCAAAATGGCAGATGAAATTTAATGTGGAGAAGTGCAAGGTTATGCACCTAGGGAAGAACAACCCAAACTATGGTTACACGATGCAAGGTTCCACATTAGGAACCACCACCCAGGAAAAAGATTTAGGCGTCATTGTGGATACCTTGTTAAAACCCTCGGCCCAGTGTGCAGCGGCGGCCAAGAGAGCAAATAGAATGCTAGGTATGATAAGGAAAGGAATGGAAAATAAAACAAAAGATATTATAATGCCTCTATATCGTTCCATGGTGAGACCGCACCTTGAATATTGTGTGCAATTCTGGTCGCTGTATCTTAAAAAGGATATAGCGATTTTAGAAAAGGTTCAGAGAAGAGCCACCAAAATGGTAAAGGGGATGGAAGGCTACTCCTATGAAGAAAGGCTAAAAAGGTTGGGGCTCTTTAGCCTGGAGAAGAGACGGCTGAGGGGAGATATGATAGAAGTCTATAAATTAATGAACGGAGTGGAACGGGTAAACGTAGATCGATTGTTTACCTTATCAGAATATGGAAAGACTAGGGGACATGCAATGAAGCTACAGGGTAAACTATTTAAGACTAATAAAAGAAAATATTTTTTCACTCAACGTGTAATCAAACTCTGGAATTTGTTACCGGAGGATGTAGTAAAGGCTGTTAGTGTAGCTGGGTTTAAAAAAGGTTTGGACAAGTTCCTGGAGGAAAGGTCCATAAACCATTATTAAGAAGGGACCCAGGATATCAATGCTTGAACCAGTACAAGCATTGTGGAACCTGTGTCCCTTGGGGAAACTGCTAGGTACGTATGACCTAGATTGGCCACTGTTGGAAACAGAATGCTGGGCTTGATGGACCTTGGTCTGACCCAGTATGGCATATCTTATGTTCTTAATAGTAGCTTAAAAACACGCGCGTATTGGAATGCAACGCTGTGTCAAACTTTCAAGCAATCGGTGAAGAACTTTTGGAGATTTGAGATTTTGAACAAACAAACATTTACATTTTTATTTATATAGATAGACATATGCCTCCTAAATTTCTTGCTGTCAAAGAAGCTAAAAAGAAATTGAGAAACTATTTGACTCATGCTAATAAACTTTGCATAATAGAAAAATATGTCTCTAAATTGCTCCATGGTGTGACCGCACCTTGAATATTGTGTGTAATTCTGGTCATCCTATCTTAAAAAGGATATAGCAGAATGGGAAAAGGTACAGAGAAGAGTGACCAAAATGGTAAAGGGGATGGAAGGATATCCCTACGAGGAAAGGCTTAAACGTTTAGGGCTCTTCAATTTGGAAAAGAGACGGCGGATGGGAGATATGACAGTCTATAAAATGATGGATGAAGTGGCTTGGGTAAATGTAGATCGGTTGTTTACTCCTTCAAAAAGTAGAAAGACCAGAGGGCATTCAATGAGGCTACCTTGTGGCACATTTAAGACTTAGAGGAAATATTTTCCTTATCGTCCCTCCAGTCCAGCCCAAACATGTGGGTTATCACACCTCACCAGCAGCTTGAAGACTGAGCGTGCCAAGTCTTGGTGACATCACCCTACATGGGCACCTGGCACCTCCTACCAGCCTCAGTATTCTCAATCTCAAAACAGCTTGGGAGGTGTGATTTCTCCAGGACCAAGCAGGAAGTCAGTCCTCACATATGGGTGACGACGGCGCCGACGGAGCCCTCGCGGAGCAATTTTCCCCAGCTTTCAAAGAAAGCCTTTGGGAATTGCAGCGCGCATGCGCGGTCGCCTTCCCGCCCAAGGGTGCCATCTTAGCCAGTCTTCTTTTTTCCGCGGAGCCCTACAGACGTACCCGTCGTGTCCCCGCGAAAAAGTTGATTTTACTCATAATTTTCTCTTTTTTCCTTCGGTTCGACGCCGGTCTTTTCCCCCCCCCCGGACTCGCGACGCCGGTCACGAGTCCTCTTCTTCTTTTTCGGTTTTTCTGACTTAGTCAGTTTCGTTTTCGGTTTTTCCCTGGCAGCCCGGTCCTTTGACCTCGCAGGGGCCCTTTTTCCCCCGATGGCTGCCAGTGGTTTCAAGCGGTGTGGTCAGTGTGACCGAAATATGTCACTAACTGACACACACGACAATTGCCTCCGCTGCCTGGGCCCGGATCATGAAGAAATGATCTGTGGGTCCTGCGGCAAAATGTCCTCCAAAGCGTTGAGAAGTCGGCGGCATCAGTGGGATAGGATCTTCGCTGACCCCAGCCGCACCCGGACCTCGTCGGAGGCCTCCGCGTCCAGAGGTTCCAGCTCGGACCGTCGCCGGAGTTCCTCCGACAGGGGTTCTCCCTCCGGGGACCATCGACGGAAGGTGAAACCCGCGAGGGCGGCGTCGGTGGACGCTCCTGGCTCCGCGAGGGCCAGGTCGCATAGCCCCGATAGCCGTCCCGGGTCCTTGGAGAAGGAGCACCTCTCGAAGCGACCTCGCCTGGAGTCGGAGCTGCCTGCTCGGGTAAGTCCTGTGGTCCTCCTGGACTCGCCTCCGAGACCGCCGACGTCGGGCCCGACGCCGTCGGGGCCCGAGTCGGGGGCTGCTGGGTCACCTGAGCTCGGACTCAGGTTGACGGCCTTGGAGAGCAGACTGTCTGCCTTCATGGACCAGCAGCGGGCACTGCTCGCTGGCGCCGCTGCCCCGACCGCCGGGACGTCGACGTCTAAGTCGACCCCGGAGACCGAGCCGATCCTCGAGTCCATGCGAACTCGAGTCGATCCTCGGTCGAGGTCACCCTCGGCCTCCCGTTCGGGACCGAGGTCGCCGACGCCGACTCCCTCGGCGTCGGGGCGGCAGGCGCCGCGCCCTGCCCGGGCCGACCCCACCGATTCCTCGTCGGAGTCGGTCTGGGAGTCTGAAGAGGAAAAGTCACCTGATTCTTTTCGGACTCGGTGTGTCCCCTCGGACTCACCTGAGTCCGAACCTCGGAAGCAGTCCCCCCCGGAGGATGCCCGGTTCTCGGACTTCGTCAGGGATATGGCCAAGGCTTTGGCCTTCCCTGCGGATCCCGAGGAGGAGCCTCGAGCCGAAGAGCTCGACGCCCTCCAGTATGACTCTCCCGCCAGGGAACACTTTACTGTACCGGTTCCTCCCATGCTGGAACGACTACTCTTCCGGATGTGGGAGAGTCCGGCCTCCTCGCCGGTCCTGAGCAAGCGGGTCGATTCTATCTATCGAGTCCGCAAGAGCCCTGGCTTCCAAAAAGCACAGCTGCCACACCATTCCATGGTAGTGGAATCGGCCATGCATCGTCTTAAGAGCCAGAAGATGCACTCCTCGGTGCCTCCTGGCAGGGAGGCCCGTAACCTGGATGGCCTTGGTAAGAAGTGTTTCCAGGGCTCTATGCTTGCGTGTCGTGTCCAGACCTACCAGCTATACATGGGCATGTATCTCCGAGACCTGGCTAAAGAGCTAGCCGGATTCTCCGCTGGTTTGTCCGAGGAACCCTTGCGGAGGTTCCTGGCCTTGTCCTCTGGCATTCGGGAATGCTCAAAATTCATATCCCGAGCAGCCTATGATGGCTTTGAAGCATCGGCTCGAGTGGCCGCAGCCGGCATCGGTGCCCGCCGACAGGCTTGGCTTCAGTCGTCTGACCTTGAGCCCTGGGTGCAGGACAAGTTGGTCGATGTCCCCTGCCGAGGCGAAAACCTCTTTGGCAAGCTCATGGCTGAAAAGGCTGCACAAATCGAGACGGACTCTCACCAGGACTAGGCTTTCTAGGAAGACCTCCGCCCCTTCCCAGAAAAAGAAGGGCTCGGGAAAGAAGTCCTTTTACCCGAGAAAGGCGGCTGCCTACAAACAATACCCCCAATATCAGGCCCCTGCAGCTCCCCAACAGGGCCAGCAGGCCAAGGGACGGGGTAACGGGTCCCGTAGGCAGCAAGCCCCCAAGCCTGCACCACCAGCCCCTGCTCAGCAGGGTGGGGGCTTTTGACTCCTTAAGCATAGCCTCTCCCCCTCCGCTGGCTCCTCCCAGCACCGGAGGCCGGCTGGTTCACTTCGCCCACAGGTGGTCCAGCATCACTTCAGATGCCTGGGTGCTTCAAGTCGTAAGAGAAGGCTATCTTCTCCACTTCCACCAGGTCCCTCCCTCCTATTTTCCGGGAGAACCTCCACGACTCCCTCTGCACAGGGAATTACTCCTTCAGGAGTTAGCAGGTCTTCTACAGGAACAGGCGGTGGAACCGGTGCCCCACCACCTGAGAGGTCAAGGCTTTTATTCCAGGTATTTTCTAGTACCAAAAAGGTCGGGAGGCCTCCGACCCATCCTGGACTTGCGCAACCTCAACAAGTTCCTTGTGCGGGAGAAGTTCAAAATGCTTACCCTTGGAATCCTTCTGCCCTACCTCCAGCAGGGAGATTGGCTATGCTCCTTGGATCTAAAGGATGCCTACACGCACATCCTCATCCACCCAAGCCACCGCCAATACCTAAGGTTTGTGGTGGCAGGAAATCATTACCAGTACAGAGTACTGCCCTTTGGCCTGTCCTCCGCACCGCGAGTCTTCACAAAATGTCTCGCGGTGGTGGCGGCCCATCTCCGGCTTCACGGCCTCTGTCTTTCCGTACCTCGACGACTGGCTCATCAGAGCAGCGTCCGCTCCGGAGGTCACCAACGCCACACGCCGCACGGTGACTCTTCTGCAGTACTTGGGCTTTGTTATAAACTTCGCAAAGTCCACTTTGCTCCCCTCACAGGATCTCGAGTTCATCGGCGCTAGGCTGCACACTCCTCAGGCACGAGCGTTCCTACCGCTCGACAGGGCTCAACGGCTCATGGACCTAGCCGACCGTTTTCGCAGCCAGCCCCTGGTCTCCGCCAGGCGCTTCCTGAGACTACTCGGCCATATGGCTTCCACCGTCCATGTGACCCCCAATGCCCGCCTGAATATGCGGCCTGCTCAATGGTGTCTCCACAAGCAGTGGCAACAAGCCACAGGCGGCCTAGCAGACCTAGTGCGCGTCTCCGAGCCGCTGGCCTCGACTCTCCAGTGGTGGCTTCATCGGCCGAACCTGGTACTCGGCATGCCTTTTCAGTCACCTCAGCCGACCCGGGTGCTGACGACAGATGCATCCCTCCTGGGCTGGGGAGCACATTGCCAAGGGGCACGTACTCAGGGCCTCTGGACCACGTGGGAGTCTGCTCAGCAGATCAACTTCCTGGAGCTCAGAGCGATCCGCCTGGCTCTCAAGGCCTTCTCCCACCTGACCTCTCACCAGTCCGTCCTTGTCCAGACGGACAATCAAGTTGCCATGTACTACGTGAACAAGCAGTGGGGCACGGGCTCCTTCCTTCTCTGTCGGGAAGCACAGAAGCTCTGCTCTTGGGCCGTCAGTCACGGCGTTCTTCTCAAGGCAGTTTATCTCCCAGGCCAAGAAAATTGCCTGGCGGACAAACTCAGCAGGATCCTCCAGCCGCACGAGTGGCGCCTGGATCCCTTGGTAGTTCAGAAGCTCTTTCTAAAGTGGGGCCTCCCCACGATGGATCTCTTTGTCAGCCCTCTCAACCGGCAACTTCCTCGCTTCTGCTCTCGTCAGCCACATCCCCTTCGAGTTGCGGCAGACGCTTTTCTACTCTCATGGTCGGAGAGCCTTCTGTATGATTTTCCTCCCATCCCGCTAGTCTCTCGAACTCTTTTCAAGGTTCTCCGAGACAAAGCTTTCATGATCCTGGTGGCCCCTCGCTGGCCCAGACAGCCGTGGTTTCCACTCCTGCTGCAATTAGCGGTAGAGGATCCATTCCCTCTGGGGTTACAACCGGATCTCCTCACTCAGGATCAGGGGTCTCTGCTACACCCCAACCTCAGATCTCTCAATCTAATGGCCTGGCTGCTGAGAGGGTAGTCCTTGCTCCCCTTCTCCTGCCGGCAGAGGTGGAAGAGGTCGTCCTAGCTTCTCGGCGACCTTCTACCCGCAAATGCTACGCCCTTAAATGGCATCGCTTTTCCGTTTGGTGTACCCAACAGTCTCAGGATCCCTTCTCCTGCCCGGTGTCGGTGATCCTGCAGTACTTGCTATACCTCTCTAATCTGGGACTTAAGTCCAACTCCGTCAAAGTTCACCTCAGTGCTCTTTCAGCACATCATGTGCCGGTGGACGGCAGACCTCTTTCCAGCGACCCTCTTGTAGCGAGGTTTCTCCGAGGTCTCCTTCTGCTTAAACCACCTCTGCGCCCGCCAGCGCCTGACTGGGATCTGAATGTGGTTTTACAGCGGATCACCTGTCCGCCTTTTGAACCTATGGCTACCTGTTCTCTCCGTTTTCTTTCTTGGAAAACATTGTTCTTGATAGCCCTCACTTCCGCTAGACGCGTAAGTGAATTGCAGGCCCTCGTGTCTGATCCCCCTTACACTCGGTTCTACAAAAATAGGGTAGTCCTACGGACTCACCCAAAATTTCTTCCAAAAGTGGTCTCCCCTTTTCACATCAATCAGGAGGTGGTACTTCCGACCTTCTTTCCCAGACCACACTCCAGCCGAGCTGAAACGGTCCTCCATACCCTGGACTGTAGAAGGGCATTGAACTTCTACCTTGACCGTACGCGGGAGCACCGTAAAGCTGCTCAGCTTTTTGTGTCTTTTGACCCCAATAAATTGGGGCTCCCGGTCTCCAAGCGTACTCTGTCCATCTGGGTTGCGGACTGTATCACTTGGGCTTATGGGGCAGCCGGACTCTCCTTGGAAGGTCGAGTCACGGCTCATTGCGTTCGGGCAAAGGCTACGTCAGTGGCTTACCTCCGCTCTGTTCCGCTGGCAGACATCTGCCGGGCCGCTACTTGGTCTTCGAGCCAGACTTTTGCGGTCCATTACTGTCTCGAGAGGGAGTCCCGCAGGGACAGTGCTTTCGGACAGGCAGTCCTCCGTAATCTCTTTGAGGTTTGAGCAACTCCTACCCTCCATCCCGGATGTGGGCTACCGGTGGGTAATAATTCAGCGAAGATTCCTTCCTTCTGTGCTGCTGAGCTAGAGGGAGCTCATTTTTGTGCTTAGGGTCTCCGGTAGCCTTAAGCTTGGGAGTCCCATATGTGAGGACTGACTTCCTGCTTGGTCCTGGAGAAAGCGTAGTTACTCACCTGTAACAGGTGTTCTCCAGGAGCAGCAGGAATCAGTCCTCACAACCCTCCCTCCTCCCCTTGGAGTTGCAATCATCTGCTTTAGTTTTTTTGCAAATTTTTATGCTGTCTTTTTTAGCTATGTCATCTGACTGGCTAAGATGGCACCCTTGGGCGGGAAGGCGACCGCGCATGCGCGCTGCAATTCCCAAAGGCTTTCTTTGAAAGCTGGGGAAAATTGCTCCGCGAGGGCTCCGTCGGCGCCGACGTCACCCATATGTGAGGACTGATTCCTGCTGCTCCTGGAGAACACCTGTTACAGGTGAGTAACTACGCTTTCTGTGTTGTCTGCACTCCACTGAAGAGCCACAAATAAGGAATAAATTGGAAATTTGAATGGGGTTTAGATAATTGGGGCAGTAATCATTTAAAATTTATTCACCGCAAAAAAAAAAAAAAAAAAGACTTGAGAGCAGTTGCTGAGTGATCTTAGATTAGGCTTCAGCAACTCCCTATCCCTTGGGTGAGGGGTCTGCAGGCAGAGCAGTGCAGATTGCAGACCCCGGTATCCTGTGGGAGTCTCCTGCCACAGCCGGGAACGAGAGGGCCGGTCTGATAGTGTGAGCAGTGCTTTTGGTAGCAACACCTCCTGCGCCTACTGACAAGGATGCCTTTCCAGACCCCCACACCGCAGAGGATCCTCATGACTAATGCCTGAAAATTGGGGTAGAGTGCCCACTGCGGTGATCTCTGCACTCAGCAGTTGGTCACTGGTGGAGAGCGTTCAGCAAATCAACCTTCTGGAGCTCCAGGCTGTTACCTTAGCCCTCTGGGCTTTGCGTCACCTCCTGCAGAACCAAACGGTACTGGTCCAGACGGACAATCAGGTGGCAATTGTCTACATAAACAAGCAAGGGGGCGCGGGATCATCCCTCCTTTGCCAGGAAGCGGTGAACATCTGCACTTATGCCTGCAACAACGGGATGCTCCTGCGGACCGGCTCAGCTGGGTCCTCCAGCCGCATGAGTGGAGGCTGGACCCCCAGAGTTGCCCACCGGCTATTCCAGCGCTGGGAGCTCCCACTAATGAATCTCTTTGCCAGCCCGGCCAATGCCCAGCTGCCCTGTTTCTGTTCTTGACAACCGTACCCTGCCAGGGTGGCAGTGGGTGCCTTCCTGATCTCATGGGTAGAGGGCCTCCTTTTGCCTTCCTGCCTACGACCCAGATCTCCAAGACCCTCTTCAAATTGATGGTGTCTATCTGTCCAAGAAGGGTCGAAGTGTCTTCAGCAGCAGCAAACTGGCTAACCTACTGAAGAGGGCTTTAAGCTAGATTCGTTGGGGATGGGTGAAGAGAGCCCCAGGTAAGTGAAACGTTAAATATCTCTGTAGAAATGGGTAATCAGGGCAACATCTGGAAAGCGGTGTGTATGAATGCCCATAACATGGGAAATAAGATCCCAGATGTTTAGGCTTTAATGGAGCATATCAAAAGTGACTTCATGTCTCTGGGACAGAGGGTGAAGCAAATAGGTGCACAGGTGGTGGTCTTTTCAATCCTCCCTGTTGAGAGTAAAAGCCAAGGCAGAGAAGATCACATCCTGGAGATTAATGCATAGCTGCGTGGATGGTGTCAAGAGTGTTTTAGTTTCCTGGATCATGGGATGATATTCCAAGGGCTGCAGAGCAGAGATGGCATCCATCTGTCCAGGAAGGGTCGAAGTGTCTTCCACAGCATATTGGCTAACCTACTGAAGAGGGCTTTAAACTAGATTTGTTGGGGATGGGTAAAGAGAGCCCCAAGATAAGTGAAGAAAGCCCCCGGTAAGTGAAACTTTATATACCTCTGTAGAAATGGATAAAAGGGGCAAGTGGAAAGTGGCGTGTATAAATACCCGTAGCATGGGAAATAAGATCCCAGATGTTGAGGCTTTAATGGAAGAGGCTGCCTTGGATTTAGTGGTGGTTATGGAGACATGGTTCATGGACAACCATGACTGGGATGTAATTATACCGGGCTATACTTTATTCAGGAAGAAGAGGTGGTGGAGTGGGACTATATGTAAAAAATAATATTAAAGCTCTAGAATTGCAGGGCTTTAAAGGAAGAGAGGAGGCACTGTGGGTTAAACTAGAAAGAGGGAAAGGGAAATCAATTTGCATTGGAGTTATATACAGATCCCCTCACAGGGAGTAGAAGTAGATGAAGATTTAATAGAAGACATACACAGTATTGCCACGAAAGGAGAAGTGCTACCGATAGGTGATTTCAATGTGCCAGATGTGGCTTGGCACATTCCTGCTGAGGTGTCTAGAATTAAGGAGATCCTGGATTCTCTACAGGGAGAACTATTCAGGCAACTGGTAACAGAACTCACACGTGATGGGGACATACTGGACTTGATGCTTACCAATGGGGAAAGTGTTTCTGATGTTACAGTGGGATATCATCTCGCATCCAGTGATCACTAGATGATGTGTTTCAGTATTAGGACTAGGGCTGATAAAATCCATTCAAAAGTGAGGGTCTTAGACTTTAGGAAAATTAACTTTGCCAAGATGGGGCAATACATCAGAGTAGTTAGTGGGATGGGAACAGCTGGGGGATGTAGAAACACAGTGGGCAAAACTGAAGGGATATTTTAAGGGCAACAAACCTTTTAGTGAGAAAGGTAAATATAAAAGGAAAAGGAGGCTGCTATGGTTCTCAAAAGAAGTAGCTGAAGATAAGAGGGAGACCTTCATGAAATACAAGAGATCACAGCATCTATATTTAGAAAAACATAGAGAAGCTAGCAAAGTAGTCAGGAAAGCAAAGGTACAAAAAGAAGAAATAGCTAATGCAATAAAATGCGGGCATAAAACATTTTTCAGATATGTTAGTGAGAGAAAGAAGGGCAAAAGTGCTAATGTCAGACTCAAGGGTACAGGGGAGGAATATACAGAAACTGATGAGGATAAAGCAGAATTGCTTAACAAATGTTTCTGTTCTGTGTTCACAGATGAAGGGCCAGGAGCAGGACCTCAGAAAACACCCACAAATACGAACAGAAGCAACGGGGATCTTGAACAATTTTCAGAAGACTGTGTTCATGAGGCACTGACTACACTAAAAGTAGACAAAGCCATGGGTCTGGATGGGATGCATCCCAAGAATACTGAGGAAGATTGGGGACGTTCTAGCGTCTCCACACTCTGATCTTTTCAGTGCCTCTTTGGAGTCTGGAGTGGTGCCAGAGGACTGGAGAGAGGCACAGTGTAGTCCCTTTTCACAAAAGCGGACATGAGGATGACATAGAGAACTACAGGTCGGTTAGTCTAACCTCTGTGGTTATTAAATTATTGGAAAGTCTACTAAAAGAGAGAATAGTGAGATTTCTGGAGTCCAATGGATTGCAGGATCAGAAGCAGCATGGATTCATCAGAGGCAGGTCTTGTCAGACAAATCTGATTGATTTCTTTGACTGGATGACAAGGGAGTTTGACAGAGGGAGAGCCTTAGATGTGGTGTATTTAGATTTCAGTAAAGCCTTTTTCTCCAGGACCAAGCAGGAAGTCAGTCCTCACATATGGGTGATGACGGCGCCGACGGAGTCCCCATGCGGAGCATTTCCCCAGCTTTCAAAGAAAGCCTTTGGGAATGCAGCACGCATGCGCGGTCCCCTTCCCGCCCAAGGGTGCCATCTTGCTCAGTCTTCATTTTTCCGCGGAGCCCGACGGACGTGTTTCGTTTTCACCTGAGGAAAAAGTTGATTTTCTGCATGGATCCGTGTTTTTCTTTGGTTCGACGTCGGTTTCCCTTTCCCACCTGGGGCCCGGTACACCAGTATCGAGCCCGGACTTCTTTTTTCGGTTTTTATCCTTTGTGACTAGCGTTCGCGCCATTTTTCTATTTTTCACTGGCAGCCCTATCTTTTGACCTTGCAGGGGCCCTTTTTCCCCCGATGGCTGCCAGCGGGTTTAAAAAGTGTGATCGGTGTAAGAAACTTATGTCTCTCACCGACACTCATGACTGCTGCCTCCGATGCCTCGGGCCCGACCATGACCCGATGGTCTGTGGCCCGTGTGGGAAAATGTCCTCGAAGGCGTTGAAGAGCCGTCAGCATCAGAAGGAAAGAATCTTCTCTGACTGTTCGGCCGGGCCAGAACTTCGTCAGAGGCCTCGACGTCTCGGGACTCCAATCCTGAGCATCGCCGGGGTTCCTCTGAAAGGGGGTCTCCCTCGTGGGAGCACCGCAGGAAGAAGAAACCCGCGAGGGCGGCGTCGGTGGATGCACTTGGCTCCTCGAGGGCCAGGTCGCATAGCCCCGACCGCCGTCCCAGGTCTTCGGAATCGGAGAGGCCTGCTAAACAACCTCGTGTACAGACGGAGAGGCCCGACGCTGTCGGGGCCCGAGTCGGGGGCTGCTGAGTCTCCTGAGCTCGGACTTAGGTTGACGGCCTTGGAGAGCAGCTTGGCTGCCTTCATGGAACAGCAGCGGGCACTGATCGCCGGTCTCACCGGTGCATCTGCCCCGACCACCGGGACATCGACATCCAAGTCGACCCCCGGAGGCCGAGCCGATCCTCAAGTCCATGCGCTCTCAAGTTGATCCTCGGCCAAGGTCTCCTTCGGCCTCCCGTTCGGGACCGAGGTCATCGACGCCGGTACCCTTGGCATCGGGGTGGATGGCATCGGTGCCTACTCGACCAGAGCCGCTCGATTCCTCCTCCGAGGGGTCGGGCTGGGAAATGGAGGACTAGGAGTCCCCGGACACGTTTCGGACCCGGTGTGTCCCTTCTGACTCACCGGAGTCTGAGCCTCTGAGATGGTACCCCCCCGGAGGACACCCGGTTTTTGGACTTCGTGCGGGACATGGCCAAGGCCTTGGCCTTCTCCGCGGACCCCGAGGAGGAGCCTCGAGCCGAGGAGCTCGAGGCCCTGCAGTATTACTCTCCTCCCAAGGAGGCCTTTACTGTACCGGTTCCTCTGATGCTGGAACGGTTGCTCTTCCGCATGTGGGAGGCGCCGGCCTCGACACCAGTTCTGAGCAAGCGGGTCAATGCCATCTATCAAGTCCGCAAGAGCCCCGACTTCCAGAAGGCACAACTACCACACCACTCCATGGTTGTGGAATCGGCCATGCATTGTCTGAAGAGTCAGAAGATGCACTCCTTGGTGCCTCCCGGCCGGGAGGCCCAGAACCTGGATGCCCTCGGTAGAAAGTGCTTCCAGCGCTCTATGCTTGCTTGCCGTGTCCAGACCTACCAGCTGTACATGGGCATGTACCTTCGAGACCTGGCAAAGGAGATTGCCGGGTTCTCTGCTGGTCTCTCCGAGGAACCTTTGCAGAGGTTCAAAGCCCTGTCATCGGGGATCCGGGAGTGCTCTAAGTTTATCTCTCGAGCAGCCTATGATGGCTTCGAGGTTTCGGCCTGAGTAGCCACGGCTGGCATTGGTGCATGCCGTCAGGCCTGGCTACAGTCATCAGACCTCGAGCCATGGGTTCAGGACAAGTTGGTCGATGTCCCCTGCCAAGGTGAAAACCTCTTTGCCAAGTCCATGGCTGAAAAGGCTGCAGAACTCGAGTCCAAGACACTCACCCGCACAAGGCTGTCCAGGAAAACCTCTGCCCCTTCTCAGAAGAAGAAGGGCTCGGGGGAAAAAGACCTTTTACCCGAGAAAGTCATCTGCCTACAAATCCTACCCTCACTACCAGACCTCCATAGCTCCCCAACAGGGTCAGCAGGCCAAGGGGCAGGGACATGGGCCCCGTAGGCAGAAAACCCCCAAGCCACCAGCTCCAGCTCCTGCACAGCAGGGAGCGGGGTTTTGACTCCAGTGGCATAGCCTCTCCTCCTCAGCTGGCCCCTCTCAGCACAGGAGGCAGGCTGACCCTGTATGCCCACAGGTGGTCAGCCATAACACTGGATACCTGGGTGCTAAGCATAGTCCAGAGGGGCTATCTCTTCCACTTCCACCAGGTACCCCCTCCTACTTTCCAGGGGAGCCTGCAAGACTTCCTCTGCAAAGGGACCTACTCCTGCAGGAGTTAGCAAGTCTTTTAAAGGACCAGGCGGTGGAACCGGTGCCCCACTACCTGAGAGGTCAAGGCTTCTATTCCAGGTACTTTCTAGTACCAAAAAGGACAGGAGGCCTCAAGCCCATCCTAGACTTGCGGAATCTCAACAAGTTCCTGGAGAGGGAAAAGTTCAAGATGCTTACCCTTGGAATCCTGCTGCCCTACCACCAGCAGGGAGATTGGCTATGCTCCTTAGACCTAAAGGATGCTTATACTCACATCCTTATTCATCCAGACCACAGACAATATCTCCGATTTGTAGTGGGAGGAAACCATATCAGTACAGGGCCTAACCTTCGCCCCCAGGGTTTTCACCAAGTGCCTAGCAGTGGTGGCAGCCTATCTCAGGGTTCAAGGACTCTTTGTCTTTCCATACTGGACGACTGGCTCATCAGGGGTCAATCTCCACATGAGACCAATCAAGCCACCCTCCACACTGTCTCTCTTCTCCAGCATCTGGAGTTTGTCATAAACTTCGTAAAGTCCACTTTGTGCCCCTCACAGAAGATGGAGTTCATAGGAGCAAGACTGGACACCCTGCAGGCATAGGCCTTTTTACCCGTGGACAGGGCCCACAGGTTGATGGATCTGGCCAGACAATTCCACAGCAATTCTCTGGTCTCCGCCAGACAATTCCTGAGGCTCTTAGGCCACATGGCTTCCACGGTCCATGTAAAAATGCCCGTCTGCACATGAGGCCAGCTCAGTTGGCCTCAGAACTCAGTGGCATCAAGCCGCAGGAAACCTGAAAGACAAAATGAGGGTGTCCACGCTACTAGAGTCCTCTCTACAGTGGTGGCTTCATCTTCCGAATCTGGTACAAGGGGTGCCTTTTCAGGCACCTCCACACTTTCAAGTGCTGACAACCGATGCTTCTCTTCAGGGATGGGGTGCACATTGCCAGGGAGCATGCACTCAAGGCCTGTGGTCTCCTTGGGAGGCCGCACAGCAGATCAATCTCTTAGAACTCAGAGCGATCCGCTTAGCACTGCGGACTTTCTCTCATCTCCTCTCTCACCAGCCCGTCTTAGTTCAAACGGACAATCAAGTTGCAATGTTCTATGTGAACAAACAGGGGTGGCACAGGGTCCTGCCTTCTCTGTCAGGAAGCACAGAACCTGTGCTCCTGGGTAGTCAATCATGGCATACTTCTCAAGGCGGTCTATCTCCCTGGACAGGAGAATCACCTGGCAGACAGATTGAGCAGGATCCTACAGCCACACGAATGGCAGTTGAATCTTCTGGTGGTTCAGCAGATCTTCCTAAGATGGGGTCTTCCAACCATAGATCTCTTTGCCAGTCCACTGAACCGTCAACTGCCCAGGTTCTGCTCCAGACAACCGCATCCTCTCAGATTGGCAGCGGATGCGTTTCTCATTCCGTGGTCTACAGGCCTCCTATATGTGTTTCCTCCCACGCCTCTAGTGCCCCAGATACTGTTCAAAGTGCTCCGGGACAGGGCCTCGGTGATCCTGGTGGCCCCCAGATGGCCCAGGCAACCGTGGTTTCCACTTCTTTTGCAACTAGTGGTGGACACTCCTCTTCCTCTGGGGATGCAACCCGATCTCCTGTCTCAGGAGTACGGATCTCTCTTACACCCCAACCTCCAGTCCCTCAATCTGATGGCCTGGCTGCTGAAAGGGTAGTTCTAGCACCCTTACTGCTGCCTAGGGAAGTGGAGGACGTGTTCTTGGCCTCTAGGAGGCAGTCCACCTGGAAGTCTTATGCCCTTAAGTGGCGTAGATTCTCCACCTGGTGTGCTCAACACAAGGAGGATCCTTTCTCATGCCTGGTACCAGTGGTGCTGCAATATTTGCTTCACCTGTCCAACCTAGGCCTTAAATCCAATTCTCAGTGCTCTCTCAGCGCACCACTCACCGGTGGAGGGTCAGTCTCTCTCAAGCCACCCTTTGGTGGCTCGCTTCCTCAGAGGCCTACTTTTGCTTAAGCCTCCAGTTCGTCCGCCTGCCCCTGAGTGGGATTTGAATGTGGTCTTGCAACAGCTTACTTGCCCACCATTTGAGCCTATGGCTACTTGTCCTTTGCGCTTTCTCTCCTGGAAAGCGTTGTTTTTGGTAGCTCTCACCTCAGCAAGGCGAGTGAGTGAGCTTCAAGCCCTGGTGTCAGATGCACCATACACTAGGTTCTATAGGAACAGAGTAATCTTACGGACTCACCCTAAGTTCCTTCGAAAGGTTGTCTCCTCCTTCCACCTCAATCAGAAGGTGGTTCTTCCAACTTTCTTTCCCAGGCCACATGCCAGCCGGGCTGAGATGGTCTTGCATACCCTGGACTGTAGGAGGGCGTTGTCCTTCTACCTTGACCGTACGCAGGGACACCGAAGAGCTGTTCAGCTCTTCGTCTCTTTTGACCCTAATAAGTTGGGGTTACCTGTCTCCAAGCGTACTTTGTCCATTTGGGTAGCAGACTGTATCGCCTGGGCTTACAGGGCAGCCGGCCTCTCCTTGCAGGGTCGAGTTACGGCCCACCGTGTCAGGGCGAAGGCTGCGTCAGTGGCTCATCTCCGCTCTGTTCCGTTGGCAGACATCTGCAGGGCCACTACTTGGTCTTCAAGCCAGACTTTTGCGGCCCACTACTGCCTCGAGAGTGAGTCCCGCAGGGACAGTGCTTTCGGACAGGCGGTACTCCGTAATCTCTTTGAGGTATAGGCAGCTCCTACCCTCCGGCCCTGGTGTTGGGCTACCGTACGGGGGCGATATCAGAGAAGATTCTTTTCGCACATGCTGAGCCTCTAGAGGGAGCTCATTTTTCAGCTTGAGTCCCATAATGTGAGGACTGACTTCCTGCTTGGTTCTGGAGAAAGAGTAGTTACTCACCTGTAACAGGTGTTCTCCAGGAGCAGCAGGAATCAGTCCTCACAACCCTCTCTCCTCCCCTTGGAGTTGCAGTCATATGATTTATTTTGGGGTTTTTTGCTGTCTTTTAGCTATGTCATCAGACTGAGCAAGATGGCACCCTTGGGCAGGAAGGGGACCGCGCATGCGTGCTGCATTCCCAAAGGCTTTCTTTGAAAGCTGGGGAAATGCTCCGCATGGGTGCTCTGTCGGCGCCGATGTCACCCATATGTGAGGACTGATTCCTGCTGCTCCTGGAGAACACCTGATCTCCAGGAACAAGCAGGAATGAGTCTTCACATATGGGTATCGTCGGTACCGACGGAGCCTGCGCGGGAACGCTCCCCAGCGTCCAATAAGAAAGCTTCCTTAGCGTCCCTCTAGTCCAGTCCCGGAACCATAGAGTTGTGAACCTCCACCAGCAGCTTTGGAGACTGAACATCTTCATCTCTTTGATCATCCAGCTATATGCAGCCCCAAGAACCACCCACACATCAGCATCTCAGTCTCCAAGCAGCTTGGAAGTCAGAGCCCAGAACTGGGCTCCTTAGGAACAAATAAGCAGAGCTTTAGTGTTTTATTATTTTCTAGATTTAGGTGCTGGGCTGCTGCTGTGGAGGAAATCTTTGACTGTGTCCCTTCTGTCTTTCTCTAATCTGTTTTTTTCTCTCTGTCTCTCTCTGTCTCCCCATAGGTCAAACAAGCAGGGGAGCTGCACAGGACACAGGTCTCCTTTCTACCGAACCCCCTTGGTGGGTGAGGAGAAGGTTGAAGACAATTACAGGCAGCAATTGAATACAGCAGTAGGCTCTGAGGGTCCCCTGACTGATTTAGGGGTTCCCCGAGCTGCCCTGAGCGGTTATTACTCTGTTATTGACTCTGATAACTGCTACTCAGAGCTTGTGACAGGCACGCTGGACAGTACTCTGTGTTTTGACCCCCCCTCCACTCCTGTGTGTGGGTGAGTAGAGTTTGAAGCTTTTTCTTTCTAAAGGCAGTGGTGGAGGCCTTGGGGTGGCCTGGAATCAGCTCTGGGGGAGTGTTTTAGACCTTTTGGGTATTTTTTCTGGTCCTTTTTTTGGCGGGATCGGGTCCGGCGGCCATTTTGGATTTTTTTCAAAGTTGTTTTTCTTCGTGTTTTTTTTTTAGGGATAGGAGCTTCGTTTTTGCATTTCTTGGTCAGATATCAGCTAATTGACTCCAGCTCTATCTAATCCTGCAATTGGAGCGTTTTTGAGCACTTTTAAAATCGCGATTTTTTTTTTCTGCTCTGTTTGCTTCAGCAAGGTGTTCCTGCTTTGCTGGCAAAGGGCTGTGTGCATAGCCATGCCTCCTAGTCCTCGGTGTCTGGTCTGTGGCATTCGTAGAAGTAGTAATTTGGAAGCCCGAGTCTGTGCCACTTGTTCTGCTGTGGGTGCTGGCATGGAGGATCCTCTGGAGGGCTCCAGTGCAGATCTCCCACCTGTATCTACAGAAGGGACATCAGAGCAGGCAGAGACGGTCCTTGGTCCGGGGATTTCTGCGGTGCCGGAGCGCCTGTTGGCGGGGGGCGTCCAGGAGGGATCCCTGGGAGTTCCACCCGCCTTTTTCTCTCTCATGCAGGAGGCTCTGGCTCTCTTGCAGCCGGCGAGGGGAGGCTCGGTCCTGCCCCGCCGTGAGCTAAAGCGCCCACTTTCAGTGGAGGGAGACACTGGTCCACAAAAGAAGAGCCGGCCCCCGAGTGTTGCGGATTCTGCGCCTCCTGGGGACGAGTTCCACGAGGGGCTGGGGGAGGCTCTCGAGCTGGAGTCTGCGGAGGATTTAGAAGACGGCAATTTGTTGGACGACGAGCAGAGTAGTAGAATAGTGCGTGTATTTCGTAAAGAGGAACTTCCGGCACTGATTGCCGAAACCCTCAAGGTATTGAACATACCCGTGGAAGATGCCACTGCGGAGGACAAGTTGGAGGATCCCTTGATGCAGGCGGTGCGTACTTCCCACAGAGTCTTTCCACTCCATAGGGTTTTTAAAGCTATGATCCAGGAGGAGTGGAACAGTCCAGAGTCCGCTTTGCGCGGGGCTAGACTGTTGCCTAAGTTGTATCCTCTGTCGGAGGCTGATAGAGAGCTCTTTCGTTCGCCGAAGGTGGACGCGGCAGTTTCCGCGGTTACTAAACGGACTACTATCCCGGTGGAAGGTGCTGCGGCATTGAAGGACCCGCAGGATCGGAAAGTTGATAGCTTGCTGAGACAGGCATTTGATGTTGCTGCCCTGTCGATGCAGGCGGCGGTGGCCGGGGCCTGGGTGGCACGCGGCTGCCTCCGCTGGTCTCAACAGTTCCAGGGGCCCCAGTCGGCAGAACAAGAGGCCGCGGCATCCAGATTAGAGTCGGGTACCGCTTATTTGGCGGATATCCACTATGACCTCATTAGGGGGTTAGCTAACAACATGGCGTCGGTGGTAGCGGCGCGTCGTTCTCTTTGGTTACGCAATTGGGCGGCTGATGGCTCTTCTAAAGCTCGCCTTAGTAAGCTGCTGTTTAAGGGCAGTCAGTTATTTGGAGAGGACTTGGATAGGTTGGTAAAAGATCTCGGGGATTCTAAGGGGGGTCGGCTTCCGGAGGATAAGCCCAAGCAGGGGAAGCCGATCTTCACCTTCCGGGGGTCTCAGCAGTCCTTTCGGAGGTTTCGTGCCTCCCGCTTTGGTCAGTCCCAACGTTCCAGATATCTGGGGCGTGGACAGAGTTTCCGCGGATTTCGGGGGGCAGGTAGAGGTTTTGGCTCCTTCCAGGCGCAGGTCCCCAAAAAGTCGCAATGAAGCGAGGCCGGCTCCGGTGGCGGTGATTCCCGTAGGGGGCAGACTGCGGGATTTCTACCCTGCCTGGGCCGCTATCACATCCAATCGGTGGGTGTTAGAAGTGATACGAGAGGGATATGCGCTCGAGCTACATCGACCGGTGCTCGATTCCTTCGTTATGTCCCCGTGCAGCGCTCCCTGGAAACGACGAGTCGTATCCGATACACTTTCCCGGCTGCTTCGGCTCCAGGCGGTCGCCCCCGTGCCGGAGGGGCAGTTAGGGTCCGGTCGATACTCCATCTACTTCGTCGTGCCGAAAAAGGAGGGCACCTTTCGACCAATCCTGGATTTAAAGAGAGTGAATCGGTGCCTCCGGGTGTCGCATTTTCGCATGGAAACGCTGCGCTTGGTCATAGCGGCGGTCCGCGAGGGGGAATTCCTAACGTCCCTAGACCTTACGGAGGCCTATTTGCACATTCCCATTCACCGGGAACATCAAAGATTTCTGCGGTTTGCGCTGCCGATGGGCCATTTTCAGTTTCAAGCCATGCCCTTCGGCCTAGCGACGGCGCCACGGGTCTTCACGAAGATCATGGTGGTGGTAGCGGCGTTCCTGCGGAAGGAGGGTGTCCTCGTGCATCCCTATCTCGACGACTGGTTGATCCGGGTGAAGTCGAGGGAGGAGAGTCTCTGGGCGACGGCGCGGGTCGTACAGGTTTTGCAGTCGTTAGGTTGGGTGGTCAATCGGGCGAAGAGCAGCCTTCTTCCCTCGCAGACCTTGGAATATTTGGGGGCGCGTTTCGAGACCGGCATCGGGAAGGTTTTTCTCCCAGTGCACAGAGCGCGGGCCCTGAGGCGGCTGGTGGAGCAGTTTCTAGCGAGACGGGCGTCCTCGGCTTGGCAATACCTTCAGCTTCTCGGCACGATGGCGTCGACCATCGAGGTAGTTCCGTGGGCAAGGGCGCACATGCGGCCTCTGCAGCGAGCGCTGCTGCGTCGATGGTGTCATCAGTCCGACTCGCTAGCTCGTCAGTTAGTTTGCCCCTTGGAGGTTCGGCGCAGCCTTCGCTGGTGGTTGCGTCGGCGCTCTCTGGCGAACGGTATGCCCTTGGAGTCTCCCGTCTGGCGTCTGCTGATGACAGATGCCAGTTTGAGCAGCTGGGGGGCTCATTGCGAGGGCCAGATTGCTCAGGGCCAGTGGTCCTCGTGGGAGAGCCGGTGGTCCATCAACCGACTGGAAATGAGAGCCGTGTGGTTGGCTCTGACAGCGTTTCAGCCTTGGCTGCAGGGAGCGGCGGTCAGGGTGCTATCCGACAATGCCTCCACGGTAGCCTACATAAATCACCAGGGAGGCACAGGCAGCGCGGCGTTGGAAGCGGAGGCGGATCTGCTTCTGGATTGGGCAGAGCGGCATCTTCAGTGTCTGTTGGCGCAGCATATCGCGGGGGTTCACAATGTGGAGGCGGACTTTCTGAGTCGTCGCAGGGTAGACCCCAGAGAGTGGTCTCTACATCCCTAGGTATTTGCGTTGCTGGTCCGTCGTTGGGGTCTGCCGATAATGGACCTCATGGCGACCTTCGAGTCTGCGCAGGTCGAAAGGTTCTTCAGCAGGCGTCGGGAACGCATGTCGGAAGGCCTCGATGCATTGGCACAAAGGTGGCCAAGGTACGGGCTGCTCTATGTCTTTCCTCCGTGGGCTCTGCTGGGTCGCCTGGTACAGCGGATCGAGCGGCATCCGGGTCCCGTGGTTCTGATTGCCCCGGACTGGCCTCGTCGGCCTTGGTATGCGGATCTGGTGCGGTTGAGTGTGGCCGATCCATGGCTCCTTCCTCCTCGGCCGGATCTCCTTCGGCAGGGGCCGCTGCAGATGCCTCAGGTGGCTCGATTCTCGCTTACGGCATGGCTATTGAGAGGGCGCGAATGAGAGCCAAAGGTTATTCTCCGGAGGTCATTGCTACCTTGTTGCGGGCGCGGCGTCGGTCTACGTCGCTAGCGTATGTCCGGGTCTGGCGTATTTTTGAGAGCTGGTGTGCGGCTCGCGAGTTGTGGCCTTTGCGGACCTCCGTTCCTCAGATCCTCTCCTTCTTGCAAGCAGGGGTGGACAAGGGCCTGGCGGCCAGTTCGTTGAGGGTACAACTTGCAGCTCTTGCGTGTTTTCGAGGCAAGGTTCAGGGCCAGTTATTGGGGTCCCATGCGGACGTGAAGCGCTTCTTGCGAGCGGTGTTGCTTATGCGTCCTCCGTGCAGGGCTTTAGTGCCCTCGTGGGACTTGAATTTGGTGTTGAGGTCTCTGGTGGCTTCGCCGTTTGAACCCTTGGCGCAAGCTTCGTTGAAGGACTTGACGTTGAAAACGGTGTTTCTGGTAGCGATCTCGTCAGCTCACAGGATCTCGGAGTTGCAGGCTCTTTCATGTAGGGAACCCTATCTGTCTTTCTCTGCCGACAAGGTGGTATTGCGACCGGTTCCCGCGTTTTTGCCTAAGGTAGTTTCGGCGTTTCACATGAATCAGGTGGTGTCTCTCCCGGTGTTTGCCAAGGAACGGGGCAAGCATGCGGATAACTCTTTGCACGCGTTGGATGTCCGTCGAGCTCTTCGTCGGTATTTGAGGGAAACGGCGGCCTTCCGTAAGTCCGATCGCCTATTTGTCGCATTTGGCGGTCTGCGCAAGGGGGAAGCGGCGTCTAAGTCTTCCATTTCCCGCTGGTTGAAAGAGGCGATTTTGTCGGCATACCTTTTACACGGCAGGATGGTTCCTGCCGGGCTTCGGGCTCACTCGACTAGGGCGCAGGCGGCGTCTTGGGCAGAAGTTAGCTTGGTACCGGCGGTGGATATTTGTCGGGCGTCGACGTGGTCGTCCTTGCACACCTTTGCTAAGCACTATCGTCTGGATGTGCAGTCGGCGTCGGATGCGCGGTTTGGGTCTCGGGTGCTTCAGGCTGGACTAGCGAGGCCCTCCTGTTGAGATTTACTGCTCTGTTACATCCTCTATGGTTCCGGGACTGGACTAGAGGGACGCTAAGGAAGAGTAAATTAGACTTACCTGCTAATTGTTGTTCCTTGCGGAACTCTAGTCCAGTCCCGGATCCCTCCCTGTCTATCTGTTCTCGCTGCCAGCCAAGAAGGTACATTCATTATAGGAGTCTGCCAGGGTTTTTGTTCTCTATACTTTCGGTCAGAGCTCCTCTGCTTGCAGCATGCCTTAGTTTCCTTTCGGGGTCAAATCTTGGGGGTGAACGGTGGCGTCTCTTCTTGCATGCGTTTTGCAGAAGGGTCGCCACTGCCGTTCTGGTCTGCCTTCCCGTAGGCGGGAGGTTGTTCTTACGCAATTGGAAAAAGAAAAAAAAAATTTTTGCTAGTAGTGGGAACTTTAGGATCAGGATCCTTTTTTCCACTGTGTTGTTATATCTACTTATTTGTTGCTCTGCTTAGTATGCTTTGTCAATAGGTACTGATGTGTGGGCGGTCCTTGGGGCTGCATATAGCTGGATGATCAAAGAGATGAAGACGTTCAGTCTCCAAAGCTGCTGGTGGAGGTTCACAACTCTATGGTTCCGGGACTGGACTAGAGTTCCGCAAGGAACAACAATTAGCAGGTAAGTCTAATTTACTCTTTTGGGAGCATCCCACAGCGCCTGTGTGCTGCCTTCCCACCTTTCCCAACCGCCTCCAGTTCTTCTTTTCCGCGGAGCCAGCAGGTCGTGTTCCTGTCACCGCAGAAGAAGTTCTTTATTTTTTCTTTATTCTTTTGTGTCGCGTCTGCCGCCTTCGACGTCGGACCGGTACCGCTGGTCTTTCTTTTCTTTCTTTCAAAAAAAACAAAACACTTTATATCTACTGTGCATTTTCAGTTTTTGGGCCCTAGGCCTAAAAATATTTTCCTCATGGAGAAGCCCGCTTCTGGGTTTAAAAAATGCACAAAATGTGGCGGTACTATTTCTGTCACCGACACCCATGACTGGTGTCTAAAGTGTTTGGGACCTGACCATTCCATCACGGATTGTATGTACTGTACCATGATGTCTAAGAGAGGTCGGCAGAACCGAGCAGCCATGCTCAGTACCCTGTTTCCCTCTGATGCACCTTCGGTAGCATCGACGTCTTCCAGGGCCTCCTCTTCCTCCCATAGATCTCAGGTAACCAAGCATAAATCTGGCCGGTCCTCGAAGGGTAGATCTCCCTCCAAGCATCGAGATGCCTCTGGGCTTGCCCTCGAGGATTCCGCACCGGCAAAATTACCCCGGCAGGAAGCTCCGGCTTCCAAAGCATTATCTATGGGGTCACAGGTTGACATCGATGGCTCGGCCTCGACAGATCACCTGTTGCCGTGTTCTGGGGTACCGGTGGCTCCCACTGGTACCGACATCCAGACTCTGGTGGCGTCGATGGATCAGAAGATTCTGACCATGCAGCGCACCTTAACTACTTTCATACAGGCTGCGACGCCTCCGGTACCGCAACAATCCCCGTTGCTGGTACCGGCTCCGGTACCGCATCGCTCCCGGTACCGGTACCGATTGCATCGACATAGACATCGGCTTCAGTGTCGACTGCAACGGTACCCTGTCCTATGATGCCCATCGGTACCGAATCGGTACCGATTACTCCCGATGTCGATCCCACTCGATACGGTTATCAGGCTTTAAAGGAGCATCCAGACAGGCGATACTTCGATTCCTCTGAGGACTCTGATGAGTCTGAGGGTTCTGTAGAAGCATCGATACTTCTTCCTCAGGAGTCTTCTTCACCTAAACGAAGAATGTCTCCTCCAGAAGACTTGTCTTTTCAAGACTTTGTTAGGGAAGTGGCTAGGGGCCTCTCTATCACAGTGGCCCCTGAGTCAGAACCCAGAGCCAAGGAGTTGGATATTTTACAATATCCTAAAGCTCCTAAGGAGGCAGCTACTTTACCTGTTCATGAGATTCTGTATGATCTCATGTTGAGGATGTGGGAGACACCTCTCACCACCTCTCCTCACCTCTCCTCATTCTCGCAGGTTAGACACCATGTATCGTGTCCCTCCTCCTCCTGGCTTCCACAAGACTCAGCTTCCTCACCATTCTATTGTGGTAGAGTCTGCCATGAAGAAGATAAAGAGTGCAAAAAGACACTCATCTAATCCTCCAGGGCGTGAATGCAGGACCCTGGATGCTTTTGGCCGAAGGGTTTTCCAAGCTGCTATGCTAGCTGCTAGGATCAATTCCTATAGTCTCTATATAGGAATGTTTCTAAAAGAAGTCACAGATCATCTGCAGACTTCAACCCCTTTCATTTCAGAGGATAAAAGACTGGAGTTTCTCACTTGGCTCAAACATGCCCAAGATCTCTCCAAATTTTCCAACCGTGCAGCCTTTGACTCTTTTGAGTGTGTAAGCAGAGCTTTGGCTATTGCCATAGGGGCACGCAGAATTGCTTGGCTACAAGCTTCTGATTTGGAGCTCTGGGTCGAAGATCAATTGGGAAATCTCCCTTGTACAGGTGAAAACCTTTTTGGTAAGGATTGGCAAGCAAAGGCTACTCAGATGGATGCTGAAAACTCTGCTTTGGATCGACTTTCAAAGTCTACCTCTGCTCCTGTTAAGAAAAGATTGTTTCAAAAGACATCTTTTTCTAAAAAAAGGAAGATACTATCCTGCTTATGGTCAGCAGGCATCTTCTGCAGGTCATTTTGCTGCAAAGCGTCAGCAACCACCTAAACAGGCCAAGTCAAAGGCAGCTAGACCTTCCACGGCCCAGCAGCCTCAGCCTCCTCAGGGCCTTTGACTTGCAAATAGAGAACTTAGCCTTTCTAGCTCTGGAAGGACCAGAGCCCCTTACCATCCCAGGAAGGTTGACTTACTTTGCTCCCAGATGGGAGCAAATCACAGGAGAGCAATGGACACTCTCCATCATAAGGGAAGGGTACAAGCTTCATTTCTTAAGCCTTCCCCCTCACACCATGGTGAAACAGTTCAATTCTCCAACATCTCTCCTCAACCTTCTAGGTCAGGAGATTGCCATCCTTCTTGCCCAAGGGGCAATAGAAGAAGTACCTCTTCTTCAGCAAGGCACAGGATTCTACTCCCCTTATTTTCTTATTCCAAAGAAAACAGGGGGCTACAGACCCACCTTAGATCTCAGAGAATTGAACAAATTTCTATTCAAGGAGAAATTCAAGATGATTTCTCTCGGTGCTCTGCTTCCATACCTTCAGAGTCAGGACTGGCTTTGTTCTCTAGATCTCAAGGATGCGTACACCCATGTCCTCATCCATCCAACTCACAAAAGGTTCCTTCGGTTCCTTTTTCAAGGAAAGCACTACCAGTACAGGGTGCTTCCTTTTGGTCTGGCCTCTGCACCAAGGGTGTTCACGAAATGCATGGTAGTAGTAGCTGCATTTCTACGCACTCTAGGAATATTTGTCTTCCCATATCTGGACGACTGGCTCATTCGAGCTCCATCTCAATCAGAGGCCAAGACTTGTCTAACCTGCACAATGCGTGTCCTTCAGTATTTGGGACTAGTAATAAACATCCCAAAATCCAGTCTCACCCCTGCTCAGTCCCTCGAGTTTATTTCTATTTATTTATTTACATTCTCTTATATACCGCGCTATTCTGCATCAGTGCGGTTTACATTGAACAAACTGAAATTACATTGAACAGGGCATTATAACTTGGAGATAACTATTTTACAGGGAACATGGGCTATGGAGGGTTAAGTGGCTTGCCCAAGACCACAAGGAGCACCTGTGGGACTAGAAACCCCAGTCCTTCCGGCCCAAGGTTGCTGTCCTCTAGTGGGATTTGAACCCCCGGCCTGAAGTACCTTGCCCCAACCACTAGTCTACTCCTCCTATAGGGGCTTTGTTGGATACCACAACTGCAAGGGCCTATCTTCCTCATGCCCGTTGCCTACGCTTGGTGCAGTTAGCCTCCCAAATACAGATAAAGCCCCTTTTAACTGCTCGAGAAATGTTACAACTCTTAGGCCACATGGCATCCACTGTGCATGTGGTTCCATATGCTCGCCTTCACACGAGGGCAGCTCAATGGACTTTGTCCACCCAATGGACTCAGGCATCAGGTTGCCTGTCAGACAAAATAGCAAACTCCAGTCGCCTTTTTTGGTCTCTCCAGTGGTGGAAGTCCTCTCGAAACCTGTTGCTGGGGTCCCCTTTTCAACAGTCACTTCCCCAAGCAACCCTTACAACAGATGCCTCTCCAGTGGTTGGGGAGCTCATCTGCAAGATCTCTCCACCCAGGGCATCTGGTCTCCACAGGAGACTTCACTACACATAAATCTCTTGGAACTCAGAGCAATTTTCTTAGCTCTCAGAGTGTTCCACTCCCTGCTCAGCTACAGGACAGTCCTCATCCACACGGACAATCAAGTAGCCATGTTCTATGTAAACAAGCAGGGAGGGACTGGCTCTCTGTCGCTTTGCAACGAAGCTTTGCAAAACGAAGCCAGAGAGCATCAGATTCATCTTATGGCAGTATATCTTCCAGGCGTTCAAAACTCTTGGGCAGACAGACTCAGTCGAGTTCTGCTTCCACACGAATGGTCCCTCCACAGGGACCAGGTAGCCAGGATTTTTCGATTTTGGGGAACCCCAGACATAGACCTATTTGCAAGTCCGTGGAATGCCAAACTTCCCCGGTTCTGTTCCAGTATTCCGTGTCAGGGTGTTCAGGACAAGGATGCCTTCCTCCTTCACTGGGGTCAAGACTTCCTTTATGCCTTTCCACCCATTCCCCTAATTCCCAAAACACTGTTCAAGCTTCAGAGAGACCGAGGTTCTATGAACCTCATAGCACCACATTGGCCACGCCAAGTGTGGTACCCTCTACTTCTGCATCTCTCTCAAGCTCCGTCCCTGGAGTTGGGCTCTTCTCCAGATCTTCTCTCCCAGGAAGACGGAACATTGTGGCACCCAAACCCCCAGTCTCTCCATCTCAGGGCCTGGTTGCTGAAGGCCTAGACCTTCAAGTTTTCCATCTCTCTCAGCAAGTCAGAGATATTATTCATGCTTCTAGAAAGCCTTCCACTAGACGTTCCTATGCTTTCAAATGGAAAAGATTTACCATTTGGTGTTCAGAGAAGGGTCTTAACCCTCTTGCAATACCTTTGAATTCTTTACTAGAGTATCTTCTGCATCTTTCCCATGCAGGCCTCAAAACAAATTTGGTAAGAGTCCATTTGAGTGCTATTGCAGCGTCCCTCAAGCCTCTCAATGGGCAGTCTGTTTCCTCTCATCCTCTTATAGCAAGATTCATGAGAGGCCTTCTTTTAACTAAACCTCCCATTAGACCACCTCCAGTGGCATGGGACTTAAATCTGGTTCTTGGCCAGCTTATGAAGCCACCCTTTGAACCTTTAGCCACCACCTCCTTGAAATTTCTTTCTTGGAAGGTTATCTTTCTCATTGCAGTCACCTCAGCACGTCGCATCAGTGAGTTGCAAGCCTTGGTGGCTAATCCTCCTTATACAAGGTTCCATCATGATAAGGTAGTACTCAGGACCAATCCACACTTTATGCCTAAAGTGGTCTCGCCTTTTCATCTGAACCAGGAGGTATACTTACCTGTCTTTTTTCCAGGACCTCATGCATCAAGTGCAGAGAGGAATCTTCATACTTTGGATTGTAAAAGAGCTCTCACCTTTTACTTAAAAAGAACACAGCAACACAAAGTCTTCCCAACTCTTTGTTGCTTTTGATCCTTCCCATTTAGGATTTCCAGTTTCTAAGAGAACACTGTCCAACTGGATTGCTCAGTATATTTCTTTCGCCTACCAGGGTAGGAACCTTTCTCTGGAAGGCCATATCACAGCTCACAATGTGAGGGCCATGGCAGTCTCAATGGCTCACCTAAACTCTGTATCCATCGACCAAATCTGTCGAGCGGCCACCTGGGCCTCGGTTCGTACCTTCACAGCCCATTACTGTTTGGACAAGGACTCACGCCGGGATGCCTCGTTTAGTCAGGCTGTTATCAAACACCTGTTCCATTCCTAATCAACTCCTACCCACCTACCCTGGTTGGATGCCAGAGATCCATGGGGGGAGGTGGAGCCCTTTTCAGGGACACACAACCCTGGGGTTTCTCCCTGGCATCTGCAGCTAGGGAGTCCCCATATGTGAAGACTCATTCCTGCTTGTTCCTGGAGATAGCACAGTTACTTACCTGTAACAGGTGATCTCTGGGAACAGCAGGAATAAGTCTTCACAACCCACCCACCTCCCCTAGGAGTTGTATCTCTCTATCTATCTTTCCTTCCCTCTCTCTCTCTCTTTGTCTCAGCTTTAAAACTCGAACTGGAGAGAGGCGGTTGGGAAAGGCGGGAAGGCAGCACGCAGGCGCTGTGGGATGCTCCCAAAAGTTTTCTTATTGGACACTGGGGAGCGTTCCCGCGCAGGCTCCGTCGGTACCGACGATACCCATATGTGAAGACTTATTCCTGCTGTTCCCAGAGATCACCTGTTACAGGTAAATAACTGTGCTTTACAGGTGAGTAACTACTCTGACAGCATTGCGCACAGGCATAACACAAGAATATAAGATATGCTATACTGGGTCAGACTAAGGTCCATCAAGCCCAGTATCCTGTTTCCAACAGTGGCCAATCTAGGTCATAAGTACCTAGCAGTTTCCCCATAACACACAGGTTACTCAATGCTTGCATCGGGTCAATCAGTGATATCCCGGGTCCCTTTTAATAATGGTTTATGGACCTTTCCTCCAGGAACTTGTCCAAACCTTTTTTAAACTCAGCTACACTAACAGCTTTTACTACATCCTCCTGTAACAAATTCCAGAGTTTGATTACACGTTGAGTGAAAAAATATTTTCTCTTATTAGTCTTAAATAGTTTTCCCTGTAGCTTCATTGCATGTCCCCTAGTCTTTTTATATTCTGATGACATAAACAATCAATCTACATTTACCCGTTCCATTCCATTCATTAATTTATAGATCTCTATCATATCTCCCCTCAGCCGTCTCTTTTCCAGGTTGAAGAGGCCTAACCTTTTTAGCTTCTCTTCATAGGGGTATCCTTCCCTCCCCTTTACCATTTTGGTGGCTCTTCTCGGTACCTTGTCTAATAATGCTATATCCTTTTTAAGATACGGCGACCAGAATTGCACAGAATATTCAAGGTGCAGTCGCACCATTGAACGATACAGAGACATTATAATATCCTTTGTTTTATTTTCCGTTCCTTTCCTTATGATACCTAGCATTCTATTTGCTCTCTTGGCCGCTGCTGCACACTGGGCAGAGGGTTTTAACAAGTTATCCACGATGACACCTAAATCATTTTCCTGGGTGGTGGTTCCCAATATGGAACCTTGCATCATGTAACCATAATTTGGGTTGTTCTTTCCTAGGTGCATAACTTTGCACTTGTCCACATTAAATTTAATCTGTCAATTGGATGCCCAGTCTTCCAATTTATCAAGATCCTCTTGCAATTTTCCACAATCCTCTTGGGTTTTAACAACTTTAAATAGTTTTGTGTCATCTGCAAATTTGATAACCTCACTCGTTATTCCCTTTTCCAGGTCATTTATGAATTTTGTCAAAAAGCAGCGGACCCAGCACAGATCCCTGGCATACTCCATTATTCACCTTTTTCCATTGGGAAAATTGGCCATTTAGCCCTACCCTATGCTTTCTATCTTTTAACCAGTTCCTGATCCACAATAGTACTCTGCCTCCTATCCCATGACTTTTTAGTTTTGCCAAAAGTCTCTGATGAGGGACCTTGTCATAGGCTTTTTGAAAGTCCAGTTACACTATATCAACCGACTCACCTTTGTCTACCTGTTTATTTACACCTTCAAAAAAACATAACAGATTAGTAAGACAAGATCTTCCTTTTCTAAAGCCAACTTGGCTGTCTCCCATTAAGCCATGACTATCTACATGCTGAGTAATTTTGTTCTTTATGATGGTTTCTACCATTTCTCCCAGTACTGACGTCAGGCTCACCGGTCTGTAGTTTCCCGGATCACCCCTGGAACCTTTTTTTTAAAATTGGTGTTACATTGGCGGTCCTCCAATCTTCAGGTAATCTCCATGAACAAGCAAGAATGTAGTCTTCACATATGGGTATCGTCGGTACCGACGGAGCCTGCGCGGGAATGCTCCCCAGCATCCAATAGGAAAGCTTTTGGGAGCATTCCACAGCGCCTGCGTGCTGCCTTTCCAACTGTCCCTCTCCAGTTCTTCGTTTTCCGCGGAGCCGACAGATCACATACCCTGTCACCATAGAAAAATTTTCACTTTAATCTTTGTTTTTGTGGTCACATCTGCCATCTTTTGACGCCATGCTGGTACCGCCGGTTTGTCGTTTTTTATTAAAAAAAAAAAAAAAAAAAATTTATAGTTTCTGAGGTGTTTTACTTTAGAAACTTTTTTCCTTGGTGATAGGTGCCATTTTGGGCACTAGGCCTAATGCTTTCCTTAAAATGGAAAAACCTACTTCAGGTTTTAAGAAATATTCTAAATGTGGCAGTACCATTTCCGTCACCGACACCCATGATTGGTGTCTCAAATGTTTAGATCTTGACCACTCTATTTCAGATTGCCTCTCCTGTGGAATGATATCAAAAAGGGGCCGGCAGAACCGAGCTGCTAAACTTAGCACCCTTTTTCCCTCAGATGCGGTGTCTGTTGCATCGACATCCTCCAGGGCCTCATCTTCCTCCCATGGATCTCAGGTAACTAAACATAAATGTAGCCGGTCCTCAAAGGGTAGGTCTCCTAAGTATCGAGATGTCCCTGGTGTTGCCCTTGAGGAATTTTCACTGGCAAAACTGCCCCGGCGGGAGGCTTTGGCTTCCAAAGTACTAATGGGGCTCCAGGATGTTCTCGAGGCCTCAAACTCGGCAAAACTACTGGCACCATGCTCTGGGGCTCCGGCCGCTTCTACCGGTACCGACACCCAAGCATCGGCAACATCGATAGACTGGAGATTCATTGCTATCGAACTCGGTATAGCGGCTCTTTTCACGGCTTCGGTACCGTTGAAACCGCTTCAGACACCTCAGCCGATACCGGTACAGACACCGATACCGACTGCATTAACATCGGCGCGTATGCCACCCACACAGAGTCATGCGTCTGTCTCTGGCATCGACAGATCGGTACCGGAACAACCCGATACCGACTTCAATCGATACCGGTACTGTGCTTTGCATGATCACCGGGATCGGAGGTATTTTCAGACTCATCAGAGGATTCAAGACTCCGAAGACTCTGCCAATACGAGAGTACTTCTCCCCGAGGATTCCTCTTCTCCTCAGCGCAGAATGTCTCCGCCAGAGGATATGATCTTTCAGGACTTTATCCGTGATGTTGCCCGAGGCCTTTCCATCACAGTAGCTCCTGAAAAAGAGCCTAGGGCAAAGGAGTTGGAAATTCTCCAATATCCTAAGGATCCCAAAGAGGCAGCTACTCTGCCTATTTATGAGATCTTACATGATCTTATGCTAAGGATGTGGGAAACACCTTTAATCACATCTTCTCATTCTCAAAGACTCGATACCATGTATCGAGTTCCACCTTGTCCTGGCTTTCCAAAAACTCAATTACCACACCATTCAATGGTGGTGGAATCGGCCTTGAGAAGGATGAAAAGTACAGAGAGACATGCATCCAATCCTCCAGGTGGTGAATATAGGACGCTCGATGCCTTTGGGCGTCGATGCTTCCAGGCTCTCAGCTAGGATCAGTTCCTATATCTTGTATATGGGAATGTTCCTTAAAGAGGAGGCTTGGAGCTTATGAGCCCCCTCTTTCCTGATGACAAAAGGCAAGACTATCTTACTCTAGACAAACATGCTCAGGATGTTTCCAAGTTTGTAAATCGAGCAGCCTTTGACTGTTTTGAGTGCATAAGCAGAACCTCTGCTATTGCCATTGGTGTACGTCGGATTGCCTGGCTTCAGGCATCTGACTTGGAAATTTGGGTACAGGATAAATTAGGAAACATTCCTTGCACAGGAGAAAATCTCTTTGGCAAGAATTGGCAGGAGAAAGCTAATGAGATAGATGCTGACAATATCACTTTGGATAGATTATCCAGATTACAGCCGATCCTGCAAGGAAAAAATCCTCTAGGAAACAATTTTTCAATAAGAAAAAGAAGTTTTATCCTTCCTATACCCAACAGGGACACCGTCCAGGTCAGACTGCCCAAAGGGGACAACAAAAGAAGCCAAAAGCTGCAAAACCTCCCAGCTCAGCAGGCTCAGCCTCCTCAGGGGCTTTGACTCCTTTCTAGAGAACTTTGCCTTCCTGCCCCTGAACGGTCCATAATCCTCGACCATCCCAGGAAGGTTATGTCATTTTGCCCACAGATGTTACCAAATAACAGCAGAAAATTGGACTCTGTCCATTGTACAAGAGGGGTACAAGCTTCATTATCACAGCATGCCCCCTCCTACAATTGTAAGACAGTTCAATTCTCAGACCTCTCTCGACAGTCTCTTAGGTCAAGAAGTCACAATGCCCCTTGCTCAAGGAGCAATAGAGGAAGTACCCATTCCCCATCAGGGTACAGGGTTCTACTTTCCCTATTTCCTTATTCCAAAGAAAATAGGAGGATACAGACCCATTTTAGACCTCAGAGAATTGAACAAATATTTGTTCCGAGAGAAGTTCAAAATGGTCTCTCTAGGAACTCTGCTGCCATACCTTCAAAGTCAGGATGCGTATACTCATATTCTCAAGGATGCGTATACTCATATACTCAAGGATGCGTATACTCATATTCTCATCCATCCAAATCACAGGAGATTCCTCCGATTCCTGTTTCAAGGAAAGCACTACCAATACAAGATTCTTCCCTTTGGCCTGGCTTCTGCGCCAAGTGTGTTCACAAAATGCATGGCTGTGGTAGCAGCATTTCTCCGCACTCTGGGAATATTTGTCTTCCCTTACTTAGACGACTGGCCATTCGATCCCCTAGAGTGCCAGAAGCCAGCTGTGCTCTGTTTCGCACAATGCGAATCCTTCAGTATTTGGGACTGGTCATAAACCTCCCAAAATCCAATCTTGCTCCCACTCAGTCCCTAGAGTTCATAGAAGCTCATCTGGATACCAGACAGACAAGGGCTTTCCTTCTGCAACCCCGCTGTCTTCGCATAGTACAACTAGCTTCCCAAGCAGTGCTCAAACCTTGTCTCACTGCTCTGCAAATGCTACAATTTCCACTGTGCATGTGGTTCCTTATGCTCGCCTCCATATTGCGACGTCCTTGCTACCTGGGCCCAAGAGCTTACAAGTTGGGACAGCCTATTTTTTTTTTTTTGAAACTTTATTTAATTCCACCAACAAGTTCAAACAACACATCAACAGACGTCTCCACGGGGGGGTGTACTCTTATCCCCACCGGGAGCTAACAGAAAAAAATATATATATAGTAGGTGGTTATTTTACATTATTTCCCATCTCCCCCCCCTTCCCACCCCCCCCCATCCCCCCCTCACTCCACTTCCAACATCCTAATCTAAGCTGATCATCAAGGGACAGTTTAGTGTGTGCCCCCATTGCCACTCTCTATGGCCAAACTCATTTAACTCCCCAATTGAAGGGTTGCATTACAGCTGTGAGCCCCGAGTTGCTGAATATAAGGCTCCCAGACCGACAGAAAGACTGTCCAACGCTTGGCACTGCCCCGCGCCAACCAGCGCTCTGTTAGCATCAATTGATGGAAGCTGTTCCGCCATTCCCCAAAAGTAGGCAGCTGGCGATCTCTCCACAGTCTAAGGATCGGCCCCTTACCCACCAAACAGGCCTTTCGCATAAGCAAACGTTCACCTGCTTTCACAGGTCCCGGGGTCGTCATCCGGTCGAGTACTACAAATGAGCCAGTCCAGCGGAGCCTTCGCTGAAGCAGTGTATTGAGAAAGTTGCATATCCTCGCCCAGTAGGCCCGTATTCCCCGACAGCCCCACCACATATGTAAGAGAGTCGCCAAAGACTCTGAACAACGTGGGCAAGAACCATCTGTCTCCAGGCGACTTTGCAATGCCCGCCGAGGTGAAAAGTGAGCCCTAGTCACGCATTTGAACTGAATCTCTCTCCAACGCACCCCTTGCGCCACCCGGCCAATCCTTTTCAATGCCTCCAAAACCAATCCCGGGTGTACGTCCTCCTCCAGTTCAGCTGCCCAAGCCCGTTCGACTCCACTATAATCGGGGAGGTTTCTATATCGATCTAAACTGAGTTTCAATTTGGAAATCGAGGGTGGGCGTTCCTCCCCCAACTGAAAAAATTCCAATATACGGGCTGACCGCTCAGTTTGCAACGCGGCAAGGAGGCCACATAATGGGAGACTTGTATATATGCAAAGCAGTGCGTAGTGGGTAGATCATATTCCCGACTCAAAGTTCGAAAATATTTACAGCTCCCCTCGGGGTCAACTAGGTGCCCCACATTCCGAATACCGCGTATCCACCAATCCCGAAACACCGCTGTCTCGGACCCAGGGGTGAATTGGGCGTTCCCCTGCAGTGGCAACCAACAAGACACCTTCCATGCGTCATTCCAGTTTTTGTTAATCTGCTGCCAGGTACGTCGGGCCGAGTCTACTAATGTACTCTGCCGAATAGGATCCAATAGGTCCTTATGCGACCCGTGCAAAATCCCCAACAGAGTTGCAGAAGCCACTAAGCACTCCTCTAAAGTCCTAGGTGTGTATACTTCCGTCCCCCCTAACCAATCTCCCAAATGTCTAGCTTGACAGGCCAGTGCATAGGTCTTCAAGTCGGGTAGACCCATACCCCCTTCTCGCCATTTTCCAAGTAGGCGATGCCACGGGATGCGCGCCCGCTTCCCCCGCCAAAAGAACCTCTTAAACATAGCCTCCACTTTACGCAAATCTCAACCTAGTAACCAGACCGGCAAGGTTTGCAACCAATATAGGATTCGAGGTAAAATAATCATCTGCACCGCCGCTATTCTCCCAGCCAAGGACAGCGGGAGAGGTTCCCAGGCTTTTAATTGCACCGCCAGATGCCGCAGTATCTGGTCCAGATTACGCCTATATAATTCTTGTGGTCGTCCTGTCAATAATATGCCCAAGTAGACGAACTCCCTTTCCGCCCACCGTAAAGGGAAGGGCTCTCTCCATGAACTACGGAGATGCCCTAAAACATCCACTACTTCAGACTTATCTTTATTAATACGCAGGCCTGCAAATGCCCCGAAACGCAAGAATTTGTCCAACAGCGGTTGCAAAGAAGTGGCCGGGGATGTCAGATGGACTAACAGATCGTCCGCGAAAGCCGAAATAATGAATTTCTGCAACCGCAGCTGCACTCCCTTTACCCTTCCCGATGTTACAATAGTGCGGATCAGCGGGTCTAAGGAGAGAACAAATAGCAAGGGCGATAAAGGACAGCCCTGCCTCGTACCTCGTTCTAGCACAAAGTCGTCCGATAATAGTCCATTGCACAATATGCCTGCCGTTGGTGTGACGTACAAGCTCTGCACCATTTTACGAAAGTCCGCCCCTATGCCATATTGCGGTAATAGCCTCCAAAGATATTGCCAATCCACCCTGTCGAATGCTTTTTCTGCATCGAAGCTAATCAGTAACAACAGGATTCTGTGGGCATGCACCCACTCCAATGAGGCCAGGATCTTCCGAAGGTTCCGAACTGCGTAGCGTCCCTTCACGAATCCCACTTGTGCGTCATGGATTAAATGACCTAATACCCCTGCCAGACGTTCGGCCAGAACTTTCGCAAGTATTTTGAGATCGAAGTTTAATAAGGAGATAGGTCGATAGGAGGCCGCGAGCATTGGGTCTTTACCCTGCTTTGGAATCAGGGTGATATGAGCATGATTCCGCCCCCAGCGAAACGCTCCCCTCTCTGCCCTGGTGTCAAAAACCTCTCGCAATAATGGGCTAACACAATCACCCAGGATTTTATAAAATTCGACCCCTAGTCCATCCGGTCCTGGCGTCTTATAGCACTGGGTGGCGGAGATTACTGATTGTATCTCTTGTGGGGTAAGGGGCAGGTCTAAGACCTCCCGCTGCTCCGCAGTGAGCTGAGGTAGCTCCAATGCTTTTAGATAATCCTGCATCATCTCAGGAGGTCCAGATTCCGCTTTGTACAAGTTTTGAAAGAAACTACGAAAAACCTTTGCAATTTCCACACTCTCCTTGTGAACACGTCCCTGACCCTCCCTAATAGCTGCCACACAAGCAGGCCCCCGACGAGCCCTCAAACACCGAGCCAACAACTTGCCAGGTTTGTTTCCGAAGCAATGCAATCGAAACCGATAAAACAGAACTGACTTCTTCGCTCGCTGATGTAACAGCTCATTGAGATCAATCTGGGTTTCCCATAACTGCTTCTTATTCACCAACGATGGCGTATGGGCACACCGCCGACGGAGTTTAGTGACCTGACGTTCAAGCAGGATAATACGTTCGGCCATCAGCCGACTCCTTCGCGCAGCGTATCCCATAATATCCCCCCGGAGAACCACCTTCGCCATTTCCCATACTAATTCGGGATCATCCAAATGGTCTTGATGATCACTGAGAAATTCCGCCCATCTCTGACGTAGAAACCGGCGGAAGTGCCCATCCGAGTATAATTCTAGAGGAAACCTCCACAGTCGTGACCGAGTCGCATCCCTCCCCCAATGTAAATCAATCCATACCATCGCGTGGTCCGAGATTTCCGAGGGTCCAATCTGGGCATCCTCAATGTGGGCAAACAAGGTCCCCGAAGTCAACACATAATCTATACGTGCACTAGTGCCATGTGCCCGAGACAGATGTGTATAGTCTCTTTCCAGGGGGTGCATCACTCGCCAGGAATCGATGATCCCTAATCTCTTACAGAACCGTTTCAACGTCTGGGAGGGCGCCACCCTTTCTCGTCTTCCTCCTCCCCTAGATGTATCCAGGTCTACATCGAGGACCCCATTGAAGTCCCCTCCCAGAATCACCGGACACTCCGGAAGCTGTTCCACGTTTGAGTCCAACCCATTATAAAAACCCGGGTCAGCGACATTGGGGCCATAAAGGTCTCCGAGAATGGAACAGCCTATTAAGTGTCCTTTAGGAGTGAAGCTCTAACACTTGGCCCCAGGAGTTCTGGGATATGTAGTTGCTTGGCCTCCTGTGGGACTGAGTTGTAGTTGTAGCTCGAGTAGAAAAAGGCATGCAAGAATATTTATTTTTAAGAGGGTTTATTCCAGCGCATCAAGATTCAGTATCTCAGACGCAAAAGAATGCCAATTCCAACATAAGGGTTGAAAATAAACACACACAAAAGATGCAACAAAAACGGCTCAGCTCTACTTGGCTGTTTCACAGTTCCTTTAGTCTCAGGCTAGGCAATCATGTGATCCTTCAGCAAATTGAAACAGGTGCTGTTCCTTACAGCACGGCTTCTCAATTTACCATGTGATTAAGCTTATTAAACAAGGCATAAGGTTTTTTGACAGTGGCTGCAGGTATGGCAAACCTTATACTATATTACTTCATATAGCTTTCAGTGCTCATTAACCTGGTTATTCTCAATTACACAAGTAGAACAATCCATAGGTGAATCAAGCTCTACTGAAGGCAGACAAACGTCCAGTTGCATAGCTTCCTCAGAGTTACTAGAATTCTGGTCAGGGTTATTATTCTGCTCTGCCCTTTTCTCCAGAAATTCCTTAAACTGACTTAGAAGTAATTCAGCTTGCTTGTGCACGTTTTCAGACTGATAGCCTTTCTTCTTCTCTAACAAAGTTTACTTAGGACTCCCAGCTCAGCTTAATCAGCTATCCTGCCTTTGTCAAAGGAACAGTTCTCAGTAAGGGTAAATCCCTTCCCCCACTTATCAGCTGAATATGCTGGGTTTGTTCTCAGAAGGTTAACACAGGCAGGAGACTTCTTAAACAAGGGGTTATAACAAGAAATGTCAGCTTTACCTTTTCCAAGGTCTTTTAGATAAGCTTTGGTACCTTTTCTCCTGTTAATTCTCAGGCTTTGTACTTCAGCTTTCTTATCCTTACTTCCAGTGCCTTGCAGGTAAATGTCAGGCTGAACAGTTTCCTCGTAGCTTTCTCTGAAACTGTCTTGGCTTTTACAGCTGTGAGTCCGGCTGCCCTTATTCCAGGTATCTGGCCTGCTGGCTCCCTTAACCAAAGGCTCTGCCTTGCAGTGAGACTTCCTCCAGGGTGAATCCTTGAACCACTGTTCAGTGCTCCCAGGTTCTGCTCGGGTCTCAGATTCTAGCTGACTTCTCCTCCAAGCAGTTCTCTCAGCTGTTCCAACGTTTTCCCTTCTGCTGCTCCTGACCTCGTGCTTGCACTCGCTCCTCCTCCTCTCCCTCTCTCTCTCTCTCCTCATTGCTTGAGTATTTAACAAGCCTTCACTTCCTTGCACTCCCTGACTCTCCCTTGGGTGTGCCCAATCAGTGAACAGACCTGTCTCCTCCCCTGAGGTGAGGTGTGGCTTTAGATCATCAACTGGCTGTGTTTTTATTCCTGAGGTGAAAATCCTGTTTGTCAGTGCAGTATTGTTTACCTCATCAGGATTTTCTCCTATTTCCATCTCTTCTTGAGGGACTTCCTAATCACAATATGCAAGCAGCCCAGTGGACTTTATCCACTCAGTGGACACAGGCCTCAGGCTGCTTGTCGGACAAAATAACAAACTCAAACCGTCTTATTTCATCCCTCCAATGGTGGCAGTCACCCAGAAACCTTCTGGTGGGGTCTCCTTTCCAGCAACGTCTATCCCAAGCCACCCTAACAGATGCATCACAGGTGGGATGGGGAGCCCACCTGCACGATCTCTCTACCCAGGGTACCTGGACTCCACAGGAGGCCTGTCTTCACATCAACCTCCTGGAGCTCAGAGCAATCTTCTCTGCTCTTCGAGTATTTCACGCCAAGCTCAGCTACAAGACAGTTCTTGTTCAAACGGACAATCAGGTAGCCATGTTCTATCTGAACAAGCAGGGCGGAACAGGCTCTCTTTCGCTATGCAACGAAGCTTTGCGACTATGGGCCCTCGTCAGAGAGCATTAGATTCATCTCCTTGCGGGGTATCTTCCAGGCATTCAAAACTCTTGGGCAGACAAACTCAGTCGAGTTCGGCTTCCACAAGAATGGTCTCTCCATGCAGACCAGGTTGCCCAAATATTTCTGATTTGGAGAATACCGGGCATAGACCTCTTTGCAAGTCCACTGAATGCCAAACTTCCCCAGTTCTGTTCCAGAATTCTGGCTCGATGTTGTCAGGCAAGGGATGCCTTCCTCCTTCACTGGGGTCAGGACTTCCTATATGCCTTCCCACCCATTCTCCTCATCCCCAAAACCCTATTCAAGCTTTAGAGAGACGGAGGTCATATGATCCTCATAGCTCCACATTGGACATGGTAAACGTGGTACCCTCTGCTCCTACATCTCTCTCAAGCTCCGCCTCTGGAGTTGGGATCCACTCCAGATCTTCTCTCCCAAGAAGACGGGATGCTCTGGCATACGAATCCCCAGTCTCTACATCTCAGAGCCTGGTTGCTGAAAGCCTAGAACTTCAGGATCTTAACCTTTCCCAACAGGTAAAGGAATATCCTTCATGCTTCTAGGAAACCCTCCACAAGATGCTCGTATGCCTTTAAGTGGAAAAGATTTACCATATGGTGCTCGCAGAAGGGTCTTAACCCTCTTGCGATAACTCTGGAATCGATACTGGAGTATCTCCTTCATTTGTCAAATGCGGGTCTCAAGATAAATTCAGTAAGAGTCCATCTTAGTGCTATTGCAACTTCTTACAAGCCTTTAAGTGGACGACCTAATCTCCAGGAACAAGCAGGAATAAGTCCTCACATATGGGTACGTCGGCGCCGACGGAGCCCTCGCGGAGCAATTTTCCCCAGCTTTCAAAGAAAGCCTTTGGGAATTGCAGCGCGCATGCGCGGTCCCCTTCCCGCCCAAGGGTGCCATCTTAGCCAGTCGTCTTTTTTCCGCGGAGCCCTTCAGACGTGCCCGTCTTGTCCCCGCTGAAAAAGTTGATTTTTTCGTGTTTAATCTCACTTTTCTCTATCGGTTCGACACCGGTCCTTTTCCTGCCCGGACTCGCGACGCCGTTGCGAGTCCTTCTGTTATTTTTCGGTTTTTCTGATTTTCTGTCAGTTTCGTTTTCGGTTTTTCACTGGCAGCCCCGTCCTTTGACCTTGCAGGGGCCCTTTTTCCCCCGATGGCTGCCAGTGGTTTCAAGCGGTGTGTTCAGTGTGACAGAAATATGTCACTCACTGACACACATGATAATTGCCTCCGCTGCCTTGGCCCGGATCACGAGGAACTGATCTGTGGGGCCTGCAGCAAGATGTCCTCCAAAGCGTTAAGGAGTCGGCGGCATCAGCGGGAACGAATCTTCGCTGATCCCGCCCGTACCCGGACCTCGTCGGAGGCCTCGGCGTCCAGAGGTTTCAGCTCTGACCATCGCCGGAGTTCCTCCGACAGAGGTTCTCCCTCCGGGGACCATCATCGGAAGGTGAAACCCGCGAGGGCGTCGTCGGTGGACGCTCCTGGTTCCGCGAGGGCCAGGTCGCATAGCCCCGATAGCCGTCCCGGGTCTTTGGAGAAGGAGCATCTGCCGAAGCAACCTCGTCTGGAGTCGGAGTTGCCTGCTCGGGTAAGTCCTGTAGTCCTCCTGGACTCGCCTCCGAGGGGTCCGACGTCGGGCCCGACGCCATCGGGGCCCGAGTCGGGGGCTGCTGGGTCACCTGAGGTCGGACTCAGGTTGACGGCCTTGGAGAGCAGACTTTCTGCCTTCATGGACCAGCAGCGGGCACTGATCGCTAGCCTCGCTGGCGCCTCTGCCCCGACCGCCGGGACGTCGACGTCTAAGTCGACCCCGGAGACCGAGCCGATCCTCGAGTCCATGCGGGCTCGAGTCGATCCTCGGTCGAGGTCACCCTCGGCCTCCCGTTCGGGACCGAGGTCGTCGACGCCGACTCCCTCGGCGTCGGGGCGGCCGACGCCTCCGCCCGCCCGGACCGACCCCACCGATTCCTCCTCGGAGTCGGCCTGGGAGTCTGAAGAGGAAGAGTCACCTGATTCCTTTCGGACTCGGTGTGTCCCCTCGGACTCGCCTGAGTCCGAACCTCGGAAACAGTCCCCTCCGGAGGACGCCCGGTTCTCGGACTTCGTCAGGGATATGGCCAAGGCTTTGGCCTTCCCTGCGGATCCCGAGGAGGAGCCCCGAGCCGAAGAGCTCGATGCCCTTCAGTACGACTCTCCCGCCAGGGAGCACTTTACTGTACCGGTTCCTCCCATGCTGGAACGACTACTCTTCCGCATGTGGGAGAGTCCGGCATCGTCGCCGGTGTTAAGCAAGCGGGTCGATTCCATTTATTGAGTCCGCAAGAGCCCTGGCTTCCAAAAAGCACAGCTACCGCACCATTCCATGGTGGTGGAATCGGCCATGCATAGGCTTAAGAGCCAGAAGATGCACTCCTCGGTGCCTCCTGGCAGGGAGGCCCGCAACCTGGATGGCCTAGGTAAGAAGTGTTTCCAGGGCTCTATGCTTGCTTGTCGGGTCCAGACCTACCAGCTCTACATGGGCATGTATCTCAGAGACCTGGCTAAAGAGATAGCCGGATTCTCCGCTGGGCTGTCCGAGGAACCTTTGCGGCGGTTCCTAGCCTTGACAACTGGTATTCGGGAATGCTCCAAATTCATGTCTCGAGCAGCCTATGATGGCTTTGAAGCATCGGCACGAGTGGCCGCAGCCGGCATCGGTGCCCGCTGACAGGCTTGGCTTCAGTCGTCTGACCTTGAACCCTGGGTGCAGGACAAGTTGGTCGATGTCCCCTGCCGAGGTGAGAACCTCTTTGGCAAGCCCATGGCTGAAAAGGCTGCCCAAATCGAGACGGAGACTCTCACCAGAACTAGGCTTTCTAGGAAGACCTCCGCACCTTCCCAGAAGAAGAAGGGCTCGGGAAAGAAGTCCTTTTTCCCGAGAAAGGCGGCTGCCTATAAACACTACCCTCAATATCAGGCCTCCGCGGCTCCCCAACAGGGTCAGCAGGCCAAGGGACGGGGTAACGGGTCCCGTAGGCAGCAAGCCCCCAAGCCTGCACCACCGGCCCCTGCTCAGCAGGGTGGGGGTTTTTGACTTCATCAGCATAGCCTCTCCCCCTCAGCTGGTTCCTCCCAGCACAGGAGGCCGGCTGGTTCACTTTGCCCACAGGTGGTCCAATGTCACCTCAGATGCCTGGGTGCTTCAGGTGGTGAGAGAAGGATATCTTCTCCACTTCCACCAGATCCCTCCCTCCTATTTCCCGGGAGAACCTCCACGACTCCCTCTGCACAGGGACTTACTCCTTCAGGAGTTAGCAAGTCTTCTTCAGGAACAGGCTGTGGAACCGGTGCCCCACCACCTGCGGGGTCAAGGCTTCTATTTCAGGTATTTCCTAATACCAAAAAGAACGGGAGGCCTCAGACCCATCCTGGACTTGCGCAACCTCAACAAGTTCCTCGTCAGGGAGAAGTTCAAGATGCTTACCCTTGGAATCCTTCTGCCCTACCTCCAGCAGGGAGATTGGCTATGCTCCTTGGATCTAAAGGATGCCTACACGCACATCCTCATCCACCCAAGCCACCGCCAATACCTAAGGTTTGTGGTGGCAGGAAATCATTACCAGTACAGAGTACTGCCCTTTGGCCTATCCTCCGCACCACGAGTCTTCACAAAATGTCTCGCGGTGGTGGCGGCTTATCTCCGACTTCACGGCCTCTATGTCTTTCCGTACCTAGACGACTGGCTCATCAGAGCATCGTCCTCTCCAGAAGTCACAACAGCCACACACCGCACTGTGACTCTTCTGCAATACTTGGGCTTTGTCATAAACTTCGCAAAGTCCACTTTGCTCCCCTCACAGGATCTCGAGTTCATCGGCGCAAGATTGCACACTCTTCAGGCACGAGCTTTCCTGCCTCTCGACAGGGCTCAACGGCTCATGGACCTAGCCGGCCGTTTTCGCAGCCAGTCCCTGGTCTCCGCCAGGCGCTTCCTGAGACTACTCGGCCATATGGCTTCCACCGTCCACGTGACCCCCAATGCCCGCCTGAATATGCGGCCTGCTCAGTGGTGCCTTCGCAAGCAGTGGCAACAGGCCACGGGCGGCCTAGCCGACTTACTGCGCATCTCCGGCCCGCTGGCCTCTTCTCTACAGTGGTGGCTTCATCGGCCGAACCTGGTTCTCGGAATGCCTTTTCAGTCTCCTCCGCCGGCTCAAGTGCTGACGACCGATGCTTCTCTCCTAGGATGGGGAGCGCATTGCCAAGGGGCATGTACTCAAGGTCTCTGGACCACGTGGGAGTCTGCGCAGCAGATCAACTTCCTGGAGCTCAGAGCAATCCGTCTGGCTCTCAAGGCTTTCTCCCACCTGACTTCTCACCAGTCCGTCCTTGTCCAGACGGACAATCAAGTTGCCATGTTCTACGTGAACAAACAGGGAGGCACGGGCTCCTTCCTTCTCTGTCGAGAAGCACAGAAGCTCTGCTCTTGGGCCGTCAGCCACGGCATTCTTCTCAAGGCAGTTTATCTCCCAGGCCAAGAAAATTGCCTGGCGGACAAACTCAGCAGAATCCTCCAGCCGCACGAGTGGCGCCTGGATCCCTTGGTAGTTCAGAAACTTTTTCTGAAGTGGGGCCTCCCCACGATGGATCTCTTTGCCAGTCCTCTCAACCGGCAACTTCCTCGCTTCTGCTCTTGGCAGCCGCATCCCCTTCGAGTAGCGGCGGATGCTTTTCTGCTCTCATGGTCGAAAAGCCTTCTGTATGCCTTTCCTCCCATACCGCTAGTCTCCCAAACTCTTTTCAAGGTTCTCCGAGACAAAGCTTTCATGATCCTGATAGCTCCTCGCTGGCCCAGACAGCCGTGGTTTCCACTCCTGTTGCAATTAGCGGTGGAGGATCCGTTCCCTCTGGGGTTTCAACCGGATCTCCTAACACAGGATCAGGGGTCCCTGCTACACCCCAACCTCAGATCTCTAAATCTGATGGCCTGGCTGCTGAAAGGGTAGTCCTTGCTCCCCTTCTATTGCCGGCAGAGGTGGAAGAGGTCGTCCTAGCTTCCCGGCGACCTTCTACCCGCAAATGCTACGCCCTTAAATGGCGTCGCTTTTCCGCTTGGTGTGCCCAGCAGTCTCAGGATCCCTTCTCCTGCTCGGTGTCGGTGATCTTGCAGTACTTGCTCTACCTCTCTAATCTGGGACTTAAGTCCAACTCCGTCAAAGTTCACCTCAGTGCTCTCTCAGCACATCATGTGCCGGTGGACGGCAGACCTCTTTCCAGCGACCCTCTCGTGGCAAGGTTTCTCCGAGGTCTCCTACTGAAACCACCTCTGCGCCCGCCAGCACTTGACTGGGATCTAAATGTGGTTTTACAGCGGATCACCTGTCCGCCTTTTGAACCTATGGCTACCTGTTCTCTACGTTTTCTTTCTTGGAAAACCTTATTCCTGATAGCCCTCACTTCCGCTAGACGCGTTAGTGAATTTCAGGCCCTCGTGTCTGATCCCCCTTACACTCGGTTCTACAAAAATAGGGTAGTCCTACGGACTCACCCAAAATTTCTTCCAAAAGTGGTCTCCCCTTTTCACATCAATCAGGAGGTGGTACTTCCGACTTTCTTTCCCAGGCCACACTCCAGCCGAGCTGAAATGGTCCTGCATACCCTGGACTGTAGAAGGGCATTGAACTTCTACCTTGACCGTACGCGGGAGCACCGTAAAGCTGCTCAGCTTTTTGTATCTTTTGACCCCAATAAATTGGGGCTCCCGGTCTCCAAGCGTACTCTGTCCATATGGGTTGCTGACTGTATCGCTTGGGCTTATGGGGCAGCCAGACTCTCCTTAGAAAGTCGAGTCACGGCTCATTGTGTTCGGGCGAAGGCTACGTCAGTGGCTTACCTCCGCTCTGTTCCGTTGGCAGACATCTGCCGGGCCGCTACTTGGTCTTCGAGCCAGACTTTTGCGGTCCATTACTGCCTCGAGAGGGAGTCCCGCAGGGACAGTGCTTTCGGACAGGCAGTCCTCCGAAATCTCTTCGAGGTTTGAGCAACTCCTACCCTCCATCCCGGATGGGGGCTACCGGTGGGTAATAATTCAGCGAAGATTCCTTCCTTCTTTACTGCTGAGCTAGAGGGAGCTCATTTTGTGCTTAGGGTCTCCGGTAGCCTTAAGCTTGGGAGTCCCATATGTGAGGACTGACTTCCTGCTTGGTCCTGGAGAAAGCGTAGTTACTCACCTGTAACAGGTGTTCTCCAGGAGCAGCAGGAATCAGTCCTCACAACCCTCCCTCCTCCCCTTGGAGTTGCGATTATCTGCTTTAGTTTTTTTGCAAATTTTTATGCTGTCTTTTAGCTATGTCATCTGACTGGCTAAGATGGCACCCTTGGGTGGGAAGGGGACCGCGCATGCGCGCTGCAATTCCCAAAGGCTTTCTTTGAAAGCTGGGGAAAATTGCTCCGCGAGGGCTCTGTCGGCGCCGACGTCACCCATATGTGAGGACTGATTCCTGCTGCTCCTGGAGAACACCTGTTACAGATGAGTAACTACGCTTTTCCTCTCGTCTTATAGCGAGATTTATGAGAGGCCTTCTTTTAACAAAGCCTCCCATTAAGCCACCACCGGTGGCATGGGAATTACATCTGGTGCTCAGGCAGCTCATGAAAACGCCCTTTGAACCATTAGCCACTACATCTTTTAAATTCCTTTCCTGGAAAGTCATCTTCCTCATTGCAATCACATCAGCACGTCGCATCAGTGAATTGCAAGCGTTAGTGGCTGATCCTCCTTATACAAGGTTCCACCATGATAAAGTAGTTCTTAGGACTCATCCAGACTTTTAAACCAAGCGGTTTACCTTCCTGTATTCTTTCCAAGGCCTCATGCCTCCAGTGCAGAAAGGAACCTTCATATCTTGGACTGTAAAAGAGCTTTGGCCTTTTACTTGCGAAGGACACAGCAACATAGAAAATCTTCTCAACGCTTTGTTTTTTTTATCCTAGTCAATTGGGACTTCCTGTTTCCCAAAGAACTCGAACTGGATTGCTCAGTGCATATCCTTTGCCTATGAGAGTAAGAACCTTCCTCTTGAAGGCCATGTCACAGCTCACAATGTGAGAGCCATGGCAGCCTCAATGGCTCATCTTCACTCTGTGTCTATCGACGACATCTGTCGAGCAGCTACTTGGGCTTCGGTACATACCTTCACAGCCCACTACTGCTTAGACAAGGACTCCCGCAGGGATGCCTTGTTTGGCCAGGCTGTTCAACACCTTTTTCAGACTTAATCAACTCCTACCCACCGTCCCTGGTAGGATGCCAGAGATCCATGGGAGGAAGTATGGCCCTTTCACAAGGGCTAACAACTTCCTGGGGCCATCTCCCTGGCATCTGCTTCTAGGGAGTCCCCCATATGTGAAGACTACATTCCTGTTTGTTCCTGGAGATAGCGTAGTTACTCACCTGTAACAGGTGATCTCCGGGAGCAGCAGAAATTTAGTCTTCACAACCCGCCCACCTCCCCTAGGAGTTGTATCTCTCTCTCTCTCTCCCGTCTCTGCTATAAACTCAACTGGAGAAGGACAGTTGGAAAGGCGGGAAGGCAGCACACAGGCGCTGTGGGATGCTCCCAAAAGCTTTCCTATTGGACGCTGGGGAGCGTTGCCACGCAGGCTCCGTTGGTACCGACGATACCCATATGTGAAGACTAAATTCCTGCTGTTCCCGGAGATCACCTGTTACAGGTGAGTAACTATGCTTTACAGATGATTTTAATGATAGTTCACAGATTACTAATAGCAGGTCTGCAATCTCAAATTTCAGTTCTTTCAACACCCTTGGATGTATACCATCCGGTCCAGGTGATTTGCTACTCTTCAGTTTATCAAATAGTTGTAATACATCTTCCCGGTGTATCTATATTTCTTTCAGTTCTTCCACAGCATCTCCTTTAAATACCATTTCAGTCATGGGTAACATTCTACATCTTCCTTTTAGTTTTTTCTTAACTATTTTCCTCATTTTATCATAGTCTCCCTTTTGAAAGTTAAAAGGTCGTACTGTGGATTTCCTTACCATCCCTCCTCCATTAATTAAATCAAACGTGATCATGTTATGATCATTATTGCTAAGAGGCCCCAATACCCTTATCTCTTGCACTAGATCTGGTGTTCCACTAAGTACTAAGTCCAAAATGGCTTCTCCTCTGGTCAGTTCATGAACTAGTTGCTCCAAGAAGCAGTCATTTATTTCATCTAGAAACTTTATCTCCCAAGCATGTCCTGCTTGACCCAGTCAATACCGGGGTAGTTGAAATCACCCATTATTATTACTGTTCTGTAACTTTTGTTAGCTTCCCTGATTTCTTTTAACCTTTCATCATCCATTTGTTCATTCTGGCCAGGCGGTCGATAGTACAACCCCCCACTGCTATCGCCTTTTCCTTTTTACATGGAATTTCAATCCATAGAGATTCTACAGCGCATTTTGTTTCCTGCAAAACTTTAATCCTTTGTGACTCAATGCCCTCTCTAACACAGAATGCAACCCCTCCACCAATTTATTCAGCTCTATCATTACGATAAAGTTTGTAGCCAGGTATCATAGTGTCCCACTGGTTGTCCTCCTTCCACCATGTCTCTGAGATACCAATCATATCTAACTTCTCATTTAGTGCTATATATTCTAACTCTCCCATCTTATTTTTTAGACTTCTAGCATTTGCATGGAGTGGAGGAGTAGCCTAGTGGTTAGAGCAACTGCCTAGTACCCAGAAGATCAAGGGTTCAATTCCCACTGGCACGCCTTGTGACTTTGGGCAAGTCACTTTACCCTCCATTGCCTCGGAAGAAAAGGCTGGCAATCTACTTCCGGTGATACATTGCCAAGAAAACCCAGAGGTAGCTGGGTCGCCATGAGTCAACACTGACTTGATGGCACTAAAAAAAAAATGAAAAATTTGCATACATGCATTTTAGAGACTGTATTTTATTCATATTAATCTGGTTATCGGTAGGCAGGGGTAATTTGGAATCTTTAAGCTCTATCTGCTCTGTACTCAAGGGTATTTGGACTACCTTTGTCTTTATTGGAACCTCTCAACTGATGTGCCCTAACTTCATTTTTTTGGTAGTATCCTTCAAGGATACATTGTTCCGAACCATGCGCTCTTGGGCAATTGTCGGCTCTCCCCTGTTATCTAGTTTAAAAGCTGCTATATATCCTTCTTTTTTTTTTTTAACTTGAAATTTTTATTGGTATTACTTAGCACACATAAAGGAACATTCTGTAACACACACAATTTTTACCCCCACGCAATCCCTAAGCCCAAATACACATAATCAACATAGCTAAGAAATCAGGCAAAAGCTAACAAATAGCTACAACCATACCCCTGTGAACCCTCCCCTCCCTCCCCATGTCCCCTCCCCCCCCCCCGGTCAAGCAGCTCGGGCTTCCAAATATACCACCAATGGTTGCGACTGCTTAGAGAACTTCTCCCCCTGTCCCCGCTGCTATATATCCTTTTTAAAGGTCAATGCCACCTGCCTGGTTCTATCACGGCTAAAGTGAAGCCTGTCCCTTCGGAAGAGCCCCCTTCTATCCCCCAGAATGTTCCCCAGTTCCTAACAAATCCAAACCCCCTCATCCTTGCACCATCATCTCATCCATGCATTAAGACTGCATAGCTCTGCCTGCCTTTTGGGTCCTGCACGTGGAACGGGAAGCATTTCGGAGAACGCTACCCTGGAAGTTCTGGATTTCAACTTCCTACCTAAAAGCCTAAATTTAGCCTCCAGAACCTCCCTACCACCTTTTCCTGTGTCATTGGTACCGACATATACCAAGACAGCAGACTCCTCCCCAGCACTATCTAAGACCTTGTCTAGGTGATGCGTGAAGTCCACTACCTTCGCACCAGGCAGGCATTTTACCAGGCGATCCTCACGTCCACCAGCCACCCAGCTACCGTGTTTCCCCGAAAATAAGACCTACCCCGAAAATAAGCCCTAGCATGTTTTTCTGTGATTTCTGTAATATAAGCCCTACCCTGAAACTAAGACCTAGTGCAGATCATCGACGGACTGACAGATTCGGTACCTGGGGGGGGGGGGTGCCCCCCCCCCCCCCCCACCAGGGAGGAGCTTTCCTCCTGCTCCACTCCCCGACGCCGATCAGCTGCCGGTGCTGTGCTGCGCTGCGGGCCTCTTCTCTCCAAGGGGCTGTCTTTCAGTTGTGCTGATTTGCTTCGGCGGGAGGACCGGGGAGGAGCTTTCCTCCTGCTCCACTCCCCGACGCCGATCAGCTGCCGGTGCTGTGTTGCGCAGCGGGCCTCTTCTCTCCAAGGGGCTGTATTTCAGTTGTTGTGCTGATTGGCTTCGGCGGGTGGAACGGGGAGGAGCTTTCCTCCTGCTCCACGCTGCCTCTTTTTCAGTTGTTGTAGCAACAGCATACTGTGGTAACACTTCACTGATTGGCTGACTACCATGAGGTGGCAGCCAATCAGCTTCAAGTGCTACCGGTATCAGTACTGTCACTTCACTACGGTACTTACCCTAAGGTCCTTTAATGGTACGGTAGATTTAAACTGAATATTTTGTCCCCAGACAAGATGAGTGCAAAAAGAAAGAGCTATTCGGTTGAGTACAAGAAAGGAATAGTGGAGAACTCCCAGGGCAAGAATCTTACGTCTTTCTGCCAAGAGAAGAAGTTAGATCTCCGAATGGTCCGAAAATGGCGAGCAGAGTATGATAACCTCTGTCAACAGATGGATGAGGGAAATTCTAAGAAGCGCAAGTGTGGATCAGGGCGGCAACCATTATTTCCTGAGCTGGAAGACATCACCTATGAATGGATTGCTGACAGGAGAGCAAAGACTTTGGTTGTGCGCAAGGCTGATATTCAAGCATTTGCCCTTGCAATGGCACCAAAGTTTGAAATATCCCCAGAAGAATTCAAAGCATCACAACACTGGCTGGATGACTTCCTTCAGCGATATGAACTGTCTCTAAGAAGATCAACAACACTGTTCAAGCTGGAAGGTACTGAAGTTGTTAAACGTGCACTTGCGTTCAAGTCCTTTGTTGATTCCATCGACTTTTCTAAATATCAACTCTCCAACATGATTGCTATGGATGAAACAGCAGTGTTTATGAGCCAAGGATCTCAAACGACAATTAATCAGAGGGGTGCCTCGTCAATCTACATTCCCTCCACTGGCTACGAAAGTGCACGTATTACCTGTATTTTGGCAATTCGTCTGGATGGAATGAAAGCCCCACCTCTAATCATCAGTAAGGGCAAGAAAGATAAGATTGAACGTTTTTCAGGCATTTATGTTCTTGAAACCGAAAAAGCATGGTGTACACAAGCAGTTATAAGGAAGTGGGTCGATTTAATGCTGCCACTTATTTTGCGAGGTGGTCAAAGAGGTCTGCTAGTCTGGGATTCAGCCAGCACTCATCGTGCTAAAGACATGAAAAACTTCCTTGCAGAGAGAAGAGTAGATCAAATAATGATTCCTGCAGGAATGACTGCCTATCTCCAGACTCTTGATATTGCAATAAACAAGCCATTCAAGGACCATTTGCGCATGGAAATCAATGACTTCACTGAAAATAGAATGGAGAGAAATCAGCGTGGAAACTTTGTGAAGCCTAGCCTGCAAGAGGTTGTGACTTGGGTGAAGAATTCATGGGATAACATTACTGACAGCTGTGTTGCCAATACTTGGACAAGAATTGTTCATTTAAGGAGAGCTCTATTGCTAGACATGAGAGATTGGGGCCAATGGTTCTACAGGGAATGCAGTCGCAAGAAAATCAGGCCGGAATTCGGGGTTTGGAGAGTTTTGACGATGTTCTGGAAGAAGATGGCATGATTGTATTTGAATAAATGTAGATTGCTGTACATGAGTAAATGTAGTTTGCTGTACTTAAAAAAAAAAAAGTTGGATTGTTGAACATGAATAAATGAGGATTGTTGAACATCAATAAATGTGGATTGTTGTATATGAAAAAAAAAATAAGCCCTACCCCGAAAATAAGCCCTAGTGCATCTTTTGGAGCAAAAATAAATATAAGACCCAGTCTTATTTTCGGGGAAACACGGTATCTATATGTCTAATGATCGAATCACCAACTATAGCGGCTGTCCTAACCCTTCCCTCCTGGGCACATGGCCCTGGAGAAACGTCCTTGGTACGAGAGGGTTTTACACCATCTGGAGGACAGGTTCTAGCTATAGGATCACTTCCTGCCACACTACTACTACTATTGAGCATTTGTATAGCGCTACCAGTCGTACACAGCGTTGCACAGACATGTAAGAGACAATCCCTGCTCATCAGAGCTTACAGTCTAGTCAAGACAAAACACAGAAGGTGTAAGCAGGGGTAAAACAAGGGGAAGGAAAAAGGAGATCAGGGGAGTCAAGATCCAAAAGCAGCAGCGAAGAGGTGAGCTGTCAACCTGGATTTGAAGAGGGTTAGAGAAGGTGCCTGGCATACAGACACAGGTAGTTTGTTCCAGGAGTTAGGTGCAGCATGGTGAAAGGAGCGAAGTCTGGAGTTAGCAGTAGAAGAGAAGGGCACAGATAGAAGCAGTTTGGGTGATGCTCTCCTGTCATGTGACCTCTCTCCTCCATGGCAACAGGGATGCTGCCAGACTGGAGGTGGGACTTCAGGCAACTTATAAAGAAACTGAGTACCCTAGGGATGAACCCCGAAGTTACTGATTGGGTAAGAAATTGGTTGATTGGGAGATGACAAAGGGTACAGGTAAATGGAGCTTGCTCTGAGGAGAAGGAGATTACCAGTGGTGTGCTGCAGGGATTTGTCCTTGGTCTGATTCTTTTCAACATATTTGTTAGTGATATTGCAGAAAGGCTGTCAGGTAAGGTTTGCTTGTTTGTGGATGATACCAAAATCTGCAATAGAGTAGACACCCAGGAAGGAGTAGATAACATGAGGGAAGGATCTAGCTAAGCTTGAAGAATTGTCTAGAATTTGGCAGCTGAAATTTAATGCTAAAAAATGCAGGGTCATGCATTTGGGCTGCAAAAATCCAAAGGAGCAGTGCAGTGTAGGGGATGAGGTACATCTGTCCACAAAAGAGGAGCAGCATCTGGGCATAATTGTGTTTGACTATCTTCAAGTAGCTAAACAGGTAGAAAAGGTGACTGCGAAAGCTAGAAGGATGCTTGAATGTATAGGGAGAGGAATGGCCAGTAGAAAAAAGGAGGTGATAATGCCTCTGTATGAGTGTCTGGTGCGAGAAACAGTGAACACCCCTCCTGCAGCATCAGCAAGCACAAAAAAAGCAGGACACAAATCACTGTGGAAGGACAATTTTTATTCAGCCAAATATGAGGTCAACCCGACATGTGTTTTAGCCGGGGGCATTCTTCAGGGGAATAAGATCTCTATAAAAATAATTATAATAAAAAATAAATATATAAAAACATAAGAACCGTAATAAGTCTCTGGTGCAAACTCATTTGGAGTACTGGGTGCAATTTTGGAGACCGCACCTTCAAAAGGATATAAGCGGGTTGGAGTTGGTGCAGAGGGTGGCTGCTAAAATATTTAATTGTCTTCATTATGAACCATATGAGGACAGACTTAAAGATCTTAATATGTATACTTTAGTGGAAAGGTGGAATAGGGGGCGATACGATAAGAGACCTTTAAATACTTCCATGGCATAAATTCACAAAAGGATCTATTTTAATTGAAGGCAAGCTCTGCTACGTGGGGACATAGCATGAGAGTGAAAGGGGATAGATTCAGGAGTGATATGCAAAAATATTTCTTTACAGAAAGAGTGGTAGATGCGTGGTATAGTCTCCCAGTGGAGGTAGTGGACACGAGGGCAGTATCTGAATTCAAGAAAGCATGGGACAGCCCAGAAGATTCTAAAGGTAAAAAAGAGGACTATTGTAGTTGATATGGAAGGGCAGAATAGATAGGCCATGCGGTCTTTTTCTGCCGTCATGTTTCTATGTTTCTAAAGTCCAACGCAATGGGGCCACAGTGATCCTGATAGTCCCATGATGGGTCAGGCAGCCATGGTTTTCCCTGCTTCTCCGCTTGTCCACGGCGCCTCCTGGTTCCCCTGGGGTGTGACCCAGGCCTACTGACGCAAGAAGAGGGTTGTCTCCTGCACTCCATCCTAGGGTACTTGACACTTATGGTCTGGCTGCTAAGCAAGTAGCCCTGACCCTTTCAACCTCTCTGCAGAGGTGGAAGAGGTACTTCTGGCCTCCTGTAAGACCTCGACACGCCAGACATACGAATTCAAGTGGCAGAGGTTCTCCATCTGATGTGCAGAGAAGCGGATCAACTCCTTCACCTGCTCCGTCCAGCTGGTGCTGCAATATCTGCTTCACCTGTCTCAGGCAGGCTTGAAGTCTAACTCAGTTAGGGTGCACCTCAGTGCACTGGCAGTGCAGCACCATCTAATCAAGGGCAAACCCCTCTTTGCTGAGTTGTTAGTGGCTCATTTCCTGAGGGGTCTCCTCTTCTCAAAACCTCACATCCATCCCCCGGTGGCAGTGGGACTTGAACGTTGTACTCTCAAAGTTTACCTTGCCTTGAAGGACTAGAAAGGGGGACTGTTACTTCTGGAGAGAAATCTGCAACTGTGAGTATATACTTCTGGTAATTTTCTAAAAAGAATTCTTTGTATTAAAGCTACTTAATCTGTGAACCCACTGTTTTTTGTTGGATCAGATAGGGCCTAGTAGCAGCAATTAAAGTTTGAATTTAAAACACAGAGGAGAGCTTTCTGGTTACATTTCATACCCAGCAGAGAGCTTGTAGTTTAAATTTAATAGTCACTCAGGGCCAAGTAACAACAAAGTACTTTTAGTTTAAATTTAACACACAGAAGAGAGCTTTCTGGTTAAATTTAGTACCCAGCAGAGAGCTTGTAGTTTAAATTTCATAAGAAGTTAGAGCCTAGCAGCAGCTAAGAGCTATAATTTAAATCAAATCAGAATTTAGCTTACCTCAGCAGCACAAGACAGGGTACTATGTAGCAGCCCTCTTTTAATAAGTGTTATTTCCCTCCCTCCCTCCCTCCCCACACCCACCCTCCCCTGGGATAATCATAGCTTTATAGGTACTTACACATCTTAAAAGACAGGAGGTGCTTTCAGGTGAAGCTCATTACCCAAATCAGTCATACACTAAGGACCTGAGATTAATTAAGCTTCAAGTGAACAAGGTATATTAAACGTATTAGGTACAGTTTTATTGGTGTAAATACCCATAGCAACCCCTAGTAAGTAAGAACTTAAAGATCTAGACACAAACTTAAACTAAGATGCAGACAGCAGTCCAGCAGCGGGATGGGGGCTTTCCAGTCTTTTGCATTGAGTGTCACATGTATGATTTTCTCCCAGTTGGTGAGAGGTCTTACGTGTGCACTAGGTGCAAGGAGCTCTTTTCTCTCAGGGAAGAAGTCCGTTCTCTAGAGGCTAAAGTAGCAGACTTGGAAAACATAAGACAGACAGAGAGGTACATAGACGAGACCTACAGGGATATAGTCCTGAAGTCCCACCTCCAGTCTGGCAGCACCCCTGTTGCCATGGAGGAGAGAGGTCACGTGACAGGAGAGCATCACCCTGGTGTAGCAGGAAGTGATTCTGTAACTAGGACTTGTCCTCCAGGTGATGTAAAACCCTCTCGCACCGAGGTAGTTTCTCCAGGGCCATGTGCCCATGAGGGAAGGGTTAGGACAGCCGTTATAGTTGGTGATTCGATCATTAGGCATGTAGATAGCTGGGTGGCTGGTGGACGTGAGGATCGCCTGGTAACATGCCTGCCTGGTGCGAAGGTAGCGGACCTCACGCGCCACCTAGATAAGGTCTTAGATAGTGCTGGGGAGGAGTCTGCTGTCTTGGTACATGTCGGTACCAGTGACATAGGAAAATGTGGTAGGGAGGTTCTGGAGGCAAAATTTAGGCTTTTAGGTAGGAAGTTGAAATCCAGAACTTCCAGGGTAGCATTCTCCGAAATGCTTCCTGTTCCACGCGCAGGACCCAAAAGGCAGGCAGAGCTTCGGAGTCTCAATGCGTGGATGAGACAGTGGTGCAGAGATGAGGGTTTTGGATTTGTTAGGAACTGGTGAACATTCTGGGGAAAGGAGGGGCTCTTCCGAAGGGATGGGCTTCACCTTAACCGGGATGGAACCAGGCTGCTGGCATTAACCTTTAAAAAGGAGATAGAGCAGCTTTTAAACTAGATATTAGGGGAAAGCTGACAGTCGCCCAAGAGCGGATGGTTCGGAAGAATGTATCCTTGAAGGATACTACCAAAAGCAGAGAGGTTCCCCAAAAGAGTAAAGTAGCCCAAATGCCCTCGAGTATGGAGCAGACAGAGCTTAAAGATCCCAATTTACCCATGTCTAACAATAGCCAAATTAACATGAATAAAATACATTCTCTAAAATGCTTGTATGCAAATGCTAGAAGTCTAAAGAATAAGATGGGAGAGTTAGAATATATAGCACTAAATGAAAGGTTAGATATGATTGGAATATCAGAGACATGGTGGAAGGAGGACAACCAGTGGGACACTGTGATACCTGGGTACAAACTATATCGTAATGATAGATCTGATCAAATTGGTGGAGGGGTTGCGCTCTATGTTAGAGAGGGCATTGAGTCAGAAAGGATTAAAGTTTTGCAGGAAACAAAATCTGCTGTAGAATCTATATGGATTGAAATTCCATATAAAAGGGGGAAGGCGATGGCAGTGGGGGTGTACTATCGAGCACCTGGCCAGAATGACCAAATGGATGATGAAATGCTCAAAGAAATCAAGGAAGCTAACAAAAGTTACAGCGCAGTAATAATAATGGGTGATTTCAATTACCCCGGTATCGACTGGGTCAGTGTCACGTCAGGGCATGCTAGGGAGATAAAGTTCCTAGATGAAATAAATGACTGCTTCTTGGAGCAGCTGGTTCATGAACCGACCAGAGGGGAAGCCATATTAGACCTAGTCCTTAGTGGAACACCAGATCTAGTGCAAGAGATAAGGGTGTTGGGGCCACTTGGCAATAGTGATCATAGCATGATCGCCTTTGATTTAATTAGTGGAGGAGGGATAGTAAGGAAATCCACAGTACTACCTTTTAACTTTCGAAAGGGAGACTATGATAAAATGAGGAAAACAGTTAAGAAAAAACTAAAAGGAGCAGTTGCGAAGGTTAAAGACGTACATCAAGCTTGGGTGTTGTTGAAAATACTATCTTGGAAGCCCAGACCAGCTGTATTCCACGCTTTAAGAAAAGTGGAAGGAAGTCCAAAAAACTGCCAGCATGGTTTAAAGGTGAGGTCAGAGAGGCTGCTGTTGCCAAAAAAGCATCTTTCAGGAAATGGAAAAAAGAGCCCAACGACGAAACCTTGGAAACAGCACAAGCACTGGCAAGTCAAATGCAAGGCATTGATAAGGCAGGCAAAGAGAGAATTTGAGAAGAAGCTTGCTGCGGAAGCAAAAACCCGAAATAAAGACCTTTTCAAGTACTTTCGTAGCAAAAAACCTGTGAGAGAGTCAGTTGATCCATTAGATGATAAAGGGGTTAAAGGAGCACTAAGAGGCGACAAGGCGATAGCGGAGAGACTGAATGAATTCTTTGCTTCGGAAGATGTAGGGATGTTACCCATGACTGAAGTGGTATTTAAAGTTGCGGAAGAATTGGAGGAAATATCGATACATCGGGAAGATGTCTTACAACTATTAGATAAACTGAAGAGTAGCAAATCACCTGGGCCGGATGGTATACATCCAAGGGTGTTGAAAGAACTGATATATGAGATTGCAGACCTGCTATCAGTAATCTGTGAACTATCATTAAAATCATCTCTAATACCTGAAGATTTTTAGGGAGGCGTGGTCTAGTGGTTAGGACAAGGTACTTCAGGCCGGAAGGTCGGGGGTTCAAGTCCCACCTGGGGACAGCAATCTCAGGCCGGAGGGATTGGGATTTCTAGTCCTATAGGCACTCCTTGTGGTCTTGGGCAAGCCACTTAACCCTCCAATGCCCATGTTCCCTGTATGTATTAATGTGTGTGTCTCATATCCCCTCGTGTTAAATGTATCCCCCAATTGACCGCTTTGACCCGGTGATAAGCGGGATATAAATACAGCTAAATAAAAAAAAATAATAAAAAAATAATGTAGCACCAATTTTTAAAAAGGGTTCCAGGGGTGATCCGGGAAACTACAGACCGGTGAGCCTGACGTCAGTACCAGGAAAAATGGTAGAAACCATCATAAAGAATAAAATTACTCAGCATGTAGATAGTCACCACCTAATGGGAGACAGCCAACATGGCTTTAGACAAGGAAGATCTTGTCTTACTAATCTGTTATGTTTTTTTGAAGGAGTGAATAAACAGGTGGACAAAGGTGAGTCGGTTGATATTGTGTATCTGGACTTTCAGAAAGCCTTTGACAAGGTCCCTCATCAGAGACTTTTGACAAAACTAGAGAGTCATGGGATAGGAGGCAGTGTACTGTTGTGGATCAGGAACTGGTTAAAAGATAGAAAGCAGAGGGTAGGGTTAAATGGCCAATTTTCCCAATGGAGAAAGGTGAATAGTGGTGTACCCCAGGGATCTGTGCTGGGTCCGCTGCTTTTTGACATATTCATAAATGACCTGGAAAGTGGAATAACGAGTGAGGTTATCAAATTTCCAAATGACACAAAACTATTTAAAGTTGTTAAAACCCAAGAGGATTGTGAAAAATTGCAAGAGGATCTTGATAAATTGGAAGACTGGGCATCAAAATGGCAGATGAAATTTAATGTGGACAAGTGCAAGGTTATGCACCTAGGGAAGAACAACCCAAACTATGGTTACACGATGCAAGGTTCCACATTAGGAACCACCACCCAGGAAAAAGATTTAGGCGTCATTGTGGATAACCATGTTAAAACCCTCGGCCCAGTGTGCAGCGGCGGCCAAGAGAGCAAATAGAATGCTAGGTATGATAAGGAAAGGAATGGAAATAAAACAAAAGATATTATAATGCCTCTATATCGTTCCATGGTGAGACCGCACCTTGAATATTGTGTGCAATTCTGGTCGCCGTATCTTAAAAAGGATATAGCGATTTTAGAAAAGGTTCAGAGAAGAGCCACCAAAATGGTAAAGGGGATGGAAGGATACTCCTATGAAGAAAGGCTAAAAAGGTTAGGGCTCTTTAACCTGGAAAAGAGACGGCTGAGGGGAGATATGATAGAAGTCTATAAATTAATGAACGGAGTGGAACGGGTAAACGTAAATCGATTGTTTACGTTATCAGAATATAGAAAGACTAGGGGACATGCAATGAAGCTACAGGGTAAACTATTTGAGACTAATAAAAGAAAATATTTTTTCACTCAACGTGTAATCAAACTCTGGAATTTGTTACCGGAGGATGTAGTAAAGGCTGTTAGTGTAGCTGGGTTTAAAAAAGGTTTGGACAAGGTCCTGGAGGAAAGGTCCATAAACCATTATTAAGAAGTGACTGAAGATATCAATGCTTGACCCAGTACAAGCATTGTGGAACTTGTGTCTCTTGGGGAAACTGCTAGGTACATGTGACCTAGATTGGCCACTGTTGGAAACAGAATACTGGGCTTGATGGACCTTGGTCTGACCCAGTATGGCATATCTTATGTTCTTATGTTCACCCTTTGAGCCTCTCAGCTTCTTCCACCTGAAGTATCTCACTTGGAAGGTGGTGTTCCTCATGGCGTTCACATCTGCTCGCCGAGTCAGCGAGCTCCAAGTGGTTGTGGCTGACCCCCACCATACACTAGGTTTTATAGGAACAGGGTCATGCTTCGCATGCACCCCAAGTTCCTGCCCAAGGTGGTGTCTTGATTCCACCTTAATCAGCAGGTGATGCTGACCACCTTCTTTCCACATCCCCATGCCAGCAGGGCGGAGGCCGTTCTCCAAACACTTGGACTGTAAGCAGGAACTTTCCTTCTACCTGTAGCACACCCGGGGCCACCGCCGAGCTTCTCAGCTCTTTGTCTCCTTTGACCCAAGTCGGTTGGGGGCAGCGGTCTCTAAATGCACCCTGTCCACCTGGGTAGCAGACTGCATCGCCTTTGTCTATGAGCAGGCTGGCCTCTCGCTGGAGCACTGTGTCACAGTGTACAGCATCCTGGCCTTGGCCTCAGTGGTAAATCTGCATTTTGTTCCCTTGTCCGAAATCTGCCGGGCCTCCACCTGGTCTTCAAGCCATACCTTCGCAGCTCATTATTGCCTGGAGAGGGAGTTCCGGCAGGACAGTGCCTTTGACCAGGCAGTACTCAGTCATTTGTTCGGGTATAGACAGCTCCTGCCCTTGCTATGTTCAGGCTACCTTTGAACTGGTTCCTTGCTGGACACTTGGGTTTCTTGTGGTCTGTTCTCTTCTGACTCGGTTGCTGCTGCTTACGGCTTACCTTTTTCTGGACACCCGTGGCTTTTTACAGGGGTTTTTTTGTATCCTTTAGCTGGGGAGTTCCATATGTGAGGATTGACTTCTGCTTGTTCCTGGAGAAAGCGTAGTTCTCCAGGACCAAGCAGGAAGTCAGTCCTCACATATGGGTGATGTCGGCGCCGACGGAGCCCTCGCGGAGCAATTTTCCCCAGCTTTCAAAGAAAGCCTTTGGGAATTGCAGCGCGCATGCGCGGTCGCCTTCCCGCCCAAGGGTGCCATCTTAGCCAGTCTTCTTTTTTTTTTTTCCGCGGAGCCCTACAGACGTACCCGTCGTGTCCCCGCTAAAAAAGTTGATTTTCGTGAGTTTTTCTCTTTTTTCACTTCGGTTCGACGCCGGTCGTTTTCCTGCCCGGACTCGCGACGCCGTTGCGAGTCCTTCTCTTATTTTTTCGGTTTTTCTGATTTTTGGTCAGTTTCGTTTTCGGTTTTTCACTGGCAGCCCGGTCCTTTGACCTTGCAGGGGCCCTTTTTCCCCCGATGGCTGCCAGTGGTTTCAAGCGGTGTGGTCAGTGTGACAGAAATATGTCACTCACTGACACACACGATAATTGCCTCCGCTGCCTAGGCCTGGATCATGAAGAAATGATCTGTGGAGCCTGTGGCAAAATGTCCTCCAAAGCGTTGAGGAGTCGGCGGCACCAGCGGGATAGAATCTTCGCTGACCCCAGCCGTACCCGGACCTCATCGGAGGCCTCGGCATCCAGAGGCTCCAGCTCTGACCATCGCCGAAGCTACTCCGACAGGGGTTCTCCCTCCGGAGACCATCGACGGAAGGCAAAACCCGCGAGGGCGGCGTCGGTGGACGCTCCTGGCCCCGCAAGGGCCAGGTCGCATAGCCCCGATAGCCGTCCCGGGTCCTTGGAGAAGGAGCACCTCCCGAAGCGACCTCGCCTGGAGTCGGAGTTGCCTGCTCGGGTAAGTCCTGTAGTCCTTCTGGACTCGCCTCCGAGAGGTCGGACGTCGGGCCCGACGCCGTCGGGGCCCGAGTCGGAGGCTGCTGGGTCACCTGAGGTCGGACTCAGGTTGACGGCCTTGGAGAGCAGACTATCCGCCTTCATGGACCAGCAGCGGGCACTGATCGCTAGCCTCGCTGGCGCCGCTGCCCCGACCACCGGGACGTCGACGTCTAAGTCGATCCCGGAGACCGAGCCGATCCTCGGTCGAGGTCACCCTCGGCCTCCCGTTCGGGACTGAGGTCGTCGCCGCCGACTCCCTCGGCGTCGGGGCGGCCGACGCCTCCGCCTGCCCGAGCCGACACCACCGATTCCTCCTCGGAGTCGGCCTGGGAGTCTGAAGAGGAGGAGTCACCTGATTCCTTTCGGACTCGGTGTGTCCCCTCGGACTCACCTGAGTCCGAACCTCGGAAACAGTCCCCTCCGGAGGATGCCCGGTTCTCGGACTTCGTCAGGGATATGGCCAAGGCTTTGGCCTTCCCTGCGGATCCCGAGGAGGAGCCTCGAGCCGAAGAGCTCGACGCCCTTCAGTACGACTCTCCCGCCCGGGAGCACTTTACTGTACCGGTTCCTCCCATGCTGGAACGACTGCTCTTCCGCATGTGGGAGAGTCCGGCCTCGTCGCCGGTATTAAGCAAGCGGGTCGATTCCATCTATCGAGTCCGCAAGAGTCCTGGCTTCCAAAAAGCACAGTTGCCACACCATTCCATGGTTGTGGAATCGGCCGTGCATAGGCTTAAGAGCCAAAAGATGCACTCCTCGGTGCCTCCTGGCAGGGAGGCCCGTAACCTGGATGGCCTTGGTAAGAAGTGTTTCCAGGGCTCTATGCTGGCTTGTCGTGTCCAGACCTACCAGCTATACATGGGCATGTATCTCCGAGACCTGGCTAAAGAGCTAGCCGGATTCTCCGCTGGACTGTCCGAGGAGCCTTTGCGGAGCTTCCTTGCCTTGACAACTGGTATTCGGGAATGCTCCAAATTCATGTCCCGAGCAGCCTATGATGGCTTTGAAGCATCGGCTCGAGTAGCCGCAGCTGGCATCGGTGCCCGCCGACAGGCTTGGCTTCAGTCGTCTGACCTTGAACCTTGGGTGCAGGACAAGTTGGTCGATGTCCCCTGCAGAGGTGAGAACCTCTTTGGCAAGCCCATGGCTGAAAAGGCTGCACAAATCGAGACGGAGACGCTCACCAGGACCAGGCTTTCTAGGAAGACCTCCACCCCTTCCCAGAAAAAGAAGGGCTCGGGAAAGAAGCCCTTTTACCCGAGAAAGGCGGCTGCCTATAAACACTACCCTCAATATCAGGCCTCCGCAGCTCCCCAACAGGGCCAGCAGGCCAAGGGACGGGGTAACGGGTCCCGTAGGCAGCAAGCCCCCAAGCCTGCACCACCAGCCCCTGCTCAGCAGGGTGGGGGTTTTTGACTTCCTCAGCATAGCCTCTCCCCCTCAGCTGGTTCCTCCCAGCACCGGAGGCCGGCTGGTTCACTTCGCCCACAGGTGGTCCAACATCACTTCAGATGCCTGGGTGCTTCAAGTCGTGCGAGAAGGATATCTTCTCCACTTCCATCAGGTCCCTCCCTCTTATTTTCCGGGAGAACCTCCTCGACTCCCTCTGCACAGGGACTTACTCCTTCAGGAGTTAGCAAGTCTTCTTCAGGAACAGGCTGTGGAACCGGTGCCCCACCACCTGAGAGGTCAAGGCTTTTATTCCAGGTATTTTCTGATACCAAAAAGGACAGGAGGCCTCAGACCCATCCTGGACTTGCGCAACCTCAACAAGTTCCTCGTGCGGGAAAAGTTCAAGATGCTTACCCTTGGAATCCTTCTGCCCTACCTCCAGCAGGGAGATTGGCTATGCTCCTTGGATCTAAAGGATGCCTACACGCACATCCTCATCCACCCAAGCCACCGCCAATACCTAAGGTTTGTGGTGGCAGGAAATCACTACCAGTACTGAGTACTGCCCTTTGGCCTATCCTCCGCACCGCGAGTCTTCACAAAATGTCTCGCGGTGGTGGCGGCCTATCTCCGGCTTCACGGCCTCTATGTCTTTCCGTACCTCGACGACTGGCTCATCAGAGCGTCGTCCTCTCCGGCAGTCACCAATGCCACACACCGCACGGTGACTCTTCTGCAGTACTTGGGCTTTGTCATAAACTTCGCAAAGTCCACTTTGCTCCCCTCACAGGATCTCGAGTTCATCGGCGCAAGACTGCACACTCCTCAGGCTCGAGCTTTCCTGCCTCTCGACAGGGCTCAACGGCTCATGGACCTAGCCGGCCGGTTTCGCAGCCAGTCCCTGGTCTCCGCCAGGCGCTTCCTGAGACTACTCGGCCATATGGCTTCCACCGTCCACGTGACCCCCAATGCTCGCCTGAATATGCGGCCTGCTCAATGGTGCCTTCGCAAGCAGTGGCAACAAGCCACCGGTGGACTAGCCGACTTAGTGCGCATCTCCGGGCTGCTGGCTTCATCGGCCGAACCTGGTGCTCGGAATGCCGTTTCAGTCGCCTCAGCCGGCTCAAGTGCTGACGACCGATGCTTCCCTCCTGGGTTGGGGGGCACATTGCCAAGGGGCATGTACTCAAGGTCTCTAGACCGCGTGGGAGTCTGCTCAGCAGATCAACTTCCTGGAGCTCAGAGCAATCCGTCTGGCGCTCAAGGCTTTCTCCCACCTGACTTCTCACCAGTCCGTCCTTGTCCAGACGGACAATCAAGTTGCCATGTTCTACGTGAACAAGCAGGGGGGCACGGGCTCCTTCCTTCTCTGCCGAGAAGCTCAGAAGCTCTGCTCTTGGGCCGTCAGTCACGGCATTATTCTCAAGGCAGTTTATCTCCCAGGCCAAGAAAATTGCCTGGCGGACAAACTCAGCAGGATACTCCAGCCGCACGAGTGGCGTCTGGATCCCTTGGTAGTTCAGAAACTTTTTCTGAAGTGGGGCCTCCCCACGATGGATCTCTTTGCCAGTCCTCTCAACCGGCAACTTCCTCGCTTCTGCTCTCGTCAGCCACATCCCCTTCGGGTAGCGGCAGATGCTTTTCTACTCTCATGGTCGGAATGCCTTCTCTATGCTTTTCCTCCCATCCCGCTAGTCTCTCGAACTCTATTCAAGGTTCTCCGGGACAAAGCCTCCATGATCCTGGTGGCTCCTCGCTGGCCCAGACAGCCGTGGTTTCCACTCCTGTTTGCAATTAGCGGTAGAGGATCCGTTCCCTCTGGGGTTTCAACCGGATCTCCTAACACAGGATCAGGGGTCTCTGCTACACCCCAACCTCAGATTTCTCAATCTAATGGCCTGGCGGCTGAAAGGGTAGTCCTCGCTCCCCTTCTCCTGCCGGCAGAGGTGGAAGAGGTCGTCCTAGCTTCTCGGCGACCTTCTACCCGCAAATGCTACGCCCTTAAATGGCGTCGCTTTTCCGTTTGGTGTGCCCAGCAGTCTCAGGATCCCTTCTCCTGCTCGGTGTCGGTGATCTTGCAGTACCTGCTCTACCTCTCTAATCTGGGACTTAAGTCCAACTCCGTCAAAGTCCACCTCAGTGCTCTTTCAGCGCACCATGTGCCGGTGGACGGCAGACCTCTTTCCAGCGACCCTCTCGTAGCACGGTTTCTCCGAGGTCTCCTTCTACTTAAACCACCTCTGCGCCTGCCAGCACCTGACTGGGATCTGAATGTGGTTTTACAGCGGATCACCTGTCCGCCTTTTGAACCGATGGCTACCTGTTCTCTGCGTTTTATTTCGTGGAAAACCTTATTCCTGATAGCCCTCACTTCCGCTAGACGCGTAAGTGAATTGCAGGCCCTCGTGTCTGATCCCCCTTCACTCGGTTCTACAAAAATAGGGTAGTCCTACGGACTCACCCAAAATTTCTTCCAAAAGTTGTCTCCCCTTTCCACATCAATCAGGAGGTGGTACTTCCGACCTTCTTTCCCAGGCCTCACTCCAGCCGAGCTGAACGGGTCCTGCATACCCTGGACTGTAGAAGAGCATTGAACTTCTACCTTGACCGTACGCGGGAGCACCGTAAAGCTGCTCAGCTTTTTGTGTCTTTTGACCCCAATAAATTGGGGCTCCCGGTCTCCAAGCATACTCTGTCCATCTGGGTTGCTGACCGTATCGCTTGGGCTTATGGGGCAGCCGGACTCTCCTTAGAAAGTCGAGTCACGGCTCATTGTGTTCGGGCGAAGGCTACGTCAGTGGCTTACCTCCGCTCTGTTCCGCTGGCAGACATCTGCCGGGCTGCTACTTGGTCTTCGAGCCAGACTTTTGCGGTCCATTACTGTCTCGAGAGGCAGTCCCGCAGGGACAGTGCTTTCGGACGGACAGGCAGTCCTCCGAAATCTCTTCGAGGTTTGAGCAACTCCTACCCTCCATCCCGGATGGGGGCTACCGGTGGGTAATAATTTCAGTGAAGATTCCTTCCTTCTGTGCCGCTGAGCTAGAGGGAGCTCATTTTTGTGCTTAGGGTCTCCGGTAGCCTTAAGCTTCGGAGTCCCATATGTGAGGACTGACTTCCTGCTTGGTCCTGGAGAAAGCGTAGTTACTTACCTGTAACAGGTGTTCTCCAGGAGCAGCAGGAATCAGTCCTCACAACCCTCCCTCCTCCCCGTGGAGTTGCAATCATCTGCAAATTTTTATGCTGTCTTTTAGCTATGTCATCAGACTGGCTAAGATGGCACCCTTGGGCGGGAAGGCGACCGCGCATGCGCGCTGCAATTCCCAAAGGCTTTCTTTGAAAGCTGGGGAAAATTGCTCCGCGAGGGCTCCGTCGGCGCCGACGTCACCCATATGTGAGGACTGATTCCTGCTGCTCCTGGAGAACACCTGTTACAGGTGAGTAACTACGCTTTACTCACCTGTAACAGGTGATCTCCAGGAACAAGCAGGAATGTAGTCTATCGTCGGTACCCACGGAGCCTGCGCAGGAACGCTCCCCAGCGTCCAATAGGAAAGCTTTTGGGAGCATCCCACAGCGCCTGTGTGCTGCCTTCCCGCCTTTCCCAACTGTCCCTCTCCAGTTCTTCGTTTTCCGCAGAGCTGACAGGTCGCACATCCTGTCACCACAGAAAAATGTCCTCCTTCTTTTTTGTGGTCGTATCTGCCTTTCCTTGATGCTACACCGGTACCGCCGGTGGTTGGTTTTTTTTTTTTCAAAAAACCCCCCAAAACCTTTCTTTCTGGAGTCTTTTCCAGTAATTTTCTTCTCAGGTGCCACGTGCAGTTTTGGGCACTTGTTGTTGTTGTTAAGTGCCGTCGAGTCGGAGTCGACTCATGGCGACCCTCTGGATAGCTATCCTAAATTGTGTTCGGTCTTCAGTCAGGCGGCTCATTGTTGACAGACTGGTACCCGTAGCTGCTGTTATTGTAGCGATCCATCTCATTGCTGGCCTTCCTCTTTTGCGTTGACCTTCTATCTTTCCAAGCATGATGTCTTTCTCTAATGATCTCTCTCTTCGCATGATGTGTCCGAAGTATGAAAGTCGAAGTCTTGTCATCTGAGCTTCTAAAGAAAGCTTAGGTTTGATCTCCTCTAGTACCGACTGGTTTGTTCTTCGGGCAGTCCATGGTATACACAGTATTCGCCACCAGCACCATAATTCAAAGGCATCAATTTTCTTCCTGTCTGTCTTTTTCACTGTCCAGCTTTCACATCCATATGATGTTATGGCAAATACCATGGCTTGAACAAGTCGAATCTTTGTATGGAGAGAGACATCTCTGCTCTTGAGAATCTTATCTAGGTCTTTCATAGCCATTCGGCCAAGAGCAATGCGTCGTCTGATTTCTTGACTGCTTGTTGCTTCTTTATTGATAGTTGATCCAAGTAGGTTAAAGTTGTTCACAATTTCAATTTCTTCTCCTTCAACGATGAACCTGTTGATTATGCCAGTTGTCATGATCTTTGTCTTCATTACATTAAGGTGCAGGCCCATTTTGAGACTATGTTCTTTGATTGTGAGAAGCAAATGTTTCAGATCATCTTCACTTTCTGCCAGTAATGTGGTATCATCAGCATAGCGAAGGTTGTTGATGAGTCTTCCACCAATCTTCACACCTCTGTTGTCTTCATACAATCCTGCTTCTCTGATGATTTGTTCTGCATATAAATTAAACAGGTAGGGGGAAAGTATGCAGCCTTGTCTTACACCTTTGCTTATTTTAAACCATTCTGTTTCTCCTTGTTCCGTTCGAACTATTGCTTCTTGATCAATGTACAGATTGCGCAAGAGAACGATCAGGTGTTCTGGTATACCCATGCTTCTTAATGTGGCCCAGAGTTTCTCATGGTTTACACAGTCAAAAGCCTTGCTATAGTCGATAAAGCACAAATAGATATCCTTTTGGTATTCTTTAGTCTTTTCAAGGATCCATCTCACATCCGCAATGATGTCTCTCGTTCCTCGCCCTTTCCTGAACCCTGCTTGCACTTCAGGTAGTTCTTGTTCTAGGTATGGCTGTAGTCTCTTTTGAATAATCTTCAGTAGAATCTTGCTGGCATGTGGGATCAGAGCGATTGTGCGATAATTTCCACAGTCAGTTGGATCACCTTTCTTTAGTATTGGTATAAACACAGATCTTTTCCAGTCAGTTGGCCATGATGTTGTCGTCCATATTTCTTAGCAGAGCCTTGTAAGTACAGTAACAGCTGCATCAGATTGCTGCAATACTTCTATGGGAATGCTATCAATGCCTGGTGCTTTGTTCTTTGATAAGGCTTTCAATGCTGCTTCAACTTCTTCTTTCATCACCAATGGTTCCTGATCATAAGGTATAGGTTGAAGCGGCTGTTGGTCCACTTGATCTTTATCATATAAAAACTCTGTATATTCCTTCCACCTTTTCTTGATCTTCTCAGCATCATTCAACATAGAACCTTGAGCATCTTGTAACATTCCAATTCGAGGCTGGAACTTTTTCTTTAACTCGCGCAGCTTTAGGAAAGCCGATCTTGTTCTTCCTCTAATAGTTTCTGCTTCTATTTCCTTGCAAGTGTCATTGTAGTACTTTTCCTTGTCCTGTCTTGCTGCACGTTGGAAATCTCTGTTGAGTTCTGCGATTGTCTTTCTTTCTCCTTTGGCTTTAGCTTCTCTGCGTTTCTGGCAATTTTCAGAGTTTCTTCCGTCATCCATTTTGGCCGTTTTTGCTTTTTCACCTTTTGTAGAGACTTCTCGCTTTGTTCCAGCACAACCTTCTTGATGTCATTCCATAACTCTTCCGGAGTTCTGTCATTTGTATCTAAAGCAGCAAATCGATTTTGCAGGCAGTCTTTAAATTCCAGTGGTATATTCTCAAGGTCATATTTTGCTGCATTCATGAGTGGTTTGCTCTTTTTCAACTTTAGCTTGAGTTTGCATACTAGTAGTTGATGATCTGTACCACAGTCAGCTCCAGGTTTTGTCTTTGTTGATGTTGCAGAGCTTTTCCATCGTTGACTTCCACAGATGTAGTCAATTTGATTTTTATACAATCCATTGGGTGAAGTCCATGTGTACAGTCGCCGCTTGTGTTGCTGGAAGAAGGTGTTTGAGATGAATAGATCATTGGTCTTGCAGAATTCTATCAATCTTTCTCCAGCTTCATTTTTGTTGCCAAGTCCATATTTTCCAACTACTTTGCCTTCTTCTTTGTTGCCAACTTTTGCGTTCCAGTCACCCATGACTATCAGGATATCCTGTTTGCATGTTCTGTCAATTTCAGCTTGTACTTGTTCATAGAACTCTTCAATTTCATTCTCTTCTGCAGCTGTTGTTGGGGCATATACTTGAATTATAGTTGTGTTGATAGGCAATCCTCGTAGACGAATAGAGATTAAGCGTTCGCTGACTGCATTGTATTTCATTACAGTTCTTGCAAGTTTCTTCTTTATTATAAATGCAACACCATTTCTTCTTTGTCTTTCATTTCCAGCATAGTAGACCATGTGATCATCTGATGCAAAGTGCCCGATGCCAGTCCATTTCAGTTCGCTGACACCCAACAGATCAAGTTGTACACGTTCCATTTCATTCTTGACCACCTCCAACTTCTCTTGGTTCATGCTTCGTACGTTCCATGTTCCAATGTGTAAGACATCTTTACAGCTTCTGACTCTCATTTCATGCGCAGCTACATCAGCAGTCAGACTTCCCGAGGGCTTTGATCCAACCACATCATAAATGCTGGCTTTACTCTGAAAAGTCTTCAGCTCTTCCCCAGTAGCTAGTTGAGTGCCTTCCGACCTGGGAGTCTCATCTTCCAGCACCATAGCACAATTTGTTTTGTTGTAACTATCCATTGGGTTTTCATGGCAAGATACAGAAGTAGATTGCCGGGCCTTCCTTCTGTGCAGTTTGAGTTTGGTGGTGTTGCCGTTGTCACAGAAATGTGATCCTCCGCCGTCAACACTATCCCATTCTGCTGCTGCCCAGATGGGTGGTTTGTCTTCGTCTGGCACCTCAGCTGAGACCTGTCCATCTTGGGAGACCCTGCCAGTAGTTAAACTACCGATAGTTTAGCTCTCAGCATCACTGATGCACGCAAGCCCTCACAGCACGACAAGCTGCAAACCAACTAGGCCCAACTTTTTCCCTCAGAATGGAAAAACCCGCTTCGGGTTTTAAAAAGTGTTCTAAGTGTGGCGGTACCATCTCCATCACCGACACCCATGAGTGGTGCCTCAAATGTTTAGGTCCTGACCACTCGATTTCAGAGTGTGTTGCCTGTGGGATGATGTCGAAAAGGGGCTGGCAAAACCGAGTTGCTAAACTTAGCACCGTTATTCCCTCCGATGCAGTCTCCAGGGCTTCATCTTCCTCCCATGGATCTCAGGTAACTAAGCATATATCTAGCCCGTCTTCAAAGGGTAGATCTCCTTCTCAACATCGAGATGCCTCTGCCGTTGTCCTTGAGGGACATTCATCGGCAAAATTGCCCCAATGGGAGGCTTTGACTTCCAAAGCACTAACGGGGGCTCCAGGATGTTCTTCAGGCTTCAACCTCGGCAGAACTACTTGTGCCATGCTCTGGGGTTCCGGCCACTTCATCCGGCACCGACACCCAAGCAGCGTCAATAGACCAGAGATTCTTGGCTATTGAATGTGGTCTGGCGGCTCTTCTCGTGGCCTCGGTGTCCTTAAAACAGCTTCAGACAATTCAACCAGTACTGGCACCGACTGCATCGACATCGGCAGGTATTCTACCGGGACCGAGTCATGCATCTCTATCCGGCATCGAGAAGTCGGTACCAGACCACCCCGATGCCAACTTTGATTGGTACCGGTACCGTGCCTTGCACGATCACCAGGATCGGAGATACTTCAAATCCTCGGATGAGTCTGAAGACTCTGAAAGCTCTGCCGATACCAGAGTACTTCTTCCTGAGGATTCCTCTTCTCCTCAGCGTAGGATGTCTACACCAGAGGATATGTCCTTTCAGTATTTTATCCGAGATGTGGCCCAAGGTCTTTCCATCACAGTGGCTCCTGAAAAAGAGCCTAGGGCAAAGGAATTAGAAATCCTACAATACCCTAAAGCTCCCAAGGAGGCAGCTACCTTACCTATTCATGAGATCTTGCATGATCTTATGTTAAGGATGTGGGCAACACCTCTGACCACATCTCCTCACTCTTGAAGACTCAACACCATGTATCGAGTTCCTCCTTGTCCTGGGTTTCAGAAGATTGAATTACCACACCATTCCATGGTGGTGGAATTGGCCATGAGACAGATAAAGAGTGCAAAAAGGCATGCATCTAATCCTTCAGAACGTGAGTGTAGGACTCTTGACGCCTTTGGACGTTGATCCTTCCAGGCTTCCATGCTTTGCTAGGATCAGTTCCTATATCTTGTATATGGGAATGTTCCTTAAGGAGGTCATAGGAGACTTAGAGCTTATGAGCCATCTCCTTCCTGATGATAAAAGGCAGGATTATGTTTCTCTTGTTAAACATTCTCAGGATGTTTCCAAGTTTGTGAATCGTGCAGCCTTTGACTGCTTTGAATGCATAAGCAGAACCTCTGCTATTGCCATAGGTGTACGTAGAATTGCCTGGCTCCAAGCATCTGACTTGGAAATGTGGGTACAGGACAAACTGGGGAATATACCTTGCACAGGAGAGAATCTCTTTGGCAAGAATTTGCAGGAAAAAGCTAATGAGATAGATGCTGACAATATCACTCTGGAAAGATTCTCCAAAATCTACAGCTGATCCTGCGAGGAAAAGATCCTCTAAGAAACCATTCTTCAGCAAGAAGAAGTTTTATCCCTCCTATATCCAGCAGGGTCATCGTTTAGGTCAGTCTGCCAAAAAGGGACAGTACCAACAACCTAGGCAACAAAAGGAAACCAAAAGCAGCTAAGCCTCAACCGGCTCAGCAGACTCGGCCTCCACAGGGGCTTTGACTCCTGTCTAGAGAACTTCGCCTTCCTGGCCCTGAACGGCCCAGAACCCTCCACCATCCCAGGAAGGTTATGTCATTTTGTCCCCAGATGGGGTCAGATAACAGCAGAAAATTGGACTCTGTCTGTTGTAAGAGAGGGGTACAAGCTTCATTTCTCCAGCATGCCCCCTCCTACAATGGTAAGATGGTTCAATTCTCAGACCTCTTTCAACGACCGCTTAGGTCAAGATGTCGCTGTGCTCCTTGCTCAAGGGGTAATTGAAGAGGTACCCATTCACCAACGGGGTACAGGGTTTTATTCTCCCTATTTCCTTATTCCAAAGAAAACAGGAGGACACAGACCCATTTTAGACCTCAGAATTGAACAAATTCCTGTTCAAACAGAAGTTCAAAATGATTTCTCTAGGAACTCTGCTGGAATACCTTCAGAGCCAGGATTGGCTTTGTTCTCTAGATCTCAAGGATGCATACACTCATGTTCTCATCCATCCAACTCACTGAAAGTTCCTTCGATTTCTGTTTCAAGGGAAGCACTACCAATACAGGGTTCTTCCTTTTGGCCTGGCCTCTGCTTCAAGGGTGTTCACAAAATGCATGGCTGTGGTAGCAGTATTTCTCCGCACCCTGTGAATATTCGTCTTCTCTTACTTAGACGACTGGCTCATTCGAGCCACTTCAGAGCCAGAGGCCAGGGTTGCGCTCTCTCGCACAATGCGCATCCTTCAGTATTTGGGACTTGTCATAAACTTCCCAAAGTCCTACCTTGTTCCCACTCAATCCCTAGAGTTTATAGGAGCTCTGCTGGATACCAGACAGACAAGGGCCTTCCTTCCACAGCCCCACTGACTTCGCATTGTGCAGTTAGCTTCCCAAGCAGTGCAAAAACCTCACCTCACTGCTCGGGAAATGTTACAGTTGCTAGGCCAGATGGCATCCACTGTGCATGTGGTTCCTTATGCTCGCCTCCATATGAGGGCAGCCCAGTGGACCTTATCCACTCAGTGGACTCAGGCGTCAGGTTGCCTGTCAGACAAAATAGCAAACTCAGATCGCCTTATTTTGTCCCTCCAATGGTGGCAGTCCATCAAAAGCCTTTTGGTGGGGTCTCCTTTTCAGCAACCCCCACCCCAAGCCATTCTAACAGATGCTTCACAGGTGGGTTGGGGAGCCCATCTGCAAGGCCTCTCTACCCAGGGTACCTGGACTCCACAGGAGGCCTATCTCCATATCAATCTCCTGGAGCTCAGAGCAATCTTCCTTGCTCTTCGGGTATTTCACACCCAGCTCAGCAACAAGACAGTCCTAGTTCAAACGGACAATCAAGTACCTATGTTCTGTGTGAACAAGCAGTGCAGAACAAGCTCTCTGTTGCTCTGCAATGAAGCTTTGCGACTATGGGCCCTCGCCATAGAGCATCAGATTCATCTCCTTGCTGTGTATCTTCCAGACATTCAAAACTCTTGGGCAGACAGACTCAGTTGAGTTCTGCTTCCACACGAATGGTCTCTCCATGCAGACCAGATGGCCAAAATTTTTCAAATTTGGGGAACCTTGGACATAGACCTCTTTGCAAGTCCGCTGAATGCCAAGCTTCCCCGGTTCTGTTCCAGAATTCCGGTTCGCGGTTGTCAGGCCAGGGATGCTTTCCTCCTCCATTGGGGTCAGGACTTCCTGTATACCTTTCTTCCCATTCCCCTAATTCCCAAAAGCCTGTTGAAGCTTGAGAGAGACAGATTATATGACCCTCATAGCTCCACGTTGGCCACGGCAAATGTGGTACCCTCTGCTCCTACATCTCTCTCAAGGTCTGCCTCTGGATTTAGGATCTGCTCCAGATCTTCTCTCTCAGGAGGACAGGATGCTGTGGCATCCCAATCCCCAGTCTCTGCATCTCAGGGCCTGGTTGCTGAAAGCCTAGAACTTCATGGTCTTAACCTTTCCCAACAGGTAAAGGATATCCTTTATGCTTCCATGAAGCCTTCCACAAGACGCTCTTATGCATTTAAGTGGAAAAGGTTTACCATATGTTGCTCACAGAAGGGTCTTATCCCTCTTGCAATACCTCTGGAATCATTACTGGAGTATCTCCTTCATTTATCAAATGAAGGGCTCAAGACCAATTCAGTGAGAGCCCATTTGAGTGCTATTGCAGCTTCTTTCAAGCCTCTAAGTGAACAACCTATTTCCTCTCATCCTCTCATAGCGAGATTTATGAGAGGTCTTCTTTTAATAAGCCTCCCATTAAGCCACCAGCGGTGGCATGGGACTTAAATCTGGTGCTCGGGCAGCTCATGAAACCGCCCTTTCAACCTTTAGCCACTACATCTTTGAAATTCTTTTCCTGGAAGGTTATCTTTCTTATTGCAATCACATCAGCACGTCGCAAGTGAATTGCAAGCGTTGGTGGCTGATCCTCCTTATACAAGGTTCCATCATGATAAGGTAGTCCTTAGGACTCATCCACACTTTATGCCAAAGGTGGGTGTCGCCTTTTTATTTAAACCAAGTGGTTTACCTTCCTGTATTCTTTCCAAGGCCTCACGCCTCAAATGCAGAAAGTAATCTTCATACTTTGGACTGTAAAAGAGCTTTGGCCTTTTACTTGCAAAGGACACAGCAACATAGAAAGTCCTCTCAACTCTTTGTTGCTTTTGATCCTAGTCATTTGGGACTTCCAGTCTCCAAAAGAACACTGTCCAGTTGGATTGCACGGTGTATGTCTTTTGCCTATGAGAGTAAGAATCTTCCTCTTTAAGGCCATGTCACAGCTCACAATGTGAGAGCCATGGCAGCCTCAATGGCTCATCTTCACTCTGTGTCTATCGACGACATCTGTCAAGCAGCTACTTGGGCTTCCGTTCATACCTTCATAGCCCATTATTGCTTAGACAAGTACTTTCGCCGGGATGCCTTGTTTGGTCTTCAACACCTGTTCCATACTTAATCAACTCCTACCCACCATCCTTGGTAGGATGCCAGAGATCCATGGGGGGAAGTGGAGCCCTTTCACAGGGGCACACAACTTTCTGTGGCCATCTCCCTGGCATCTGCAGCTAGGGAGTCCCCATATTGAAGACTACATTCCTGCTTGTTCCTGGAGATAGCATAGTTACTCACCTGTAACTGGTGATCTCCGGGAAAAGGAGGAATTTAGTCTTCACAACCCACCCACCTCCCCTAGGAGTTGTATCTCTCTATCTCTCTCTCTTTACCTCTCTCTTTTTTCTCAGCTTTAAACTCAACTGGAGAGGGACAGTTGGGAAAGGCGGAAAGGCAGCACGCAGGCTCCGTGGGATGCTCCCAAAAGCTTTCCTATTGGACGCTGGGGAGTGTTCCCGTGCAGGCTCCGTCGGTACCGATGATACCCATATGTGAAGACTAAATTCCTGCTGTTCCCGGAGATCACCTGTTACAGGTGAGTAACTATGCTTTCTCCAGGGACAGCAGGAATCAGTCCTCACAACCCTCCTTCCTTGCTGTTTTTTTACGTCTTGTGCTATATCATCATACTGAGGCAAGATGGCACCCTTAGGCGGGAAGGGAACCATGCATGCATGCATGGTGCATCTTCCAAAGGCTTCCTTTGAAAGCTGGGGAGAGATTACTGCATGGGCTCTGTCGGCATCGATATCATCCATATGTGAGGACTGATTCCTGCTGTACCCGGAGAATGCCTGCTACACCTGGAGAACACCTGCTACAAATGAGTAACTATACTCTCCAGCCCCCCCCCCCCCAACCTCCCCCCAAAGCTGTCTGCAGCAGTCCTTTATAATTGGTTGAAGTGCTTGTGCTTTTATTCTGGAGCACAATACTGAGAATTGTGAGTTACCTTGGTCATGGGGGCAGTAAGCATTCAGGCCCAACAGGCCTGTTTGCTGATGAGTTGCTTGTGCTGCCATTTCTCTTGGGTGTCGGGTTAGGGAGCACTGCGGCACGCAGTCCGCATTCTCGTTTAGTTTGCTTTACGGTTGGCAGGCTTTTTGCTGCAATTGTTGCTGCCTGGACAGGAAAAGGAGCAAAGAATTTCCTGGTTTGGCCTGTCTTTAGTGCATGTGGCTGAGGTCATGGCCTGATGCTGGTTCACTTGCGTTACTGTCTAAGCTGTAGTAAGGGTGTGTGATATTTGATGGTCAGAATGTGTGCTGGCTGCACTGTTGACCTGGGAGAGATGTTAGGACAGTGGCCTGAAGACTATTCCCCCCCCCCACATCATGGCTTTCTGGGCCTACCACCTCCTGCTTTTCCAGACCTCCTTCAATGATGGGAACCCCCGCCAAATTGTTAGGTAGTGTGTATTCTGGTCCTGCTCCTAGATGTCCTTCTCCGAGGGGAACTTGGTACCCTGGAAACTGTGGAGCATTCTCAACAGGAGTTTTTAAAAAAAAACCTTTTTAGGCATGCATGGTCCTTTGGGTAGGGATGCCCTGGGGGAGGGGGGGTCTCAAGGTCCCCTCCGCAGCTGACAAACGGGATCCCTATCTCCTAAGATGCCTCAAAGGCGGGAGGGAAAGGTGTCTTCGCAGGAGTGCTTGTGTTCCTGGGACAGGGTGGACAACAGCCTGAAGCCTTCTTGGTCATCTGCATTGCAATTTCTGAAGGATTTGGAGTTCCAGGATGTTCTTGAGGACTGAGATAAGTGACTCTCTTGAAGGTTGTAAAAGAAGATTTCTAGTCAAGAAGAGGAGGAGTTGGGCTCCTCCCCCCCCCCCCCCTCAGAAAGAAGCCAATGCTTTGAATGTCTGCTTGTTTCACAGGGAATGCACTTCATACCTTGTTCTCCCAAATAACATCTCTCTGAAAAGCTGATATTATTGAGGAAGAAAATAACAAGTAGCAGGCTGATCCTATTCCTGTGGGTATTCAAAGGCCTGCCAGAGTCTTTCGATTTCCACCTGGGATGCAAAGAATAGTTTGCACAGAGTGGGGATCGCCGGAAGCCACCATCAGGAGTGTCAGGCGAGATCTGTGCCTAGCTCCAAGCTGAATTGGACAAGCAACTTCGGTTTCCCAAGATGGATGCCTTGGTGACTGTAATTAGGAGGTACACCACGATTCCTGTAGCGTGGTTTGGCCTTCTGTGACCAACAGGACTGGAAAGTTTGAAGCTCTTTTGAAAACATGTTCTCAGCCTCTTCTCTTTTAGTCTGCAGGTTTTGGTCTGTGGAGGCCTGGCAGTTCACGCCCGTCTGCATTGGATTCAGCTTTTGCCTGAGGATTCTTCCTTGGCTTGTCTGGAGTCAGCTCCTGGCAGATGTGACGTACAATCTCCTGTGCTTGGCCATTCAGTGGGGTTTGCAACTGCTATAGTTGCTCAAAGCCGGCTCTGGCTCTGGCTCTGGCACTGGGCCGCCGACGCTACCTCTAAGGCTAGATTGTCCAAACTCCTTTCTGGAGAGGACGTTGAGAAGGTGGTGAAGGACTTGAGCGAGGTAAAGCCTGCCCATGAATCCCTCCAGTTGCTCCTCTTCCTCTTCCTTTTTTCTTACTCTCGTTTTGGAGACTCTAGGCAGTATCGGCCAGGGAAGCTGCCAGCTTCCTTAAGATCGCATGTGAAGTTGCAGCCCTTTGGCAGGGCTCGTAGATCCAGGGACAACTCTTTCTCCTCTGATAGACCTGCTGCCTCCCATCCATCCTAGTGAGGGGCAGGGGACTCATTTTGGGTGCATCTTACTTTTTTTTTTTTTTTTTAACCGAGTGTGCTCAAATTACATCAGATGGCTTGTTCTTGAAATCACGTATTGGGGCTATGTGCTGGAGGTCATGGAACTCATCAGAGATGCCTTCGTGGTATATCTGTAAGGTTTCGCATCCAAGAGGGTGGCACTGCAGTCAACTTTGCAGAGACTCCTGTGCTTCCAGGCTATTGTTCCTATGCCACTTCCCAAAAGAAAGAAAGGAAGGTATTCTATCTACTTTGTGGTCCTAAAGGAGGACAGACCCTTCCATCCTCTATCTCAGAGGGGTCAATGCCTGTCTAACACGATTTTTATATAGAGATGCTCAGATGTCATTAGGTGATTCAGAAAGGAGAGTTTCTTGCTTCCCCTAGACCTTGCTGAAGCCTATTTTCATTATTCCCATCGGAGAGGATCAGCAGTGTTTTCTGCACTTTGCTGTTCTGGGCAACCATTTTCAGTTTTGTGCCCTGCCCTTTGAGGTTGCAACTGCGCCCAAGACCTTTTGAAAGTCATGGTGGTGGTAGCCTCAGCTCTCCACAAGGGATAGACTTGGGATAGCTAATTTACTTAAGCCAGTCTCATCCTGAAGCGTTCAGATCAATGTCCCAAGTGGCACAGTTTCTGGAGAGTCTCGGCTGGGTGGTGAATCGCAACAAGAGTTGTCTGGTTCCTACCCAGTCTTTGGAGTTTCTTGGAGTGAAATTCGATGCCCAAGTGGAGCAGAGCAAATTCTTCAGTCAATTCACAACCTTTTGGAGTTGCTAACCTCCCAGGGTTTGGGATTATCTTCAGCTCCTTTGTTCTCTGGCAACCACATTTAGACCTAGATCCCCTGGGCTTGCACTCACATGCACCTGCTTCAGAGAGCATTACTGACTCAGTGGTCTGCTTGCTAGTAGGACTACAGCATCCGCCTTCCTCTTCCATCACAGGTGCTGAGCAGCCGTTATTGGTGCTTAGCACATGTGAAGGTGCCGAGGAAGGTGCTCAAGATTCTGTCCTGGGAGGTTGTAACAAAACATGCTAGCCGGGTGAGACAGCGCAGGATCAGTGGTCTACCACAGAGGCCAAGTGGGCCATCCAACCGACTTAAAGCTTGGGTGATTTGGTTGGTGCTTCCTGCACCTGCTTCAAGTCCAGGCGGTTCTCCAGGACCAAGCCAGGAAGTCAGTCCTCACTTATGGGTGACGTCTGTGCCGACGGAGCCCTCGTGGAGCAATTTTCCCCAGCTTTCGCAGAAAGCCTTTGGGAATTGCAGCGCGCATGCGCGGTCCCCTTCCTGCCCAGGGATGCCATCTTGCTCAGTCTTCTTTTTTCCGCGGAGCCCTACAGACGTAGTTTGTTACCGCCGCTGAAAAAGTTGATTTCTTTAGTTTGATTTCTCGTTAAATTTTTTCTCGGTTCATGTGTCCTCTTCCCGCCGGGCTTTTGAGCCCGTTCACGTTTTTTTTTTTTATTCCAACTGGCGTTCCCGCCACTTTTTTCTTCTTCCCTGGAAGCGCGGTCTTTCGACCTTGCAGGGGTCCTTTTTCCCCCGATGGCTGCCAGCGGGTTTAAAAAGTGTGATCGTTGTGTCAGACTCATGTCTCTTACTGACACGCATGACTGCTGCCTCCGCTGCCTGGGGGCCGAGCATGACCCTATGAGTTGCGGCCCGTGCAGCAGGATGTCCTCGAAGGCCCTGAGGAGTCGGCAGTCGCAAAGGGATTGTATCTTCTCTGACTCCGCGCGGACCTCGTCAGAGGCCTCGACGTCTCGTGGCTCCGGCTCAGTCCATCGTCGGAGTTCTTCTGAACGGGGCTCCCCCGGCCGGAAACACCGGCGGGAGAAGAGGCCCGCGAGGGTGGAGCCGGACGGCAATCCTGGTTCCTCGAGGGCCAGGTCGCTCAGCCCGGCCCGACTCCCCGGGCCCTCGGAGGGGGAGAGGCCTTCGAAGCTTCCTCGTCTCGAAGTGGAGACTCCTGGACACGTGAGTGATATAGTCCTCCTGGACTCCCCCATGGATGAACCGACGCGGTGTCGGGCCCGAGTCGGCGGATGCTGGGTCTTCTGAGCTTGGTCTCAGACTGACAACCTTGGAGCGCAGTATCTCTGCCTTCATGGACCAGCAGCGGGCATTGATCACCGGCCTCGCCAGTGCATCTGCCCCGACCACCGGGACGTCGACGCCCAAGTCGACCCCGGAGGCCGAGTCGATCCTCGAGTCCATACGAGCTCGAGTCGATCCTCGACCTAGGTCTCCCTCGGCTTCCCGTTCGGGACCGAGGTCCTCGACGCCGGCCTCGACATCGGGGAGGACGTCCCTGGGCCCCGCGCGCACGGAGCCGCTCGACGACTACTCGGAGGAGTCGGGCTGGGACACTGAGGAGGACAAGTCACCCGGTTCCTTTCAGACCCGGTGCGTCCCTCCGACTCACCCGAGTCGGAGCCTCGGAGGCGGTCCCCCCCGGAGGATACCCGGTTCTCCGATTTCGTGAGAGATATGGCCAAGTCCTTGGCTTTTCCCGCGGATCCGGAGGAGGAACCCCGAGCCGAAGAGCTCGAGGCCCTTCAATATGACTCCCCCCCTAGGGAGGCCTTTACTGTACCGGTTACCCCTATGCTGGAGCGGCTTCTCTTCTGCATGTGGGAAAGCCCGGCCTCGACGCCGGTGTTGAGCAAGCGGGTCGATTCCATGTATCGAGTCTGCAAGAGCCCCGGGTTCCAGAAGGCGCAACTACCGCACCACTCATGGTGGTGGAATCAGCCATGCATCGACTTAAAAGTCAAAAGATGCACTCCTCAGTGCCTCCGGGTAAGGAGGCCCGGAATCTTTGATGCCCTCGGTAGGAAGTGCTTCCAGGGCTCTATGCTTGCTTGTCGGGTCCAGACATATCAGTTGTATATGGGTATGTATCTCTGCGACCTGGCGAAAGAAATGGCGTTTTTTTCCGCTGGTCTCTCCGAGGAACCCTTGCAGCGGTTCCAAGCCCTGTCCACAGGGATTCAAGAGTGTTTGAAGTTCATTTCTCGAGCGGCCTATGATGGCTTCGAAGCATCGGCTCGTGTAGCTGGAGCCAGCATCGGGGCTCGCCCCCAAGCTTGGCTTCAGTCCTCCGACCTCGAGCCGTGGGTGCAGTTCAAGTTGGTCGATGTCCCTTGCAGAGGGGAAAACCTCTTCGGCAAGCCCATGGCCGACAAGGCGGCGGAGCTCGAGTCAGAGACTCTCACCAGGACTCGCCTTTCCAGAAAAACCTCTGCTCCTTCTCAGAGGAAGAAGGGCTCGGGAAAAAAGCCCTTTTACCCGAGGAAGGTGTTCGCTTATAAGCAGCACCACCCACACTATCAGGCCTCAACAACCCCTCATCAGGGGCAGCGGCCTAAGGGGCAGGGTAACGGATCCCGGAGGCAGAAAGCCCCCAAGCCCACCACGCAGGCCCCGGCCCAGCAGGGTGGGGGTTTTTGACTATGCCAGCATAGCCTCTCCCCCCCAGGGGCCCTCGCTCAGCACGGGGGGCCGGCTGACCCACTTTGCTCACAGGTGGTCAGCCGTAACATCCGTTGCCTGGGTGTTGCGGGTGGTTCAAAAGGGCTACCTCCTACATTTTCACCAGGTGCCCCCCCCATCTTCCCGGGGGAGCCTCCCAGACCCCCGCTGCACAAGGACGTACTCCTTCAGGAGCTGCAAAGTCTGCTTCAGGAACGGGCGGTGGAGCCAGTGCCCCAGCATCTGTGCAGTCACGGTTTCTACTCGAGGTACTTCCTGGTGCCAAAGAGAACAGGAGGCCTCAGACTCATTCTGGACTTACGCAACCTCAACAAGTTCCTGCAGCGGGAAAAGTTCAAGATGCTTATCCTTGGAACCCTACTGCCCTACCTCCAGCAGGGAGATTGGCTATGCTCCTTGGATCTAAAGGATGCTTATACCCACATCCTTATTCACCCGGACCACCGACAATACCTAAGGTTTGTGGTGGCAGGGAACCATTATCAGTACCGAGTACTGCCCTTTGGCCTATCCTCCGCTCCCAGGGTGTTCACCAAGTGCCTGGCAGTGGTGGCAGCCTTCCTAAGGCTTCAAGGCCTCTTTGTCTTCCCATACCTGGACGACTGGCTCATCCGAGCATCGTCTGCTCCAGAGGTCGCCCAGGCCACCCAGCATACGGTGGCTCGGCTTCAGCACTTGGGCTTCGTCATAAACTTTGAGAAGTCCGCTTTGCTTCCCTCTCAGGACCTCGAGTTCATAGGGGCACGGCTGGACACTCGGCAGGCTCGTGCCTTCTTGCCTCTGGAACGGGCCAACAGGCTTATGGCTCTAGCCGGCAGGTTCAACAGCGAGTCGCCGGCCCCTGCCAGACAGTTCCTGCAACTGCTCGGACACATGGCCTCCACGGTCCATGTCACTCCGAATGCCCGTCTACATATGAGACCTGCTCAGTGGAGCCTTCGCACTCAGTGGCATCAGTCCACAGGGAGACTGTCGGACCTGATACATATTTCCGACCGTCTGGTCTCCTCCCTGCAATGGTGGCTTCACCTGCCCAACCTAGTGCTCGGCATGTCCTTTCAGTCGCCCCCACCGTCCCGGGTGCTCACGACAGATGCCTCCCTCCTGGGTTGGGGGGCGCATTGTCGGGGGACATGCACTCAAGGCCTTTGGACACCTTGGGAGGCCGCCCAGCAGATAAACTTTCTAGAGCTACGGGCGATCCGCCTAGCTCTGCGGGCCTTCTCTCACCTGACGTTCGGTCAGTCCGTACTGGTGCAGACGGACAATCAGGTTGCCATGTTCTATGTGAACAAACAAGGGGGCACGGGCTCCCTCCTTCTATGTCAGGAAGCCCGGAGGCTGTGCTCTTGGGCTGTCGATCACGACATCCTCCTCAAAGCGGTTTACCTGCCAGGGCTGGACAATTGCCTGGCAGACAAACTGAGCCGGATTCTGCTGCCGCACGAATGGAAGATGAACCCTGCGGTGGCCCAGCAGATCTTCCGCCGGTGGGGCTCTCCCACTGTGGATCTCTTTGCCAGTCCCCTGAACAGGCAGCTCCCCAGATTCTGCTCCCAGCACCCTCTCCCTCTTCGAGTGGCGCCGGATGCTTTTCCTCATCCCATGGTCCACGGGTCTGCTGTATGCCTTCCCTCCCACACCACTGGTGTTCCGGACCTTGTTCAAAGTTGTCCAGGACAGGGCCTCTGTGATCCTGGTAGCGCCCCGGTGGCCGAGACAACCGTGGTTCCCTCTGCTTCTACAGCTAGCGGTGGACACCCCTCTTCCCCTGGGGTTTCAGCATGATCTCCTGACCCAGGATCAGGGTACTCTTCTGCACCCCAACCTCAGGGCCCTGCACCTGATGGCCTGGCTGCTGAAAGGGTAGTCCTAGCCCCACTGCTGCTACCCCCGGAGGTGGAAGCCGTCGTCCTAGCATCTCGGCGACCTTCCACCCGGAAGTCTTACGCCCTCAAATGGCGTCGCTTCTCGGTCTGGTGTTCTCAGCGATCTGAGGACCCCTTCGCCTGTCTAGTATCGGTGGTACTGCAATATTTGCTTCAGCTCTCCGATCTAGGTCTCAAATCCAATTCTGTCAGAGTCCACCTCAGTGCTCTCTCTGCACATCATTCACCGGTTGAAGGCCAGCCTCTCTCTTCGCACCCCTTGGTGGCGCGTTTCCTCAGAGACCTCCTTCTGCTTAAACCTCCGTTGCGCCCTCCAGCTCCTGACTGGGACCTCAACGTGGTTCTGCAAAGGCTTACCTGCCTGCCTTTTGAACCCATGGCTACCTGCCCTCTTCGTTTCCTCTCCTGGAAAACTCTCTTCTTGGTAGCCCTCACTTCCGTGAGGCACGTAAGTGAGCTGCAGGCCCTAGTGTCGGAGCCTCCGTACACTAGGTTCTACAGGAATAGGGTGGTCCTGCGGACCCACCCTAAGTTCCTTCCAAAGGTGGTCTCCCACTTTCACATCAATCAAGAGGTGGTTCTTCCGACCTTCTTCCCCAGGCCGCATGCCAGCCGAGCTGAGACTGTCCTGCACACCCTGGATTGTAGAAGAGCCTTGTCCTTCTACCTTGACCGTACGTGGGAGCATAGAAAAGCGGTTCAGCTTTTCGTGTCTTTTGATCCCAATCGGTTGGGGTGCCTGTCTCTAAGCGCACTCTGTCCACCTGGGTGGCCGACTGTATCGCCTGGACTTACGGGGCAGCCGGCCTCTCCTTGGAAAGTCGCGTCACGGCTCATCGGGTCAGGGCGAAGGCCGCGTCTGTGGCTCACCTCCGCTCTGTTCCGTTGGCAGACATCTGCCGGGCCGCTACTTGGTCTTCAGGTCAGACTTTTGCGGCTCACTACTGCCTGGAAAGGGAGTCCCGCAGGGACAGTGCTTTCGGTCAGGCAGTCCTCCACCATCTCTTTGAGGTGTAGGCAACTCCTACCCTCCGGCCCCGGTGTTGGCTACCGGCCGGATGCGTATTCAGAGAAGATTCCTTCCTTCTGTACTGCTGAGCTTCAGGAAGCTCTTTAGGCTTGAGGTCTCCGGTAGCCTTAAGCTTGGGAGTCCCATAAGGGAGGACTGACTTTCTGCTTGGTCCTGGAGAAAGAGTAGTTACTCACCTGTAACAGGTGTTCTCCAGTAGCAGCAGGAATCAGTCCTCACTACCCTCCCTCCTCCCCTTGGAGTTGCAGTCATTCTTATTGCATATCTTGCAAATTTTTTGCGCTCTTTCCGCTATGTCATCAGACTGAGCAAGATGCCATCCCTGGGCGGGAAGGGGACTGTGCATGCGCGCTGCAATTCCCAAAGGCTTTCTGCGAAAGCTGGGGAAAATTGCTCCGCGAGGGCTCCGTCGACGCCGACGTCACCCATAAGTGAGGACTGATTCCTGCTGCTCCTGGAGAACACCTGTTACAGGTGAGTAACTACTCTTTCAGGTGTTGTAGGACCATGCCACGGCCATAGCTTATGTCAACGGGCAAGGATGAATCGAGAGCACTGGGATTGTGCTAGAGATGTTTCCTGTTTCCCTGGGCCAGGTGCCATTTGCAAGTTCTTTTCGTTCAGCATATTGCAGGGATAGAGAATGTCGAAGCAGACTTTCTCAGCTGCCATGTTCTCAATCCCAGGGAGTGGGAGCTGCTCCATGTGTCTTCCTTCACATCCTGAGCAAGTGGGGTCGGCTGGCCTTTGGATCTGATGGCAACAATCCTAATGCCAAGGTGCCATGCCTTTTCAGTTGCCAGAAAGAGGTCAGCTCCCATGGCGTGGATACTGTGGTGCAGCCGAGGCCACAGGCAACTCTCCTGTATGTGTTTCTGCCCTGATCAACTGAGTCCTTGATCGAATAGAGGATCATCTGGGTCTGGTGCTCTTGGTGGTGCTGGATTAGTCACATTGACCATGGTATGCTGATCTGGTGAGGCTTCTGACAGCACAGTCTCTGCCCTCAGCAGTCACACAGGCCTGCTTAGACAAGGGCCTGTCCTGATGGATGACCCAGCTCCTCCTTGCTTTGTGGTCTGGCCCCTGAGAGGCACAGTTTAGGGTGTAAAGGTTACTCTTCAGGGTGATCTCTACTGTGTTGAAGACCAGACATACATCCACCTCTTTGACATATATCCGCATCTGGTGTAGCTTTAAATAGTGGTCTGTTGTGTTGCCTCTTGCCATGGTCAGCAGATATGCCTTCTTTATTGGTGTCCCTTCAGGATGGGTTGGAGAAGAGTTTTGCTTTGAATTCCTTGGAATACAGGTCACATTCCTTTCCTGCTTTTGCAATTCAGTAGCAGGCCACTCGCTTCTCATATAATGTTGCTTGCTTCCTTCGCAAGGTGTGCCATTCATGTCCTCTGGTGCATCCTGTAGTTCCACCTTGGGATATTGGACTCATTCTCAGAGCCCTCATGCATTTCCCTTTGAAGTAAGCAACTCTCAAAAATCTTTTCCTAGAGGCCATTACACCACAAATCTGAGTTGCAGGCTCTTTCTTGCCACAATCTGTACTTAACTATCTCCAGGAACAAGCAGGAATGTAGTCTTCACATATGGGTATTGTCGGTACCGACGGAGCCTGCGCGGGAACGCTCCCCAGCGTCCAATAGGAAAGCTTTTGGGAGCATCCCACAGCACCTGCGTGCTGCCTTCCCGCCTTTCCCATCTGTCCCTCTCCAGTTTTTCGTTTTCCACTTTCCGCGGAGCCGTCAGGTCGCACATCCTGTCACCGCAGAAAATTCCCTTCTTATACTTCTTTTTTGTGGTCGCGTCTGCCTTCCCTCGACGCTATACCGGTACTGCCGGTTCTTCTTTTCTTTTTTCTAAAAAACAAACCACTTTGTTTCTGCAGTCTTCTTCAGTAACTTTCTTCTGTGGTGCCACGCGCCATTTTGGGCACTAAGCCCAATTTTTTCCTTAAACATGGAAAAACCCGCTTCGGGTTTTAAAAAGTGTTCCAGGAGTGTGTGCTATTCCTCTGCTGTTTCCTGATTGGAGCTGATTGGTGCTCTCCCGGGGCGTCCTGTTCACGTGAGCACTGTGGGCTTTAAGACCATAGCCCCCACCGCGGCACTTCGATTGTGTGCTATTCCTCTGCTGTTTCCTGATTGGAGCTCTCCCGGGGCGTCCTGTTCACGTGAGCACAGTGGGCTTTAAGACCATAGCCCCCACCGCGGCACTTCGAGTGTGTGCTATTCCTCTGCTGTTCCCTGATTGGTGCTCTCCCGGGGCGTCCTGTTCACGTGAGCACTGTGGGCTTTAAGACCATAGCCCCCACTGCGACACTTCGAGTGTGTGCTATTCCTCTGCTGTTTCCTGATTGGAGCTGATTGGTGCTCTCCCGGGGCGTCCTGTTCACGTGAGCACTGTGGGCTTTAAGACCATAGCCCCCACTGCGACACTTCGAGTGTGTGCTATTCCTCTGCTGTTTCCTGATTGGAGCTGATTGGTGCTCTCCCGGGGCGTCCTGTTCACGTGAGCACTGTGGGCTTTAAGACCATAGCCCACACCGCGGGACGCTCACCGCGGGCGCGTGCCCGTGGGTACGTGCTCCGAAGGGGTGTGTCCAAAGGGGCAGGTTCCGCCCCTTTGGCGCCCCTTCGGAGCAGTGCGGGGCACATAGAACTTTGGCTTAATTTTCTTTATCTTACTGCATGGGGAAGCGAAAGAAGAAAACCACAATGTCGTCTACCAAGGATGTTAAGGTAGTAGGACCCATGGATAGTCACGTTATCCCTCAGGTGTCCTCCCTTACTGTTCTATCTCCCTTGAACTCCTCTGTCAGCAAGTTTGTGCTCCGAGGATTTATCTCCACAACCGCGTAGGGTTTTGTCTCCGCCCAGCATTGACCCGACACCATTGGTCGCTGGTTCTCCCCGTAGAGTCGGGGAGGACCTGGCTCCCGATTCTGAATTGCTCCCAGAAGCCTTCTTAAAGGTAAATTCCTCCATTGCTGTTTTACCTGCTCCGTTTGATTTCTCGTCTGTTGTTGATGCTCCTGATCCGCCGTCGGATGTTTCTCTACAAGATATATGGCAAGTTGTTTCTCGGACTGAGTTATCTCTTAACTCTTCGTTAGTTCAACTTTCTAAATTTACTCATGATACGGTGACTGTATTATCTAACTGTCAAGCTCGATTGACTGATTTGGAACATTTTAAAGTTAAGACGGAGGGTTCAATTTCTTCAATACAGGAGGTTTTAGCATCCGCAGTTCAGGATTCCTTGATTCTCCATCGTCATGACGAAATGTTTGAAAATGCTTTACGTGTTAAGAATCTTCGTCTGTTAAATTTTCCCCGGACACACTACCTTTCACCTAGTATATTGTTTTCTAAATATCTGAAGGAAGTGTTGAGATTGTCTGATCCCGACACTATAGTTCTATCGAAATTGTATTACTTGCCGGCCGGAGTCAGAGAATCTCCTGCTTTGGCTATAGGTACAGGTGGAGGGGAGTGTAACCGTGGTGAAATGGATTGTTTAAATGCACCTAGTTTGGATCTTTCTGCATTTTTAAAAACCTCTGTTGAAGAAATACCCTCACGTGCTACATTACTAGTAACTTTTTCATTAGAAAGAGATAAAGATTTAGTCTTACGTTCTTACTTTAAATATCGCCATGAGAAGTTTTTCGGTCAATCGATTCAGGTATTCCCTGATGTTTGTCGTAGTACTCAATTGAAGCGTAAAGCTTTTCTTCTGCTTCGATCTCGAGTTTTGGTTTTAGGAGCTTCGTTTGTATTAAAATATCCATGTAAATGTGTTGTTAAGTATCAAGGCAAATCTTATATTTTTTATGATTCTTTGCAATTAGAAACTTTTTTGACAGGCTTGGTTAAAGTGTAAACTTGTTAGTTGGGGTCTTTGCTAAGGAAAAGGAGGCTGTTTAGTTTTTTTTGCTCCATTTCAGGTTATCTTTCCTTTTTCTTGTTTAAATGTTTCTTTTCACACTCCATATTGTGGGATGGAAGTTGATCAATTTGGTGTTATTACCATTTCAAAATGTATATTGTTTTCAATGTATATTATTTTATTGCTTTGTATTACCTTTATTTTACCTTAAATAAAGAGGTTGAAATTTGAAAAAAAAAAAAAAAAAAAAGTGTTCCAAGTGTGGCGGTACCATCTCCGTCACCGTCACCCATGAGTGGTGCCTCAAATGTTTAGGTCCTGACCACTCTATTTCAGAGTACCTCACCTGTGGAATGATGTGAAAAAGGGGCCGGCAAAATGGGGCTGCTAAACTTAGCACTCTTTTTCCCTCCAATGCAGCATCCGTGGCATCGACGTCCTCCAGGGCTTCATCTTCCTCTCATGCATCTCAGGTAACTAAAAATAAATCTTGCCAGTCCTCAAAGGGTAGATCTTCTTCTGAGCATCGAGATACCTCTGGCGTTGCCCTTGAGGGACTTTAACCGGTAAAGTTGCCCTGGCGGAAGGCTTCGGCTTCCAAAGCACTAACGGGGCTCCAGGATGTTCTCGAGGCTTCAACCTCGGCAGAACTACTGGTGGCATGCTCTGGGGTTCCGGTCGCTTTAACCGGAACCGATACCCAAGCATCGGCAGCGTCGATAGACCAGAGATTCCTGGCTATTGAATGCAGTCTGGCAGCTCTTCTCACGGTCTTGATGCCCCTGAAACCGCTTCAGACAATTCAACCGGTACTGGCACCGACTGCATCGACATCGGCAGGTATACTACCGGGACCGAGTCATGTGTGTCTATCTGGTACTGGACCACTCCGATACCGACTTTGATCGGTACCGTGCCTTGCACGATCACCCGGATCGGAGATACTTCGAATCCTCGGATGAGTCTGAAGACTCCGCCGATACCAGAGTACTTCTTCCCAAGGATTCCTCTTCTCCTCAGCGTAGGATGTCTCCGCCTGAGGATACGTCCTTTCAGGATTTTATCCGAGATGTGGCCCGAGGTCTTGCCATCACAGTGGCTCCTGAAAAAGAGCTGAGGGCAAAGGAATTGGAAATCCTACAGTACCCTAAAGCTCCCAAGGAGGCAGCTACCCTACCTATTCATGAGATCTTGCATGATCTTATGTTAAGGGTGTGGGAAACACCTCTAACCACATCTCCTCATTCTCAAAGACTCGACACCATGTATCGAGTTCCTCCTTGTCCTGGGTTTCAAAAGACTCAATTACCACACCATTCCATGGTGGTGGAATCAGCTATGAGATGGATGAAGAGTGCAAAAAGGCATGCATCTAATCATCCAGGACGTGAGTGTAGGACTCTTGACGTCTTTGGACGTCGATCCTTCCAGGCTTTGATGCTTTCTGTTAGGATCAGTTCCTATATCTTGTATATGGGAATGTTCCTTAAGGAGGTCATAGGAGACTTAGAGCTTATGAGCCCTCTCCTTCCTGATGATAACTTGGAAATCTGGGTACAGGACAAACTGGGGACTATACCTTGCACAGGAGAGAATCTCTTTGGCAAGAATTGGCAGGAAAAACCTAATGAGAGAGATGCTGACAATATTGCTTTGGATAGATTGTCCAAATCTACAGCTGATCCTGCAAGGAAAAGATTCTCTAAGAAACTATTCTTCAGCAAGAAGTAGGTTTATCCCTCCTATACTCAGCAGGGACATCGTTCAGGTCAGTCTGCCCAAAAGGGACAGCAGCAACAACCTAGGCAACAAAGAAAGCCAAAAGAAGCTAAGCCTCAGCAGACTCAGCCTCCAAAGGGGTTTTGACTCCTGTCTAGAGAACATTGCCTTCCTGGCCCTGAACGGCCCAGAGCCCTCCACCATCCCAGGAAGGTTATGTCATTTTGCCCCCAGATGGTGCCAAATAACAGCAGAAAATTGGACTCTGTCCATTGTACGAGAGGGGTATAAGCTTCATTTCCTCAGCATGCCCCCTCCTACAGTAGTAAGACAGTTCAATTCTCAGGCCTCTCTCAACGACCGGTTAGGTCAAGAAGTCATAATGCTCCTTGCTCAAGGAGCCATAGAAGAGGTACCCATTCCCCAATGGGGTACAGGGTTCTATTCCCCCTATTTCCTTATTCCAAATAAAACAGGAGGACACAGGCCCATTCTAGACCTCAGAGAATTGAACAAATTCCTGTTCAGAGAGAAGTTCAAAACGATTTCTCTAGGAACTCTGCTGCCATACCTTCGGAGTCAGGATTGGCTTTGTTCTCTAGATCTCCAGGATGTGTACACTCATGTTCTCATCCATCCAACTCACAGAAGGTTCCTTTGATTCCTGTTTCAAGGAAAGCACTACCAATACAGGGTTCTTCCTTTTGACCTGGCTTCTGCACCAAGAGTGTTCACAAAATGCATGGCTATGGTGGCAGCATTACTCCGCACCCTGGGAATATTCGTCTTCCCTCACTTAAACGACTGGCTCATTTGAGCCCCTTCCAAGCCTGAAGCCAGTGTTGCTCTGTCTCGCACAATGCGCATCCTTCAGTATTTGGGACTTGTCATAAACTTCCCAAAGTCCAACCTTGCTCCTACTCAATCCCTAGAGTTTATAGGAGCTCATCTGGATACCAGACAGACAAGGGCCTTCATTCCACAGCCCCGCTGCCTTCGCATTGTACAGTTAACGTCCCAAGCAGTGCTCAAAGCTCATCTCACTGCTCGGGAAATGTTACAGTTGCTAGGCCACATGGCATCCACCGTGCATGTGGTTCCTTATGCTCGCCTCCATATGATGGCAGCCCAGTGGACCTTATCCACTCAGTGGATTCAGGTGTCAGGTTGCCTGTCAGACAAAATAGCAAACTCAGATCGCCTTATTTTGTCCCTCCAATGTTGGCAGTCACCCATAAACCTTCTGGTGGGGTCTCCTTTCCAGTATCCCCCACACCAAGCCACTCTAACAACAGATGCTTCACAGGTGGGTTGGGGAGCCCACCTGCACAATCTCTCTACCCAGGGTACCTGGACTCCACAGTAGGCCTATCTCCATATCAATCTCCTGGAGCTCAGAGCAATCTTCCTTGCTCTTTGGGTATTTCACACCCCGCTCAGCAACAAGACAGTCCTAGTTCAAACGGACAATCAAGTAGCCATGTTCTGTGTGAACAAGCAGTGCAGAACAAGGCTCTCTGTCGCTCTGCAATGAAGCTTTGCGACTATGGGCCTCGCCAGAGAGCATCAGATTCATCTCCTTGCGGTGTATCTTCCAGGCATTCAAAACTCTTGGGCAGACAGACTCAGTTGGGAGAGGATAGGGCTAAATGGCCAATTTTCCCAATGGAGAAAGGTGAATAGTGGTGTACCCCAGGGATCTGTGCTGGGTCCGCAGCTTTTTGACATATTCATAAATGACCTGGAAAGTGGAATAACGAGTGAGGTTATCAAATTTGCAGATGAGACAAAACTATTTAAAGTTGTTAAAACCCAAGAGGATTGTGGAAAATTGCAAGAGGATCTTGATAAATTGGAAGACTGGGCATCAAAATGGCAGTCGAAATTTAATGTGGACACGTGCAAGGTTATGCACCTAGGGAAGAACAACCCAAACTATGGTTACACGATGCAAGGTTCCACATTAGGAACCACCACCCAGGAAAAAGATTTAGGCGTCATTGTGGATACCATGTTAAAACCCTCGGCCCAGTGTGCAGCGGCGGCCAAGAGAGCAAATAGAATGCTAGGTATGATAAGGAAAGGAATGGAAAATAAAACAAAAGATATTATAATGCCTCTATATCGTTCCATGGTGAGACTGCACCTTGAATATTGTGTGCAATTCTGGTCGCCGTATCTTAAAAAGGATATAGCGATTTTAGAAAAGGTTCAGAGAAGAGCCACCAAAATGGTAAAGGGGATGGAAGGATACTCCTATGAAGAAAGGCTAAAAAGGTTAGGGCTCTTTAACCTGGAAAAGAGACGGCTGAGGGGAGATATGATAGAAGTCTATAAATTAATGAACGGAGTGGAACGGGTAAACGTAGATCGATTGTTTACCTTATCAGAATATAGAAAGACTAGGGGACATGCGATGAAGCTACAGGGTAAACTATTTAAGACTAATAAAAGAAATATTTTTTCACTCAACGTGTAATCAAACTCTGGAATTTGTTACCGGAGGATGTAGTAAAGGCTGTTAGTGTAGCTGGGTTTAAAAAAGGTTTGGACAAGTTCCTGGAGGAAAGGTCCATAAACCATTATTAAGAAGGGACCCAGGATATCAATGCTTGAACCAATACAAGCATTGTGGAACCTGTGTCCCTTGGGGAAACTGCTAGGTACGTATGACCTAGATTGGCCACTGTTGGAAACAGAATACTGGGCTTGATGGACCTTGGTCTGACCCAGTATGGCATATCTTATGTTCTTATGTTGTGTTCTTCTTCCTCACGAATGGTCTCTCCATGCAGACCAGGTGGCCAAAATTTTTCTAATTTGGGGAACCCTGGACATAGACCTCTTTGCAAGTCCGCTGAATGCCAAACTTCCCCGGTTCTGTTCCAGAATTCCGGTTCTGGGTTGTCAGGACAGGGATGCTTTTCTCCTCCGTTGGAGTCAGGACTTCCTGTATGCCTTTCCTCCCATTCCCCTAATTCCCAAAACCCTGTTCAAGCTTCAGAGAGACAGAGATTATATGATCCTCATAGCTCCACGTTGGCCACGGCAAATGTGGTACCCTCTGCTCCTACATCTCTCTCAGGGTCTGCCTCTGGAGTTAGGATCTGCTCCAGATCTTCTCTCTCAAGAGGACGGGATGCTGTGGCATCCCAATCCCCAGTCTCTGCATCTTAGGGCCTGGTTTTTGAAAGCCTAGAACTTCACGGTCTTAACCTTTCCCAACAGGTAAAGGATATCCTTTATGCTTCCATGAAGCCTTCCACAAGACGCTTTTATGCATTTAAGTGGAAGAGGTTTACCATATGGTGGTCGTAGAAGGGTCTTAACCCTCTTGCGATACCTCTGGAATCATTACTGGAATATCTCCTTCATTTATCAAATGCAGGGCTTAAGACCAATTCAGTGAGAGTCCATTTGAGTGCTATTGCAGCTTCTTTCAAGCCTCTAAAGGGACAACCTATTTCCTCTCATCCTCTCATAGCGAGATTTATGAGAGGCCTTCTTTTAACTAAGCCTCCCATTAAGCCACCAGCGGTGGCATGGGACTTAAATCTGGTGCTCAAGCAGCTCATGAAACCGCCCTTTCAACCATTAGCCACTACGTCTTTGATATTCCTTTCCTGGAAGGTTATCTTTCTTATTGCAATCACATCAGCATGTCGCATCAGTGAATTGCAAGTGTTGGTGGCTGATCCTCCTTATACAAGGTTCCAGCATAATAAGGTAGTCCTTAGGACTCATCCACACTTTATGCCAAAGGTGGGTGTCGCCTTTTCATTTAAACCAAGCGGTTTCTCCAGGACCATGCAGGAAGTCAGTCCTCCCATATGGGTGACGTTGGCGCCAACGGAGCCCCCGTGCGGAGCATTTCCCCAGCTTTCAAAGAAAGCCTTTGGGAATGCAGCGCGCCTGCGCTGTTCCCTTCCCAACCTAGGGTGCCATCTTGCTCAGTCTTTCTTTTTCTGCGGAGCCCGACTGACTTGAGTTCGTGTCACCCGGGAAAAGTAGATTTTTTCTGCGATTTTCATGTTGTCTTATCCGGTTCGACGCCGGTTCCCTTTCCTGCCTGGGCTCGGTACACCAGTATTGAGTCCGGAGTTGTGATTTTCGGTTTTTGTCCTTCGTGACTAGCGTTCGTGCTCTTTTTGTGTTTTCACTGGCAGCCCGGTCTTTTGACCTTGCAGGGGCCCTTTTTCCCCTGATGGCTGCCAGCGGGTTTAAAAAGTGTGATCGGTGCAAGAAACTTATGTCTCTCACCGACACATATGACTGCTGCCTCCGATGCCTCGGGCCCGACCATAACCCGCTGGCCTGTGGCCCGTGCGGCAAAATGTCGTCGAAGGCGCTTCGGAGCCGTCAGCATCAACGTGAGAGAATTTTCTCTGACTCCGCGTCTGGCCAGGCCCGGACTTCGTCAGAGGCCTCGACATCTTGGGAGTCCGACCCCGAGCGCCGTCGGGGTTCCTCTGAAAGGGAGTCTCCCTCCCGGGAGCACAGAAGGAAGAAAAAGCTCGCAAGGGCAGCGTCGGTGGATGCTCCTGGTTCCTTGAGGGCCAGGTCACGTAGCCCTCACCGCCGCCCTGGGCTCTTAGTCGGAGAGGCCTTTCAAGCTACCTCGTGTGGAGCTGGAGTCCCCGAGTCACGTAAGTGCAGTTGTCCTCGTAGACTCTCCTCCGGGGGAGCCAACGTCGGGCCCGACGCCGTCGTGGCCCGAGTCGGGGGCTGCTGAGTCTCCTGAGCTTGGACTCAGGTTGATGGCCTTGGAGAGCAGCTTGGCTGCCTTCATGGAACAGCAGCGGCTGCTAATCGCCAGTCTGACCGGTGCATCTGCCCCGACCAACGGGAACTCGATATATAAGTCGACCCCGGAGACTGAGCCAATCCTCGAGTCAATGAAGTCTCGAGTCGATCCTCGGTCAAGGTCCCCCTCGACCTCCCGTGCGGGGCCAAGTTTGTCGGCACCAAGGCCCACACGGCCGGAGCCGCTCGATTCCTCCTTGGAGGAGTCAGAGTGGGAGACGGAGGACGAGGGGTCCCCGGACACCTTCCGGACCCGGTGCGTCCCTTCGGACTCATCAGACTCCGAGCCTCGGTCCCCCCCGGAGGCATCTGCAGCTAGGGAGTCCCCATATGTGAAGACTACATTCCTGTATATAATCATTTCTGTATATCAATGCTAGCTATCAAATCATTAAAATGAAGCAGGAGAGGAAGAAAATCCATATTTCTGATTATTAACTGTGCAACCCATATAGTGTAATGTATATGAATATGTAAAAGAAGCAGAAGTGGCCCACGACCCAGAGGGAACTATAAGCATAGTTTATTTATTTAACAGTATTTCTAAACCGCCTTATCTTATTAATCAAGGTGGTATCACAGCAAACAATCTGGTAAAGTGAGAGTGTTAATCATGCAGTGAGGGAGAAATTTAGTTGAGTGTGTGTTGTATTGTGTGCTAGATTGGTTTGAGCTATGTACATTGTGTGTTGTGTTGTGCGCTAGAGTGGTTTGAGCTATGTACAAGATGGGCTATATACAGTGATGCAAAAAACATTTTCTATACATACAGTGTTTAGGAGGTATCATGTACTGTTATACATTCTCTGGGGTTATGTGATGTGTCCATAGTGTTCTATGAACAGCATGGTTTTTAGCTGTTTAGTTGTAATAAACCGGGGATATCCATTGTAGCTCTCGCGTATTAATTCCTGTCTTTTACATAGAATAAACAGTTAAAGGAGCCCGTCTAAATAATCGTTGTGGATCTGGACTCTAGGATAAATGGAACAAACAAACTAAAAAAAAAAGGGGGGGGAGGGAGGACCGTAAACCCTATTACCCACAGATGCCTTACAATACATAGCTAATTGTGCTAAAAAAAACCCCTGTCAACCACTTACTCTAAATCCCATCGTGTTTTACCTACAGGCTCTCCATTAAAACAGTGGGATTGTACCTTTTGTGTGTGGTACCGCTCTCATCCACCCATTTAAAACTTCAAATATAAATCAGCATGCAGTTAATTATCTAACTGTAATCTAAAGATCATACCTTATATCAAGTTTTGGTTTCTTTAAACCGTGCAATGTCTTTCAGATGCGCAGTCCAGAGCTTCCTTCCCAGACAGCAAAAACGCCCGCACTTGCGCTGTCTCTGGCTCTTAATGCCGCGGGAACTTAGCATCAGCTGATCCATGCAAATTTCAATTTCTAGCTCTGTGTGCAAACTTATTATGACCAAACTAATACCTTATAGTAAGGCTGCACAAATTACGACCATGTGTGGACACCTCTAATTGCCTCTCAACTGCAATCTAACGTAAAGGGTAGTACAGCGAAATGGAAGATTATTGTAATATAAATTGACCAATCGTCTAAAACCATGAAAATTTTTCATGAATAAATGTTAGCCATTGGTCCCTTGCCGAACTTTATGTATGTGGGAAAAAAAACGAAGGGGGAGGGAAGAAAATGAATTCTACTGTGTACTGTCAACTGCATAATCGCATTGTACTAATATACAAAACCAGCACAGAAGAAGCACATACGGCTCACCACTAACTCGATATAAGGCAGATAATATAGTAAAACGTTTGTACTTTTAAAGACTGATATTTCATTTAAAAAAAGCAACCAATAGTCCTACACTGATCAGACTCCATACTAATCCTTAGCGTGAGGGAAGGGGGGGTGGTTTTTGATCCACTACAAAACGCACCGAGAGATTTTTAAAAATTCTAAAACAAATGTCTTGAGCGGAGTATTGAATATCCTACAACCACAGAGGCGAAAAAATAGAATAATATAAAATAAGTGTCTGCCTTGAAATGTGCAGAGAGTGCCAAAATGCACTCCTTGGTGCCGCCCACATGGGAGGAGAGGACCTGGACGACTATGCTGATAGCCCAGATTCTGTCCTACCAGACTTACATGGCCATGTTCTTCAAGAAACATAGGCCATGTGGTCTTTTGCTGCCATCATGTTTCTATCTAGTCTGCCATTCCATATCAACCACAACAGTCCCCTTTTTTCCTTTAGATATCTTCTGTGTTTGTCCTATGCTTTTTTGAATTCAGATACTGTCTTCATCTCTACCACATCCACTAGGAGACACTTCCACGCATCTACCACTCTTTCTGTAAAGAAATATTTATGCATATTACTTCTGAGTCTATCCCCTTTCACCATCATCCTATGTCCCCTTGTAGCAGAACTTGCTTTCAGTCGAAAGAGGCTCTCCTCCTGTGCATTTATGCCATGGAGATATTTAAACGTCTCAATCATATCATCTCTATCCCACCTTTCCTCTAACGTATACATATTAAGATCTTTAAGTCTGCCCTCATATGCTTTATAACAAAGATCACTAATCATTTTAGTAGCAATCCTCTGTACCAACTCCAACCTGTTTATATTGTTTTGAAGGTGCGGTCTCCAGAATTGCACACAGTACTCCAAATGAGGCCATACCCAAAGACCTTTATCGGGGCACTATCACCTTCTTTCTTCTGCTGGCCATTCCTCTCCCTATGCACCCAAGCATCCTTCTAGTTTTCGTTGTCGCCTTTTCTACCTGTTCAGCTACTTCAAGATCATCGGACACAATCACACCTAGGTCCCGCTCTTTTTTTTTTTATAGACAGAAGTACTTAACTCCCTATACTATATCGTTCCCTTGGTTTGCTGCAGCCCAAATGCATGACCTTGCATTTTTATTATTAAATCTCAGCTGCCAATTCTAGACCATTGTTCAAGCTTAGCTAGATCCCTCCTCATGTTAGCTACACCTTCCTGGGTGTCTATTGTATTGCAGATTTTGGTTCATCCACAGAGGCAAACCTTGCCCAACAGCCCTTCTGCAATATCATTAACAAAGATGTTAAAAAGAATCGGACCAATGAAAGATCCCTGCAGCACACACCGGTAACCACCTCCTCCTCAGAGTGAGCTCCATTTATCTGTATCCTTTGTCGCCTCCCACTCAACCAATTTCTAATCTAAGCAGTAACTTTGGGGCCCATCCCTAGGGTGCTCAATTTGTTTATAAGTCGCCTGTGTGGAACGGTGTCAAAGGCTTTACTGAAATCTAAATACACCACATCTAGGGCTCTCCCTCTGTCCAACTTCCTGGTTACCTAGTCAAAAAAAATCAATCAGATTTGTCTGATAAGACCTGCCTTTGGTGAATCCATGCTGCCTCTGATCCTGCAATCCGTTGGACTCCAGAAACCTCGCTATTTTCTCTTTCAGCAGTGTTTCCAATAATTTACTCACCACGGAGGTTAGACTAACCAGCCTGTCGTTTTCAACCACATCCTTACTTCCGCTCTTGTGTAAAGGGACCGCATGTGCCTCTCTCCAGTCCCTCTAGCATCATTCCCGACTCCAAAGAGGCATTAAAAAGGTTAGACAGTGGAGGTGCTAGAATGTCCCCAAGTTCCCTCATATTCTTGGGTGTATCCCATCCAGTCATATTGCTTTGTCTGCTTTAAGTTTAGCTAGTTGCTCACGAACATTCTTCTGAAAATTGTTCAAAATGCCCCTCATTTCTGTTCCTCTTTGTGGCGTTTTCTGAGGTCCTGCTCCTGGCTCTTCATCTGTGAACACAGAACAGAAATATTTGTTAAACAATTCCGCTTTAACCTCAGCTTCTGCATATTCCTCCCCTTCACCCTGGAGTCAATACCACTTTTGCCCTTCCTCCTCTCACTAACATATCTGAAAAATGCCTTATCCTCCCCCACCCCCCATTTTATTGCATTGGCAAGCTAAAACCCTCCGCCCAGTGTGCAGCGGCGGCCAAGCGAGCAAATAGAATGCTAGGTATCATAAGGAAAGAAATGGAAAATAAAACAAAGGATATTATAATGCCTCTGTATCGTTCCATAGTGCGACCGCACCTTGAATATTGTGTGCAATTCTGGTCGCCGTATCTTAAAAAGGATATAGCGTTATTGGAAAAGGTGCAGAGAATAGCCACCAAAATGGTAAAGGGGGTGGAAGGATACCCCTATGAAGGAAGGCTGAAAAGGTTAGGGCCTCTTAACCTGGAAAAGAGACTGCTAAGGGGAGATATGATAGAAGTCTATAAATTAATGGAGTGGAACGGGTAAACGTAGATCGATTGTGTTTACCTTATCAGAATATTTACCTTATCAGAATATAGAAAGACTAGGGGACATGCAGTGAAGCTACACGGTAAACTATTTAAATAAGAGAAAATATTTTTTCACTCAACTTGTAATCAAACTCTGGAATTTGTTACCGGAGGATGTAGTAATGGCTGTTAGTGTAGCTGGGTTTAAAAAAGGTTTGGACAGTTCCTGGAGGAAAGGTCCATAAACCATTATTAAAAAGGGACCTAGGATATCAATGCTTGACCCAATACAAGCATTATGGAACCTGTGTCTTTTGGGGAAACTGCTAGGTACGTATGACCTAGATTGGCCACTGTTGGAAACAGGATACTGGGCTTGATGGACCTTGGTCTGACTCAGTATGGCATATCTTATGTTCTTATGGCTATTTCCTCCTCTTTTTGAATCTTTGCTTTCTTGACTACTTTGCAAGCTTCTCTAAGTTTTTCCAAATATAGGTGCCTTTCTTCCTTTCTCTGTGATCTCTTGTATTTCATGAAGGCCTCCCTCTTATTCATCACCTTTTCAGCTACTTTCGAGAACCATAGCGGTCTTCTTTTTCTTTTACCTTTATTTACCATTTTAACAAAAAGGTTGGTTGCCCTTAAAATATCCCCTTTCAGTTCTGCCCATTGTTTTTCTATATCCCCCAGTTGTTCCCATCCTGCTAACGACTCGTTGAGGTACCGGCCCATCTTGGCAAAGCTAGTTTTCCTAAAGTCTAAGACCCTCACTTTTGAATGGATTTTATCAGCCCTAGTCCTAATACTGAACGCCACCATCTGGTGATCATTGGATGCAAGATGAATCTCCTACTATAACATCAGACACACTTTCACCATTGGTAAGCACCAGTTCCATTATGGCCCCTTCATGTGTGGGTTCTGTTACCAGTTGCCTGAATAGTTCTCACTGTAGAGAATCCAGGATCTCCTTACTTCTAGATGATACTGCAGCAGGGATGTGCCAATCTACATCTGGCATATTGTAAATCCCCTATCAGTAGCACTTCCCCTTTCCTGGCAATGCTGAATATGTCTTCTATTAAATCTCTGCCCACCTCTTCTCCATGTGAGGGGGGGGTCTATATATTACGCCAATGCAAATAGATTTCTTTCCCTCTTTCTAATTTAACCCACAGTGTCTCCTCTCTCCCTTTTAAGCCCAGTATTTTTGTAGCTTTAATTTTTTTTTTACATATAGTGCCACTTCTCCTCCCCTTCTTCCTTCCCTGTCCTTTCTGAATAAACTATAACCTGAAATAGTTACATCCCAGTCATGGTTGTCTGTGAAGCATGTCTCTGTTATCACCACTAAATCCAAGTCTGCCTCTTCCATTAAAGCCTCAGCATCTGGGATCTTATTTCCCATGCTTTGGGCACACTGCTTTCCATATGTTGCCCCTTTTACCCATTTTCATAAAGGTTTTTAATGTTTAATTTACTTGGGGGCATTCTTCACCCATCCCCAATGAGTCTAGTTTAAAGCCCTCTTCAGTAGGTTAGCCAGTCTTCTACTGAAGACATGCCGACCCTTCTTGTACAGATGGATGCTATCTCTGCTCTGCAACCCTTGGAACAGCATCCCATGGTCCAGGAAACCAAAATGCTCTCAAATGACACCATCCACGTGACCATGCATTCGTCTCCAGGATGCAAGCTTCTCTGCCTCGCCCTTTACCCTCAACAGGAAGGATTGAAGAGACCACCACCTGCACACCAATCTGCTTCATCCTCTGTCCCAGAGCCATGAAGTCACTTTTGATATGCTCAGAGGGGTACCTGGCAGTATTATTTGTGCCGACATGGATGAGCAACATCGGGTAATAGTGGGCTTAATGAGTCTCTGCAAACTCTCTGTAACATCTCGGATTTTGGCACCTAGTAGACAGCATACCTTTCTGGACATCGTCTAGTCTGCAGATGGGTGCTTCAGTATCCCTCAGAAGAGAGTCACCGACCACCACTACCCTTTGCTTCCTTGTGGTCATTGATTCTGCAACTTTGGGATGCTCGAGCTCTGGTTCTTCCCTTTCCTGGGATACTTTCACCACCTCCACTTCCAAGGCTGCATAATGGTGGTTCAATTCAAGGGCCGAAGGGGTTGGTGATACTGCAGGCCCAGGTGACTCGTGTCCAACCTTTGTCATTCTGTAGGCTCCCAACTTCTCCTCTGCTGGAGAGCTTGGATGTTTCAAGAAGCATCTCATCTTGTATTTCTCACCGTCTTGAATATTCTTCAGCCTTGCCACCTGTTCTCTGAGCTCCTCCACTTGTTTCCTGAGAGCCTCAGCATGCAGGCATCCTGCACATGGAACTGGTCTTTCAACTGGCATAGGGATCTCTGTCTGGACAGAGGCAGAAGCTGTAATGGGGGCAACAGCTTTGGCGATACTATTTTTCCCAGCCATTTTGAAACGAGATCTACCAAAGTTACCAGCCGGTTTCCCAGCTATCTTTTCAGAGAAAAAGCAGTTAACCTCTTTTAAGTATGTTCTAAATGTGCTATTCCAAGTCCTTGTGTGTAGCTAATTGGGGGAGGTGCCCTATAAAGCAAAACTGTTCACATGGGGCGGGTGGGAATTGGGGGGTAGGGAGGGAACTAACACCTGATGAGGTGTCAGTATCTTCAAAGAGCTGAGAGAGATACTAAAAGCAGAGTTTTAAACCTATACCACTAAAAAAATATATATTTCCCCTTCTGAACTAAGGCACCAAAAAGAATGTAAGTTTGTTTTAAAACTGTACCAAAAACCCTTTTAACCCTTTGAAGGCCTACTTTAAATTTTTAATCCACATTCTGCAGCTGGGTTAATTTTTGCATATTTCAGGAAAATTGTACCCTTCTTATTCAATATGTTCTAATAGCGATTTTCCTTCTGCTATGGTCATGTATTATATACCATTTGATAGGAATATTTAGTCAGAATTTTGGATCCCGAGAGTTTTGGGCTCGGCCTGGAAAGAGTTAAGAGCTGCTAGGCAGAGAGCTAGTAATTTAAAAGCCACACGCTCTAATTACCTTTGCTTGAAATACAGAGCTTCTCAATGATTTCATGGTGTACATTGAGGACATCATTTCCCTTGTTCCCGATGACCATCGCAAGTCTTTTTGAGGCCTTTTCTCATGGCAACAACTGCTCGAAGTTTATGGTCCAGGGTACCTAGGGCACCTTCAAATTCGCTGGTAGGTTGTCGGCTGTGAGGATTGCTGCACTGCGAATGGCCTGGTTGCAGTCCTCTGACCTAGAACAGTGGATCTAGGATAAGATTGCCAGCGTCCCCTGTTAGGATGAGAACCTCTTTGGCAAGCCTGTGGAGGAAAAGGCCGAAGAGCTGGAGAAAGAGCAGGTGACCCTTACCCCAGGATCTCCAGAAAGACTGCAGACCCCATGTGAAAAAACCAACAAAGCAAAAAAGGCTTTCCTTTCCTGCTCGTGGCGGTACTTTCTCTCTTAGCTGCAAGTGCGGCCTACGGCCCAGGCTACTCGCTCCACAGCACAGGGAGAAAACCCCAAAGGCACAACCTGTCTTTCAGCCCAAGCTGGATGTGGGTTTTTGACAGGGTCTTCAGGAGCATAGCCAGCTGAGGTCCCCCCCGCAGGTGGGGGGTGGCTTGTCCACTTTTCCTACTGGTGGCCTCTCGTCACTTGGATGCCTGGGTGCTGCAGATCATCCAAATCAGCTATAGATTTGCATTTTACCCAGCTGCCGCCCCCTTACAATCCAAGTGAGTACCCCATGGACACTGTGCACTGGAGCCTGCTGCAGACAGGTGGTGGCCCTGTTGGCTGACCTTGCCATAGACCTAATTCCCCTGGCCCAGATCGGGCAGGGCTTTTATTCCAGATACTTCCTAGTCCCCCAAAACGGACCGGTGGGTTCCGCCCCATTCTGGTTCTGCAAAACCTCAACTGGTTCCTGGTGCATGAAAAGTTCAAGATGGTCTTGTTGGGGATGCTTCTCCCATTCCTCCTACAAGATGCCTGGCTATGCTTCTTGGATCAAAAGGATTCATATGTGCATATTCCAATCCACGTACATCACAGACAGAATCTTTGGTTCATTTTCATTTCATTAGTACTGGGTGCTACCTTTCGGGCTGGCCACAGCCCCAGGTTCTTCACGAAGTGCCTGGTATTTGGGCCAACTTTCTTCGGACCCAGGGGGTCTTTGTCTTCCTGTACCTGGATGACTTGCTTTTAAAAAGCCCCATGCCAGCCAGTATACAGCAGTCCTCCAATCTCACTATTTAGCCTCGCGAAGGACTTTGCTTCATGATCAGCTATCCGAAGTCTCACCTTCAGCCGGTACAGCAACTAGAGTTCATCAAAGCCCTCTTCGATACCATTGGACGAGGGCTTTTCTGCTGGCAGACCGTCTGCAGCATCTCGAGGTGGTGGGCGCGTTACAGCGCTACACCACAGCTCATAAACTACTGAGAGCCCTCAGACATATGGCGGCCACAGTGCATGTCACCCCTCAGGCCTGCCTCTGCATGCAAGCTCAATGGACCCTGCAGACACAATGGCAGCAAGCCTCAGGCCACCTGCAGGACAGGATGGTGGTCACTGCACCACTCGCACAGTTCCTGAAGTGGTGGCTTGTGGTCGGAAACTTGCGTCAGGGCCTCCCATTCCAACCAGCAATGCTCTGCAGGCTGCTCACAACAAATGCCTCCAAGCTCAGCTGGGGCGTGCACCTGGATGGTCTCTGCACCCAGGGCCAGTGGTTCGAGAGCGAGAGCCTCCATCAGATCAACTTCCTTGAGCCCCAGACCATTGTAAATGGTCTCTGTGCCTTTCAGGTGCACCTGGAGAATCAGGTGGTCCTGATCCAGACGGATAACGAGTTGGCCATGTTCTATGTGAACAAGCAAGGGGGCATGGGCTCATACCTTCTGTGTTGGGAAGCTGTTCGCCTTTTGAGGTTTATCTTGCTTCATGGCATGGCTCTCAGGGCAACATAGTTAACCGGTGAGAGCAACGACCTAGTGGATCGCCTCAACCGGATTCTTCAACCACACAAGTGGTCCCTTAAGAGGGAGGTGGTGGACAGGATCTTCTGGAAGTGGGGCACTCCTCATGTGGACCTCTTCTCTATGGCACAGAATACTCGGGTAGCTCAGCTCTGTTCCCGACCAGCCAGCAATCGCCTGGCTCTGGATGCCTTCCTTGTCTACTGGGGAAAGGTCTCCTGTATGCCTACCCCCTGATTCTGCTCATTGCAAAGACCCTCCTGAAGCTCAAGGCCTTGAGGGGGTCCATAATTCTCATTGCTCCCTACTATCCTCAACAACTGTGTGGCTCCTGCTACTGCTGCAGCTCTCGCAGAGGGAACTTCTTCACCTGGGCTTTGATACAGACCTCATTTCTCTGGAGAACTGCTCCCTGTTGCATCCCAGAATCCACTCCCTGGTGCTCATGGCATGGATGCTGAGCAGATAGCCCTCGAGGGGCTTTCCCTCTCTGAAGGCGTTACATCTCTGAAGGCGTTACCGAGATTCTACTAGTGGTCCCGCAAGTAGTCAATGGGTAAGGCCTACGTGTTCGTTTGCCATCTGGTGTGCTGGTCGAGCTGTGGACCCCTTTCTAGGCTCAAGTCCAATACGGGTTCACTTCAGCACGATAGGAGCATTCCATCGTGACTACGAGGGGGAGCCTGTGTTGGCTCAACCTATGGTAGGCCGATTCATGTGGGGCTTGCTTCTTTCAAAGCCTCCAGTTAAGCCCCCTATGGTGCTTTGGGATCTGAACGTGGTCCTTGACCAGATCATTCAGGCTCCCCTTTGAGCTGCTGGGTACATATCTGCTGAAGTTCTTGACGTGGAAGGTCCTCTTCCTGGTGGCTGTCACATCAGCTCGGTGAGTGACTGAGCTCCAGGCTTTGGTCACACACCCTCCATACACTAGGTTCCACCAGAATTGGGTGGTGCTCCGCATGCACCCGTGTTTCTGCCGAAGGTGGTCTCTGCTTTCCACCTGAACCAGTCCATTGTCCTTCCCAAGATTTTTCCTCAGCCTCACATCAATCACAATGAGGCTACATTGCACATACTGGATTGCAAGCGTGCATTGTCCTCCTCCTTGGAGCAAAGGAAGGCGAACTGACAGTCCTCTCAGTTCGTCTCCTTTGACCCCAATAGGCTGTGCGTCACTATTTCAAAGCGTACACTATCCCCCTAGCTCGTCTATCACATTACCCATGCGTATTCCTTGGTTGGTCTGAGCCTGGAGGATGATGTCACAGCTCACAGTGTCAATGCAATGGCCACATCGGTGGCCAACCTCCATTCTGTCTCTGCAGAGGAGATCTGTAAGGCTGCAACATAATCATCGCTCCATATCTTTGCAACCCATTACTGTCTGGATGGGGATTCCCGACGGGACAGCAATTTTGGCTAGACCATGCTCCGGGCATCTCTTGAGGGTCAGCTCCTGCCCACCAGCCCTTCTACCCATCCAGGTTACCTGCTCAAAATTCCCTTGGTCGATATCGACTCTGGATAGTGCATCAGATGAACCACTTGACAGGACTGCCTCTCTGGTCTTCCTGGCTTCTCTAGTTCTTGATTCCCAGTTGGGCTATTCTTTCTCCTTGGAGTCCAGTAGCCTGGAGCTTGAGAGTCCCATATTTGAGGACTTATTTTCTGCTTGTTCAAGGAGAAAGCATAATTACTCACCTGTAGCAGGTGTTCTCTGTGAATAGCAGGAATAAGTCCTCACAGTTCTCCCATCTCCCTGGGAAGTTGCCTTTTGGCTCCTGCTATGTGATCATACTGGAGAATATGGCGCCGGGGAAGGCAAGCGCAAATGTGTGGCATGCCTCCCAAAAGCTTCCTTTTGAAGCTGGGGAGTGTTCTATGTGGGGCTCTGGTGACATCACCCATATGTAAGGACTTATTCATGCTATTCATGGAGAACACTTGTTACAGGTGAGTTACTGCGCTGTACTTCTGCTTGTCTGGACTGGTATTGCAGGAGAATCTGGAAGGTGAAATTTAATTTACTGATAATTTTCCTTTCCTTGAATCCTGCTAGATCAATCAAGGACCTATCTTATTTTAGGAGCTGCTGTATGCTTATTTGGAACAGTCTGTACTTGCAGAATTTGTGCTTCATGGTGGTAGTTTTGTTTGTTTAAACATTTTACCGCCTGTCCAAAATTTCTAAGCAGGTACAGGCTGCATATACTTCAGTTTGGTTCTTTATTAGTTGTCTAAGTCAGACTATTTTTAGTTTCTGACATTCTGGGGAGGACTGGCTAGCTGCTTTTCAGGGGTACCTAATATATGCTTTAAGAAAATGCTGGCGGGTACCCTTAGCTGCACCAGCCTCTGTACCAGTGATGTCACTGGAATTTTCTAGTCTTTCTCTATCATATGCTGACAGGAGACATAACTCATTTGTCTGGACTGGTGTAGCAAAATTCCAGAAAAGGAAATTATCAAGTAAAATTTCACCTCCCCTCTTCCCCCCCCCCCCCCCAAAAAAAAATTTGGTTGGTACAAATTAAGAAAAATCTGTAAGTTTAGGTTTTTGTGGTCATTTTGTCAACATAAATTTGTGCTTGAATTGGCCGCCACATGACTTGGTGAGCAATCTATCTGTACACTGCTCTTTGATGAACAAAATTGAGCCATTAGCATCTATAGTTGGTAAATATTGGTAACTGGTAGATTTGTAACATATCTGCTTCAGAGAACTTGCAAGCTATTCTTGAAAACAAGAAGGCTAAATGAATGTGAGGGTGTGGATAGAGCAAGAATAGAATTTGAATTTTCAGGCTCATCGCTCTGTGCTGTAATCACTGTACTTCACTGGCATCCTATAAGAGATTTCTTTTAATGTGCTTTCTGTGGACAACAGCAAGTATAATGCACCATGGAGCTCAGAATTATTACTTTGGGATCATCTCTGGGCAATATAATGGCCCTGTCTAATGTTACTACTTGTAAGAGTGGCTTCTGGCCCAATGCATTTTTATTGCATAGTAACTGAATGAGGAGTTTGGGGAAATGGGATTGTTTTAATTCTTGGCCTTTTCATACAGGCACCTGGGTGATCTGATTCATACAAAGTGGAGGTTTGCTTTGTAATTTTGCAATATAATGTAGTATTTAAATTGTTTTTGTCTTCCAGCTTGCTTTGTGCTTGTTTCATTTTGGAATTCTATTTTACAGAAAGTAAGAGGTAGTTCTATAGTACCTTGAGAAAGTATTTTTCCCCTTGGTTTTTGTCCTGTTTTGTCGCATTACATACAACCTGGAATGAAAATGGAGGTTCATTTGGATGTTGGACCTAATAAAATAGTCCAAATTGGTGAAGTGGAATGACAATAAAATACCTTGTGTATATATAGTAAAAAAAAAAAAAAAGTAAAAACTGAAAAGTTGAGTGCATATGTATTCATCCCTTTTTCTATGAAACCCCTAAATAAGATCTGGTCCAACCAATTAACCTCAGAAGTCACATAATAGTTGATTAGGGTCCACCTGTGTGCAATCAGTGTCGCATGATGCCTGTATAAATATACCTGTTCTGAAAGGCCTCTGACTCTGCAACACCACTAAGCAAGCAACATGAAGACCAAGGGGCACTCCAAACAGGTCAGAGATAAAGTTGTGGCGAAGTATAGATCAGGATTGGGTTATAAAAGAATACCCCAAATTCTGAATATCCCACGGAGCAACATTAAATCCATTATAAAAAAAATAGAAAGAATATGGCACCACTACAAACCTGACAAGAGAAGGCCGTCCACCAAAACTCACAGACCGGGCAAGGAGGGCATTAATCAGAGATGCTGCAAAGACACCAAGGATAACACTGAAGGAGCTGCAAAGATCCACAGTGGAGATGGGAGTTTCTGTCCATAGGACCACTTTGTGGCTTTTTTGAAGGGTGGCCAGAAAAAAGCCATTGCTTAAAGAAAGAAGTAAAAAAACACATTTGGAGTTTGCATAACAGCATGTGGTGGACTCCCCAAATACACAGAAGAAAGTTTTCTGATCAGATAAGACGAAATTGAACTTTTTTGGCCATCATGGGAAATGCCATGTATGGCGCAAATCTAACACTTCCCATCACCCCGAGAACACCATTCCCACAGTGAAACATGGTGGTGGCAGCATCATGCTGTGGGGATGTTTTTCATTGGCAGGGACAGGAAAACTGGTCAGAAATGAAGGAATGATGGATGGCAATAAATACAGGGCAGTTCTTGAGGAAAACCTGTTTGTCTGCCAGAGATTTGAGACTGGGATGAAGGTTCACCTTCCAGCAGGACAATGACCCTAAACATACTGCTAAAGCTAAATAAAGGGAAACATTTAAATGTCTTGGAATGACCTAGTCAAAGCCGAGACCTCAATCCAATTGAGAATCTGTGTCATTTACTTGAAGATTGCTGTACACTAACGCAACCCATCGTACTTGAAAGAGTTGGAGCAGTTTTGCCTTGAGGAATGGGTGAAAATCCCAGTGGCTACATGTGCTAAGCTAATAAAGACATACCCCAAGAGACTAGCAGCTGTAATTGTAGCAAAAGGTGGCTGTACAAAATATTGACTTTGGAGTGAAAGTACATATGCACACTCCTGATTTCATTTTTTTTGTCTTAATTATTGTTCCTGAGCGGGTGTCCAGTTTAGTCCTCTACATTCGGGTAGTGCACCTCCTCCTGCAGCAAGGAGACTGGACCAATCAACTCTTTAGTACTGTAGCCTGCTTACTGCTGGAACTCCCATCAGCCAGTGTGTCCAGTCTCCTTGCAGCAGGAGGTGGTGTGAGCCTGGAACTAGGCTCACTTCTATATTAGCTGTTTCTTTTCCTGTCCAGTTTGGTTTCTTTTTCCTTCTGTTTATTTCTTTGGTCTGTACTCCTTTAAAAAAAAAAAAAAAAAAAAATTGAATTGGGAGAGACACGGGGATTTCAGTGGTGGGGAGGCTGAACGGCACTGCTCTTCTCCCCCGGTTCCCTACCGGCAGTTCAGTTTCAGTATTCTGTGGTGATCGCTCCCCCAGGACTATTCGGGGCAGGATCTCTGTGCTCGCGGGCTGAACGAGTGATTGTTACCCTGAGCACGACGCCTGGCAGACCATCTGCGGTCCGGCGCTTCAACTGCCTTTCAGCGCACAGGCTCTCTGCTCTGCTTTGTTTCAGATTGAGCGGCAGTACGAGTCTGTTCCTTTGGCGCTTTACCTGGTAAGTGTCTCCTTTCCGGATTTAAAGGGGATTTTGGTCTTCGGTCCTTTGCCTTTCTTTTCTTTGTTTTTCGTTTGTTTTGGCGCTTTTTTTCTTTTTCTTCTTCAGCACGTCTCGATCGCGGTGGCCATTTTGGGCTGGCAGTTTTTGGCGGTAAAGCACGTTACAGGCTGTCCATCGTGTTGCTTTAGCGGCGTTTTGCTTCCTGATTTAGTTGGACCCCTAGTTTGGGCTTGTTTTGCAGTAGGGCTTCAAAAAAAAAAAAAAGCGCAAATCAGATATAAAACCGGGACACTTCTGCCCCGTGGTTTCAGCGCTTTGGCTGGTCGGGGTTGGGATCACTGATTTGAGCCTTGGTTGTCCCAGTGTGCGCTGCCCTTCTCAGTGTGTCTTTTTCTGGGCCGCCAAGAGGGTTTGCTATATTTCATGTCTGCCAAACCGCAGTGTGTGGTCTGCGGTTCGCGTCGACGGTCCGTGTCTGCGTCTGGTTTCTGCGCAAGCTGCGCTACAGACTCCTCTGTGATGGATCATCAGGGGGAAGGCTGTTCTCAGGCAGAGCACTTGGACTCTGTGTTGTTGGCGGGCAGTGACGTTTCTCCAGCGTCTCTGTTGCTGCCTGTTCCTCCTGGCTCTCATGGTTCCGGGGTTTCTGTAGATCCAGGTGAAGCTTCTTCTGCCCTGACGCATTTCTCTCCGGATTTCGTGCTGATTATGCATCAGGCGTTCAAATTGGGGCAGTTGGGCAAATGGCCTGAGTCCTCCCCCTCAGCTCCTGTGTCTCTGCCGGCTGCCTCGGTGCGGCCGGCACCGGCCTCCAAGTCGGCTAAGAGGTCGCGTTCTACGGACTTCGTACAAGAGGATTTTGAGGGACCCAACCTCGACGTGGATGCTGATCTTGAGGGCAGTGTAGATGACCTTGAAAAAGGGGAAATTCCTGACCCTGAAGATCAGGCTAGGATTGTTTGGGTGTTTCGTAGGGAGGAATTGGTTCCTCTTATTACAGAAGCACTTCAGACGCTCAATCTATCGGCGCCGGCTCCGGGTGAGGCAGATGCGTTGGAGGATCCTCTTATTCAGGCGGTTCGGGATTCTCAAGTGGTGTTTCCCATACACAGGGTTGTAGCTCAGATGATACAGACCGAGTGGGACCATCCTGACGCTGGCTTGAAGGGGATCCGGACGATGCGTCTCTATCCTTTGGCGGATGCAGATAAAGAGAGGTTTAAGTCGCCTCGGGTTGACGCGGCAGTATCTGCAGTGACGAAGAAGACCACAATCCCGGTGGAAGGGAGTGCGGCTTTGAAGGATATTCAGGACAAGAAAGTTGACGGTTTGTTGAAACAGGTATTCGAGACCAATGCCTTGTCACTTCAGGCTTCTATCTGTGCGGCCTGGATAGCTAGAGCCTCTTTGCGATGGGCTCAGCACTTGCGTCAGAGTTCTTCCTTAGATCAGCAAGCGTTGCTCGAGGTCACGCGCTTGGAGTCGGGTTCCGCTTACCTGGCGGATGTCCATTATGATTTGATCCGTACGATGGCGAATAGTATGGCTTCGTTGGTGGTTGCACGCAGATCTATTTGGTTGCGTAACTGGGCGGCCGATCCTTCTTCCAAGTCTCGTCTCAGCAAGCTTCCCTTTAAGGGCCAGTTGCTGTTCGGCGACGACTTGGATAAGTTGGTAAAGGACTTGGGGGAGTCTAAGGGCGGAAGGCTACCGGAGGATAAGCCCAAGTCGGTTAGAGGCTTCCCAGCATTTCGGGGTCCGTTTTGAGATTTTAGGAGGTTTCGGTCGACCCGCCTCTGGAATTCCCAGCGAGGCAGGTTTATGTCTAGGTCTCAGTCCTTTCGTGGTTTCCGGGGCGCTGGCAGAGGATTTTCGGTCACTTCCTCAGGTGCGTCCTCCTCCTTTAGTCGCAAACCGCAATGAGATGAGGCGGGCTCCGGAGGGAGTTCAAGTTATCAGCGGTCGTCTTCGGAACTTTCTTCCCTCTTGGGCCCATATTACTATGGACCGGTGGGTTCTCGACATTGTCAGGGACGGTTATGCGTTAGAATTTGCCGTCCCGCCGAGAGATTCCTTCGTTCTGTCTCCCTGCAAGGGGTCGCAGAAGACACTTGCCATTCGTGTTACTTTGGAGCGTCTCCTGGTGCTGGGTGCCGTCGTTCCTGTTCCTGCGGGCGAGCATGGTCTCAGTTGTTACTCCATTTATTTCGTGGTGCCAAAGGAGGACGGCTCCTTGCGTCCTATTCTCGATCTCAAGGGCGTGAACCGCTGTCTAAGGGTTCCTCATTTCAGGATGGAGACTCTCCGCTCTGTCATCGTCGCAGTGCGGCAGGGAGAGTATTTGACTTCTCTGGACCTCTCCGAGGCTTATCTGCATATTCCTATCTGGCCCGCACATCAGCAATTTCTCCGATTCGCTTTTACCTGGGGTCACTTTCAGTTCCAAGCACTGCCGTTCGGCCAGGCCACAGCGCCTCGTATTTTCACCAAGGTGATGGTGGTAGTCGCGGCGGCCTTGCGCAGAGACGGTGTTCTGGTCCACCTCTATCTCGACGATTGGTTGATAAGAGCAAAGTCAGCGGAGGAGAGCTTGCAGGCCACAGACAAGGTCGTACGTCTCCTACAGAGTCTCAGCTGGGTGATCAATGTGCAAAAGAGCCATCTGGTGCCCACTCAACATCTCGAATATCTGGGTGTTTGCTTCGATACGTCAGCGGGGGTGGTTTCTCTGCCAGAGCGCCGAGCACAAGGCTTGCGTCAGCTGGTGCGTCTTTTCCTGGCGAACCCCGCTCCGTCGGCCTGGTGGTATCTCCGAGTATTGGGGACCATGGCGTCGACTCTGGAAGTGGTTCCGTGGGCCCGGTTCCATATGCAGCCGCTCCAGCGTGCTCTGTTACGTCGTTGGTCCAATCAGTCGGATTCTCTCAATCGCCGGTTATTGTGTCCCAGCCGGGTTCGGATAGCGTTGCAGTGGTGGCTGTGCCCACAGTCTCTTCGGACGGGAGTTCAATTGGAACAACCAATCTGGTTACCGGTCATCACGGATGCGAGTCTCTCCGGCTGGGGAGCCCACTGTCAGGGACGCTTTGCTCAGGGAACGTGGTCTCCGCAGGAGGCTTTGTGGTCGATCAACCGTCTCGAGCTGCGGGTGGTGAGACTGGCGCTTCAAGCCTTCGAGTCGTCAGTACAGAGTCGAGCAGTTCGTGTTCTGTCGGACAGCGGTGGCGTACGTCAATCGGCAGGGCGGCACAGGAAGCGTTGCCCTGGAAGTCGAGGAGGATGCGCTGTTCGTTTGGGTGGAGCAGCGGCTCCTGGCCATTTCGGCAGCGCATATCGCCGGAACAGAAAATGTAACGGCGGATTTTCTGAGTCGTGTGCGCGTAGACGCCGGCGAGTGGGAGTTGCACCCGCAGATTTTTGCTCAAATAGTTCGCCGGTGGGGTCCGCCCATAATGGATCTCATGTCAACTTTCCGGTCGGCCAAGACGGGTCGTTTCTTCAGCAGGAGGCGAGAGTGCATGTCAGAGGGCATCGATGCGCTCCTCCAACTGTGGCCCGAGTTCGAGCTTCTGTATGTCTTCCCGCCGTGGGCTCTGATCGGAAGGGTAGTTCAACGCATCGAAGCCCACCGCGGAAAGGTCTTGTTGGTGGCACCGGATTGGCCCCGCCGGCCTTGGTACGCGGATCTGGTACGGTTGCTCGATGGCGTGCCTTGGCGGTTTCCTCCTCTGGTGGATCTTCTAGTGCAGGGGCCTCTACGCATGCCTCAGGTGGATCGGTTCTCGCTTACGGTATGGCCATTGAAAGGGCTCGGTTGAGAAAGAAAGGGTATTCCCCGGCGGTTATTTCCACTCTGCTGCGCGTGCGGAAGTCTTCTACATCCCTTACTTATGTTCGTGTTTGGCGGATCTTTGAAGATTGGTGTTCCCGGCATGCCGTCCGGGCCGCAACTTCGTCAGTAGCGGTCATTCTTAGTTTTTTGCAGGACGGTTTTGATAAGGGCCTGGCCGCGAGTTCTTTGAAGGTTCAGGTTGCGGCTCTGGCGTGCTATCGGGGCAAGATTCAGGACGTCCCTCTTGCGACGCATGTGGACATTTGGCGGTTTCTGAAGGCTCTGTTCCAGTTACGCCCCTCTCGCAGGGTTATGTTACCGCCCTGGGATTTGAACCTGGTGCTGCAGGCGTTGGTTCGGGAGCCTTTTGAACCCCTCCGCCATGCCTCTCTTAAGGACTTGACGTTGAAGACGGTCTTTCTCGTGGCCGTTTGCTCGGCGCGTCGTATCTCCGAACTTCAGGCGCTCTCGTGTAGAGCTCCCTTTTTATCCTTTCTTCCAGATGGGGTGATTTTGAGGACAGTTCCCTCCTTTCTGCCTAAAGTAGTTTCCCCTTTTCACGTGAATCAATCAGTGGTGCTACCAGTTTTTTCTCCAGGGGAGTCTACGAAGTCCGATGCCGCCCTCCATAAGCTAGATGTGCGTCGGGCTCTGCGTGAGTATTTGAAGGTGTCCACGGCCTTCCGGAAGTCGGATCGCTTGTTCGTGCTGTTTGGTGGAGCGCGAAAGGGGGAAGCGGCGGCGAAGGCCTCCATTTCTCGGTGGATTAAGGAAGCTATTGCGTCGGCCTATCTTCTGCAGGGGAAAGCTGTTCCCGTGGGATTGCGAGCTCATTCCACTAGAGCACAAGCCACGTCTTGGGCTGAGCGCAGTCTGGTTCCGCCGCTGGAGATTTGCAGGGCAGCAACGTGGTCCTCTCTCCATGCCTTTAGTAAACATTACCTTTTGGATGTGGCGGCGGCTCGGGATACTAGTTTTGGGTCGGCGGTTCTGCGCGCCGCGAGCCATGTTCCCCCCCACTGTTAACTGCTCTGGTACATCCCGGATGTAGAGGACTAAACTGGACACCCGCTCAGGAAATAGAAATTACACTTACCTGGTAATTGAAGTTCCTGGAGGGTCCCCAGTTTAGTCCTCATTCCCGCCCGATTTTGCTATGTCTACTGTGTCTGGGCGGCGCGCTATATCCGTTCTAGGATTCTGTCAGTGGCTTTTCGCTTTTTGCCAAGAGTACCATCATAGAGAACTTAAAAAAAACAAAAAAAACAAAAACAGAAGCACCACCCTTGGGTTACTGTCCCGTGGGTTTTCGTTCCTTCAAGTTGGATTTCGGTATTGTTCTTCATCTGCTTCTGTGCTGCCTGTTGGTTTTCGGGACCGGGAACAGAGGCAAGGTGCAGAGTTTCAGATCTCTCGTTTGGGGAGGGGGTCATGTAACTCATTTCGGGGTATTTTTATGGTTCTTTACCTTTTTCTTTAATCTGTTCTTTCTTGAGTCTGCTTTGTTACTAGTTCACTGGAGGGCTGATGGGAGTTCCAGCAGTAAGCAGGCTACAGTACTAAAGAGTTGATTGGTCCAGTCTCCTTGCTGCAGGAGGAGGTGCACTACCCGGATGTAGAGGACTAAACTGGACCCTCCAGGAACTTCAATTACCAGGTAAGTGTAATTTCTATTTTGTGTCACAATAAAGGATATTTTGCATCTTCAAAGTCGTAGGCATGTTGTGTATATCACATGGTGCTAACCCCCAAAACTCCATTTTAATTTCAGGTTGTAATGCGACAAAACAGGACAAACACAGAGGGGATGAATTTTTATTTATTTATTTATTTACAGTCTCTTATATACCGCACTATTCAGCATCAGCGCGGTTCACATGGAACAAAATGCTCAGTACATTTAACACGTATGAGTTTACAGGTAACAGGGTATAAATAACTTGGATAACCGGGGTAACTATTTACAAAACATACTACATGGAATCATATATACAGAAGATAAATACTTTATCTCCAGGAACAAGCAGGAATGTAGTCTTCACATATGGGTATCGTCGGTACCAATGGAGCCTGCGCGGGAATGCTTCCCAGCGTCCAATAGGAAAACTTTTGGGAGCATCCCACAGCGCCTGCGTGCTGCCTTCCCGCCTTTCCCAACTGTCCCTCTCCAGTTCTTTGTTTTCCGCGGAGCTGACAGGTCGCACATCCTGTCACCGCAGAAAATTTCCCTTCTTCTTTTTTGTGGTCGTGTCTGCCTTCCCTCAACGCTATACCGGTACTGCCGGTTCTTCTTTTCTTTTTTCTTAAAACCCCCCCCCACAAAACTTTATTTCTGGAGGCTTTCTCCAGTAATTTTCTTTTCGGGTGCCACGTGCCATTTTGGGCACTAGGCCCAATTTTTTCCTTCAAAATGGAAAAACCCGCTTCGTGTTTTAAAAAGTGTTCTAAGTGTGGCAGTACCATCTCCGTCACCGACACCCATGAGTGATGCCTCAAATGTTTACATCCTGACCACTCTATTTCGGAGTGTGTTGCCTGTGGGATGATGTCTAAAAATGGGCCGGCAAAACCCAGCTGCTAAACTTAGCACCCTTTTTCCCTCCGATGCAGCCTCCGTGGCATCAACGTCTTCCAGGGCTTCATCTTCCTCCCATGGATCTCAGGTAACTAAACATAAATATAGCCGGTCCTCAAAGGGTAGATCTCCTTCTACACATCGAGATGCCTCTGGCGTTGCCCTTGAGGGACTTTCACCGGCAAAATTGCCCCAGCGGGAGGCTTCAGCTTCCAAAGCACTTACAGGGCTCCAGGATGTTCTCGAGGCTTCAACCTCAGCAGAACTACTGGTGCCATGCTCTGGGGTTCTGGCCGCTTCATCCGGCACCGATAACCAAGCATCGGCAGCGTCAATAGACCAGAGATTCTTGGCTATTGAACGCAGTCTGGCGGTTCTTCTCACGGCCTCGATGCCCCTGAAACCGCTTCAGACAATTCAACCGGTACCAGCACCGACTGCATTGACATCGGCATGTATTCTACTGGGACCAAGTCATGCTTCTCTATCCGGCATCGACAAGTCGGTACTGGACCACTCCGATGCCGACTTCGATCGGTACCGGTACCGTGCCTTGCATGATCACCCAGATCGGAGATACTTTGAATCCTTAGATGAGTCTGAAGACTCTGAAAACTCTACTGATACCAGAGTACTTCTTCCTGAGGAATCCTCTTCTCCTTAGCGTAGGATGTCTCCACCAGAGGATATGTCCTTTCAGGATTTTATTCGAGATGTGGCCCGAGGTCTTTCCAGCACAGTGGCTCCTGAAAAAGAGCCTAGGGCAAAGGAATTAGAAATCCTACAATACCCTAAAGCGCCCAAGGAGGCAGCTACCTTACCTATTCATGAGATCTTGCATGATCTTATGTTAAGGATGTGGGAAACACCTCTGACCACATCTCCTCACTCTCGAAGACTCGACACCATGCATCGAGTTCCTCCTTGTCCTGGGTTTCAGAAGACTCAATAACCACACCATTCTATGGTGGTGGAATCAGCCATGAGACAGATGAAGAGTGCAAAAAGGCATGCATCTAATCCTCCAGGACATGAGTGTAGGACTCTTGACGCCTTTGGACGTCGATCCTTCCAGGCTTCCAGGCTTTCTGCTAGGATCAGTTCCATATCTTGTATATGGGAATGTTAGTTAAGGAGGTCACAGGAGACTTAGAGCTTATGAGCCCTCTCCTTCCTGATGATAAAAGGCAGCATTATGTTTCTCTTGTTAAACATGCTCAGGATGTTTCCAAGTTTGTGAATCGTGCAGCCTTTTACTGCTTTGCATGAATAAGCAGAACCTCTGCTATTGCCATAGGTGCATGTAGAATTACCTGGCTCCAGGCATCCGACTTGGAAATGTGGGTACAGGACAAACTGGGGAATATACCTTGCACAAGAGAGAATCTCTTTGGCAAGAATTGACAGGAAAAAGCTAATGAGAGAGATGCTGACAATATCGCTTTGGATAGATTGTCTAAATCTACAGCTGATCCTGCGAGGAAAAGATCCTCTAAGAAATCATTCTTCAGCAAGAAGAAAAGGTTTTATCCCTCCTATACCCAGCAGTCTGTTTAGGTCAGTCTGCCCAAAATGGACAGCACCAACAACCTAGGTAACGAAACCAAAAGTAGCTAAGCCTCAACCGGCTCAGCAGACTCAGCTTCCACAGGGTCTTTAACTCCTGTCTAGAGAACTTTGCCTTCCTGGCCCTGAACGGCCCAGAACCCTCCACCATCCCAGGAAGGTTATGTCATTTTGCCCCCAGATGGGGTCAGATAACAGCAGAAAATTGGACTCTGTCTATAGTAAGAGAGGGGTACAAGCTTCATTTCCTCATCATGCCCCCTTCTACAATGGTAAGACAGTTCAGTTCTTACACCTCTCTCAATAACCGGTTAGGTCAAGAAATCACTATGCTCCTTGCTCAAGGGGCAATAGAAGAGGTACCCATTCCTCAACGGGGTGCAGGGTTTTACTCTCCCTATTTCCTTATTCCAAAGAAAACAGGAGGACACAGACCCATTCTAGACCTCAGAGAATTGAACAAATTCCTGTTCAGAGAGAAGTTCAAAATGATTTCTCTAGGAACTCTGCTGCCATACCTTCAGAGTCAGGATTGGCTTTGTTCTCTAGATCGCAAGGATGCGTACACTCATGTTCTCATCCATCCAACTCACCGAAAGTTCCTTCGATTCCTGTTTCAAGGGAAGCACTACCAATACAAGGTTCTTCCTTTTGGCCTGGCCTCTGCACCAAGGGTGTTCACAAAATGCATGGCTGTGGTAGCAGCATTTTTCCGCACCCTGGGAATTAATTTTTTTTTTTTTTTTTTTTTTTTTATATTTATGCAATTTTCAAAATACAACAAGCACAACAACCTGTAAAGAAAAGGACCCTTGGGTCCACAAGTCCACCATTTTACAGACAAGATGGGTCACAAAACAAAGGGAAATTCGTAACTAGCAATTGTAAACAGGCAAAACGGATGCAAACGAGAGTGCATAGCACCCTAATCACAATTAAAGGACCACCTACACTGGGGGCCCAGCTAGAGGGGAAGAGGGGGAAAGAGCCAATGGATCCAGCCGCTTAGAATTAATAAAGGAGGCTAATTGGGATGGCTCAAAGAAAATATACCTGTTCCCAGATAACTTTACCAAACATTTACAAGGGAATCGTAAAAAAAATAAGCCCCCCAACTGAACAATCCCCGAGCGATACATAAGAAACTGCTTCCTCCTTCTCTGGGTTGCTCTCGAGACATCTCCTGGTAATTAATTAAGCTTCAGGTGAACAAGGTATATTAAACGTATTAGGTACAGTTTTATTGGTATAAATACCCATAGCAACCCCTAGTAAGTAAGAACTTAAAGATCTAGACATAAACTTAAAACTAAGATGCAGACTGCAGTCCAGCAGCGGGATGGGGGCTTTCCAGTCTTTTGCATTGAGTGTCACATGTATGATTTTCTCCCAGTTGGTGAGAGGTCTTACGTGTGCACTAGGTGCAAGGAGCTCTTTGCTCTCAGGGAACAAGTCCGTTCTCTAGAGGCTAAAGTAGCAGACTTGGAAAACATTAGACAGACAGAGAGGTACATAGACGAGACCTACAGGGATATAGTCCTGAAGTCCCACCTCCAGTCTGGCAGCACCCCTGTTGCCATGGAGGAGAGAGGTCACGTGACAGGAGAGCATCACCATGGTGTGGCAGGAAGTGATCCTGTAACTAGGACCTGTCCTCCAGGTGATGTAAAACCCTCTCGCACCGAGGACGTTTCTCCAGGGCCATGTGCCCATGAGGGAAGGGTTAGGACAGCCGTTATAGTTGGTGATTCGATCATTAGGCATGTAGATAGCTGGGTGGCTGGTGGACGTGAGGATCGCCTGGTAACATGCCTGCCTGGTGCGAAGGTAGCGGACCTCACGCGCCACCTAGATAAGGTCTTAGATAGTGCTGGGGAGGAGTCTGCTGTCTTGGTACATGTCGGTACCAATGACATAGGAAAATGTGGTAGGGAGGTTCTGGAGGCAAAATTTAGGCTTTTAGGTAGGAAGTTGAAATCCAGAACTTCCATGGTAGCATTCTCCGAAATGCTTCCTGTTCCACGCACAGGACCCTAAAGGCAGGCAGAGCTCTGGAGTCTCAATGCGTGGATGAGACAATGGTGCAGAGATGAGGGTTTTGGATTTGTTAGGAACTGGGGAACATTCTGGGGAAAGGAGGGGCTCTTCCGAAGGGATGGGCTTCACCTTAACCGGGATGGAACCAGGCTGCTGGCATTAACCTTTAAAAAGGAGAGAGAGCAGCTTTTAAACTAGATATTAGGGGAAAGCCGACAGTCGCCCAAGAGCGGATGGTTCGGAAGAATGTATCCTTGAAGGGATACTACCAAAAGCAGAGAGGTTACACAAAAGAGTAAAGTAGCCCAAATGCCCTCAAGTATGGAGCAGACAGAGCTTAAAGATCCCAATTTACCCATGTCTAACAATAGCCAAATTAACATGAATAAAATACATTCTCTAAAATGCTTGTATGCAAATGCTAGAAGTCTAAAGAATAAGATGGGAGAGTTAGAATATATAGCACTAAATAAAAGGTTAGATATGATTGGAATATCGGAGACATGGAGGAAGGAGGACAACCAGTGGGACACTGTGATACCTGGGTACAAACTATATCGTAATGATAGAGCTGATCAAATTGGTGGAGGGGTTGCGCTCTATGTTAGAGAGGGCATTGACTCAGAAAGGATTAAAGTTTTGCAGGAAACAAAATCTGCTGTAGAATCTATATGGATTGAAATTCCATATAAAAGGGGGAAGGCAATGACAGTGGGGGTGTACTATCGAGCACCTGGCCAGAATGACCAAATGGATGATGAAATGCTCAAAGAAATCAAGGAAGCTAACAAAAGTTACAGCGCAGTAATAATAATGGGTGATTTCAATTACCCCGGTATCGACTGGGTCAGTGTCATGTCAGGACATGCTAGGGAGATAAAGTTCCTAGATGAAATAAATGACTGCTTCTTGGAGCAGCTGGTTCATGAACCGACCAGAGGGGAAGCCATATTAGACCTAGTCCTTAGTGGAACCCCAGATCTAGTGCAAGAGATAAGGGTGTTGGGGCCACTTGGCAATAGTGATCATAGCATGATCGCCTTTGATTTAATTAGTGGAGGAGGGATAGTAAGGAAATCCACAGTACTACCTTTTAACTTTCGAAAGGGAGACTATGATAAAATGAGGAAAACAGTTAAGAAAAAACTAAAAGGAGCAGTTGCGAAGGTTAAAGACGTACAACAGGCTTGGGTGGTGTTGAAAAATACTATCTTGGAAGCCCAGACCAGCTGTATTCCACGCTTTAAGAAAAGTGGAAGGAAGTCCAAAAAACTGCTAGCATGGTTTAAAGGTGAGGTCAGAGAGGCTGTTGCCAAAAAAGCATCTTTCAGGAAATGGAAAAAAGAGCCAAACGACGAAACCTGGAAACAGCACAAGCACTGGCAAGTCAAATGCAAGGCATTGATAAGGCAGGCAAAAGAAGAATTTGAGAAGAAGCTTGCTGCGGAAGCAAAAACGCGAAGTAAAGACCTTTTCAAGTACATTCGTAGCAAAAAAACTGAGAGAGTCCGTTGGTCCATTAGATGATAAAGGGGTTAAAGGAGCACTAAGAGGCGACAAGGCGATAGCGGAGAGATTGAATAAATTCTTTGCTTCAGTCTTTACTGAGGAAGATGTAGGGATGTTACCCATGACTGAAGTGGTATTTAAAGGTGCGGAAGAATTGAAGGAAATATCGATACATCGGGAAGATGTATTACAACTATTAGATAAACTGAAGAGTAGCAAATCACCTGGGCCGGATGGTATACATCCAAGGGTGTTGAAAGAACTGAAATACGAGATTCTCCAGGACCAAGCAGGAAGTCAGTCCTCACATATGGGTGACGTCGGCGCCGACAGAGCCCTCGCGGAGCAATTTTCCCCAGCTTTCAAAGAAAGCCTTTGGGAATTGCAGCGCGCATGCGCGGTCCTCTTCCCACCCAAGGGTGCCATCCTGCTCAGTCTTCTTTTTTCCGCGGAGCCCTACAGACGTTGCCTGTGAATCCCCGCAGAAAAGTTGATTTTTTCTCTTTTTTCTTCGGTTCGACGCCGGTTCTTTTCCCGCCCGGACTCGAGACGTCGGTTGCGAGTCCGTTCCTTATTTTTCGGTTTTTTTGTCCTTCGTGACAGATTTCGCGCCTTTTTCCTTTTTCCCTGGCAGCCCAGTCATTCGACCTCGCAGGGGCCCTTTTTCCCCCGATGGCTGCCAGCGGCTTTAAAAAGTATGATCTCTGTAAGAAACTCATGTCTCTTACAGACACTCATGACTTCTGCCTCCGCTGCCTCGGCCCGGATCATGACTCTCTGATCTGTGTGCCTTGCGGCAAAATGTCCTCAAAAGCTTTGAGGAGTCGGCAGCACCAGCGGGAGCGTATCTTCTCTGGCTCCGGCCAGGCTCGGACCTCGTCGGAGGCTTCGACGTCTCGGGATGCTGGTCCTGAGCATCATCGAAGTTCCTCTGAAAGGGGGTCGCCTACCCGGGAACATCATCGGAAGAAGAAACCCGCGAGGGCGGGATCGGTGGACGCTCCTGGTTCCTCGAGGGCCAGGTCGCATAGCCCCGATTCCCGTCCCGGGTCCTCGGAGATGGAGAGGCCGTCAAAACATCCTCGACTCGAGGTGGACTTGCCTGCTCACGTGAGGGCCCGAGTCGGGGGCTGCTGGGTCTCCTGAGCTCGGACTCAGGTTGACGGCCTTGGAGAGCAGTCTGACTGCCTTTTTGGACCAGCAGCGGGTATTGATCGCTGGCCTCGCCGGCGCTTCTGCCCTGACCGCCGGGACGTCGACCTCCAAATCGACCCCGGAGACCGAGCCGATCCTCGAGTCCATGAGGGCTCGAGTCGATCCTCGGTCGAGGTCTCCTTCGGCCTCCCATTCGGGACCGAGGTCGTCGACGCCGACTCCATCGGCGTCGGAGCGGATAGCATCGGTTCCCGCCCGACCGGAGCCGATCGACGACTCCTCCGAGGAGTCGGCCTGGGAATCTGAGGACGAAGAGTCACCTGGTTCCTTTCGGACTCGGTGTATTCCTTCGGACTCCCCCGAGTCCGAACCTCGGAGACGGTCCCCCCCGGAGGATACCTGGTTCTCGGACTTCGTGAGGGATATGGCCAAGGCCTTGGCCTTCCCTGCGGATCCCGAGGAGGAGCCTCGAGTCGAAGAACTCGATGCCCTCCAATATGACTCTGCCCCGAAGGAGGCCTTTATTGTACCGGTTCCTCCGATGCTGGAACGACTTCTCTTCCGCATGTGGGAGAGCCCGGCGTCGTCGCCGGTGTTAAGCAAGCGGGTCGATTCCATTTATCGAGTCCGCAAGAGCCCCGGCTTCCAGAAGGCACAACTACCGCACCATTCCATGGTGGTGGAATCGGCCATGCATAGACTAAAGAGTCAAAAAATGCACTCCTCGGTGCCCCCTGGTAGGGAAGCCCGAAGCCTGGATGCCCTCGGTAGGAAGTGCTTCCAGGGCTCTATGCTTGCTTGTCGAGTCCAGACCTACCAGCTCTCCATGGGCATGTATCTGCGAGACCTGGCTAAGGAAATAGCCGAGTTCTCTGTTGGTCTCTCCGACGAACCTTTGCAGAGGTTCCAATCCTTGTCTACTGGTATTCGGGAGTGCTCCAAGTTTATCTCTCGGGCAGCCTACGATGGTTTTGAGGCGTCGGCTCGAGTAACTGCGGCCGGCATCGGTGGACGCCGCCAGGCTTGGCTTCAGACGTCCGACCTCGAGCCCTGGGTACAGGACAAGTTGGTCGATGTCCCCTGCCGAAGTGATAACCTCTTTGGCAAGCCCATGGATGAGAAGGCTGCACAAATCGAGACGGAGACTCTCACCAGGACTCGTCTCTCGAGGAAGACCTCTGCCCCTTCTCAAAAGAAGAAGGCCTCGGGGAAAAAGCCCTTTTACCCGAGGAAAGGTGCTGCCTATAAATACTACCCTCAATATCCGACCTCTGTGGCTCCCCCACAGGGAAAGCAGGCCAAGGGACGGGGTAATGGGTCCCGTAGGCAGCAAGCCCCCAAGCCTGCACCACCAGCCCCTGCTCAGCAGGGTGGGGGTTTTTGACTTCCTCAGCATAGCCTCTCCCCCTCAGCTGGTTTCTCTCAGCACAGGAGGACGGCTGGTCCACTTTGCCCAAAGGTGGTCCGCCATCACCACAGATACCTGGGTACTTCACATAGTTCAGAAGGGTTATCTTCTTCACTTTCACCAGGTACCTCCCTCCTACTTTCCAGGGGAGCCTCCCAGACTGCCTTTGCACAGGGACTTACTACTTCAGGAGTTAGCAAGTCTTGTTCAGGAACAAGCCGTGGAACCAGTGCCCCACCACCTGAAGGGCCAGGGGTTTTACTCCAGGTACTTCCTGATTCCAAAAAGAACAGGAGGCCTCAGGCCCATCCTGGACTTGCGAAACCTCAACAAGTTCCTTGCAAAGGAAAAGTTCAAGATGCTTACCCTTGGAATTCTGCTGCCCTACCTCCAGCAGGGAGACTGGCTATGCTCCTTGGATCTGAAAGATGCATCTACTCATATCCTCATTCATCCGGACCACAGGCAATATCTCAGATTTGTTGTAGGAGGAAATCATTACCAGTACAGGGTACTACCCTTTGGCCTATCCTCCGCACCCAGGGTGTTCACCAAGTGCCTCGCTGTGGTGGCTGCTTATCTGAGACTTCAAGGTCTGTTTGTGTTCCCATACCTGGACAACTGGCTCATCAAAGCCCAGTCTTCCCGAGAGGCCACTCACGCCACTCAGCGCACTGTGGCCCTGCTCAAACACTTGGGGTTTGTCATAAACTTCGCAAAGTCCACTTTGCTCCCCTCTCAAAATCTCGAGTTCATCGGCACCTGGTTGGACACGCTTCAGGCGCGGGCCTTCCTCCCTCTGGACAGGGCCAGGCGGCTCATGGACCTCGCCGGCCACTTTCTCAGCAATGCGCTGGTCCCGGCCAGACATTTTCTGCGACTACTCGGCCATATGGCTTCCACGGTCCATGTGACACCCAATGCCCGACTGAACATGCGTCCTGCTCAGTGGTGCCTTCGCAATCAATGGCATCAGGCCACGGGGAGCCTAGCGGACTCCGTGCAGATCTCCGACCAGCTGGTCTCTTCTCTACAATGGTGGCTTCATCTGCCCAACCTAGTCCTAGGAGTGTCTTTTCAGCCCCCTACGCATTCTCACGTCCTGGCGACCGATGCTTCTCTCCTAGGTTGGGGTGCACATTGCCAGGAGACCTGTACTCAAGACCTCTGGACTCCTTGGGAGTCTGCTCAACAGATAAACTTCCTAGAGCTCAGAGCCATCCGCCTAGCGCTCAAAGCATTCTCTCACCTGGTTTCTCACCAGTCGGTGATGATACAGACGGACAATCAGGTTGCCATGTTCTACGTGAACAAACAAGGCGGAACAGGCTCCTTCCTTCTCTGTCAGGAGGCACAGAAACTATGCTCTTGGGCTGTCCACCACGGCATCGTCCTCAAGGCTGTCTATCTCCCAGGTCAAGAAAATTACCTGGCCGACAAGCTCAGCAGGATCCTTCAGCCACACGAGTGGAGGTTGGACCCGCTGGTGGTTCAGCGGATCTTTCTCAAGTGGGGCCTCCCCACCATGGATCTGTTTGCCAGTCCTCTAAACCGGCAGCTGCCCAGATTCTGCTCACGACAGCCGCATCCTCTTCGGGTAGCGTCGGATGCTTTTCTAATTCCATGGTCCACCGGCCTCTTGTATGCCTTTCCTCCCATGCCACTGGTGTCTCGGACGCTCTTCAAGGTTCTCAGAGAAAAAGCATCGCTGATCCTAGTGGCTCCCCAGTGGCCGAGACAACCTTGGTTCCCGCTTCTGATGCAGCTAGCGGTAGACACTCCTCTTCCACTGGGATTTCAGCCTGATCTCCTGTCGCAGGATCAGGGGACTCTCCTACACCCCAATCTCCGGTCCCTTCATCTGATGGCCTGGCTGCTGAAAGGGTAGTCCTTGCTCCTCTGCAGCTACCTCCAGATGTGGAGGAGGTCGTCTTGGCCTCCAGGAGGCCCTCCACCAGAAAGGCCTATGCTCTCAAGTGGCGTTGGTTCTCCGCCTGGTGCACTCGGCAGTCTCAAGATCCTTTCTCCTGTTCAGCATCAGTGGTCTTGCAGTACTTGCTCTCTCTCTCCAACCTTGGACTTAAGTCCAACTCGGTAAAGGTCCACCTCAGTGCTCTTTCTGCGCATCACATGCCGGTGGATGGTAGACCTCTTTCCAGCCACCCTCTGGTGGCTCGTTTTCTCAGAGGCCTCCTTCTCCTTAAGCCACCTTTGCGCCCGCCAGCCCCGGACTGGGACCTTAATGTGGTGTTGCAGCGGATTACCTGTCCGCCTTTTGAGCCTATGGCTACCTGTCCACTACGTTTTCTTTCCTGGAAAACCTTGTTCTTGGTAGCCCTCACTTCTGCTAGACGCGTTAGTGAGCTGCAGGCCCTGGTTTCTGATCCTCCTTACACTAGGTTCTACAAGAACCGGGTAGTCCTACGGACTCACCCCAAATTTCTTCCCAAAGTGGTTTCCCCTTTTCACATCAACCAGGAGGTGGTACTTCCGACCTACTTTCCCAGGCCGCACTCCAGCCGAGCTGAAATGGTCCTGCATACCCTGGACTGTAGAAGGGCGTTGACCTTCTACCTTGACCGTACGCGGGAGCACCGAAAGGCTGTTCAGCTCTTCGTGTCTTATGACCCCAACAGGTTGGGGCTCCCTGTCTCCAAGCGTACTCTGTCCATCTGGATTGCGGACTGCATCGCTTGGGCTTACGAGGCTGCGGGCCTCGTGCTGGAAGGTAGAGTCACGGCTCATCGTGTTCGGGCGAAGGCTACGTCAGTAGCTTACCTCCGCTCTGTTCCATTGGCAGACATCTGCCGGGCCGCTACTTGGTCTTCAAGCCAGACTTTTGCAGCCCATTACTGCCTGGAGAGGGAGTCTCGCAGGAACAGTGCTTTCGGACAGGCAGTCCTCCGTAACCTCTTCGAGGTATAGGCAACTCCTACCCTCCGTCCCGGATGTTGGGCTACCGGTTGGAGACATATTCAGAGAAGATTCCTTCCTTCTGTGCTACTGACCTCGAGGGAGCTCATTTTTGTGCTTAGGGTCTCCGGTAGCCTTAAGCTTGGGAGTCCCATATGTGAGGACTGACTTCCTGCTTGGTCCTGGAGAAAGCGTAGTTACTCACCTGTAACAGGTGTTCTCCAGGAGCAGCAGGAATCAGTCCTCACAACCCTCCCTCCTCCCCTTGGAGTTGCAGTTATATGCTTTCGTTTTTGCTAATTTTTGCTGTCTTTTAGCTATGTCATCTGACTGAGCAAGATGGCACCCTTGGGCGGGAAGAGGACCGCGCATGCGCGCTGCAATTCCCAAAGGCTTTCTTTGAAAGCTGGGGAAAATTGCTCCGCGAGGGCTCCGTCGGCGCCGACGTCACCCATATGTGAGGACTGATTCCTGCTGCTCCTGGAGTACACCTGTTACAGGTGAGTAACTACACTTTACAGACCTGCTATTAGTAATCTGTGAAGTATCATTAAAATCATCTCTAATACCTGAAGATTGGAGGATCGCCAATGTAACACCAATTTTTAAAAAGGGTTCCAGGGGTGATCCGGGAAACTACAGACCGGTGAGCCTGACATCAGTACTGGGAAAAATGGTAGAAACCATCATAAAGAATAAAATTACTCAGCATGTAGATAGTCATGACCTAATTGGAGACAGCCAACATGGCTTTAGACAAGGAAGATCTTGTCTTACTGATCTGTTATGTTTCTTTGAAGGAGTGAATAATCAGGTGGACAAAGGTGAGTCGGTTGATATTGTGTATCTGGACTTTCAGAAAGCCTTTGACAAGGTCCCCTCATCAGAGACTTTTGGCAAAACTAAAGAGTCATGGGATAGGAGGCAGTGTACTATTGTGGTTCAGGAACTGGTTAAAAGACAGAAAGCAAAGGGTAGGGCTAAATGGCCAATTTTCCCAATGGAGAAAGGTGAATAGTGGTGTACCCCAGGGATCTGTGCTGGGTCCGCTGCTTTTTGACATATTCATAAATGACCTGGAAAGTGGAATAACAAGTGAGGTTATCAAATTTGCAGATGACACAAAACTATTTAAAGTTGTTAAAACCCAAGAGGATTGTGGAAAATTGCAAGAGGATCTTGATAAATTGGAAGACTGGGCATCAAAATGGCAGATGAAATTTAATGTGGACAAGTGCAAGGTTATGCACCTAGGGAAGAACAACCCAAACTATGGTTACACGATGCAAGGTTCCACATTAGGAACCACCACCCAGGAAAAAGATTTAGGCGTCATTGTGGATACCATGTTAAAACCCTCAGCCCAGTGTGCAGCGGCGGCCAAGAGAGCAAATAGAATGCTAGGTATGATAAGGAAAGGAATGGAAAATAAAACAAAAGATATTATAATGCCTCTATATCGTTCCATGGTGAGACCGCACCTTGAATATTGTGTGCAATTCTGGTCGCCGTATCTTAAAAAGGATATAGTGTTAGAAAAGGTTCAGAGAAGAGCCACCAAAATGGTAAAGGGGATGGAAGGATACTCCTATGAAGAAAGGCTAAAAAGGTTAGGGCTCTTTAACCTGGAAAAGAGACGGCTGAGGGGAGATATGATAGAAGTCTATAAATTAATGAACGGAGTGGAACGGGTAAACGTAGATCGTTTACCTTATCAGAATATAGAAAGACTAGGGGACATGCAATGAAGCTACAGGGTAAACTATTTAAGACTAATAAAAGAAAATATTTTTTCACTCAACGTGTAATCAAACTCTGGAATTTACCGGAGGATGTAGTAAAGGCTGTTAGTGTAGCTGGGTTTAAAAAAGGTTTGGACAAGTTCCTGGAGGAAAGGTCCATAAACCATTATTAAGAAGGGACCCAGGATATCAATGCTTGAACCAATACAAGCATTGTGGAACCTGTGTCCCTTGGGGAAACTGCTAGGTACGTATGACCTAGATTGGCCACTGTTGGAAACAGAATACTGGGCTTGATGGACCTTGGTCTGACCCATTATGGCATATCTTATGTTCTTATGGGAATATTCGTCTTCCCTTACTTAGACGACTGGCTCATTCGAACCTCTTCAGAGCCAGAGGCCAGGGTTGCTCTGTCTCGCACAATGCGCATCCTTCAGTATTTGGGACTTGTCATAAACTTCCCAAAGTCCAACCTTGTTCCCACTCAATCCCTAGAGTTTATAGGAGCGCTTCTGGATACCAGACAAACAAGGGCCTACCTTCCACAGCCCCGCTGCCTTTGCATTGTGCAGTTAGCTTCCCAAGCAGTGCAAAAACCTCACCTCACTGCTCAGGAAATGTTACAGTTGCTAGGCCAGATGGCATCCACCGTGCATGTGGTTCCTTATACTCGCCTCCATATGAGGGCAGCCCAGTGGACCCTATCCACTAAGTGGACTCAGGCATCAGATTGCCTGTCAGACAAAATAGCAAACTCAGATCGCCTTATTTTGTCCCTCCAATGGTGGCAGTCCATAAAAAGCCTTTTGGGTGGGGTCTCCTTTTCAGCAACCCCTATCCCAAGCCACTCTAACAACAGATGCTTCACAGGTGGGATGCGGAGTCCACTTGCCAGGCCTCTCGACCCAGGGTACCTGGACTCCACAGGAGACCTATCTCCATATCAATCTCCTAGAGCTCAGAGCAATCTTCCTTGCTCTTCGAGTATTTCACACCCAGCTCAGCTACAAGACAGTCCTAGTTCAAACGGACAATCAAGTAGCCATGTTCTATGTGTACAAGCAGGGCAGAACAGGCTCTCTGTCGCTGTGCAACAAAGCTTTGCGACTATGGGCCCTCGCCAGAGAGCATCAGATTCATCTCCTTGCGGTGTATCTTCCAGGCATTCAAAACTCTTGGGCAGACAGACTCAGTCGAGTTCTGCTTCCACACGAATGGTCTCTCCATGTAGACCAGGTGGCCAAAAGTTTTCAAATTTGGGGAACCCCGGACATAGACCTCTTTGCAAGTCCGCTGAATGCCAAACTTCCCCTTTTCTGTTCCAGAATTCCGGCTCGGGGTTGTCAGGCCAGGGATGCTTTCCTCCATTGGGGTCAGGACTTCCTGTATGCCTTTCCTCCCATTCCCCTAATTCCCAAAACCCTGTTCATGCTTCAGAGAGACAGAGGTCATATGATCCTCATAGCTCCACGTTGGCCACGGCAAATGTGGTACCCTCTGCTTTACATCTCTCTCAAGCTCCGCCTCTGGAGTTAGGATCTGCTCCAGATCTCTTTTCTCAAGAGGACGGGATGCTGTGGCATCCCAATCCCCAATCTCTGCATGTTGGGGCCTGGTTGCTAAAAGCCTAGAACTTGTCAGATGTCTGCCTGGGTGATAACCTTCACAATCTTGGCAAGTGCATATCTCTATATGATTTGCAAGGGATTGTGGGCAATGTAGTTCATTCAGACCAGACACAGCTGCTGACAATAATTTAGTTGTGCTCTTGGGTAAAGCCAATAAGATATTTATTTATGGGGTTATTTCTCCCAACACTGATATGCTTGGTAGCACATAAATCAGGTACTTGCTTTCAGTATCAACTTGGAAAAACAAAGTCAAAATCAGGAAAACAACAAATGAAAAGCCACAAAGCAAGAAACAAACTGTTCTTTTCAGGTTAACTACTGATTACTTCCCACATAGACTCAGAATTGATTCTCTCCTAGCTCACAAGCAATTAGGTAAGGCTTAATTGCTAGCAGTCACCAGCTGAAACCCCTTAGCTGGCTTGCCTTCCACTGTGTGGGTCAAATCCTGCTTCAGGAGCTTTTCTGAGTGGATTAAAGAACAAATTTGTATTTCTTTGTGATGGTTGCTGTACTTTATAACAGAAAGTTACCAACGGAGTTTAGATAGAGAGCAGTCCATATAAACACATTCTTCATCTGCAATTATTCCCCCATCTTCCACAAGCATAGGTTCAATATCATGGATTGGCACAGATGAATCTCTCAATGAAGCACTTTCAGGAGAATACTTGTTTCCCTGCTGTCTTTCAAGGTTATAGCTAGGGCATAGATCAGTGTTCATACCTGAGCTTCCATTGGTGTTAGAGTTCCTCTCTATATAGCCTGGCCAGTATGTAGTCCAGTTCTTATGTCCAGCCTTCCAATCCACATCCCTGGACACTGGATCTCTCTTCACATACCTTCTGGCACAGGTCTTAGGGTCCTTTCCACGTGCAGCCGTCTCCCTCACAGGTATCCTCTGGTGATTCCTAGCTCTGCAGCACCATTCCTCTGGCTTTCCCCAGTCCAATGGTGTATGCTGGCCCTTGGAATACCTCCCAGTATACGTACTGCTTTGGACTCTTCTAGACCTCTCAAAGGCTTTTCTCCTCTTTCTTCCAGAGGGTTTCTTTTTCTCTCTGTCCGTCCGGTTTGGCTTCTGCTTCTGATGATCCTTCAGATGAAACTGATGATCCTTCTCTGGATATCCAAGGTGATCATGAAGATGGTCATCTGTAGAATAAACTATACCTTTATTCTGCCTAGATGAGTGCTCTTCCCCAACACAGCGCAGCTGTGCTGAATCAGGCCCTGCCCTTTGAGATGAGTGCTTAGGGATTACCTCATAGCCCTCCTGATTGAACACATGTTTCCCCACTTCAGCTCCTCTAATGGCTGCTGGAAACCTGGTGCATTCTGGGACTGATAGTTTTTTATGGGAAAATTCTGTTTTCTTATTTCTACCAGAACTGACAGGTTGCTTGTTCAGAGTCACTTCACCTTTTCTATAGCTCCTTCCTGAGCTATGATAAGCTTCCTTATCACAAACTTCACGGTCTTAACCTTTCCCAGCAGGTAAAGGATATCCTTCATGCTTCCAGAAAACCTTTCACAAGACGCTCTTATGCATTTAAGTGGAAAAGGTTTACTATATTGTGCTCGCAGAAGGGTCTTAACCCTCTTGCGATACCTCTGGAATCATTACTGGAGTACCTTCTTCATTTATCAAATGCAGGGCTTAAGTCTAATTCAGTGAGAGTCCATTTGAGTGCTATTGCAGCTTCTTTCAAGCCTCTAAATGGACAACCTATTTCCTCTCATCCTCATAGCAAGATTTGTGAGAGGCCTTCTTTTAACGAAGCCTCCCATTAAGCCACCACCGGTGGCATGGGACTTGAATCTGGTACTTGACAGCTCATGAAACCGCCCTTTGAACCATTAGCCACAACCTCTTTGAAATTCCTTTCCTGGAAAGTTATCTTTCTCATTGCAATCACATCAGCACGTCGCGTCAGTGAATTGCAAGCCTTGGTGGCGGATCCTCCTTATACAAGTTTCCATCATGATAAGGTAGTCCTTAGGACTCATCCACACTTTATGCCAAAGGTAGTTTCGCCTTTTCATTTGAACCAAGCGGTTTACCTTCCTATATTCTTTCCGAGGCCTCACACCTCAAATGCAGAAAGTAATCTTCATACTTTGGACTGTAAAAGAGCTTTGGCCTTTTACTTGCAAAGGACACAGCAACACAGAAAATCCTCTCAACTCTTTGTTGCTTTTGATCCTAGTCATTTGAGGCTTCCAGTCTCCAAAAGGACGCTGTCCAGCTGCATTGCACAGTGTATATCTTTTGCCTATGAGAGTAAGAACCTTCCTCTTGAAGGCCATGTCACAGTTCACAATGTGAGAGCCACGGCATCCTCAATGGCTCTTCTTCACTTTGTGTCTATCGACGACATCTGTCGAGCAGCTACTTGGGCTTCGGTTCATACCTTCACAGCCCATTACTGCTTAGACAAGGACTCCCCGCCGGGATGCCTTGTTTGGTCAGGCTGTTCTTCAAGATCTGTTCCAGACTTAATCAACTCCTACCCACCATCCCTGGTAGGATGCCAGAGATCCGTGGGGGGGAAGTGGAGCCCTTTCACAGGAGCACACAACTTTCTGGGGCCATCTCCCTGGCATCTGCAGCTAGGGAGTCCCCATATGTGAAGACTACATTCCTGCTTATTCCTGGAGACAGCAGTTACTCACCTATAACAGGTGATCTCCGGGAACAGTAGGAATTTAGTCTTCACAACCCGCCCACCTCCCCTAGGAGTTGTATCTCTCTATCTCTCTCGCTTTCTCTCTTTCCCTCTCTCTTTTGTCTCAGCTATAAACTTAACTGGAGAGGGACAGTTGGGAAAGGCGGGAAGGCAGCACGCAGGCGCTGTGGGATGCTCCCAAAAGCTTTCCTATTGGACACTGGGGAGTGTTCCCGTGCAGGCTCCGTCGGTACCGACGATACCCATATGTGAAGACTAAATTCCTGCTGTTTCCAGAGATCACCTGTTACAGGTGAGTTATTATGCTTACAATGCACTGTAAAATCCAAAGGCTTGTTCTTTCTGTTTTTAAGTGTTCTCTAACTAATCTTACAGCACATCTTAATATTTTGTTTTGCTCATAGATAAGAAGTCGTTGAAAGAAAATAAAGATGTGCAAGCTGAAGTCACAAAGACCAGAGTATTGGAGACAGCAGTGGGAACAGAAGAACTCCACAGGAAATGTGCAACATCTCTCATTCTCTTTGAAGAGGTAAAGCCTTTGAAAGCTGGTATAGATATTGCAGAACTACTTTCGTTTTTATAAAAAGAATGTAATTGTGCTGATAATTCATACTTTCATAATGGCTTCTGGATGTCATAGTGCATTTCATTGTCTTAGGAACATTTCTTTGTGCAATGCACATGAATTGTAGATCTTAGTACATGCAGTGAAATAGGAAAGAATGTATGATTGTACCACTTATTAAAGAGAGAAAACATTGCAGACAGCATCCTTGGTTTACAATCGGGTGTACTGGACGGTGAGGCCACTTTTGGATGTTCATTTTTTTTTGTACCCAAAGTCACACTGATATTTTACTAGAGCTATGAAGGGAGTTTCTGAATTGTTTCCCTAATTTAAATTATATTGATCGTGCATCAAAAAATATTTCTTTTTTTTCTTTTTCATTTGTTGTAGGTTGATGTCATATTTGATGATGATTCAGGGTTTTTAAGTGCAATCAAGACACTTATGACAACTACAAAGAGGCCGGTCATTCTTACTACAAGTGGTAAGTAAGAGTATTCTGTAATAATAAAATGTAGAGGCAAAAATGCCACTGTGAACCTAGCTAAAGTGGTGGTTCTTTCATTCTGTTTTGCATAGATCCCACATTTAGTTTGATGTTTGATGGCTGCTTTGAAGAAATACATTTTAAAACACCTTCACTGGTATGTAATTGCTTTACTCCCACTGAAAATATATCTCTTATTTGGATTAGATAGGAAGAAATGCCTAGCACACAGGATTTTTTTTAGTAAAGAGCTTTTATCTTCTGGGGATTATGCCTTAAGACGCATTCTAGGATCTGGAATGTTATGGTTTGTATTTTCTTTATTCCTTTTTACTGTAGTGACATTAATATTAAGTTGATATGATTGCATTGTCTACAAACATTTCCATTGCTGTAATTTGTTTTGATTTTATGCTCTGCACAGAACTGTATGAAGTGGTAGTATATAAAAACAAGATGTAAATAAAAATTACTTGCCAATTCTAAAATACCTAATACCAATGATGGCATGTTTTTATTGCACAGTCATCTGAAAAACATTTACAGGACAGTGATGCCAACACTTGTGTCCTGGCCCAACCGCCCTTCTCATTTTCTCCCTTCTTTCTCTCTTCCAATTGGTTAGACCCTTGGCTCCAAGGTCCTTCTTTGTCCTCTGGCTGGCTAGTCACTTTGCTGCCTCTTCCCCCCACCCCCACCTCTCGATTGCACAGCTTTGCACGGAGTACAGTAGCAGGCACTTTTTGTGGAGTACATGTTTATGATGGCAAATAGCACTGCTTTGCTGCCAGAGCTACAGCAGCTGGTCCCCGACGGACAAATGCCATAGACAGCATTTTATTATGTGGGAACCGTTTCTTACATGTAGTTTTTCAAAGATCTGTGAGTAACAGCATTTTTAGAGAATAGTAACTATAGGAATGAGAGATACCAAAGTGATGTAGAGATTCTTTATCACAACTTGGCTTTAAGTCCCTCTCTCATGGATTTTTCCTACCTGCAGTGATCTCTTAAATGGCTATTTGTGCCTTCTGATTGTTTGCTGCAGAATCATAATGTTTCAGGAAATGCCACTTCAGATATCTTAAAAAGCTTAACACTTCAACACAACAGAGAGAACTGTGTGAACAAAATACATTTAGTTCTAGTTTATAATTGATAAGCTTTAGGACGTAGTACTTCTAAACATCCAGGCAAAGTCGAGGCATTTCTGAAGTAGGAGATTGCTTCACCTGAACTCACTAATATCCCATTTCTAATATAAAATAGAACATTAAATATGGTTTCCTTATCATCCACCAGACCAGTCCAGCCCCTCTACCAGCAGATGGAGAGCTCTGCCCTACAGTGCCCACCCAAGGGCTTTTGCCACCCTATGCAGTCTCACTATGTTGCCCCATGCTGTGCTATACCATTCTTCCCCTCCCCCCCCCCCCCATCTCCCTGCTGCTGCTTTTTTTTTTTTTTTTTTTTTTGAGTGGCAGCTTTCTGCAGCAACCTTTGCACTGAGGCAGGCTTTAAAGTGCCCGCACCCTGATCACCTGCCACCCCTGTCCCTAGCTCTTTTCTGTTTAAAATCAAAGGATGAGCAATAACTTCCCTATAGAGAGAGAACGAACCTATTCCAGAGGTAAGCAGGATGTCTGCATGGGAGCCTGTGGTAGCATTTTCTCCCTTTGGCAGTTGAGGCTCCTGAGCCATTGTGGGTGGATGTTTGAAAGAAAAGAATTGGGCTGTGCTGGGCGCTTGGAGTACCATGGGCTTTTTTGGTTATCAAGCAGGTGTGGTGTGGCCTTTGGGTCTAATTGGACTTTACCAGTTTGGTTGCAGCTAGGTACCAGCACTAGGAGCGCAGTGCAGAGTAGGGCTGAGCCGCGCAAGCTTCTTATCTCCGGGAGCAGCGTGGAGTATCATCCAGCCACATGAAATTGTCTGCACTGGGAGCATAGCATAGCATCCAGCTGCACAAGATAAGCCCAGCAATACAGGCTAGATTCTGGTGACAAAATGTGTTCAGTGCTAGCAGCGACAAAGGTGTTCTCCGGAAACAAGCAGGGAGTCAGTCCTCACATATGGATGATGTCAGCACTGACGGAGCCTGCACAGTAACTTCTCTCCAGCTTTCAAAGAAAGATGCACCACGCATGTGTGGTCCCTTTCCCGCCTAAGGGTGCCATCTTGCTTCATTCTCCTTTTTTCCCACAGAACCCATTGGACATGCATTTATTCCTCTCCCCCCCCTCCCTGGAAAAAAGTTGTGTTTTTGGTGGGGGGGTTGGGGGCTGCTTCCTTTTTTTCCTTTGTTCTCAAATCGATTCCTTCTCCGTTTGCGTACTGGTACTCTTCTTGCCTCCCAGGTCCACTCACCTCGGCGTCGTGGTTTTTCTCGGGTTTCCTTTTTTTCCCCTAGGGATTTTTTCTTTGTGCGTGGGGTTTTGCGCCCTTTCTGGTCGGGCCAAGAGAGTTTGACTTCACGAGGGCCGTATTCCCCTCCATGGCCTCAGTCAGTGGCTCCAAGATTTCGACCGTTATGCACATATAATGTCATGTACAGATCCGCATGATTTGTTACCTTCAGTGCCTCGGGACGGATCATGAAGCTTTGGCATGTGGTCTCTGCCAGCAGATGTCCCCCAAGGCCCTCTGAGGCATAAGAAGCAGCACGAGTCAATTTTTCATAAGACCGACTCGGTCTCGGAGTCGGCCGCAGGACTAGCAACCTCAAGGGCAGCCGCAGAGGCCTCGGCCTTACTTGGCAACCGTGCTCCCTCTGAGCTTTGAGGTCATGGGACATCGAGCCGGGGATCCCTCATCGAGGGATGACCCTTGAAAAGAAGGATGTTATTGGTGGCCTCGTCGGATAACACCACCTCAGAGCCCTCGATGCAAGGCTGAGGGTGATGGTCGGGAGCAGCCCTTGAAGCTACCTCAGCTAGAGAAAACTCCATCGGCATCTGGTGATCAGTCTTGGTTCTCTGAGGCTATCCTTATCAAGGACACCCCCTTGACGGTGCCAGCGCCGGGCCCGAGGTCCTTTGTGTCCGCACCGTTGATTGTGGAGCCTTCTGGCATCGAAGCTAGGATGGCGGCTTTGGAACGCAGCTTGTCTGCCTTCATAGACCAACAGCAGGCTCTGATGCCCCGTTCCTCCTGGTCATTACTCCTGACCACTGACCCCTCCACAGCAAGGGTGTCCCCGGAGGTGGAGCCAATCCTCAAGCTCCACCGATCTCAAGAAACACCTTGGCACCTTTGCCGGTCCCAATCCCGCCTGTTGCCAAGGGCCTCCCTGCACAGTGCTCCCAACTTGGAGTGTCGGGGCCCCTGGGTGAGCGTGAGCCAGAGGGCTGGAGGACCCTTGAGATCTCAGCTGACTGCAGATCAGATTGGGAGACCGAGGACAAGAAGTCCCCCAGACACTTGAATCCACAGAGATGTCCCCTCAGACCCTTCCCTACCCGAGGACCTAGCCTTCCTGGACTTTGTCTGGGATATGGTGAAGTCTCTTGTCTTCACTAATGAGTCTGAGGAGGAACCTCAGGTGGAGGACCTCGAGATCCTCCAGTATGAGGCTCCCCCTAAGGAGGCTGTCACTGTGCTCACCCCCTTCCCCCCTCCCCCTGTTCTGGAACGGCTGCTCTTCCATATGTGGGAGACCCCAGTCTCTGTTCCCATTGTGAGCAGGCAGCTGGACTCGATGTACCGAGTCTGCCAGAGCGCTGGTTTCCAAAAAGCTCAGCTGCCTCACAACTCCATGGTGGTGGAGTTGACCATGCATAGGCTTAAGAGCCAGAAAACGCACTCCTCGGGACCCCCGGGCAGGGAGGCCTATGCCAGGGATTCCCTGGGCAGGAAGTGCTTCCAGGGCTCTGCTCATCAACTGGATCCAGGCCTGCCAGCTCTACATGAGCATGTACTTGTGGGATCTGGCAAGAGAACTCACTGGGTTCTCAGTTGGTCTCTTCAAGGAGCCTCTTCAGCGCTTCTGGTCCCTGACCTCCACAGTCAAGAGTGCTCCAAATTTATGACTCGGGAGACTCGTGACGGCTTTGAGTCAGCAGCTAGAGTAGCTGCGGTGGGCATTAGTGCCCGCTACCAGGCCTGGCTACAGTCTTAACAACTTGCAACAGTGGGTGCAGGACAGGTTGGTATGTCCCTTGCCGGGGAGAGAACCTCTTCAGAAATTCCATGACTGACAAGGACGTCGAGCTGGAGTCTATGATTAGGACCAGGCTCTCCAAAAAGACCGCTGACCCTTCCTGAAGGAAGGCTTACGGAAACTACCCTGCCTTCCCAGCTCCCCAATAGGGCCAGCAGGTCAAGGGACTAGGGCATGGTCCTCATAAGCCCAAGACCCCCAAGCCCCAGACCACACCTCTGGCACAACCTGGAGGGGGCTTTTGACTCCTTGGGCATAGCCTCTCTTCCTACAGGAAGTCCTTCCCTGCAGCATATTTGGGGGTTGGGGGTCTTGTATTTTACACCGACCAGTGGTCCACCATCATCACCGATTCATGGGCCCTACAGGTGGTGAAGGAGGGTTGTCTCCACCTCAAACAGATGCCCCTGCCATTTTTTTTGGGAGAGCCCCCTATGACTCTCCTTCACCTGAGCCTGCTTCAGCAGGAACTCACAGGTCTTCTGGAAGACAGGGTGGTGGAATCCGTCCCCCTCCACTTCGGGGGCAAGGAGTTCTACTCCTGTTACTTTCTGGTTCCCAAAAGAACTGGAGGGTTTCAGGGTGGTGGAATCCGTCCCCCTCCACTTCGGGGGCAAGGAGTTCTACTCCTGTTACTTTCTGGTTCCCAAAAGAACTGGAGGGTTTCAGCCCATTCTAGACCTGCGCACATTATACGCACATCCTCATCCTTCATAGGCAGTACCTCAGCTTCATAGTAGGAGGCTGCCACTACCATAGTAACACATTATATGATGGCAGATAAAGACCAGCGCATGGTCCATCTAGCCTGCCCAGCAAGGTGGCAAGAGTAGGTGCACCTGCCGCTCCGTGTAGGTCACCCCTCCCCATGCCTTTGTTTAGGGGTGTACCCACTGCTCAGTGCAGGTCACCCCTATTTGTTGAGATATAAGAGATAGTTTAGTTAATTTTGATTTTATCCTGTTGCTGTAAAGGGAACCACCGTCTGTTCGATGTCATTTTGAATTCTGTCACTGTATTTGCTCCCACCACTTCCATCGGCAGGGCATTCCAAGCATCCACTACCCTTTCAGTGGAAAAAGTATTTCTCTGGGAACAAGCAGGAAGTCAGTCTTCACGTATAGGTGACGTTGACACCGATGGACCCCTCGTGGAAGTATCCCCTTAGATTTCAAAGAAATCCTTTGGGAGATGCCATCATGCATGCGTGGTCCCCTTCCCGCCCAAGACTGCCATCTTGCTCAGTCTCCTTTTTCTGCGGAGCCCTTCAGATGTTTTTCTGGCTTGTCCCCGGAAAAAGTTGATTTTTTTGAGTTTTATACCATCTAACTTCTCAACAAATAGGGGTGTCCTGCATGGAGCGGTGGGTTCACCCCTAAACAAAGACATGGGGAGGGGTGGCCTGCACAGAGTGGCACCTACTCCTGCCATCTTACTCCAGCCATCTTACTGGGCAGACTAGATGGACCATACTGGTCTTTATCTGCCGTCATTTACTATGTTACTATACTCTCCTCCGGTATCGCACCAGTACTCTTCCCGCCATCCGACCTCACTGCCTCAGCGTTGAGTTCGGGTCCCTCTTTTTTTTCTTTTCTTCATTGCGCTTTCACTCCTTTTTGCTCTGGCAGCCAGCGTGTTTTCGACCTTGCGGGGGTCCTTTTTTTTTTCCCCCATGGCTACCAGCGGGTTTAAGTGCAGGGTGCAGTTGTTACTCCATATATTTCGTGGTGCCCTAAAAGGAAGGGACATTTTGTCCGATCCTCAACCTCAAGCGGGTAAACCGATGCTTGCGGGTACAGCATTTTCATATGGAGACGTTGAGGTCTGTCATAGTGGCGGTAAGAAGTGGAGAGTTTCTAACTTCTCTCGATTTCATGGAAACTGTAAACGGGGGCGCTGGGCGTGAATGTCCACAGTCTTGGCAAAGGCAAAATACTATTATGACTTGCAAAGGATTGTGGGGAATGTAGTCCATTCATACCAGAATCAGCCGTTCACAAAATAATGAGTTGTGTTGCTCGAGTGTAAGCAAAGAAAAAATATATTTTATTCATGGGGTTAATTCTCCCACACAGATTTACTTGGTAACACAAAAGGATACTTGCTTTCAGTATTGTACTTAGGAAAAACAAATCATATCATCAGCAACTGAACTTCTTAAGCAATCAATCAAACAATAAAGACCTTGATGGAAAACAGAAAAGGTCTTTCTGAGGGCTCCTGCTAATACCTTTTAGCAGTGCTCCAAAAGCAAAAACAAAACCCAAAAGTAACCAAAAACTGTTCTTTTTTCAAGGATAACTTTCTTCTATTTTCACACACAAACAGTAGTTTCCTTTCAGAGCTCACGTGCAACTGTGCATGGCTTAATTACCAATAATTAGCCAGCTGCAAACCCCTTTGCTGGTTCACTTTCTCTACGTGGCTCAAATCCTACCCTAAAGCTTTCTTGTAAACTTTTCTGGGTAGATAAAAGAACAAGTTATATTTCCTTTTGATGGTTGTTGTATTTGTGAAAGTATTTTACCACAGCAGCCTAGACAGAGAGCAATCCATGTATTCATTCTGATCATTTAAAATATCTCCTCCTTCTTCAACTATCATAGAATCAATATCATGGTCTGGCTCAGAGGAATTCCTTAATGAAGCACTCTCAGGATAATATCTGTTTCCCTGCTGTCTTCCAGATGAAGAGCTAGGGCATAGATCAGAGTTCATACCTGAGCTTCCTTTACTGTTAGGTTTCCTCTCCAGATATCCTGGCCAATAAGTAGTCCAGCTTTTATGTCCAGCTTTCCAATCAAGATCCCTGGACACTGGGTCTCTCTTCACATACCTTCTTGCACTGGTCTTAGGGCCCCTTCCAAATGCAGCCGTCTCCCTCACAGGTGCCGTCCGGGAATTCCTGGCTCTGTAACCCCACTCCTCTGGCTTCCTCCAGTCCAATGGAGTATGCTTGCCTCTGGAATGACTCCCAACACACGTGCTGCTGTGAGCTCCTTCTTTAGACCTCCAAGATGTTTTCCTCTTCTTCCTTCCATGCTGCTGCTTCTTCTTGCTCTCTCTGTCCTTGAGCTCTGAGTTCCTCAACTGATTCTGTGTAGAATATGTTTTACTTTTAACTTGTTTAGAGGGATACTCCACCCTAGCACAGCTCAGCTGTGCTGAATCAAGCCCTGATGAGTGATTGGGGATTACCTCATAGCTCTCCTGATTGAACACACGTTTCCCCACTTCAGCTCTTCTAGAGGCTGTTTGAAACCTGGTGCATTCTGGGACTGGTGGTCTTTTATGAAAACATTCTGTTTTAGTATTTCTACCAGCTAAGACAGGTTGCTTGTTCAGAGCCAATTCACCTCTTTTATAGCTCCTTCCTGAACTATGATAAGCTTCCTTATCACAAAGCGTACCTGCACATTCCCATACGTACGGAACATCAGCAGTTCCTCTGTTTTGCTGTGCCAGTGGGGCATTTCAATTTCGGGCACTGCCGTTCGGGTTAGCAGTGGCGCCATGCACCTTTACAAAGGGTAATGGTGGTCGTGGTGGCAGCGCTATACAAGGAAGGCATGCTGGTGCATACATACTTGGACGACTGGTTGATCCCAGCAAAGTTCAGGGAAGAGAGCCTTCAGGTTATGGTTCTAGTGGTTCAGGAGCTACAGGATCTCGGATGGTTGATCAACGTGTGCAAGAGCCACTTATTCTCCAGGACCAAGCAGGAAGTCAGTCCTCACATATGGGTGACGTCGGCGCCGACGGAGCCCTCGCGGAGCAATTTTCCCCAGCTTTCAAAGAAAGCCTTTGGGAATTGCAGCGCGCATGCGCGGTCCCCTTCCCGCCCAAAGGTGCCATCTTGGCCAGTCTTCTTTTTTCCGCGGAGCCCTACAGACGCTGTCTACAAGTCACCGCTGAAAAGTTGATTTTCTTTATTTTAGTATTTTCTTCGGTTCGACGCCGGTCCCTTTTCCGTCCGGCCTCGCGACGCCGGTTGCGAGGCCTCCCCTTCTTTTCGGTTTTTCTGTCCTTAGTGACAAATTTGCGCTTTTTTCACTTTTCCCTGGCGGCACGAACGTTTGACCTCGCAGGGGCCCTTTTTCCCCCGATGGCCGCCAGTGGCTTTAAAAAGTGTGTTAAGTGTAAGAAACTTATGTCTCTTACTGACACACATGATTGCTGCCTCCGTTGCCTGGGCCCAGATCATGAAGAAATGATCTGTGGAGCCTGTGGCAAGATGTCCGCCAAATCCTTGCGGAGTCGGCAGCATCAGAGGGAGAGAATCTTCTCTGACCCCAGCCGTACCCAGACCTCGTCAGAAGCTTCGGTGTCCAGGGAATCTGGCTCTGAACACCGTCGGAGCTCCTCTGAGAGGGGTTCTCCTACCCGGGAGCATCATCGGAGGAAGAAACCCGCGAGGACGGCGTCGGTGGATGCTCCTGGCTCCGCGAGGGCCAGGTCGCATAGCCCCGATAGCCGTCCCGGGTCTTTGGAGCTGGAGCGGCCGTCCAAACAGCCTCGTCTGGAGATGGACTCGTCTGCTCACATAAGTCCTGTTGTCCTCGTGGACTCGCCTCCGAGGGGTCTGACGTCGGGCCCGACGCCGTCGGGGCCCGAGTCGGGGGCTGCTGGGTCTCCTGAGTTCGGACTAAGGTTGATGGCCTTGGAGAGCAGCCTGGCTGCCTTCATGGACCAGCAGCGGGCATTGATCGCTGGCCTCGCTGGCGCTTCTGCCCTGACCGCCGGGACGTCGACGTCTAAGTCGACCCCGGAGACCGAGCCGATCCTCGAGTCCATGCGGGCTCGAGTCGATCCTCGGTCGAGGTCCCCTTCGGCCTCCCGTTCGGGGCCGAGGTCGTCGACGCCGACTCCCTCGGCGTCGGGGCGGACAGCGTCTGTGCCCGCCCGGCCAGAGCCGCTCGACTCCTCCTCCGAGGAGTCCGCCTGGGAATCCGAGGTAGAAGAGTCACCTGATTCTTTTCGGACTCAGTGTATCCCTTCGGACTCCCCCGAGTCCGAACCTCGGAGACAGTCCCCCCCGGAGGATGCACAGTTCTCGGATTTCGTGAGGGATATGGCCAAGGCCTTGGCCTTCCCTGCGGATCCCGAGGAGGAGCCTCGAGCCGAAGAGCTCGATGCCCTCCAGTATGACTCTCCTGCAAAGGAGCATTTTACTGTACCGGTTCCTCCGATGCTGGAACGACTTCTCTTCCGCATGTGGGAGAGCCCGGCGTCGTCGCTGGTATTAAGCAAGCGGGTCGATGCCATATATCGAGTCCGCAAGAGCCCTGGCTTCCAAAAAGCACAGCTGCCGCACCATTCCATGGTGGTGGAATCGGCCATGCATAGGCTCAAGAGCCAGAAGATGCATTCCTCGGTGCCTCCCGGCAGGGAAGCCCGCAGCCTGGATGGCATCGGTAAGAAGTGTTTCCAGGGCTCTATGCTTGCTTGTCGGGTCCAGACTTACCAGCTCTACATGGGCATGTATCTCAGGGACCTGGCTAAAGAAATAGCCGGATTCTCTGCTGGTCTCTCCGAGGAACCTTTGCGGAGGTTCCTGGCCCTGTCCACCGGTATTCGGGAGTGCTCAAAGTTTATCTCTCGAGCAGCCTACGATGGCTTTGAGGCATCGGCTCGGGTAGCCGCAGCCGGCATCGGGGCCCGTCGACAGGCTTGGCTTCAGTCCTCCGACCTCGAGCCCTGGGTGCAGGACAAGTTGGTCGATGTCCCCTGCAGAGGTGATAACCTCTTTGGCAAACCTATGGACGAGAAGGCTGCATAACTCGAGACAGAGACTCTCACCAGGACTAGGCTCTCCAGGAAAACCTCTGCCCCTTCCCAGAAGAAGAAGGGCTCGGGGAAAAAGCCCTTTTACCCGAGGAAGGCGGCTGCCTATAAACACTACCCTCATTATCAGGCCTCAGCAGCTCCCCAACAGGGTCAGCAGGCCAAGGGATGGGGTAACTGGTCCCGTAGGCAGCAAGCCCCCAAGCCTGCGCCACCGGCCCCTGCTCCGTAGGGTGGGGGTTTTTGACTCTTTCAGCATAGCCTCTCCCCCTCCGCTGGTGTCTCTCAGCACGGGAGGCCGGCTGGTCCACTTTGCCCACAGGTGGTCCAACATCACGTCAGATACCTGGGTGCTCCACATAGTCCGAGAGGGCTATCTTCTACACTTCAACCAGGTACCTCCCCCCTACTTTCCAAGGGAGCCTCTGCGACCCCCTCTTCACCGGGACTTACTCCTTCAAGAGTTGGCAAGTCTTCTTCAGGAACAGGCGGTGGAGCCGGTGCCCCACCACCTGAGAGGTCAAGGCTTCTATTCCAGGTACTTCCTGATACCAAAGCGTACTGGAGGCCTCAGACCCATCCTGGACTTGCGGAACCTCAACAAGTTCCTGGAAAGGGAAAAGTTCAAGATGCTTACCCTTGGAATCCTGCTGCCCTACCTCCAGCAGGGAGATTGGCTATGCTCCTTGGATCTAAAGGATGCCTATACTCACATCCTCATCCACCCAAGCCACCGACAATACCTAAGGTTTGTGGTGGCAGGCAATCATTACCAGTACAGAGTACTGCCCTTTGGCCTATCCTCCGCACCACGAGTCTTCACAAAATGTCTCGCAGTGGTGGCGGCTTATCTCCGGCTTCAAGGCCTCTTTGTCTTCCCTTACCTAGACGACTGGCTCATCAGAGCTTCGTCCTCCACGGAGGCCACTCACGCCACGCAACGTACTGTGACTCTGCTCCAGAACCTGGGCTTTGTCATAAACTTCGAAAAGTCCACTTTGCTCCCCTCTCAGGATCTCGAGTTCATCGGTGCCAGGTTAAACACGCTTCAAGCGCGCGCCTTTCTGCCGCTCGACAGGGCGCAGCGGCTCATGGCTCTAGCCAGCCGCTTCCGCAGCCATTCCCGGGTCTCGGCCAGGCACTTTCTGAAACTGCTCGGCCATATGGCTTCCACGGTCCATGTGACCCCCAATGCCCGCCTGAATATGCGGCCTGCTCAATGGTGCCTTCGCTCACAATGGCGTCAGGCCTCGGGGAGACTGGCGGACTCCGTACGAATCTCCAGCCCGCTGGTCTCTTCTCTACGGTGGTGGCTTCATCTGCCCAACCTAGTGCTCGGGATGCCCTTTCGGTCTCCTCCGCCTGTTCAGGTACCGACGACCGACGCTTCTCTCCTGGGTTGGGGAGCGCATTGCCAAGGGACATGTACTCAGGGTCTCTGGACCCCGTGGGAATCTGCCCAGCAGATCAACTTCCTGGAGCTCAGAGCGATCCGCCTGGCTCTCCGGGCCTTCTCCCACCTTACCGCTCGCCAGTTCGTCCTCGTCCAGACGGACAATCAAGTGGCCATGTTCTACGTGAACAAACAGGGGGGCACGGGCTCCTTCCTTCTCTGTCGGGAAGCACAAAAGCTCTGCGCTTGGGCCGTCAGCCGAGGAATCCTCCTCAAAGCTGTCTATCTCCCAGGTCAAGAAAACTACCTGGCAGACAAACTGAGCAGAATCCTCCAACCACACGAGTGGAGATTGGACCCGTTGGTGGTTCAAAGGATCTTTCTCCTGTGGGGCCTCCCCACGTTAGATCTCTTTGCCAGTCCTCTGAACAGGCAACTTCCTCGGTTCTGCTCTCGGGAACTGCATCCCCTCCGCGTAGCGGCGGATGCTTTTCTGCTCTCATGGTCCACGGGCCTTCTGTATGCCTTTCCTCCCATGCCGCTGGTGTCTCGGACACTTTTCAAGGTTCTCCAGGACAAGGCTTTGCTGATCCTGATAGCTCCCCGGTGGCCCAGGCAACCGTGGTTCCCGCTTCTGATGCAACTGGCGGTAGATACTCCGTTGCCTCTGGGGTTTCAGCCCGATCTCCTGACCCAGGATCAGGGGTCTCTCCTACACCCCAACCTCAGATCTCTTCATCTGATGGCCTGGCTGCTGAAAGGGTAGTCCTTGCTCCCCTCCTGCTGCCTCCAGAGGTAGAAGAGGTCGTGCTAGCTTCCAGGCGACCCTCTACCCGGAAATCCTACGCCCTTAAATGGCGTCGCTTCTCCTCCTGGTGTACTCAACAGTCTCAAGACCCCTTCTCCTGCTCGGTGTCGGTGGTCTTGCAGTACTTGCTTTCCCTCTCCAATCTTGGACTAAAGTCCAACTCGGTCAAGGTTCACCTCAGTGCTATTTCTGCACATCATGTGCCGGTGGAAGGCAGGCCTCTTTCCGGCCACCCTCTCGTGGCACGGTTCTCCCGAGGTCTCCTTCTCCTTAAACCACCTTTGCGCCCCCCAGCCCCCGACTGGGACCTTAACGTTGTTTTACAGCGGATCACCTGTCCGCCCTTCGAAACCATGGCTACCTGTCCTCTCCGTTTTCTTTCTTGGAAAACCTTATTCCTGGTAGCCCTCACTTCCGCTAGACGCGTTAGTGAACTGCAGGCCCTAGTGTCTGATCCCCCTTACACTAGGTTCTACAAGAACAGGGTAGTCCTGCGGACTCACCCTAAGTTTCTTCCCAAAGTGGTCTCCCCTTTTCACATCAATCAGGAGGTGGTGCTTCCGACCTTCTTTCCCAGGCCACACTCCAGCCGAGCTGAGATGGTCTTGCATACCCTGGACTGTAGAAGGACGCTGAACTTCTACCTTGATCGTACGCGGGAGCACCGTAAGACTGTTCAGCTCTTCCTGTCTTACGACCCTAATAAATTAGGGCTCCCTGTCTCCAAGCGTACTCTGTCCATCTGGGTAGCTGACTGTATCGCTTGGACTTATGGGGCGGCAGGCCTCTCGTTGGAAAGTCGAGTCACGGCTCATCGGGTTAGGGCGAAGGCTGCTTCAGTGGCTTACCTCCGCTCTGTTCCATTGGCAGACATCTGCCGGGCCGCTACTTGGTCTTCGAGCCAGACATTTGCAACCCATTACTGCCTCGAGAGGGAGTCCCGCAGGGACAGTGCTTTCGGACAGGCAGTCCTCCGTAATCTCTTCGAGGTTTAAGCAACTCCTACCCTCCATCCCGGATGTTGGGCTACCGGTTGGAGATTAGTCAGAGAAGATTCCTTCCTGTGCTGCTGAGCTAGAGGGAGCTCATTTTTGTGTTTAGGGTCTCCGGTAGCCTTAAGCTTGGGAGTCCCATATGTGAGGACTGACTTCCTGCTTGGTCCTGGAGAAAGCGTAGTTACTCACCTGTAACAGGTGTTCTCCAGGAGCAGCAGGAATCAGTCCTCACAACCCTCCCTCCTCCCCATGGAGTTGCAGTCATATGATTTAGTTTTTGCAAATTTTTTGCTGTCTTTTCGCTATGTCATCAGACTGGCCAAGATGGCACCTTTGGGCGGGAAGGGGACCGCGCATGCGTGCTGCAATTCCCAAAGGCTTTTTTTGAAAGCTGGGGAAAATTGCTCCGCGAGGGCTCCGTCGGCGCCGACGTCACCCATATGTGAGGACTTATTCCTGCTGCTCCTGGAGAACACCTGTTACAGGTGAGTAACTACGCTAACTCATCTCAGGAGATTGAGTACTTGGGGGCACGCTTCGATACCTGGGTAGAAAGAGTCTTCCTCCCAGAGCAGCTCGCGCAGGGACTGCAGAGTTTGAGGCAGTTCCTGCGAATGTGCCATGTGTGGCATTATCTGCAGGTTCTAGGGACCACGGAAGCCACACTTGCTTATCCTGTGGGCAAGAGCACACATTGCGACCACTTCAGAGGGCCTTGCTCTGGCACTAGTCACATTAGACCCATCCATTGTCCCACAAGCTCCCCTGCCCCCACGGGGCCAAGAGAGCACTCCAGTGGTGGCTCTGCCCGGAGACTCTGGGGAAAGGAAAGCCCTTCGAATCGCCAATGTGGATTCTGCTCAGGACGGATGCCAGTCTGGCTGGCTGGGGAGCCCATTGCAAGGGGACATTTGCGCAGAGGTGTGGAGCAGGCGGGAAGCTCATTGGTCGATCAGCCAGTTGAAGATGCGAGCTGTGACCCTAGCCCTCCAGAGGTTTGAGCCCTTCCTGCAGGGAAAAGTGGTGTGAGTCTTGTCGGACAATGCGACCATGGTTGCATACATCAATTGGCAGGGAGGCACGGTCTTGGAGGCGGGGGTGTTGCTGAGCTGGGCAGAGAACCACTTGTAGGCGTTGTCAGCAGTGTACATGGCAGGAGTTGACAATGTGATGGCGGACTATCTCAGTCGCGTGCAGGTGGACCCCAGAGAGTGGGTGCTCAAACAGGAGGTGTTCGAGCAGGTGGTGCGCTGCTGGGGAGCACTGGTAATGGACCTGATGGCCACTTTCAAGTTGGCCAAGGCGAGCCGCTTCTTCAGCAGGCGACGAGAAAGGATGGCAGAGGGCTTGGATGCCCTGGTGCAGCGGTCGCCTGTGGAGGGGCTACTCTGTGTTCCCTCCGTGGGCGCTGATAGGCTGGGTGGTGCAGAGGATTGAGGCCCATTGGGGGCTGGTCGTCCTCATCACCCCGGAGTGGTCCAGACGGCAGTGGTATGCGGATCTGGTACGTATCTTGGCAGACCATCCTTGGCAGCTGCCAACACGGAGAGATCTCTTGAGGCAGGGGCCGGTGCACATGCCCCAGGTGGATCAATTTTCGCTTACAGCCTGGCTCTTGAAAGGGTGCGTTTGAAGAAAAAAGGATACTCTGCTTCCATGATCTCTACATTGTTGAAGGCAAGGAGGAGCTCTACCTTGCTGGCTTATATTAGAATTTTGCACATCTTTGAAGCATGGTGTGCGGACCAGAATGTCTGAACGAGCAGGGCTTCGTTGCCAGACATCTTGGCGTTCCTGCAGGCTGGTTTCGACAAAGGACTGGAGGCAAGCTCCTTGAGGGTGCAGCTGGTGGCTATTGCGTGCTATCGTGGGAAAGTTCAGGGGATTGCGTTGGGTACGCACCCAGACGTCACTAGGTTCCTCAAGGCTGCAGTCCACTTGCGCCCCGTGTCGGATAGTGGTTCCGCCGTGGAACCTCAACCTGATGTTGGAGGGTTTGTGTAAGGAACCCTTTGAGCTGTTGACTCGGGCCTCGTTGAAGGCTTTGACTCGGGCTTCGTTGAAGGCTTTTGACTCTCCAAACAGTATTTCTGGTAGCTATCTGTTCGGTATGCATCATTTCAGAGCTGCAAGCTTTGTCTTGTTCATCTCCTTTTCAAGAGAGAAGGTGGTCTTGCGGCCGGTGCTGCCTTTTTTGCCCAAGGTGGTCTCACCTTTCCATGTGAACCAGTCATTGTCCCTGCTGGTCTTAGGGAGCTCGGGTAGCTCCGGCGGTAGTCCGCAGTTGCGGCGCTTGGATGTGCATTGCTTCCTGCAGCGCTATTTGAAGAGGATTGCGTCTTTCCACAAGTCGGATTGCTTATTTGTGGTGGTTGGTGGGCCGCGCAGAGGGGAGGCAGCAGCCAAAGCGTCAATTTCTGAATGGATAAGGGATGCGATCACATCGGTGTACCTTTTGCAAGGTAGGCATGTATCGGCGGGGTTGCGGGCTCATTCCATGAGGGCTCAGGCAGCCTCTTGGGCGGAGTACAGTTTGGAATTGGAGTCGTCCCTTCTCCGTGCCAGGGGAGGGGAGTGTTTAGACATGGTAGATTTTTTGTGGAAACTTTACTTCTTATTTGTTGTTCCTGTGAGTCTGCTTTGTCAATAGGTACTGGAGTTGGTGGGCGATCCCAGCGGTATTTGTACTGGTGTTATCAACAGATGACATGCGTAGTCTCTAAGCTGCTGGAAGAGGTGCACTACCTCAAGGAACAACAATTAGCAGGTAAGTTTAATTTTGTCATATGCCATACTGGGTCAGACCAAGGTCCATCAAGCCCAGAATCCTGTTTCCAACAGTAGCCAATCTAGGTCACTAGTACCTAGCAGTTTCCCCAACAGACACAGGTTCCACAATGCTTGTATTGGGGCAAGCAGTGGATTTCCCGGCTTCCCTTTAACAATGGTTTATGGACCTTCTCCAGGAACAAGCAGGAAGTTAGTCCTCACATATGGGTCACATCTGCGCCGACGGAGCCCGCACGGAGCATTTCCCCAGCTTTCAAAGAAAGCCTTGGGAATGCTACCACATCTGCATGGTTCCCTTCCCGCCCAAGAGTGCCATCTTGCTCAGTCTCCTTTTTTCCATGTAGCCCAACGGATGTTGAGTTTTCCCGGAAAAACCTTCTTAAAATTATTCTTGTAATTCTGGTTTGCATACTGGTGCCTCATCCCGCCCCAAGCTGGCACCATTCCGGGTGCCGTTCTCTGCTCCCTTTTGCCTTTTTTTGCCTGAGGGTCGTCGACCTCGGCCTGGTGTTCCCCACCATGACTCCGGGTGGGTTCAAAAAGTGCAATCCCTGCAGTCAAATGATATCTGTAACAGATACACGTGACTGCTGCCTGGGGCCAGACCACAACAGCTCCACTTGCAACCAATGCCAGGTCATGACTCCGAAGACTAATAGGGAACTGTCAGAGTTGCAGGAGAAGTTGTTCCCGAGGTAAGACTCTGCCTCGGCCTCTCCATCGCTGAGCTCCAAAGCTGGTCCTTCCTGTGATGTCCGGGCATCCTTGGAGTCCCACGGCAGTGGCTCCTGAGACTGCCCCAGACCCCGCCAAGAAGAAGAAAAAAGGCCTTAAGGTCCATCGGAGTTCGCCGGTAAAACCCGGCAAAGTCCCACGGCAGGACTCGAGTGACTCTGAGCAGCACCCTCCGAAGGTCTCTAGGCGCAGGAGTCCTTGGTCGGGGGGAGACCGAGCCAGGATCTGCGAGGCCATAGTCCTTGTCAAGGATGCACTCACCAGAGTGCCAGCTTCTGACCAGAGGCCCTCTGTGTCCATGCCGAAAAGCTGCAGAATCATCTGGCTTTGAGACCAGAATGGTGACCATGGAGCAGAGCATCTCCTCCATCCTGGCCATGCAGAAGGCAATGATGTCCGGTCTCCAGGCAGTCTGCCCTGACAACCGGCCCCCTGGTCTCGGGGGAGCCCCTCAGAGTCTAGCAAGGCTCCAAGCACCACCGGCCTCGGGTAATTCCTCGGCACCAATCGAGGTCTCGATCACGTTTCTGGGAATCGGACCCGAGATCTTCCGGGGGACCTCGGGACCACCCCTGAGGCAGACTCCTCGGCGCCCTCCAGTTCTGACTGGGAGGCAGACTACCTCCCGTCACCTAGACATCCCCTCGGAGCAGTCTCCTCCGGAGCCCCAGCGCCACTTCCCGCCCGAGGACGTGGCCTTCCATGATTTTGTCCAAGACATGGCTCGAGCTCTCTATCCAAATGGAGTCAGAGGAGGATCTGTGCACCGAAGAACAGGAGATCCTCCAGTACGAGTCTTCACCTAAGGGAGGCTCTTACGGTGCCGGTACCACCCATCCTCGAGAGGTTACTGCTACGGATGTGGGAGACCCCGGCCTCTCTGCCGTGGTCAGTCGGTGCCTCGACGCCATCTACCGTGTCAGGAAAAACCCCAGGTTCCATAAATCACAGCTCCCCCACAACTCCTTGGTTGGTAGTGAAGTCCTCGATGCAGAAACTAAAAAAACAAAAGACTTATTAATCTCCAGGAACAAGCAGGAATGAGTCTTCACATATGGGTACATCAGTACCGACGGAGCCTGCGCGGGAACGCTCCCCAGCGTCCAATCAGAAAGCTTTTGGGAGCATCCCACAGCACCTGCGTGCTGCCTTCCCGCCTTTCCAACTGTCTCTCCTCAGTTCTTTTTCCGCGGAGTCAGCAGGTCGTGTTCCTGTCACCGCAGAAGAATTTCCTTATTTCTTTTCTGTACGCGTCCGCCTTCCTCGACGCTATACTGGTACCGCCGGTTCTTATTCTTTTCTTAAAAAAAAAAAGGACCACCTATTTTTTCTTCAGGTGTACTTCAGTTTTGGGCCTTAGGCCCAAAACCTTTTCCTTAAATATGGAAAAACCTGCCTCAGGTTTTAAGAAGTGCACAAAATGTGGCGGTACTATATCCGTCACCGACACCCATGACTGGTGTCTCAAATGTTTAGACCCTGACCATTCCATTAAAGATTGTGTGTCCTGTTCCATGATGTCTAAAAGAGGTTCGCAGAACCGAGCTGCCAAGCTCAGAACCCTGTTTCCCTCTGATGCGGCTTCGGTGGCATCGACGTCTTCCAGGGCTTCTTCTTCCTCACATGGATCTCAGGTAACTAAACATAAATCCAGCCGGTCCTCGAAGGGCAAATCTCCTTCTAAGCATCGAGATGCCTCTGGCCTTGCCCTCGAGGATTCTGCACCGGCAAAATTACCCCGGTGGGAGGCTTCGGCTTCTAAAGCATCATCATAGGGGTTCCAGGATGATCTAGATGGCGTGGCCTCAACAGATTTTCTGGTGCCCTGCTCTGGGGTACCGGTGGCCTCCACCGGTACCGACTTCCAGGCATTGGCAGCGTCGATGGATCAGAGGATTCTGTCCATGGAACGCAGTCTGGCGGCTTTCCTTGTGGCATCGACGCCCGTGGTACCACAACAGACTACTCCGCAGGTACCGGCTCCGGTATCGCCATCAATACTGATTCCGGTACCGGTGACATCGGCATCGGTGTCAGCCATGCCGGTACCCTGCCCTCTGCAGCCTTCCGGTACCGATGATTCCTGATACCGACCCCGGTCTGTACGAGTATCGGGCTTTGCAAGAGCATCCCGACAGACGATACTTCGATTCCTCTGATGACTCTGAGGATTCTGAAGAGTCTGTCGATGCAGCGATGCTTCTTCCACAGGAGGAGTCCTCTCCTAAACGAAGGATGTCTCCTCCAGAGGACTTGTCCTTTCAGGACTTTATCAGAGAGGTGGCTCGGGGTCTCTCTATTACAGTAGCCCCAGAGTCAGAGCCTAGAGCTAAGGAGTTAGATATTCTACAGTATCCTAAAACTCCTAAGGAGGCAGCTACCTTGCCTATTCATGAGCTTCTGTATGATCTCATGTTAAGGATGTGGGAAGCACCTCTAACCACCTCTCCTCATTCTCGCAGGTTGGACACCATGTATCGTGTCCCTCCTTGTCCTAGTTTCCATAAAACTCAGCTTCCTCACCACTCTATTGTGGTTGAGTCTGCAATGAGAAAGATTAGAAGTGCCAAGAGACATGCCTCTAATCCTCCAGGACGTGAATGTAGAACCCTGGATGCTTTTGGTAGAAGAGTCTTCCAAGCTTCCATGCTTGCTGCGAGAATTAATTCTTATAGTCTCTACATGGGAATGTTCTTAAAAGAAGTCACTGACCATTTGCAGACTTTAAGTCCTTTTATGTCTGACAATAAAAGGCAAGAATTTCTCTCTGGGCTCAAACATGCCCAGGATATCTCCAAATTCTCCAACCGTGCAGCTTTCGACTCCTTTGAATGCGTAAGCAAAGCCTCAGCTATAGCTATAGGTGCACGTAGGATTGCTTGGCTTCAAACATCTGATTTGGAGACCTGGGTCCAAGATGAATTGGGAAATATCCCTTGTACAGGTGAAAATCTGTTTGGCGTTTGCTTGCCAATCCTTACCAAACAGATGGATGCTGAAAATTCTGCTTTGGATAGACTATCCAAATCTACAGCTGCTCCTGCTAAGAAAAGGTTGTTCAAGAAAACCCCTTTTTCTAAAAAGGGAAGATCCTATCCTGCTTATAGTCGGAGAGCATCTTCTGCAGCTCAGTTCCCTTCCAAACGTCAGCAATCCCCCAAACAGAGCAAGGCAAAGGCTGCGAGGCCTGCTCCAGCCCAGCCGTCTCAGCCCCCTCAGGGCCTTTGACTGTCTGCTAGAGAACTTAGCCTTCCTGGCTCTAAAAGGACCAGAGCCCTCCACCATTCCAGGAAGGCTATGTCACTTTGCTCCCAGATGGGGGCAAATCACAGCAGAGCATTGGACACTCCATCATAAGAGAGGGGTACAAACTTCATTTTTCCAGCTTTCCCCCTCTCACAAGAGTGCACCTGTTCAATTCTCCAACCTCCCTCCTCAGCCTATTAGAGCAGGAGGTTGCCACTCTTCTAGCCCAAGGGGCAATAGAGGAAGTGCCTTCTCAACAACAAGGCACAGGGTTCTACTCCCCCTATTTTCTGATCCCAAAGAAAACAGGGGGCTTCAGACCCATTTTAGATCTCAGATAGTTGAACAGATTCCTAGTCAAAGAAAAATTCAAGATGGTTTCTCTAGGAACTCTGCTGCCATACCTTCAGAGTCAGGATTGGCTTTGTTCACTAGATCTCAAGGATGCGTACACTCATGTTCTCATCCATCCAACTCACAGAAGGTTCCTTCCGTTCCTTTTCCAAGAGAAGCACTATCAATTCAGAGTGCTCCCCTTTGGCCTGGCCTCTGCACCAAGGGTGTTCACGAAATGCATGGCAGTGGTTACTGCTTTTCTGCGCACCCTGGGAATATTTGCCTTCCCCTATCTGGACGACTGGCTCATTCGAGCTCCCACTCAATCAGAGGCCCAGACTGCTCTAACCTGCACAATGCGTATCCTTCAATACTTAGGGCTGGTAATAAACATCCCAAAATCCAATTTGATCCTTAATCAGTCCCTGGAGTTTATAGGGGCATGGCTGGATCCACAAAGGCAAGGGCCTTTCTTCCCCAGGCCCGCTGCCTTCGCTTGATGCAGTTAGCTTCTCAAGCAGAGTTGAAACCCCTTCTAACTGCTCGAGAGATGTTACAGTTGCTAGGCCACATGGTTTCCAACGTTCATGTGGTACCATATGCGCGCCTTCACATGAGAGCAGCTCAGTGGACTTTATCCACCCAATGGACCCAGGCATTAGGCTGCCTGTCAGACAAAATAGCAAACACAAGTCGCCTCATTTTGTCCCTCCAATGGTGGAAGTCCCCTCAAAACCTCTTGCTGGGGTGTCCTTTTCAACAGCCTCTATCCCAGGCAACTCTTACAACAGCTGCTTCTCCAATGGGCTGGGGAGCTCATCTTCACGACCTCTCCACCCAGGGCATCTGGTCCCCACAGGAAACTTGTCTCCACATCAATCTCTTGGAACTCAGAGCAATCTTCCTTGCTCTACGAGTTTTCCACACCCTGCTCAGCCACAAGACAGTCCTTGTCCACACGGACAATCAGGTAGCTATGTTCTACCTAAACAAGCAGGGGGGAACTGGCTCTCTGTTGCTTTGCAACGAAGCTCTACGACTGTGGGCCCTCACCAGAGAGCATCACATTCATCTTCTGGCAGTTTATCTTCCAGGGGTTCAAAACTCTTGGGCAGACACTCAGTTGAGTTCTGCTTCCACACGAGTTGTCCCTACATATGGACCAGGTGTCAAAAATCTTTCAGATTTGGGGAACCCCGGACATAGACCTCTTTGCAAGTCCATGGAATGCCAAACTTCCCCGGTTCTGTTCCAGAACTCCGGCTTAGGGGGCTCAGGCAAGGAATGCTTTCCTCCTTCACTGGGGTCAAGACTTCCTGTATGCCTTTCCACCCATTCCCCTAATTCCCAAAACCCTATTCAAGCTTCAGAGAGACAGAGGCCATAAGATTCTCATACCTCCACATTGGCCAAGGCAAGTGTGTGGTACCCTCTGCTTCTACATCTCTCTCAAGCTCCCTCCCTAGAGTTAGGGTCTGCTACAGACCTCCTCTCTCAGGAGGACGGAAAATTTGTGGCATCCCAATCCCCAGTCTCTGCATCTCAGGGCTTGGTTGCTGAAGTCCTAGATCTCCAGGATCTTCCTCTTTCTCAACAAGTGAAAGATGTTCTTCATGCTTCCAGAAAACCTTCCACTAGATGTTCTTACGGCTTCAAGTGGAAAAGGTTTACCATCTGGTGTTCTGGAAGGGGTCTTAACCCCCAGTCAATACCTCTGGAATCCTTGCTGGAGTATCTCCTGCATCCCACTAGAGGACAGCAACCTTGGGCCGGAAGGACTGGGGTTTCTAGTCCCACAGATGCTCCTTGTGGTCTTGGGCAAGCCACTTAACCCTTCATTGCCCATGTTCCCTGTAAGTATTAGTGTATGTGTCTCATATCCCCATGTGTTAAAATGTATCCCCCAATTGTGTTGTGACCGCTTTGATTGAAGGATAAGGCGGTATACAAAACTGTCTAAATAAATAAATCTGTCTAATGCAGGCCTTAAGACAAATTCAGTAAGAGTTCATCTGAGTGCTATTGCAGCTTCACTCAAGCCTCTAAATGGACATCCTGTTTCCTCTCATCCCCTTGTAGTAAGGTTCATGAGAGGCCTCCTTTTAACAAAGCCTCCCATTAGACCACGACCGGTGCCATGGGACTTAAATTTGGTTCTTGGTCAGCTTATGAAGCCGCCTTTTGAACCTTTAGCTACTACCTCCTTGAAATACCTTTCTTCAAAGGTTATCTTTCTCATTGCAATCACATCAGCACGCTGCATCAGTGAATTGCAAGCACTAGCAGCTAATCCACCTTATACAAGGTTCCATCATGACAAGGTGGTCCTTAGGACTAATCCACATTTTATGCCTAAGGTGGTCTCGCCTTTTCACCTCAACCAAGAGGTCTACCCACCTGTCTTTTTTCCAGGGCCTGTGATAAGGAAGCTTATCATAGCTCAGGAAGGAGCTATAGAAAAGGTGAAGTGACTCTGAACAAGCAACCTGTCAGTTCTGGTAGAAATAAGAAAACAGAATTTTGCCATAAAAGACTACCAGTCCCAGAATGCACCAGGTTTCCAGCAGCCATTAGAGGAGCTGAAGTGAGGAAACGTGTGTTCAATCAGGAGGGCTATGAGGTAATCCCCAAGCATCTCAAAGGGCAGGGCCTGATTCAGCACAGCTGCGCTGTGCTAGGGTGGAGCACTCATCAAAGCAGAATAAAGGTAGAGTTTATTCTACAGAGAATCATCCTCAGTTTCATCTGGGAGATCCTCAGTTTCATCTTGGACATCATCCTCATCTTGGACAGCTTCATCATCTGGAGGATCATCAGAAGCAGAAGCCAAAGCGGACGAACAGAGAGGGCAAGAAACCCTTTGGAAGAAAGAAGAGAAAAGCATTTGGGAGGTCTAAAGGAGTCCAGAGCAGTACATATACTGGGAGACATTCAAAAGGCCAGCATACACCATTGGACTGGGGGAAAACCAGAGGAGTGGTGCTGCAGAGCTAGGAATCTCCAGACGGTACCTGTGAGGGAGATGGCTGCACTTGGAAGGGACCCTAGGACCCGTGCCAGAAGGTATGTGAAGAGAGATCCAGTGTCCAGGGATCTGGATTGGAAGGCTGGACATAAGAACTGGACTACATACTGGCCAGGCTATTTAGAGAGGAACTCTAACAGCAATGGAAGCTCAGGTATGAACACTGATCTATGCCCTAGCTATACCCTTGAAAGACAGCAGGGAAACAAGTATTCTCCTGAGAGTGCTCCATTGAGAAATTTCTCTGTGCCAATCCATGATATTGAACCCATGATTGTTGAAGAAGGGGGAGAGGTTATAGATCCAGGCTGTGAATACATGGATTGCTCTCTGTCTAAACTTCTTTGGTAATTTACTGTTACAAAGTACAACAACCATCACAAAGAAATACAAACTTGTTCTTTAATCTACTCAGAAAAGTTCCTGAGTAGGATTTGAGCCACGCAGTAAAAAGCAAGCCAGCTAAGGGGTTTCAGCTGGATAACTGCTAGCAATTGAGCCTTACCTAATTGCTTGTGAGCTCTGAGGAAATCACTTCTGAGTCTATGTGTGAAGATATAAGAAGTTAAAAGAACAGTTTTTCCCTACTTTGTGGGTTTTGTTTGTTGATTAAAGCACTGCTAAGAAAATATTAGCTAGAGCCTACAGAAAAGACCAGTTTGTTACCAACCAGGTCTTTATTCTTTTGATTTGATTGCCTGACAAGTTCAGCTGTTGTTTTCCTGATTTTGTTTTTCTAAGTTTAACACTGAAAGCAAGTATCCTGTTTTATGTGCTACCAAGCATATCTGTTTTGGGAAAAATAACCCCATAAATAAATATCTTATTGGCTTTACACTCAAGCACAACTAATTATTGTGAGCGGCTGTGTCTGGTGTGAATGGACTGCATTTCCCACAATCCCTTGCAAATCATATTGATATATGCCTTTGCCAAGACTGTGAACATTCTCACCCAGGCATCCGTCTGACAGGCCTCATGCATCAAGTGCAGAGAGGAATCTTCATACCCTGGACTGTAAAAGAGCTCTGGCTTTTTACTTACAAAGGACACAGCAACATAGAAAGTCTTCCCAACTCTTTGTTGCTTTTGATCCTTCTCATTTGGGACAACCAGTCTCCAAGAGAACTCTCTCCAACTGGATTGCCCAATGTATTTCTTTTCGCCTATCAGAGCAAGAACATTTCTCTGGAGGGCCATGTCACAGCTCACAGTGTGAGAGCCATGGCCGCCTCAGTGGCTCATCTGAACTCTGTGTCTGTCGACGACATCTGTCGAGCAGCCACTTGGGCCTCGGTTCATACCTTCACAGCCCATTACTGCTTAGACAAGGACTCCCGCCGGGATGCCTTGTTTGGTTAGGCTGTTCTCAAACACCTGTTTCATGCTTAATCAACTCCTACCCACCATCCCTCATGGGATGCCAGAGATCCAGGTGGTGAAGTGCAGCCCTGTCCCAGGGACACACAACTTCTGGGCTCTCTCCCTGGCATCAAGAGAAGACTCATTCCTGCTTGTTCCTGGAGATAGCACAGTTACATTTCTATCTCTCTTCCTTTCCCTCTCTCTCCCTCTTTGTCTCAGCTATAAAACTCAACTGAGGAGAGACAGTTGGAAAGGCGGGAAGGCAGCACGCAGGCGCTGTGGGATGCTCCCAAAAGCTTTCTGATTAGACGCTGGGGAGCCTTCCTGCGCAGGCTCCGTCGGTACCGACGTTCCCATATGTGAAGACTTATTCCTGCTGTTCCCAGAGATCACCTGTTACAGGTAAGTAACTGTGCTTTCTGTCCCCCCCCCCCCCCCCGGCAGGTATGCCCGAGCCCTTGATGTCCTTGGATGCAAGTGCTACCAGGGCACCATGCTTGGGTGCCTGATTCAGTCCTACGAGCTATACATAGGGATGTACCTTAAAAGCCTTGTCCAGGTGTTCTTGGGATTCCTGATGGGCCTCACCAGGGAACCCTCCAGAGTTTCCAGGCACTGACCTCCGGGATCCTGGACTGCTCCAGGTTTCTGTCCCGGGTTGCCTACGATGGGTTTGAATCCACAGCCTGGGTAACAGCAGCCGGCATCGGCGCCTGACGCCAGGCTTGGCTGCAAACATTGGACCTCGAGCAGTGGGTGCAGGAGAAGCTGCTCAATTCCCATGTTATGGGGAGAACTTGTTCGGTAAACCCATGACCGACAAGATGGCAGAGGTTTTGACCAGGGAGAGGCTGTCAAAGAAGACCTCTGCCCTCCCCTGGAAAAGATCCTCTGGAAAAAGCCCTTTTCCTCCAAGGAAAAAGGTTTCCTCCGAGTCAGGTCACTACCAGCCCTACTCAGGGCATCAGCATCAGGTCTCTCAATCTAGGAGCCAGGGGCATGGGCCCAGCAAGCCCAAGCCCCCAACACCAGCCCCCACCCAGTAGGGGGGAGGCTTTTGACTCCCTGGCAGGGTCTTCTCTCCCCTGGGAGGTCCCCTTCAGCCCACAGGAGGCTGATGGCCTCATTTACCCACAGATGGGCCGGAATCAACACAGACCAGTGGGTCCTACAGATAGTGAAGGAGGGCTTCTCCATCTCCGGCAAACACCTCCGGATTTCTTCCCAGGGAAGCCAGTACAACCTCTCCTTCACCAGGCCTTGCTCATCACAGAGCTCGCAGGCCTGCTCAGGGACAGAGCAGTGGAACCTGTACCCAAGCACCTTTGAGGAAAGGGTTTCTACTCAAAGTATTTCCTTGTCCCAAAAAGTACTGGGGGCCTCAGGTCCATATTGGACCTACGAAACCTCAGCAAGTTTCTGGTGAGGGAAAAGTTCAAAATAATCTCCCTTGGGACACTGCTGCCCTACGTCCACCAAGAAGACTGTCTGTGCTCCTTAGACCTAAAGGATACATGTACCCACATCTTAATCCAGCAGAGTCCTTCGCCCACACGAGTGGTGCTTGAGCCCCAAAGTGGCGTAGAAACTCTTTCACCTCTGGGGCAGGTCCGGCATGGACCTCTTCACCTTCCCGGACAACGTGCAGCTGCTCAGATTCTGCTCACGCCAGCCATGCCAGGAGAGAGTGGCAGCAGACATCTTCCTGATCTCATGGTCCAAGGACCTATTCTATGCCTTCCCACCAACTCCACTGGTGGCCAAGACTCTTTTCAAGGTCTAGAGTGAGCATGCATCCATTGTCCTAATCGTGTCCAGGTGGCCCAGTCAACCCTGGTTCACCCTACTGCTCACTCTCAGTGGCAACCCCAGTACCACTGGGGCGGGACCCAGACCTCCTCCTTCAGACGGGAGGCTCCCTCCGACACACCAACCTGGAGTCCCTGGCACTGACGGCATGGCTGCTGAAAGGGTAGCACTGGCCCCTTTGAATCTCCCAGAGGAGGTCGAGCAGATCCTCCTGGCCTCCCGGAAACACTCCACCAGAAGGGCCTATACCTTCAAGTAGCGGAAGTTCTCCACCTGGTGAGCCGAGAGGAACAGGAATCTCCTCTTCTGTCATGTGCATCTTTCTCACTCAGGGTTAAAGTCTAACTCTGTAAGGATACATCTAAGCGCAATAGCCGCTAACCACCACCCCATAAAATGGAAGCCTCTCTCATGCCAACCCCTTGTTTCTAGGTTCCTCCGGGGCCTCCTGTTATCAAAGTCCCCCCGTCATCCTCCTGCAGTGGAATGGGACCTTTATTGTGGTTCTCTTCCAGCTCACCAGACTGCTGTTCAAGCCTCTGGCCACGTGCCGCTTAAGATACTTGTCGTGGAAGGTGGCTTTTCTGGTGACCCTTACGTCGGCTTGTAGGATGAGCGAGCTATAGGCCCTGGTGGCAGATCCACCATACACCAGATTCTATGAGAACAGGGTGGAGCTTCGCACACACCCCCCAAAATCCTCCCCAAGGTGGAATTCTCTTTTCACCTCAACGAAGAGGTGGTCCTTCCCACCTTCTTTCCACAGCCTCATGCCAGTTGGGAGGACCTGACCCACCCTACATACACTGGATTGTAAGCAGGCCCAGTCCTATCTGCATCGGACCCAGGCCCATTGTAGAGCTTCACAGCTCTTTGTATCGTATGGTCCCAGCAGACGGGCTGTCTGTGACCAAGTGAACCCTGTCCGCTTGGGTGGCGGACTGTATTGCCCTCTCTTTTCAGTGAGCAGTCCTCTCCCTGAGCACCGGATCACTACACATTACGTTAGGACAATGGCCACTTTGGTGGCCCACCTACGCTCAGTGCCGGTGTTGGAAATCTGCAAGGCTGCCACATGATCTTCAATTCATACATTCGCAGCTCACTACTGCCTAGAGAGCGAGACCTGCAGGGACATTACCTTTGGACAGCCAGCAATCAGAAATATTCTCATTGTGTAGGCAACTCCTGCCCTCCAATCCTGCGGTGTTCAGGCTACCGAAGTGATAGTGATGCTGGATGCTAGGGTCTGCAGAGTCTCCACATAGGGACTCATCCTCTGCAACTCAGTTACCCGTTTGGGCGCCGTTGTGCTGTCGTGGTTCGGTCCTCGGCAGCCTGGGAGCTAAGGAGTCCCATATGTGAGGACTGACATCCTGCTTGTTTCTGGAGAAAGCGTAGTTATTCACCTGTAACAGGTGTTTTCTGGGAACAGCAGGAATCAGTCCTCACGACCCTCCCTTCTCCCCTTGGAGTTGCCTCCTTAACCCTATTAATTCTTATGGCTAAGCTGTGTCATCTGACTGAGCAAGATGGCACCCTTGGGCAGGAAGGGAACCACACGTGGTAGCATTTGCAAAGGCTTTCTTTGAAAACTGGGGAAATGCTCTGCGCAGGCTCTGTCAAAGCAGACGTCACCCATTTGTGATGACTGATTCCTACTGTTCCCAGAGAACACCTGTTACAGGTGAGCAACTACACTTCCTCCATGAACTTGTCCAAACCTTTTTTGAACCCTGCTACACTAACAGCTCTTACTACATTCTCCAGTAATGAATTCCAGAGTTTGATTACACGTTGAGTGAAAAAATATTTTCTCTTATTCTTAAATAGGTTACCCTGTAGCTTCATTGCATGTCCCCTAGTCTTTCTATATTTTGATGGCGTAAACAATCGATCTACGTTTACCTGTTCCACTCCATTCATTAATTTATAGACGTCTATCATATGTCCCCTCAGCCATCCCTTTTCCAGGTTGAAGAGCCCTAACCTTTTTAGCCTCTCTTCATAGGTGTATCCTTCCATCTCCTTTACCATTTTGGTGGCTCTTCTCTGTACCTTTCCTAATAACACTATAGCCTTTTTAAGATAGTGACCAGAACTGCACACAATATTCAAGGTGCGGTCCCACCATGGAATGATATAGAGGCATTATAAAATCCTCTGTTTTATTCTCCATTCCTTCCCTTATGATTCCTAGTATTCTATTTGCTGCTTTGGCTGCCGCTGCACACTGGGCAGAGGGTTTCAACATGTTATCCATGATAACACCTAAATCTTTTTCCTGGGTGGTGGTTCCTAATGTGGAACCTTGCATCGTGGAACCATAGTTTGGGTTGTTCTTTCCTAGGTGCATAACTTTCCACTTGTCCACATTAAATTTCATCTGCCATTTGGATGCCCAGTCTTCCAATTTATCAAGGTCCTCTTGCAATTTTTCACAATCCTCATGGGTTTTAACAACTTTGAATAATTTTGTATCCTCTGCAAATTTGATTACCTCACTCGTTATTCCCATTTCCAGGTCATTTACGAATATGTTAAAAAGCAGCGAACCCAGCACAGATCCCTGGGGTATTTCACTATTCTCATTTCTCCATTGGGAAAATTTGCCATTTAGCCCTACTCTCTGTTTTCTATCTTTTAATCAGTTCTTGATCCACAATAGTACACAGCCTCCTATTCAATGACTTTTTAATTTCGCCAAGAGTCTCTCATGAGGGACCTTGTCAAAAGCTTGCTGAAAATCCAGATACACTAAATCAACCGACTCACCTTTGTCTACCTTTTTATTTATACCTTCAAAAAAACATAACAGATTAGTAAGGCAAGATCTTCCTTGGCTAAAGCCATGTTGGCTGTCTCCCATTAAGCCATGACTATCTACTTGTTCAGTAATTTTGTTATTTATAATAGTTTCTACCATTTTTCCCGGTATTGACATCAGGCTGACTGGTCTGTAGTTTCCCGGATCACCCCTGGAACCCTTTTTAAAAATTGGCGTTACATTGGCCATCTTCCAGTCTTCAGGTATTGCAGATGATTTTAATGATAGTTCACAGATTACTAATAGTAAGTCTGCAATTTCATATTTCAGTTCTTTCAACACCCTTGGATGTATACCATCCGGTCTAGGTGATTTGCTACTCTTCAGTTTATCAAATAGCTGTAATACATCATCTCCAGGAACAAGCAGGAATAAGTCCTCACATATGGGGTACGTCGGTACCGACGGAGCCTGCGCGGGAAAGCTCCCCAGCTTCCTAGAATGGAAGCTTTTGGGACCTCCCACTGCACATGCGCACTGCCTTCCCGCCTTCCTGAACAGCTCTCCTCAGTTTCTCTTTTTCCGCGGAGCCAGCAGGTCGTGTATCCTGTCACCGCTGAAGAAATTGTAGTTTTTTGTTTTGTTTCTTTAGACCGCGTACCTGCCTTCCCATACCGATACCGGTATCGCCGGTCTTCCTTTTTCTTTCTTAAAAAAATTATTTTCTTTTATTATTTTTTCAGCACTTGGTCACTTCAGTTAGGCCTTCAGGCCTACTTTAATTCTCCACATGGAGAAGCCAGCCCCTGGATTTAAGAAGTGTACCAAGTGTACTGCTGTAATATCAGTCACAGACACCCATGAATGGTGTCTTAAATGTTTGGGGCCTGACCACTCCATTCCGGACTGCCCTTCCTGCTCCCAAATGTCTAAGCGTGGGCTGCAGAACCGGGCCAACAAATTCCATGTGCTGTTTGCTTCAGAGAATCCAACATCACAGTCATCCAGGTCATCATCCCCGGATGGATCTCAGGTAACCAAACCTTCTGTGGGCAAGTCCTCAAAGAGCAAATCTCCTTCAAAGCATCGAGAGGCTCTTAGTTTTGAGGACCCTGCCCCAGCCAAACAGCCCCGGCGGGAAGCCCTACCTTCCAAAACGCCAATACAGGGGCTACAGGTTGACATCGATGGCACGGCCTCGACAGATCACCTGTTGGACTGCTCTGGGGTACCGGCCCATACCGGTACCGACATCCAGGCAGCCGTGGCGTCTATGGGCAATACTGTCCAATCCATGCAGCAGGCCGTCATGGCTTTCATTAAAGCTGCAACGCCATCGGTACCGCTTCCAGCGGTTCCGGGCCCGGTTCCGGTATCGTCCGCCATGCCGGAACCCAGGCCTTCCTCTTCTAAACGCAAATCGGTACCGTATGGGCTTTCGCTCCATACCGCTTCCATACCCGGTACGCCCGATGTCGATACCGATCGGTATGCGTATCGTGCGTTGGAGGAAACTAGAGAATACACCGATTCCTCTGAGGATTTTGTCTCCTCTGATGAGTCTGCAGAGCTCTCCCTTGACCTTCCTGAGGAACCTTCTTCTCCAAAAAGGAGAATGTCTCCTCCAGAGGATTTGTCCTTTCAGGACTTTATTTTAGAAATGGCTAAAGGCCTTTCTATCACTACCTCCTCTGAAAGGGAACCAAGGTCAAAAAGATTGGATATTTTAGGATACTCTAAGTCTCCTAAAGAAGCAGTTACTCTGCCTATCCATGAAATCCTTCAGGAACAATTGATGGATTTCTGGGAGAACCCTTTAACTCTGTCTCCTTATTCCCGTAGGTTGGACACCATGTATCGGGTCCCTCCTTCTCCTGGTTTTCAGAAAACTCAATTGCCTCACCACTCCATTGTGGTAAAGTCTGCAATGAAAAAGATCAAGAGTACTAAAAGGCACTCTTCTACACCTCCAGGAAGGGAATGTAAGACACTAGACTCTTTTGGTAGGAAAATCTTCCAGGCTAGTATGCTTATAGCCAGGATTAATTCCTACAGCCTCTATATGGGCATGTTCCTAGGGGAACTTGCCAAGAAAGTACGGCATTTTGCCTCCCTTATCCCTGAGGATAAACAGGAGGACTTCCTTTCTGTTGTGAAACAACTTTTAGATGTTTCTAAGTTCTCCAACAGAGCTGCCTTTGATTCCTTCGAAGGAGCCAGCAGAGCTTCTGGCATTGCTATCGCAGCCAGACGTCTGGCCTGGCTCCAGGCTTCTGATCTGGAACCCTGGGTTCTAGATGGCTTACGGAATCTGCCCTGTACAGGTGAGAACTTATTCGGTGCAGAGTGGCAGGTTAAGGCCACTCAAATGGACGCTGAAAATGCCACCTTAGAGAGACTTTCTAAGTCCACTTCTACTCCCACTAAGAAGAAGTCTTTCAAGAGGCCTTATTATAAGAAGGCCAGATATGCTTCCAATACTGGCCAGCAATCTTCTCAACCTCGTTTTGCGGCTAAACGTCAGCAAACGAAACAAGCAAGAGCAAAGCCTGCAGCAGCTACTGCAGCTCAACAGGCTCCACCCCCTCAGGGGTTTTGACTTGCCCCTAGAGAACTTGCCATTCCTGGTTCTGGACCAACCAGAACCTCTCACCATACCTGGAAGGTTAGCTCACTTTGCTCCCAGATGGGAACAGATCACAACAGAGCAATGGACCCTCTCTATCATCCGAGAGGGTTACAAACTTCATTTCTCCAGCCTTCCTCCTCATCACATGGTGAGACCCTTCAATTCTCCATCTCCTCTCCTAGCCCTGTTGGATCAGGAGATCTCTTCTCTGCTTGCCCAAGGGGCCATAGAAGAGGTTCCTCTTCATCAACAGGGGTCAGGTTTCTACTCCCCCTATTTTCTCATTCCAAAGAAGACAGGGGGATTCAGACCAATCCTAGATCTGAGAGAATTGAACAAATTTCTGTACAAGGAGAAATTCAAAATGCTCTCTTTGGGCATTCTCCTTCCATACCTTCAGAGTCAGGACTGGCTTTGTTCTCTAGACCTGCAGGATGCGTATACACATCTACTCATCCATCCCTCCCACAGAAAATATCTTCGCTTTCTGTTCAGGGGAAGTCATTACCAATACAGAGTACTTCCCTTCGGTCTCGCCTCTGCCCCAAGAATCTTTACCAAATGCATGGCAGTCGTAGCCGCATTTCTCAGAAGCATGGGGATTTTCGTATTCCCATATCTGGACGACTGGCTCATTCGAGCTCCAACTCAGTCGCAGGCCCAGATTTCCCTAGACCGCACAAGGAACCTTCTGCAGTATCTGGGACTGGTGGTAAACCTTCCCAAGTCTCAACTCAGCCCTACTCAGTCTCTAGAATTCATAGGGGCCCGGTTGGACACCACCACTGCAAGAGCCTACCTTCCACTGGTTCGGGGTCAGCGTCTGCTGAGCTTGGCCTCCCAAGCCCAGTCCAGTACTCACTTGACAGCCAGGGAAATGCTACGCCTCCTGGGCCATATGGCCTCCACAGTACATGTGGTGCCCTATGCTCGTCTTCATATGAGAGCAGCTCAATGGACCCTGGCCACCCAGTGGACTCAGGCGTCGGGAGCACTCTCAGACCAAATACAAACCTCAAACCGTCTGTCTTGGTCCCTCCATTGGTGGATATCCACCAAGAATCTGTTGTTGGGGGCTCCCTTTCAGCCCTTGCTACCCCAAGCAACCCTCACAACAGATGCCTCCCAATTGGGGTGGGGAGCCCATCTGCTAACTCTCTCCACTCAGGGCACTTGGTCTCCACAGGAGGCCACCCTTCATATCAACCTCCTGGAACTGCGAGCAATTTACCTTGCCCTCAAGGTCTTCCATACCCTCCTTGCCAACCTGACTGTCCTGGTTCAGACAGACAATCAGGTGGCCATGTTTTACATAAACAAACAAGGAGGAACGGGCTCTCTGTCGCTTTGCAACGAAGCTCTCAGATTATGGGCCTTCGCCAGAGAGCACCAAATTCATCTGCTAGCAGTGTACCTTCCAGGAGTTCAAAACTCTCGAGCAGACAGGCTCAGTCGAGTTCTGCTGCCACACGAGTGGTCCCTACACGTGGACCAGATAACCAGAATCTTTCAGGAATGGGGGACCCCGGACATAGACCTCTTTGCAAGTCCGTGGAATGCCAAACTTCCCCGGTTCTGTTCCAGGACTCCATGTCAGGAAGCTCAGGCCACGGACGCCTTTCTCCTCCATTGGGGTCAGGCGTTCCTATATGCCTTTCCACCCATTCCACTGATTCCCAAGACTCTGTTCAAACTCCAGAGAGATCACGGCTCTATGATCCTCATAGCTCCACGCTGGCCACGCCAAGTGTGGTTCCCTCTGCTTCTACAGCTCTCCCAGGGATCCTCCCTGGACTTAGGAGCTGCACCAGACCTTCTGTCTCAGGAGGACGGGACTTTGTGGCACCCAAACCCCAAATCCCTACATCTCCGAGCTTGGTTACTGAAGGCTTAAGTCTTCAAGACTTTAATCTTTCTCAACCTGTGAAAGATATCCTTCATGCCTCTAGGAAACCTTCCACGAGGCGGTCTTATGCTTTCAAATGGAAACGTTTTTCCATTTGGTGTGCTCAGCAGGGCCTTGACCCTCTGGCACTTCCTTTGAATTCCCTCTTAGACTATCTCCTGCATCTTTCCAATGCAGGCCTTAAGACGAATTCTGTAAGAGTCCATTTAAGTGCTATTTCAGCATCCCTGAAACCTGTAAATGGACAACCTATCTCCTCTCATCCTCTTGTTGCAAGATTCATGAGAGGCCTGACCCTCACTAAACCTCCCATCAGACCCCCCCCGGTCGCATGGGATTTGAATCTAGTGCTTGGTCAGCTTATGAAGCCACCTTTTGAGCCGTTATTTTCTACCTCCTTGAAATTTCTTTCCTGGAAGGTATTATTCCTAATTGCAGTCACTTCCGCTCGTCGCATCAGCGAACTGCAGGCTCTAGTGGCTAATCCACCTTATACAAGATTTCATCATGACAAGGTGGTCCTTAGGACGAATCCCCACTTTATGCCTAAAGTGGTCTCGCCTTTTCATCTTAATCAAGAGGTATATCTACCTGTATTTTTTCCGGCTCCTCATGCCTCCAGTGCAGAGAGGAACCTTCATACTCTGGATTGTAAAAGAGCTCTAGCCTTTTACCTTAATAGGACTCAGCCACATCGAAAGTCTTCTCAACTTTTCGTGGCTTTTGATCCTTCACATTTGGGACTTCCAGTCTCCAAGCGTACACTTTCCAATTGGATTGCTCAGTGTATTTCCTTTGCTTACCAGAGTAAAAACATTTCTCTGGAAGGCCATGTCACAGCTCACAATGTGAGAGCCATGGCAACTTCTATGGCTCATCTGCACTCTGTTTCCATTGATCAGATCTGTCGAGCCGCTACCTGGGCCTCGGTTCATACCTTCACAGCCCATTACTGTTTGGACAAAGACTCCCGCCGGGATGCCTTGTTTGGCCAGGCTGTCCTCAAACACCTGTTCCATTCTTAGACAACTCCTGCCCACCTTCCCAGGATGGATGCCTGAGATCCATACGAAGATGGCGAACCTTGACAGGGGATCCCACGCATCTAAGCTAGGGAGTCCCCATATGTGAGGACTTATTCCTGCTTGTTCCTGGAGATAGCACAGTTACTTACCTGTAACAGGTGATCTCTGGGAACAGCAGGAATTAGTCCTCACAACCCACCCACCTCCCCTAGGAGTTGTATCTTTTATCTATCTATCTTCCTGTCCTCTCTCTATTGACTCAGCTATAAACTCGAAACTGAGGAGAGCTGTTCAGGAAGGCGGGAAGGCAGTGCGCATGTGCAGTGGGAGGTCCCAAAAGCTTCCATTCTAGGAAGCTGGGGAGCTTTCCCGCGCAGGCTCCGTCGGTACCGACGTACCCCATATGTGAGGACTAATTCCTGCTGTTCCCAGAGATCACCTGTTACAGGTAAGTAACTGTGCTTTCCCGGTGTATCGATATTTCCTGCGGCATCACCTATATATACCATTTCAGTCATGGGTAACATCCCTACATCTTCCTCAGTAAAGACTGAAGCAAAGAATTCATTCAGTCTCTCCACTATGGCCTTGTCCCCTCTTAGTGCCCCTTTTACCCCTCTATAATCTAATGTCCAACTGACTCTGTCACAGGTTTTTTTGCTACAGATGTACTTGAAAAAGTCTTTATTACGCCTCTTTGCTTCCACAGCAAGCTTCCTCTCAAATTCTCTTTGCCTTCCTTATCAATGCCTTGCATCTAACTTGCCAGTGCTTATGTTGTTTCCAGTTGTCATCATTAGGCTCCTTTTTCCATTTCCTGAAAGATGCTTTTTTTTGGCAGCAACAGCCTCTCTGACCTCACCTTTAAACCATGCTGGCAGTTTTTTGGACTTCCTTCCACTTTTCTTAAAGCATGGAATACAGCTGGTCTGGGCTTCCAAGATAGTATTCTTAAACAACATCCATGCTTGATGTTAATCTTTAACCTTTGCAACTACTCCTTTTTAGTTTTTTCTTAACTGTTTTCCTCATTTTATCATAGTTTCTTTTTAAAGTTAAAAGGTAGTACTGTGGATTTTCTTGCCATCCTTCCTCCATTTATTAAATCAAATGCGATCATGCTATGATCACTATTGCCAAATGGCCCCAACACCCTTATCTCTTGTACCAGATCTTGTGTTCCACTAAGGACTATGTCCAAAATTACTTCCCCTCTGGTCGGTTCATGAACCAGCTGCTCCAAGAAGCAGTCATTTATTTCATCTAGAAACTTTATCCCCCTAGCAAGTCCTGCTGTGACACTGACCCAAACAATACCAGGGTAATTGAAATCACCAATATTACTGTGCTGTAGCTTTTGTTAGCTTCCCTGATTTCTTTGAGCATTTCATCATCCATTTGTTCATTCTGGCCAGGTGGTCGATAGTACATCCCCATTGCCATTGCCTTCCCCTTCCCTTTTTACATGGAATTTCAATCCATAGAGATTCTACACTGAATTTTGTTTCCTGCAAAACTTTAATCCTTTGTGACTCAATGACCTCTCTAACATAGAGTGCAGCCCCTCCACCAATTTGATCTGCTCTGTCATTACGATATAGTTTTTACCCAGGTATCAATGTCCCACTGATTGTCCTCCTTTCACCATTTCTCTGAGATACCAATCGTTTCTAACCTCTCATTTAGTGCTATATATTCTAACTCTCCCATCTTTTTTTTTTTTAGACTTTTATTATTTGCATACAAGCATTTTAGAGGCTGTATTTCATTCATTTTAATCTGGTTATCGGTAGGCAGGGGTAATTTAGAATCTTTAAGCTCTGTCTGCTCTGTACTTATGGGCATTTGGGTTACTTTTGTCTTTATTGGAACCTCTGTCATTATACCCTAACTTCAATCTTTTGCTAGTATCCTTCAAGGATACATTGTTCTCCAGGACCAAGCAGGAAGTCAGTCCTCACTTATGGGTGACGTCGGCGCCGACGGAGCCCTCGCGGAGCAATTTTCCCCAGCCTTCGCAGAAAGCCTTTGGGAATTGCAGCGCGCATGCGCGGTCCCCTTCCCGCCCAAGGGTGCCATCATGCTCAGTCTTCTTTTTTCCGCGGAGCCCTACAGACGTAGTTTGTTTTTGCCGCAGAAAAAGTTGATTAATTTCTTAGTTTGTTTTCTCGGTTCGCGTGTCCCCTTCCCCCCCCCCCCACCCCCCCCCCCGCCCGGTCTCAATATCCCTATCGAGTCCGTTCTTATCCCCTTTTCAGTTTTGTCTTAACTGGCGTTCCCGCCATTTTCTTCTTCACCCCTGGCAGCACGGTCTTTCGACCTTGCCGGGGCCCTTTTTCCCCCGATGGCTGCCAGCGGGTTTAAAAAATGTGGTCATTGTTCCAAGATAATGTCCCTTACGGACACGCACAACTACTGCCTCCGTTGCCTCGGACCCAACCATGACTCTACGGGTTGCGGCCCGTGCAGCAGACTGTCCTCGAAGTCTCTGAGGAGTCGGCAGTCACAAAAGGATCGTATCTTCTCGGACCCCGAGTCCGGTCAGGCTCGGACCTCGTCGGAGGCTTCGATGTCTCGGGGCTCCGGCCACGAGTATCATCGGAGTTCCTCTGAGCGGGGGTCCCCCGACTGGGAACATCGTCGGAAGAAGAAGCCCGATCGGGCGGCGTCGGAGGACGCACGCACCTGGTCCCTCGATGGCCAGGTCGCTTAGCCCCGTCAGCCGCCCTGAGCCCTCGGAGACGGAGAGGCCTTGCAAACTTCCTTGCCTAGAGGTAGAGCCGCCTGGACACGTGAGTGCTATAGTCCTCCTGGACTCCCCTCCGGAACTGATGTCGGGCCCGACGCCGTCGGGGCCCGAGTCTGAAGCTGCCGGGTCGTCTGAGTTTGGCCTCAGATTGACATCCTTGGAGCGCAGTATCACTGCCTTCTTGGACCAGCAGCGGGCATTGATGACCGGCCTCGCCAGTGCATCTGCCCCGACCACCGGGACGTCGACGCCCAAGTCGACACCGGCGGCCGAGTCGATCCTCGAGTCCACACGTGCTCGAGTCGATCCTCTGTCGAGGTCCCCCTCGGCCTCCCGTTCGGGACCGAGGTCATCGACGCCGGCTTCGGCGTCGGGGCGAACCCTCGCCCGCACGGACCCTCTCGACGACTCCTCGGAGGCATCGGGCTGGGACACGGAAGGGGACGAATCACCAGGTTCTTTTCAGACCAGGTGCGTCCCCTCCGACTCGCCTGAGTCGGAGCCTCGGAAACGATCCCCTCCGGAGGATACCCGCTTCTCCGATTTTGTGAGGGGTATGGCCAAGGCGTTGGCCTTCCCCGCGGATCCCGAGGAGGAGCCCCGCGCCGAAGAGCTCGAGGCACTCCAGTATGACTCGGCCCCGAAGGAGGCCTTTATTGTACCGGTTCCCCCGATGCTGGAGCGGCTGCTCTTTCGCATGTGGGAATGCCCGGCATCGATGCCGGTGCTGAGCAGGCTGGTCGATCGATATATCAAGTCCGCAAGAGTCCCGGGTTCCAGAAGGCACAACTTCCGCACCATTCCATGGTGGTGGAATCGGCAATGCATCGGTTTAAGAGTCAAAAGATGCACTCCTCGGTGCCTCCGGGTAAGGAGGCCAGGAGCCTGGATGCCCTCGGTAGGAAGTGCTTCCAGGGCTCCATGCTGGCCTGCCGAGTCCAGACATACCAGCTATACATGGGCATGTTCCTCCGAGACCTGGCAAAAGAAATCGCCGGGTTCTCGGCTGGTCTCTCCGAGGAACCCTTACAGAGGTTCCAGACCTTGTCCGATAGTATTCGAGAGTGCTCGAAGTTTATTTCTCGAGCGGCATACGATGGCTTTGAGGTGTCGGCCCGAGTTGCGGGAGCCGGCATCGGTGCCCGCCGACAGGCCTGGCTTCAGTCATCCAACCTCGAGCCATGGGTGCAGGACAAGTTGATCGATGTCCCGTGCAGAGGTGAAAACCTCTTTGGCAAACCCATGGCTGATAAGGAGGCGGAACCCGAGTCCGAGACTCTCACTAGGACTCCCCTTATCCAGAAAGACCTCTACTCCCTCACAGAAGAGGAAGGGCTCGGAGAAAAAGCCTTTTTACCCGAGGAAGGTGCCCGCCTATAAGCAACAGCACCTTCAATACCAAGCGTCTGCAGCACCCAATCGGGGTCCGCAAGCTAAGAGTCAGGGCAATGGGCCCCGTAAGCCGAGGGCCCCTAAGCCCACTACACAGCCCCCTGCTCAGCAGGGTGGGGGTTTTTGACTATGCCAGCATAGCCCCTTTACCCTGCACGGGGGGCAGGCTGATCCACTTCGCTCACAGGTGGTCAGCCATAACCTCCGATTCCTGGGTGCTGCAGGTGGTTCAAAAGGGCTACCTCCTACATTTTCACCAGGTGCCTCCCCCCTACTTCCCAGGGGAGCCGCCAAGGCCTCCCCTGCACAGGGACTTACTCCTGCAGGAGCTGCAGGGTCTGCTGGGGGAACAGGCGGTGGAGCCAGTACCCCAACACCTCTGGGGCCAAGGGTTCTACTCGAGGTACTTCCTGGTGCCCAAGCGAACAGGAGGCCTCAGACCCATCCTGGACCTCCACGACCTCAACAAGTTCCTGCAACGGGAAAAGTTCAGGATGCTTACCCTTGGAATCCTACTGCCCTACCTCCAGCAGGGAGACTGGCTATGCTCCTTGGACCTAAAGGATGCCTATACCCACATCCTTATCCATCCGGACCACCGGCAATATCTGAGATTTGTGGTGGCAGGAAGGCATTATCAGTACCGTGTGCTGCCCTTCGGCCTGTCCTCCGCTCCCAGGGTGTTCACAAAATGCCTGGCAGTGGTGGCGGCCTTCCTGAGGCTTCAAGGCCTCTTAGTCTTCCCCTACCTGGACGACTGGCTCATACGGGCGCAGTCCTCCGTAGAGGTCACCCAGGCCACTCAACGCACAGTGGCTTTGCTTCAGCACTTGGGCTTCGTCATAAACTTCGGAAAGTCCGTGTTGCGCCCCTCTCAGGATCTCTAGTTTATAGGGGCACGGCTGGACACTCTGCGAGCTCGTGCCTTCTTGCCTCGGGAGCGAGCCGACAGGCTCATAGCTCTGGCCGGCAGGTTCCACAGCGCGTCGCCGGCCCCGGCCAGGCGATTCTTGCAGCTGCTCGGTCATATGGCCTCCACGGTCCATGTCACCCCGAATGCCCGCCTACATATGCGGCCTGTTCAGTGGAGCCTTCGTACTCAATGGCATCAGGCCACAGGGAGTCTGACGGACCTGCTACGGATCTCCGACCGTCTGGTCTCCTCTCTGCAATGGTGGCTTCACCTGCCCAACCTGATGCTCGGCATGCCTTTTCAGCCTCCCACACCCTCCCAGGTGCTCACGACGGATGCTTCTCTCCTGGGATGGGGAGCGCATTGCCAGGGAGCGCGCACCCAAGGCCTTTGGACCCCTTGGGAGGCGGCTCAACAGATAAACTTCCTGGAGCTGCGGGCGATCCGCCTAGCTCTGCGGACCTTCTCTTACCTCACTTCTCGTCAGTCTGTACTGGTGCAGACGGACAATCAGGTTGCCATGTTCTACGTGAACAAACAGGGGGGCACAGGCTACCTCCTTCTCTGTCAGGAGGCCCGGAGACTGTGCTCGTGGGCAGTCGACCACGACATCCTCCTCAAGGCTGTTTACCTGCCTGGACAGGACAATTGCCTGGCCGACAAACTGAGCCGGATCCTGCAGCCGCACGAATGGAGGTTGAACCCCTTAGTTGTCCGGCAGATATTCCGCCGGTGGGGCTTCCCCACCGTGGATCTCTTTGCCAGTCCTCTGAACCGGCAACTTCCCAGGTTCTGGTCTCGGCACCCGCATCCTCTCAGAGTAGCGCCGGATGCTTTCCTCATCTCGTGGTCCACGGGCCTACTGTATGCCTTTCCTCCCATGCCACTTGTGTCCCGGACGCTGTTCAAAGTTGTCCAGGACAGGGCCTCCGTACTCCTAGTAGCGCCCAGGTGGCCGAGACAACCCTGGTTCCCTCTGCTCCTGCAGCTAGCGGTGGACACCCCTCTTCCTCTGGGGTTTCAGCCCGATCTCCTGACCCAGGATCAGGGCACCCTTCTACACTCCAACCTCCGGGCCCTTCATCTGATGGCCTGGCTGCTGAAAGGGTAGTCCTAGCTCCGCTCCTACTTCCTCCGGAGGTGGAGGCTGTCGTCCTGGCGTCTCGGCGACCTTCCACCCGGAAGTCTTACACCCTTAAATGGTGCCGCTTCTCGGCCTGGTGTTCTCAGCGCTCTGAGGACCCCTTCGCCTGCTTAGTATCGGTGGTACTGCAATATCTGCTTTACCTCTCCGATCTAGGCCTCAAATCCAATTCTGTCAGAGTCCACCTCAGTGCTCTCTCTGCGCACCATTCGCCGGTGGAGGGCCAACCTCTTTCCTCGCACCCTTTGGTGGCGCGTTTCCTCAGGGGCCTGCTCCTGCTCAAGCCCCCGTTGCGTCCTCCGGCTCCCGACTGGGATCTCAATGTGGTTTTACAAAGGCTTACCTGTCCGCCTTTTGAACCCATGGCTACCTACCCTCTTCGTTTCCTCTCCTGTAAGACTCTCTTCTTGGTGGCCTTACCTCCGCTAGGCGCGTTAGTGAACTACAGGCCCTAGTGTCGGAGCCCCCTTATACTAGGTTCTACAAGAATAGGGTTGTCCTACGGACGCACCCTAAGTTTCTTCCGAAGGTGGTTTCCTCTTTCCACATCAATCAAGAAGTGGTTCTTCAGACCTTTTTTCCCAGGCCGCATACCAGCCGAGCTGAGACTGTTTTGCATACCCTGGACTGTCGAAGAGCCTTGTCTTTCTACCTTGAGCGTACGCGTGAGCACAGGAAAGCTGCTCAGCTTTTCGTATCTTTTGACCCCAATCGGTTGGGGGTCCCTGTCTCCAAGCGTACTCTGTCCATCTGGGTAGCTGACTGTATCGCCTGGGCTTATGGGGCAGCCGGCCTCTCCTTAGAGAGTCGAGTCACGGCCCACCGTGTCAGGGCGAAGGCTGCGTCGGTGGCTCATCTCCGCTCTGTCCCATTGGCAGACATCTGCCGGGCCGCTACTTGGTCTTCAAGCCAGACTTTTGCGGCTCATTACTGCCTGGAGAGGGAGTCCCGCAGGGACAGTGCTTTCGGACAGGCAGTCCTCCGCAATCTCTTTGAGGTTTAGGCAACTCCTGCCCTCTGGCCCTGGTGTTGGGCTACCGGCCGGATTCGTATTCAGAGAAGATTCCTTCCCTCTGTACTGTTGAGCTTGAGGTCTCCGGTAGCCTTAAGCTTGGGAGTCCCATAAGTGAGGACTGACTTCCTGCTTGGTCCTGGAGAAAGAGTAGTTACTCACCTGTAACAGGTGTTCTCCAGGAGCAGCAGGAATCAGTCCTCACTACCCTCCCTCCTCCCCTTGGAGTTGCAGTCATTCTTATTGCATATTTTTGCTAACTTTTTGCTGTCTTTCCGCTATGTCATCAGACTGAGCAAGATGGCACCCTTGGGCGGGAAGGGGACCGCGCATGCGTGCTGCAATTCCCAAAGGCTTTCTGCGAAAGCTGGGGAAAATTGCTCCGCGAGGGCTCCGTCGGCGCCGACGTCACCCATAAGTGAGGACTGATTCCTGCTGCTCCTGGAGAACACCTGTTACAGGTGAGTAACTACTCTTTCCGAACCATGTGCTCTTGGGCAACAGTTGGCTTTCCCCTATTATCTAGTTTAAAAGCTGCTCTATCTCCTTTTTAAAGGTTAATGCCAGCAACCTGGTTCCAAACCAGTTAAGTTGGAGCCCATCCCTTCGGAAAAACTCATCCTTTCCCCAGAATGTTCCCCAGTTCCTAACAAATCCAAAACCCTCTTCTTTGCACCATTGTCTCATCCACGCATTGAGTCTCTCTGGAGCTCTGCTTGCCTTTTGGGTCCTGTGCATGGAGTGGGAAGCATTTCAGAGAATGCTACTCTGGAAGTTCTGGATTTCAACTTCCTACCTAAAAGCCTAAATTTGGCCTCCAGAACCTCCCTACCACACTTTCCTATGTCATTGGTACCGACATGTAGCAAGATAAGACTCCTCCCCAGCACTATCTAAGACCTTCTCTAGGTGACGCATGAGATCTGCTACCTTCACACCAGGCAGGCATCTTAGGCAAGTTTTCTGAGGATCTGGATTTCCTGCCTTGGATCCTTCTTGAGCAGCATCATTGGAGGTTCTTACACAGTGAGTGTTATTTTCTAAAAGGGTTTTGTTCGGCTTAGGAATGTTGCCATGCCAGGCATTGGCATATTGGTAGCCCTTTTGTGTTTTATGGTAGCAGTTATTTAGATCCAGTCAATCTCTTCTTTTCTTTGAAATGGTGGAAGCTCTGCTGTTCTAGCTTATAATTTCCAAGAGTTTGTAACTGCTATATGATTTGTCCTTGGAGTCCTAAGCAGAGAGTAGCCACTGCATGTTACACCATAGTTCGCTCAAGAAGGTTTTTTCCTTGGTCTCTCTTGTCTGGAGATTGACACTTAGGGTTGAGAGCCCTTCCTGCTAGAGGTTTAGGATGGTACTCTACAGGTTAGTGAGCTCTTTTCTCTTGGAGGTGTCAGGTTTTTTGGAGAAGAGGATTACCGTATTTTTCGGACCATAAGACGCACTTTTTCTTCCCCAAAAAGTGGGAGGAAAAGTGCCTGCGTCTTATGGTGCGAATAGAAGAAGTTTTCGCTTTAAAGAGCAAGTTTGTCCCTCACGCTGTGCCGTACGGCGTGCTCTTTCCTTCTGGGGCTGCCCACTATAGGCTGCTTGAATCGCCAACTTCGAATGAATCAAGCTTGCAGGCAGAGGACCGGGGAGTGGAAATGCCGCGGGGTAGAGGCTGAAGCCATGCCTTGGGAGGGAAGGTCACATTCAACTCGGCTGGCTGAAGAGATTTGTCCATATCCACTGCAACAAAGCCTGCTCAAATTTCCTGTGTTGCAGATTCAGTGACGCCGATGAATCGGTCCATCGGATCTGTAACCAAAGGCAGCAGCTTGGCGGGGTAAGCCTTAGCCTCCCCTTTCCTTTTTGGCATAAGGCAGAGATATGGAGCATAACCCTCAAGCAGCCATATCAAAACCATGCCCCTAGAAATAATTTATTTAATCAGACCAGTGGTGCTCAATAAAATTGGGAATATTTCTATATCTTTCTAACATTTTTTCTTGTTCTTGGCATTTCTTGATACTTGAGTTTCTTCTTTCTTTCAATACATTGTTCAGAATAGTTGCTTGGCATTGGCATTTCTACTAGCAAAGCTATTCTTGTGTTTTTCTATGTTATCTAATTTTCTTGCATCAAGTTTTTTATCGATGAGAAAGGGAATGTCCCAGATGGTCACAACTTCCTCATTCTTCACAGTTCTCTTAGGGTTATGATGCCAATGTTTTTCTCATACAGCAATATTGCAGTATTTATGCAGTTTCCAGTGAATGAGCCATGCTACTTTATTGCACCTTTCTGTTTACAAGCCTTTTGACATTGGCAGTCACAAGACATGCAACCATATCCAGTTTTGTTTTGTAGAATCTCATTTTGTCCATTTTACAATTTTTTTCTATGCGTTCTGTGAACCGTAGTCCATTGTCATCAGAATGCTTGTCCATGTTTTAGGATGTAGACTGTGACTACCTTTTCTGTGGTTCCAGATGGGAACAAATTTTAAAAAGAAACTGTTTGGGTACTGAGTGTAGAAAGAATTTTGGTTCAGAATATTTTTTTTCCTATTTTTCTCCTCTAAAAACCAGGTGCGTCTTATGGTCCGGTGCGTCTTATGGTGCGAAAAATACGGTAGGTCCTGATCTGGCAGTTCCATGCATTTTGGAAAGTGCTGTGGACTTGATACGTTGAAGAAGATACTGTCAAAGGGTGTTTTGTTATATTCCATTCATTCTGGACTGGTTTGGTGGATAACAGGGAAGGAAAAAAATTGGTTTTACCTGCTGTTTCTTTCCTTGAGTCTACAGACCAGTCCAGATGCCCTCTTTTCTTGTTGGTTTGTGTTTGGTCTGATTGAGTTGTTTGGTTTTTTTTAAACATCTGTAGGTTGCACCAGGGGATGTTCTTGGAGGTTCTCCCAGATGGATGTCTTGAGTCCCTGCACCCTCCCTAGTTGTAGGCTCATCTTGGGGAGATCATCTCCTGCTTCGTTACAGATAATGCTGAGAAGAGTATGTAGCTACCTGGTGCTCTATATAGGGAAGAGAACGCAAACTTTTGGTCTCTGTCTCATCTCTATCTGCTGATAGAGAGGAATAACCCATTTATTCTGGACTGTTCTGGTAGACTTAAGGAAAGAAAATTAGCAAGTAAGACCAAGTTTTTCTTTTTAAATCATTTGTTTAAAATTGAAACCAGAGGCATCAGCAATCGCTGGGACCTTGTGATTATTTAGAGTTTAGCCAATCAATGCAAATTCTTTAACATTAAGAAGCTTAGTATTAGCATATGCTTATAATTTCAGTCCCTTGACATCACAGATTGGTAAGCAATTGAAGTCAGGGTTGTCATTGGGGAAGAGGTGGAGCAACCAGAGTAACTTTTCTCTAGAGTCCTGTGGACCTGCTGCTTTCGGGCCAGAACTGAAAGAAATACAGCCCTACAGGTGTCTTCATTTGACACTGTTTAAAAGAGAGAAAGAAATTGTCTGCGGGACACACTCATAGGCCCTGCATGGACTTGTTACCAAGGAAACTGGGTTGGAGACATATATTGATTATGTTTTTGCTATTGCTGCTCTGCCACCAAAAGACATCTGACAGGCTTGAGATCAGTCAAATGAATCTAGGATGCAAACGACTTGGAAAGGTCCATGGGTACAGGGTTTGGAGGGAGAACATCTGGGATTGGGGTCCCACTTCCAGGTTTCTGCCCTGGGCTCCAACTTGTCTCACACTAGCTCTGGTTATTTGTTGTATACACCCAATCTCTGACTTGATTAATTGATGTAGTCAAAGGTATAACGTGTGATGTCGCAGTATGTACAGTAAATGGCAGCCCTAATTCTGTCTTTGAACTCCAATTCAGCATACTGGTATTGTATATGCTTTAACAATCTTTGATAAAAATTTGTATGTGCTTCATGTTTTAGATAAACGTTGCCAGCTATCTACAAGTGCTTTGTTTGGCAGAGAATTTACGAACGGATATTAAAGATTTTACCACCTTGTTAGCCATGAACAACTGTGATATCAGACAGAGCATTCTGTTCTTGCAATTTTGGGTTCGGAGTGGTGGTGGATTTTTGAAAGAGAAGCCACTCTCAGTTCACGGTAGTTAAGATTAATTTAAAATACCTTTTATGCATGTGGATTTGTTGAATTTTGTATCAAAATAATTTCTTGTAAATTCTTTCATTGTTTTTAATTATCTATTAATTGTTATGGCTATTTAGTGCAAAATATTAGCCATAAAATTTTCATTGTAGCTACAAACAGTAAATAAAAATGTCTTCTAAGGAAAGCATTATAATATCAGCCCAGTACATTTCTATTATAATTATGAAATTTAAGATGAAGGTTCTTAATGCTGTTTTTGATGTTAAATATTAAGGGAAGGTGGCCATGGTATTTTTGTGCAACAGAAATTCGTTGCTACTACTTCAATACTTACAGTACATTGAGCTTTTATAGTTTCTTTTGGTATCACTGGAGATTAACTTCAAGGTTGATCTTGCCAGAAAGCAATGTTGACCAATGAATGAAAATACTATTGGAGCATGTTGATAGGAATTGCAAGTTAATGGGATGTTTTTAACAAGTTGATATGCTACCATTTAATAAAGATATACAATTTAAAATGAAACGAAAACAAAAGGAAGGAAAGAGAGGAAAAGATAAGAAATGATTGAAAAGATGAAAACATTAATTAAACCAGACTTTTCCACTAATGTTGCTGGTAGGCAGCAGATTTCCATGGCAGGATTGTCCTTTCAGTAGTTTGTCAACACCTTATCAAATCATGTTCTGTGCTTATAAAGTAAAAACGGATGCCAAAATAGTTCTCATGGTCTGCTCTACAGATTCTACAAACAACTCCCTTCAAACTGCCATGGACACTCATGATTTTCCAAAATGTGACACTGGCCTTGCTGAGAATCTAATTGGTCTTAAAAACATAATTTTGCCTTCAGAAGATTTGATGCTGTTTATCAAGGTACTGCCCTAAGCTAAATATAACTCCTTTTCCCTTCTAGTCTCTAGGGATCATGCTGCATATTATATATATTAGAAAACCAAAACATGTCATGATACACTAATCTCTTTGAAGAATAACATCATTAATGTGCCATTTTTCATGCACAAGTGTGTTGCCTGTTATATTTGCCTAGGAAGTGTGCTAAACTTTATACAGATCTCCAGCCTGTCTCCCCCCCCCACCACTTTGTTCCCATTATTCATGTATTAAGTTTATTGATAGATAATGTTAAAATTACAGAACAATTTATTTTCTTTCAGTCTGAAATCACAGAGAAAGAAAAATGGAATCAGTTGATACAGCTGCTTACAGAGTTCCAGATGAAGAATGTGCATTTTATTTATAGTAATCTAGAATTCCTTCTGCCATTACCAGTTCATATTCTTCCAGAACACAAGGAGGTTGCTTCAGTTCCAGCAAATAACAAAGCTTTAGAGGAAAATATAAGGAGGCCTTTGGAGGATGACCAGTCTGTGGAGAGTAGTCCAGTGAGAACATCTTCCCATGTGAAACGCAACAAGGAATGCATAATTCTTGATGATAGTGATTTATTTGAATGTGAATCAAATTCAGGTGATGAACATCTAACTTTGCCCTCAGGCATTTCTGCCTTGGATTCCAAAGTAAGCGGAGAGAATATAAAATGGGAGGATACAAAGGTGCAGAATACCTTACAGACCAACATCTGTTTTCCAAAAGAGAATTTGCAAACTCCTGCAGACCAAAAATGTTCTGCTCTGATAACCCACTGCCTAGACTCACTAACTGAATTTGTGGATAACATATCTTTTTTAGACTGCAGCCTATACACTGAATTAAAGGAGCAGGAGTTCTGTAAAAACGCAGAATACAAGTGGGCAAATGGCAGAATAAAAAATGGCCTCTGTGACGGTGTTAATCTAGAGGATAGAAACTGGTGGAGTACCCAGAACTGTGCAGAACTGAAAGCAATGGTAGAAGCACTCAGTTTTCATAAGTGTTGTTCAAGCATATCTCAGTGTATGGAGACATCTTTGAATTTATGCAGAAATCTAGGAAAAGATCCAACAGAAGAACTTACTTTGCACATTCCTAAACACAGAGATGATGTGTTTTTTAGTCAGACAGTGGTTAATACAAGGTAAACCTCAAATGTTTAATATGTCAGGTGTACAACCGAGCTCTGGTGTTGAAATAAATGATTGTATGTAGCACCTTTAATCCAAAGAGGATACTAATTTCAGTGCCTAGTCCATATAATAGCTTCCAGAATACAGTTCTTGCCCAATTAGAGTTGGGTAGACAGAGGCATGGGGTCGATTGCAACATGCAGAGTCTGTCAACAGGAGAATCCTGAAATCTTGGGCACTGAATAATGGCTTAATGAATCCTGAGTGCCAGATCACCATAACGATTATAAATTGCACCTTGTCGTCCTTTGATTGCCTACCTCCCCCAGCCATCACCTAATGCCTCATAATTGTTCTGGTGTTCTTCACTCTTCCACTGAAATTGGCTCTAAATGTTTGAGCCACATGGTAGAAGTTTGCTGATCTCGCTGTTTCAAGTCTCGCAAGATCAACAAACTTCCTTCATGAGAGTCAGTTCCAGTGAAAGAGGGAAGAACACCAGAACAATGGTGAAACATTCGGTGAGGGGGGGAGAACAAGTGTGTCTTTATTTTGCTTCAGGCCAGGGTAATATGTGAAGCAAAAAAGGAAGTAGTCTCAGGTGCAGCTATAAAGGGTCACCAATATGCTGCTGACAGCATAATCTTTGGGGGTGGTGGGAAGGGGAGGAGACTGGTCACTACCTTCCGTTGGCAATGTGTAATAAGCATGTTAAGGATTTGATTTATATTGAGCTTTTTTTTTTGCCCTAGAAAATGGTAAAACAATAAATCAGGCCCTTAAAAAAAGAGCTGACACATTTGGAGGGTAGGGGAGGGGCACTGCAACCGAGATCTTGGCGTACAACTCCTAAATGTTTTAAGCTGGCTCCTAGAATCCAAGAAAATTTGTCAAGGCCTGTACTATAGGTACATGTATTGCAAGGTTTACAAAAAAAGGGCTGTGATTGAACAGTTTCTAGAGACTGTATGTATGGACAGTTATCAAATATTAACTCCTTATGCCAGATGAAACGAGGTTCTTGCAAATATCGATAAATTCACACCAAAAAAAGTTATCTCCAGGAACGAGCAGGAATGCAGTCTTCACATATGAATGCCGTCCTCCAACAGAGCCATGCAGGTACACTCTCCAACTTCCAATAGGAAGCCTCTGGGAGCATTCATCAGTGCATGCCTTCCCAGAGATTCTCTTCAGTCTTCGTTTTTCCGCAGAGCCCAACAGACACTTGTCCTGACACTGCAGATAAAGCTTTTATCTTCTGTGTCCTTCAGGGTGCTGTTTCTTCTTTTTGCCTTCCTATCTACCTTCGAGACCGTCACTCGTTGACGCCAGTACCCTTTTTGGCACCCCAACTTTTCTTTTTTTTTACCTCTCAGTTCCCACAGATGTTTTCATCAGTTCCAGCTGCCATTGAGTCTCTTGATTTGGCAAAGGCTGTTTCAAATCTCTTGCTAGACCAGTCCTTACAAGTGAGTTATATTCCCCTGCCAGCAGATTGGAGACAGATAGAATACCAAAGACTTCACTGAGGATGCCCTGGCACCTCTATGCCTCCCCTGGGTGTCACCTTCAGTATTTTTCTGTCTCCAGCAGATGCTGGATCTTACTCGCCTTGCTCCTCAATTTTGGAGTAGTTTGAGGACTAATTCAGTCACTTCTCACCTGTGGAGGTCTCTAGGAAACACAGGGGGTGTTCTGGCAGAGTTTCCCACACTCCTGAATCCAATCCATTCAGGGGCAGTAGCCACTGATCACAAGGATCAGAAAGGCCTGCCATCTTCACAGAGGATCAGGCTCCAGGCCACGAGGGCCTGAACAGCCTGTCGGGAGACAGCTGAGTACTGCCTATGGAGCCTTCCTGAACTGCTGACCTGGTGCAGCCGCCTCTGTTCTCCTACAGAACCATAGCCGACTACTGCTCGGATCAGCTTTCTGGAGTTGAGAGTGATAACCAATGCCCTTCAGGTATTTCGCCATCGGTTAACACATCAATCTATCCTGGTTTAAACGGACAACCAAGTTGATATGTTTTATGTCAACAAACAGGGAAGCACGGACTCTCACCTCCTCTGCTGGGAAGCGGTCTGCTTGTGGACCTTGCCCTATCTCATGGAATGGTTCTCAGAACCGTTTACCTGCCGGGAGATCAGAATGTTCTCGTGGGCAGTCTTTTGGGTTCTTTGACCGTACGAATGAACTTTTCATTGGAGAATGGTCTATCACATCCTCGGGCTATGGGGAATCCCAGAGATCGACCTTTTTGCTACTCTATTCACCGCACAGGTCCCTCGCTTTTGCTCCAAGGTGCCGACTCCGCACTATCAAGCCCCAGATGCTTTCCTCCTGCACTGGGGAACGGGTCTGCTGTATGCTTTAGCACCCATTCCGCTAACAGCCAAAACGCTGTTCAAGCTGCTGGCTGACATGGGCACCATTATCCTGGTAGCACCGTTCTGACCCCGACAACCATGGTTTCCCCTGCTGCTTCATCTAGCTCAGCCTCAGCTTCTTCATCTGGACTGTGCACTAGACCTGATTTTACAGGAGCAGGAAATGCTGCTGCATCCCAGTGTCCGCGCGCTGCGCCTGATGGCTTGGATGCTGAGAGGGTAGTCCATTCTGAACTCAATTTGCCAGACACTGTTAAGGATATCCTCCTGACGTCCTGGAAGGACTCCATGTGCCACACCTATGCCTTTGTGGCACCAGTTTGCAATTTGGTGCGCTTAGCACACATTCAACACCTTCAGTTGTCTAGTGGAGTCTCTTCTGCTTTACCTTCTATATATCTCTTCTACAGGTCTCAAAACTAATTCCATTTGTGTCCACCTCTGTGCCATTTCGGCTTCTCTTCCGGGATTGATGGAAAACCCATTTCCACACATCCATTGGTGGCTTGCTTCATGTGGGATCTCCTCTTAACTAAGCCACCGATCTGGCCCCCACCTGTCGCCTGGAACCTGAAAGTGGTTCTTGCTCAGCTCTCAAGCCTCCTTTTGAGCCTCTCGGCACTACCTCCCTCAAGTTCCTTACTTGGAAGGTCACCTTCCTAGTTGCGCTCACCTCGGCTCACCAGGTCAGCGAACCACAGGCCTTAGTGGCACATACTCCTTATTCAATGCATCCACATTTCCTTCCAAAGGTTGTCTCTCCTTTCCACTTCAACCAGTTGGTCGTTCTTCCGACCTTTTTTCCCAGGCCACATGCATCGCTGGCTGAAGCTGCGCTTCATACCCCAGATTGAAAACGAGCTTTAGCATATTACCTTACAGAACCAAGGTACACCGAAAATCCTCACAATTATTCATTTCTTTTGACCCTAATCGACTTAAGATATGCCATACTGGGTCAGATCAGCATCCTGTTTCCAGCAGTGGCCAATCTAGGTCACAAGTACCAAGCAGTTTCCCCAAAAGACCCAGGTTCCATAATGCTTGTATTGGGGCAAGCAGTGGATATTCTGGGTCCACTTTAATAATGGCTTATGGGCCTTTCTTCCAGAAACTTGTCCAAACCTTTTTTTAAACCTGGCTACACTAACAGCTTTTGCTACATCCTCTGGTAGCAAATTCCAGAGTTTGATTACACGTTAAGTGAAAAAATATTTTGTCTTATTAGTCTTAAATAGGTTACCCTATAGCTTCATTGCATGCCCCCTAGTCTTTCTATATTTTGATGGCATAAACAATCTACATTTACCCGTTACATTCCATTTGTTAATTTATAGACCTCTATCATATCTCCCCTCAGCTGTCTCTTTTCCAGGTTGAAGAGCCCTAACCTTTTTAGCCTCTCTTTATAGGAGTATCCTTCCATCCCCTTTACCATTTTGGTGACTCTTCTCCGTACCTTTTCTAATAACGCTATATCCTTTTTAAGATACGGCGACCAGAATTGCACACAATATTCAAGGTGTGGTCCCACCATGGAATGATACAGAGGCTAATATCTTTTGTTTTTTTTCTCCATACCTTTCCTTATGATACCTAGCATTCTATTTGCTCTATTGGCCGCCGCTGCACACGGGCAGAGGGTTTTAACATGTTATCCATGATGACGTCTAAATCTCTTTCATGGGTGGTGGTTCCTAATGTGGAACCTTGCATCGTGTAACCATAGTTTGCGTTGTTCTTTCCTAGGTGCATAACTTTGCACTTGTCCACATTAAATTTCATCTGCCATTTGGATGCCCAGTCTTCCAATTTATCAAGATCCTCTTCCAATTTTCATGGGTTTTAACAACTTTGAATAGTTTTGTGTCATCTGCAAATTTGATAACCTCACTCGTTATTCCCATTTCCAGGTCATTTGCAAATATGTTAAAAAGCAGCGGACCCAGCACAGATCCCTGGGGGTACTCCACTATTCACCTTTCTCCGTTGGGAAAATTGGCCATTTAGCCCTAACCTCTGCTTTCTATCTTTTAACCAGTTTCTGATCCACAGTAGTACATTGCCTCCTATCCCATGACTTTTTAATTTTGCCAAAAGTCTCTCATGAGGGGCCTTGTCAAAGGCTTTCTGAAAGTCCAGATACACTATATCAACCGACTCACCTTTGTCTACCTGTTTATTCACACCTTCAAAAAAAATAACAGATTAGTAAGACAAGACCTTCCTTGGTTAAAGCTATGTTGACTATCTCCCATTAAGCCATGACTATCTACACATTCAGTAATTTTGTTCTTTTTTCCCGGCACTGACATCAGGCTCACCGGTCTGTAGTTTTTCCGGATTACCCCTTGAGCCCTTTTTAAAAATTGGATTTACATTGGCCATCCTCCAGTCTTCAAGTATTACAGATTTTAATGATAGTTCACAGATTACTAATAGTAGGTCTGCAATCTTATATTTCAGTTTTTTCAACACCTTCGAATGTTTACCATCCGGTCCAGGTGATTTGCTACTCTTCGGTTTATTAAATAGTTGTAATACATCTTTCCGGTGTATTGATATGTCTTTCAATTCTTCCGCAGCATCTCCTTTAAATACCATTTCAGTCATGGATAACATTCCTACATCTTTCTCAGTAAAGACGGAAGCAAAGAATTCATTCAGTCTCTCCTCTATGGCCTTGTCCACTCTTAGTGCCCCTTTTACTCCTCTGTCATTTAATAGTCCAACTGACTCACAGGTTTTTTGCTATGAATGTACTTGAAAAAGACTTTATTGTGTGGTTTCTTTTTTTTGTTGTTGTTTTTTGCTTCCACAGCAAGCTGCTTCTCAAATTCTTTCTTTGCCTGCCTTATCAATGCCTTGCATCTAACTTGCCAGTGCTTGTGTAATTTCCAATGGTCATCATTTGGCCCCTTTTTCCATTTCCTGAAAGATGCTTTTTTGGCAACAGCCTCTCTGACCTCATCTTTAAACCATGCTGGCAGTTTTTTGGACTTCCTTCCACTTTTCTTAAAGCATGGAATACAGCGGTCTGGACTTCCAAGATAGTATTTTTAAACACCCAAGCTTAATGTAAATCTTTAACCTTTGCATGATCTTCCCAGACCAAACACACTCTTCCTTTTTGGGTAGGGGATTGCATATGTTCAGGCGGGTCTAACATTGAAGGATCATGTTACCGCTCACATTATCCAGACCGTGGCTACCTCTATAGCTCACTTACACTCTGTTTCCATAGCGGAGATCTGCCGTGCTGCCACACTGTCCTCAATCCACACCTTTGCAGCCCATTGCTTACTGGACAAGGACTCTCGTATGGACAGTGACTTTGGCCAAGCCGTACTCCAGCATCTCTTTGGGACTTAACCACAGCACCTTCACTCCAGTCCTCTGTTCATCCAGACTACCACCACTGTCATCTCAATTGGGGTGAGCTGGGGATGCAGAATCTATTAGATCCCCTGGACTCCCCATGTTGTTCAGCGGCTTTTTCCCGTTTTACAACAGGCACTACTACTCACCGTTTTTCTGGTACCCTGGAGCTGGGGAGTTCCATATGTGAAGACTGCATTCCTGCTTGTTCTTGGAGATAACGTAGTTACTCACCGAAGCAGATGATCTACGGAAACAACCTGAATCAGTCTTCACAACCCGAGTTGTAGGTTTTTCTTTTTTTTCTAAGCTATGAACCTTACTGAAGAGAATCTCTGGGAAGGCATGCACGGATGGATGCTCCCAAAGGCTTCCTATTGGCTCCGTCAGAGGATGTCACCTATATATGAAGACTTATTCCTGCTGTTCCTGGAGATCACCTGTTACAGGTGAGTAACTACACTTTTCTGTCTGAGGAGGAGATCTTTGTGGTCTCAAAAGTGTATCCTTTTTGTCAGTCCTTTTAAAAAGGTGTTTCTAAATACAAAGGCTACATAAAATGCTTTGGCCATGTTCTGTTTGTGAAACAAATCTTCAGATGTGGCTGGCGAATATTTACAACCTTAATTGAAGTAGTATATCTCCTTTATATTTTTCTTGCACAAGAAATCTAAATATGATCCGTTCTGTTTTATTTGCAGCACTTCACAGGACAAACTGGCTCTGATAAAAAGTGTGTTGTCACACAGATCATTCATAAATCTGGGGAGCAGGCAGGCTAGTATAGTAGAATACCTGCCTACCCTCCGTAGCATCTGCAAATCGGAGAAACATAAAGAACAAGGGAAGACAAAGAGAAGGTAAACTCCTCAGAAATACTGTTTAAGATCTAGATATACATAGTAACATAGTATATGACGGCAGATAAAGACCAGTATGGTCTATCTAGTCTGTCCAGCAAGGTGGCAAGAATAGGTGCATGTTTAGTCAACTAATTTGCTTACTGATTGTCTAGTACTCTGTTGCTTAATAGGAGATCAAAGTTCCTGGTGCATAAACTGGAGAGGCATAAGAGCCTAATAAAGCAGGGCAGTTTTCGTGACATTTAGAGAATCATTTTGTGAAGTATTTTCCATATTCAAACACATTTTATGTGCAGAAAAGGATTTCTATAAAATTACATTGGGAGTATATGCATGTAAAAAGTAGGCACACCAAAAGATTACGCAGTCTACATAAAAGTAGGCGTTCCCAGAGGCATGGTTTGTGTGGAGCTGTGGCAGAATTTTATGGCACGCACAAATTTACACCACCTTCAAAGCAAATGTAAATTTCCAGATTGTCCTGCTAGATCAATCCAGACAAGTACTGTATCCCCCTGTCAGCAGATGATGGAGGCAGAATAAAAAATAGAAACTCTCAGTGACATCACCGGTATGGGCACCTCTCAGTATTTCTTTATCTCCAGCAGATGGTGGTGGTTGGATTGATGCAGCTTGATTATTTTTTTTCCTCCCCTTTCTTATCTTACTCTCTAGTTCTTACTCCTCTTCCCCTTCACTGGTCATTTAAGACCAAAAAAGAGAGAGAGAGGATTAAGGGCAGCCTTGGAAGTACCATGGCCTACTTCAGCATGTCATCTTCAAGGGCTCCAGCTGTTTTGCTGTCAACCCAAAGCCTGTCAAATCTGTCTCCATGGTAAGTCTTGCTAGTGCCCTCTTCCTGCATTTGCCTTTTCGGGCAGCAGCAGGGCTTATCTCTGGGTCTGGGCCTCCTGTTTCATGCTCCAACACTTTGGGGGAGGGCCATGGGGGGGGATTCTCACATTGGACCTGACAAATGCTCCTCTGGCAGTCGGAAGCCGCATGCTCTTCGTGGAGCAGTGGTCTGGACCCTGCTTGAGCATGGCTCTCCCTCACAGCTTCAGAGCTGCATGCTAGCCCATAAGCACTGCTTTCTTGCCTGCAACAAGCATCAGACTGTCATTGTACAAGACAGGTGTGACGACACTGCAGTGGATCCTGGTGGCCCATTGCTGGAGTCTTCAGTGGCCTTGTTTGCTGTGCATTGGCTAGCAGGGTCTCGCAGCAGTTGTGCCTTCTAAGTATTAACTGAAAGCAGGCATGGGGGAACCTGTGCTTGCTGAGATTGTAGTCATCAGAAGTATATCAAGCCCCCTAGTGGACATCGGTTCCCATGCCAGCAGGAACAGTTGTCATTTTGTGAATGCTGCCATTTTTTGGTCAGCACAGCGTGCAAAGGTGAAGAGAGCAAGTCATGGGAGTAGCAGTAGCTTTTCCAATCACAGAGAGCCCAAGGTTCCATTGGTAGTGGGGAATCGGCAGCTCTGGCAATGATGAAAAGTCAGCTGCAGCTTAGGAGAGCAGCGCATGTTGTCCCAGCTGATAGTGGAGCAGCAGAAGAGATGAAGTGTACCAGGTGCAGAGCCTTCTTTTGGGAGTCCAGCAATTCGGACTGCATGGATTTTATTTTGGGCTACCGCTACTATATTGCAGGGTCTTGTGCAGTACTAGCCCCCTTCTCTGCCCCCATGAGAACAGCATTCAAGGTGTGACTGTCCTGAATCGAGGGGGATAGGAGGGCACCAGCAGTAGGGCCACAGTTTTCGCAAAACACTGGCTTCCATCATGCTTTATCCATCTGGATGTTCATTGGGTTTGGCTTTGAGGCTACCCTATGGTTGTTAAAAATACCAACTGGCTTTAATTTCCTCTGGTTCATGCCTATAGTTTCCCCTGGTGGCGGGGTTTCTGTCAGGCTGATGGCTGATAGACCCCCCTCAGGGGTCTTCCTCCTCCTCCTCCTCAACCAGTATGGCAATTTTGGGGAGGTGTCTCCCCTGGAAGGGAAGATCCTGGTTCTTTGCCCTGGCCTGGTTTTGGAAGTTGTCAGCCATCTGCAAGTGGGGAGGAGGCTGCCTCACTGGTGGGGGCTTTCCGAGAAAGACACATTCCATATCGTCTCTCCGGGCCAGTCCAGGGTAAGGTAGGGTTGTCAATCCCATCCAGCAGCTGAGGACTGAAACACTCCAAGTTTTGCTGACAGCCTTAACCACTCCCCCTGGTGACAGCACTCCAGTCTTTCAGTCCTCAGCAGCTGAATAGGATGTCTAGCTGACGAGCTCCCTGGTGATGATTTTGGATTTTATTATTTTAAGCTAGGTTTTTATAGTAGATGTTCTCTGGCAGAGCTGGCTGACTGCTATATTGCCTGGTGTACTCCCTGAAAAACTTTGTTCAAAAAAAAAAAAATTTATCGCAGAGATTCAGAGGCACCCGCTTTGGGTTGGGGTCTGAAGGCAGAGCCTGCTTTCTTTCGGTACTCTGCGCTATCGGAGGTCTGGTCCTGGGAGCCCCAGTGCCCTTCTCCGGTCTGTCAGAACGTGCCTTGGCTCCGCTAGCAGCGGGAAGCTGGGTACCGTTTTCCTGTCTCATTCTGCTCAGGTGGGTGTTGAATCCTGTATGGAGGTCTGTGTCTTCGCGGCAGAGCACGGCCGCGGCGGTTTTTTTAATTTCAACTTTTGTTTTAGACGCCGGCTTTAGTACTTTTCCTTTCGCTAGCGTTTTGTCCTTCTCTCAGGTCATGGAGGAAACGCCGGGTGCAGACGCGAAGCAGGCCTTCTCCACAGCAGAAAAGGCAGGAACGGCGGCCATGTTGTCTGAGCCGTCCGTTTCTCCCGCGGGACACAGAGTAAGCTTGCACAGAGGCTGCCTGAGGCTCAGGCTGCTGCTTCTACCTTATTCTCGCCTGAATTTATTCTAGCCATGCATAAGGCTTTCTTGTTGAAGTCCACTCAAGCTGTTTCTTCTGCTTCCACCTTTGCCCCTGCAAAACAGCTTCTCCCCGGCTTGGGGGTCATTGATCCAGGGGAAGGGACTTCCCACAGTGCCCTGAAGGCTGAGTCGGCGTCAGGGGCTGCGGATACGCAGGATATGCAGCCGCAGGGGTTAGAAGACAGGGAACTCCTGTCTGAGACTGGCTTGGACCCCTGGCAGGCAGAGCTGGAGGAGGGCGAGATAGCGCCCGGCGAGGATCCTAATGTGTTTAGGGTCTTTCGCAAGGAGGAGTTGGGAGCCCTTATCTCACAATCTTTGGCAGCTCTCAACCTTACCATGCCCTCGGTGTCTCAGGAGCCGTTAGAAGATCCTTTACTGCAGGGGTTTAAAGCTGAGCAGCGCTGTTTTCCGGTACATCGTGTTATAAAACAGATGATTGAGTCTGAGTGGGAGTGCCCGGAGGCAACGCTACGGGGTAGTCAGGCCTTGGGGCGTCTCTATCCTGTTCCGCAGGACGAGAGGGACTTGTTGAAAATGCCTAAAGTGGATGCATTGGTGTCCGCAGTGACTAAGAAGACCACCATACCGGTAGAAGGTGGAGCAGCGCTTAAGGATCTACAGGACCGGAAGCTAGAAGTTCTCTTGAAGCAGGCCTTTGATGCCTGTGCTTTGTCCCTACAGGCTTCCATTTGTGGAGCTTATGTTTCCAGAGCTTCTATACGCTGGCTTCAGGGAGAAAGTGCAGCAGAGCCCGGAGAGGGGTCTTTCGCGGAAGGGGCCAAATTAGAATCAGCAGCGGCTTACCAAGCGGATGCCTTCTATGATTTGGTTAGGATAGCCGCAAAATCCATGGCGTCTCTCATTGCGGCCAGGCGTTTTCTTTGGTTGCGAAATTGGGCGGCTGACGTCTCTTCTAAGTCGCGACTCAGTAAGCTTCCTTATAAGGGAAAGCTGCTATTTGGAGAAGCCTTGGAAAAGATTGTTAAGGATCTCGGAGACTCCAAGGGCGGTAGATTGCCCGAGGATCGTCCGAGGGTAACTAGAGGGGCTACTCTTCCGCGGACACAAGGCAGGGATTCTCGGAGATTCCGGGGGACTCGCTTTGCTCCCTACCCCAGGGGCCGTTTCGGGTCTCGTGGCCAGTCCTTTCGGGGAGCTCGAGGTTTCGGTAGAGGCTATTTCAATTCCCCGCAGTCTGCCGTTAAAAAGCCACAATGACGGTCGGCGGGTCCGGCCGGAGATTCCAGTGGGAGGCCGCTTACGGGAGTTTCTTCCGGCTTGGACCGCTATAACATCCGACCAGTGGGTGCTCGAGATAATTCGGGATGGGTACGCGCTAGATTTCGCTTACCCATTGGCCGAGGCATTTCTCGTTTCGCCCTTTGGTCAGGGGCTGAAGTTGCGAGCCGTGGCAGCAACATTGCAACGCTTGTTGGCTCTTCAGGCCGTGGTTCCGGTACCACTAGACCAGTGCGGCTTAGGTCGATACTCCATTTATTTCGTGGTTCCCAAAAAGGAAGGGTCTTTTCGGCCCATTCTCGATCTCAAGCAAGTGAATCGAGCGTTGCGGGTACCGCATTTTCGAATGGAAACGTTGAGATCCGTTGTTCGAGCGGTTCGCCCGGGGGAATTCCTGTCGGCTATAGATCTCACAGAGGCTTATCTGCACATTCCAATTCGGGCGGCTCACCAACGTTTTCTGAGATTTGCGGTACCGATGGGTCATTTTCAGTTCCGAGCGTTGCCTTTCGGCTTAGCAACAGCACCCCGCACGTTCACCAAGGTCATGGTTGTGGTGGCGGCGGCATTGCAAAAGGAGGGCATCCGAGTGCACACGTACCTCGACGACTGGTTAATCAGGGCAGATTCCCTCACGGACGCAGTTGCAGCGACGGCGCACGTGGTGCAAATGTTGGAACAGCTCGGATGGGTTATCAACTGCGCGAAGAATCAGTTGAGTCCGGTTCGTCAGCTCACGTATCTGGGAGCGTTTTTCGATACGGCTCGCGGTTTGGTGTTCCTACCCGAGGGCAGGGTAGTGAAGCTGGTGGAGCAGGTTCGCTCGTTCCTGTGTCGTCCAGCTCCGTCAGCGTGGCTCTACTTGCAGCTCCTCGGGTCCATGGCGGCGGCCCTGGATCTCTTTCCCTGGGCCAGAGCGCACATGCGGCCTCTGCAACAGGCGTTGCTCTCCAGGTGGTCGCCGCAGCTTCACCCTCTGTCTCAGAAGTTGGTCTGTCCGGAGGCGGTACGCCACAGTCTCTCTTGGTGGATGGAGGCCAGCCATCTTCAAGCGGGGGTGTCCTTGCGGGATCCACAGTGGGTTCTAGTGACCACGGATGCCAGCCTCTCAGGCTGGGGAGCACACTGTCAGTCTCGCGTGGCGCAGGGTGTTTGGTCCGCGGAGGAACGTTCTTGGTCCATAAATTGGTTGGAGTTCCGAGAGGTGCGGCTGGCCCTGCTCCACTTCCAGCCAGTGGTCACGGGCGCGGCAGTCCGCGTGTTCTCTGACAACCTGGTGACGGTGTCGTATATCAATCGCCAAGGGGGCACAGGCAGTGTGTGCTTGCTGGAGGAAAGTCAGCGGTTGATGGCGTGAGCAGAGGTCCATCTGCTGGCCTTCTCCGTGGCGCATGTGGCAGGCAAGGACATTGTGCAGGCCGATTATCTCAGTCGACATTCTCTAGATCCCGGAAAATGGGAGCTGAATGCGGCAGTGTTCCATGACATTACCATGCGATGGGGGCAACCGGTGATGGATTTGATGTCGACGTTCTCCAATTCCAAAGCGTCGTGTTTTTTCAGCAGACGCAGAGAGCCTATGTCGGAGGGGTTGGATGCCCTAGTCCAACCTTGGCCGTCGGGCACGGTCCTTTACGTATTTCCTCCATGGCCCATGCTCGGTCGAGTCATTCAGCGCATTGCCGGGCACAAGGGGACAGTGATACTCATTGCACCGGATTGGCCACGCCGGCCTTGGTATGCGGATCTGATTCGTCTGCTCGTAGCTCCGCCGTGGAGGCTTCCCGATCGCGTCAACTTGTTGAGTCAAGGGCCGGTGCTGATGCCGCAGGTGGATCGCTTCTCGCTTACGGCTTGGCTCTTGAACGGGGCAGGTTAAAGCGGAAAGGCTATTCGGATTCGGTGATTGCCACCTTATTGCAGGCTCGCCGGTCGTCAACCTCAAGGGCATATGCTCGTGTCTGGAAAATCTTTGAGTCTTGGTGTGGACAACGTCAGATTCGGTCTTCTATGGTGTCCTTACCTCAGCTCTTGGCTTTTCTGCAAGATGGTCTTGAGCACGGGTTAGCCCTGAGCACCCTTAAGGTGCAGTTGGCGGCCTTATCTTGTTTTCGAGGAACGGTGCAGAACAAGAGGCTCTCGCAGCATGTCCATATTCGTCGTTTTCTCCGAGCGGCCAAGATCATTCACCCTCCGTTTTGCTCCGTGGTGCCTCCTTGGGATTTAAATTTGGTTCTGGAGGCTTTGACACGGGCTCCTTTTGAGTCGCGTTCAGGGGAGAGTTTACGGGAACTTTCCTGGAAGACGGCATTTTTGGTTGCCTTGACTTCGGCGAGGCGTATTGTGGACTTGCAGGCTCTGTCGTGCCGGGAGCCTTACCTTCAATTCTTGCCGCAGAAGGTAGTTTTGCGGCCGGTGCCTTCCTTTTTGCCTAAGATGGTTTCATCTTTTCATGTGAACCAGTCCGTCGTGTTGCCCGTGTTCAAGGATCGGTCAGGCTCTCCGATGGACCGTTCGCTTCGGAGGTTGGATTTGGAAAGGGTGTTGAAGAGGTACCTTGCGGCTACGGAGCCTTTCCGGAAGTCTGATCGGTTGTTTGTGGTGTTTGCGGGGCCGCGTAAGGGTGCGGCAGCAGCGAAAGCTTCTATAGCGCGGTGGGTCACACAGGCCATAGCGTACGAGTCCGCGGGTCAGAAGCCTCCGGTAGGACTCAAAGCTCACTCTACTCGGGCGCAGGCAGCGTCTTGGGCCGAGTTTGCGTTGATACCTCCGGTGGATATCTGTAGAGCCGCTACTTGGTCCTCTCTTTGAAGCACTATCATTTGGATGTTCTCGCCAGGCAAGATGCCAATGTAGGCGCCGCCGCCATTGTGGCGGGGTTGGCGGGTCCCTCCCATTTTTAGGTACTGCTTTGGTACTGCCCTACCTTACCCTGGACTGGCCCGGAGAGACGATATGGAAGGAGAAATTAGATCTTACCTGCTAATTGTCTTTCCATGAGTCCTCTCCGGGCCAGTCCAGGGCCCTCCCTTGGAGCTAGTTTCGGTGCAGTTTCATTCTACGAGCTTTTTCTCCAGCGCGTTTTCCGGGCTTGTAGTAACAGTTTCTTTTTTGGTTTAAAGGACCAGAGTTTTGGAGGCTTCCTTGTCATCCTTCGATATAGTTCTTTCACTTTTCAAATGAAAAAAATAAATAAATCAATAAAATTACCTAAAACATTAAAAAAAAAAAAATCATATGTATTACAGTGGCCGGAGTTTCACCGGATAATATAGTTTGTCTGTTCAGTGTATTTTCCCAGGTGCCTTTTTTTTTCTTTCTATGGAAATGTCGTTACGTCGGAAGGAATGATGCTGCTTTGTCAGAAGGCGACTGGAGTGCTATCACCAGGGGGAGTGGTTAAGGCTGTCAGCAAAACTTTACCCTGGACTGGTCCGGAGAGGACTCATGGAAAGACAATTAGCAGGTAAGATCTATTCTCCAGGACCAAGCAGGAAGTCAGTACTCACATATGGGTGACGTCGGCGCCGACGGAGCCCTCGCGGAGCAATTTTCCCCAGCTTTCAAAGAAAGCCTTTGGGAATTCCAGCGCGCATGCGCGGTCCCCTTCCCGCCCAAAGATGCCATCTTGGCCAGTCTTCTTTTTTCCGCGGAGCCCTACAGATGTTGTCTAACAGTCACCGCTAAAAAGTTGATTTTATTTCTTATTTTAAGTATTTCTTCGGTTCGACCCCGGTCCTTTTTCCGTCCGGCCTCGCGACGCCGGTTGTGAGGCCTCCCCTTCTTTTTCGGTTTTTCTGTCCTTCGTGACAAATTCGCGTTTTTTCACTTTTTCCCTGGCGGCCCGCTCGTTCGACCTCGCAGGGGCCCTTTTTCCCCCGATGGCCGCCAGTGGCTTTAAAAAGTGTGTTAAGTGTAAGAAACTGATGTCTCTTACCGACACACATGATTGCTGCCTCCGTTGCCTGGGCCCAGATCATGAAGAAATGATCTGTGGGGCCTGTAGCAAGATGTCCGCGAAATCTTTGCGGAGTCGGCAGCATCAGCGAGAGAGAATCTTCTCTGACCCCAGCCGTACCCGGACCTCGTCAGAAGCTTCGGTGTCCCAAGAATCTGGCTCTGAACACCATTGAAGCTCCTCTGAGAGGGGGTTCCCTACCCGGGAACATCACCGGAAGAGCAAACCCGTGAGGGCGGCGTCGGTGGACGCTCCTGGCTCCTCGAGGGCCAGGTCGCATAGCCCCGACAGCCGTCCCGGGTCTTTGGAGCTGGAGCGGCCGTCCAAACAGCCTCGTCTGGAAATGGACTCCTCTGCTCACGTAAGTGCTGTTGTCTTCGTGGACTCGCCTCCGTCGGGCCCGAGTCGGGGGCTGCTGGGTCTCCTGAGTTCAGACTCAGGTTGACGGCCTTGGAGAGCAGCCTTGCTGCCTTCATGGACCAGCAGCGGGCATTGATCGCTGGCCTCGCTGGCGCTTCTGCCCTGACCGCCGGGTCATCGACGTCTAAGTCGACCCCGGAGACCGAGCCGATCCTCGAGTCCATGCGGGCTCGAGTCTATCCTCGGTCGCGGTCGCCTTCGGCCTCCCGTTCGGGGCCGAGGTCGTCGACGCCGACCCCCTCGGCGTCGGGGCGAACGGCGCCTGTACCCGCCCGGCCGGAGCCGCTCGACTCCTCCGACGAGGAGTCCGCCTGGGAATCCGAGGTGGATGAGTCGCCTGATTCCTTTCGGACTCGGTGTGTCCCTTCGGACTCCCCCGAGTCCGAACCTCGGAGACAGTCCCCTCCGGAGGATGCCCGGTTCTCGGACTTCGTGAGGGATATGGCCAAGGCCTTGGCCTTCCCTGCGGATCCCGAGGAGGAGCCTCGAGCCGAAGAGCTCGATGCCCTCCAGTATGACTCTCCTGCAAAGGAGCATTTTACTGTACCGGTTCCTCCGATGCTGGAACGACTTCTCTTCCGCATGTGGGAGAGTCCGGCGTCGTCGCCGGTGTTGAGCAAGCGGGTCGATGCCATCTATCGAGTCCGCAAGAGCCCTGGCTTCCAAAAAGCACAGCTGCCGCACCATTCCATAGTGGTGGAATCGGCCATGCATCGGCTCAAGAGCCAGAAGATGCACTCCTCGGTGCCTCCCGGCAGGGAAGCCCGCAGCCTGGATGGCATCGGTAAGAAGTGTTTTCAGGGCTCTATGCTTGCTTGTCGGGTCCAGACTTACCAGCTCTACATGGGCATGTATCTCCGAGACCTGGCTAAAGAAATAGCCGGATTCTCTGCTGGTCTCTCCGAGGAACCTTTGCGGAGGTTCCTGGCCTTGTCCACCGGTATTCGGGAGTGCTCCAAGTTTATCTCTCGAGCAGCCTATGATGGCTTTGAGGCATCGGCTCGGGTAGCCGCAGCCGGCATCGGGGCCCGCCGACAGGCTTGGCTTCAGTCATCCGACCTCGAGCCCTGGGTGCAGGACAAGTTGGTCGATGTCCCCTGCAGAGGTGAAAACCTCTTTGGCAAACCTATGGACGAGAAGGCTGCACAGCTCGAGACAGAGACTCTCACCAGGACTCGGCTCTCCAGGAAAACCTCTGCCCCTTCCCAGAAGACGAAGGGCTCGGAAAAAAGCCCTTTTACCCGAGGAAGGCGGCTGCCTATAAACACTACCCCCATTATCAGGCCTCAGCAGCTCCCCAACAGGGTCAGCAGGCCAAGGGACGGGGTAACGGGTCCCGTAGGCAGCAAGCCCCCAAGCCTGCGCCACCGGCCCCTGCTCCGCAGGGTGGGGGTTTTTGACTCTTTAAGCATAGCCTCTCCCCCTCCGCTGGTGTCTCTCAGCACGGGAGGCCGGCTGGTCCACTTTGCCCACAGGTGGTCCAACATCACGTCCGATACCTGGGTGCTCCACATAGTCCAAGAGGGCTATCTTCTACACTTCCACCAGGTACCTCCCCCCCTACTTTCCAGGGGAGCCTCTGCGACCCCCTCTCCACCGGGACTTACTCCTTCAAGAGTTGGCAAGTCTTCTTCGGGAACAGGCGGTGGAACCAGTGCCCCACCACCTGAGAGGTCAAGGCTTTTATTCCAGGTACTTCCTGGTACCAAAGCGAACTGGGGGCCTCAGACCCATCCTGGACTTGCGGAACCTCAACAAGTTCCTGGAAAGGGAAAAGTTCAAGATGCTTACCCTTGGAATCCTGCTGCCCTACCTCCGGCAGGGAGATTGGCTATGCTCCTTGGATCTAAAGGATGCCTACACTCACATCCTCATCCACCCAAGCCACCGATAATATCTAAGGTTTGTGGTGGCAGGCAATCATTATCAGTACAGAGTACTGCCCTTTGGCCTATCCTCCGCACCACGAGTCTTCACAAAATGTCTCGCAGTGGTAGCGGCTTATCTCCAGCTTCAAGGCCTCTTTGTCTTTCCTTACCTGGACGACTGGCTCATCAGAGCACCGTCCTCCACGGAGGCCACTCACGCCACGCAACGTACTGTGACTCTACTCCAGTACTTGGGCTTTGTCATAAACTTCGAAAAGTCCACTTTGCTCCCCTCTCAGGATCTCGAGTTCATCGGCGCCAGGTTAAACACGCTTCAAGCGCGAGCCTTTCTACCGCTCGACCGGGCACAACGGCTCATGGCTCTCGCCAGCCGCTTTCGCAGCCATTCCCGGGTCTCGGCCAGGCACTTTCTGCAACTGCTCGGCCATATGGCTTCCACGGTCCATGTGACCCCCAATGCCCGCCTGAATATGCGGCCTGCTTAATGGTGCCTTCGCTCACAATGGCGTCAGGCCTCGGGGAGACTAGCGGACTCAGTACGAATCTCCAGCCCGCTGGTCTCTTCTCTACGGTGGTGGCTTCATCTGCCCAACCTAGTGCTCGGAATGCCTTTTCAGTCTCCCCCGCCGGTTCAGGTACTGACGACCGACGCTTCTCTCCTGGGTTGGGGAGCACATTGCCAAGGGGCATGTACTCAGGGTCTCTGGACCCCGTGGGAATCTGCCCAGCAGATCAACTTCCTGGAGCTCAGAGCGATCCGCCTGGCTCTCCGGGCCTTCTCCCACCTTACCGCTCGCCAGTCCGTCCTCGTTCAGACGGACAATCAAGTGGCCATGTTCTACGTGAACAAACAGGGGGGCACGGGCTCCTTCCTTCTCTGTCGGGAAGCGCAAAAGCTCTGCGCTTGGGCCGTCAGCCGAGGGATCCTCCTCAAAGCTGTCTACCTCCCAGGTCAAGAAAATTACCTGGCAGACAAACTGAGCAGAATCCTCCAACCACACGAGTGGCGATTGGACCCGCTGGTGGTTCAAAGGATCTTTCTCCAGTGGGGCCTCCCCACGCTGGATCTATTTGCCAGTCCTCTGAACAGGCAACTTCCCCGGTTCTGCTCTCGGGAACCGCATCCCCTCCGAGTAGCGGCGGATGCTTTTCTGCTCTCATGGTCCACGGGCCTTCTGTATGCCTTTCCTCCCATGCCGCTGGTGTCTCGAACACTTTTCAAGGTTCTCCAGGACAAGGCTTCGATGATCCTGATAGCGCCCCGGTGGCCCAGGCAACTGTAGTTCCCGCTTCTGATGCAACTGGCGGTAGATACTCCGTTGCCTCTGGGGTTTCAACCGGATCTCCTGACCCAGGATCAGGGGTCTCTCCTCCACCCCAACCTCAGATCTCTTCATCTGATGGCCTGGCTGCTGAAAGGGTAGTCCTTGCTCCCCTCCTGCTGCCTCCGGAGGTGGAAGAGGTCGTGCTGGCTTCCAGGCGACCCTCTACCCGGAAATCCTACGCCCTTAAATGGCGTCGCTTCTCCACCTGGTGTACTCAACAGTCTCAAGACCCCTTCTCCTGCCCGGTGTCGGTGGTCTTGCAGTACTTGCTTTCCCTCTCCAATCTTGGACTTAAGTCCAACTCAGTCAAGGTTCACCTCAGTGCTATTTCTGCACATCATGTGCCGGTGGAAGGCAGGCCTCTTTCCGGCCACCCTCTTGTGGCACGGTTCTCCCGAGGTCGTATCCTCCTTAAACCACCTTTGCGCCCCCCAGCCCCCGACTGGGACCTGAACGTGGTTTTACAGCGGATCACCTGTCCGCCCTTTGAACCCATGGCTACCTGTCCTCTCCGTTTTCTTTCTTGGAAAACCTTATTCCTGGTAGCCCTCACTTCCGCTAGACGCGTTAGTGAACTGCAGGCCCTAGTGTCTGATCCCCCTTACACTAGGTTCTACAAGAACAGCGTAGTCCTGCGGACTCACCCTAAGTTTCTTCCAAAAGTGGTCTCCCCTTTTCACATCAATCAGGAGGTGGTGCTTCCGACCTTCTTTCCCAGGCCACACTCCAGCCGAGCTGAGATGGTCTTGCATACCCTGGACTGTAGAAGGGCGCTGAACTTCTACCTTGATCGTACGCGGGAGCACCGTAAGACTGTCCAGCTCTTCCTGTCTTACGACCCTAATAAATTAGGGCTCCCTGTCTCCAAGCATACTCTGTCCATCTGGGTAGCTGACTGTATCGCTTGGGCTTATGGGGCGGCTGGCCTCTCGTTGGAGAGTCGAGTCACGGCTCATCGGGTTCGGGCGAAGGCTGCGTCAGTGGCTTACCTCCGCTCTGTTCCATTGGCAGACATCTGCCGGGCCGCTACTTGGTCTTCGAGCCAGACTTTTGCAACCCATTACTGCCTTGAGAGGGAGTCCCACAGGGACAGTGCTTTCGGACAGGCAGTCCTCCGTAATCTCTTTGAGGTTTAAGCAACTCCTACCCTCCATCCCGGATGTTGGCTACCGGTTGGAGAATAGTCAGAGAAGATTCCTTCCTTCTGTGCTGCTGAGCTAGAGGGAGCTCATTTTTGTGCTTGGGGTCTCCGGTAGCCTTGAGCTTGGGAGTCCCATATGTGAGGACTGACTTCCTGGTTGGTCCTGGAGAAAGCGTAGTTACTCACCTGTAACAGGTGTTCTCCAGGAGCAGCAGGAATCAGTCCTCACAGCCCTCCCTCCTCCCCGTGGAGTTGCAGTCATATGATTTAGTTTTTGCAAATTTTTTGCTGTCTTTTCGCTATGTCATCAGACTGGCCAAGATGGCACCTTTGGGCGGGAAGGGGACCGCGCATGCGCGCTGCAATTCCCAAAGGCTTTCTTTGAAAGCTGGGGAAAATTGCTCCGCGAGGGCTCCGTCGGCGCCGACGTCACCCATATGTGAGGACTGATTCCTGCTGCTCCTGGAGAACACCTGTTACAGGTGAGTAACTACGCTATTTCTCCTTTTGCTCTTGAAAGGCCAGTTAGTAGGCCAGGTTCAATAGCAGACTTTGCTGTCTCAACAGGGTTCCTCCTCATCCTGCGTCTCTCTGGGATTCCCATGATGGGAAAGATAAAGCCACCTTAAATGGTCTTGCTTAGACCCAGGCATATGTGTCTGGCGGGCTGTCTGCTCTCCTCTTCCCAGTTGAGATCAAGGAAGATGTTCCTAATTTGGCACCTATTTTCACGAGGGTCGACAAGCAACTGCTGTGGCCTGGTACTGCTCAGGGTGACAGATTTAGTCTCTAAGGCCCAAAAATCCAAACTCTCTTACAGGAATGGCCCCTGTATGGAGAAGAGCACAAACGAGGCCAAGCCACAGCGGTGTTCTGCAGAATAACCAAAGGCTTTGTGTATCTGCCCATTATAGTCTTGCTCCCAGCTCAGGGATTCTGGCATTTGTCTGGAGGTCTCTGGCTTCATGTTGTTGTTGTTGTTAAGTGCCGTCGAGTCGGAGTCGACTCATGGCGACCCTCTGGATAGCTATCCTAAATTGTGTTCGGTCTTCAGTCAGGTGGCTTATTGTTGACAGACTGGTACCCGTAGCTGCTGTTATTGTATCGATCCATCTCATTGCTGGCCTTCCTCTTTTGCGTTGACCTTCTATCTTGCCAAGCATGATGTCTTTCTCTAATGATCTCTCTCTCCGCATGATGTGTCCAAAGTATGAAAGTCGAAGTTTTGTCATCTGAGCTTCTAAAGAAAGCTTAGGTTTGATCTCCTCTAGTACAGACTGGTTTGTTCTTCGGGCAGTCCATGGTATACACAGTATTCGCCGCCAGCACCATAATTCAAAGGCATCAATTTTCTTCCTGTCTATCTTTTTCACTGTCCAGCTTTCACATCCATATGATGTTATTGAAAATACCATGGCTTGAACAAGTCGAATCTTAGTATGGAGAGAGACATCTCTGCTCTTGAGAATCTTATCTAGGTCTTTCATAGCCATTCTGCCAAGAGCAATGCGTCGTCTGATTTCTTGACTGCTTGTTGCTTCTTTATTGATAGTTGATCCAAGTAGGTTAAAGTTATTCACGATTTCAATTTCTTCTCCTTCGATGATGAACCTGTTGATTATGCCAGTTGTCATGATCTTTGTCTTCTTTACATTAAGGTGCAGGCCCATTTTGAGACTATGTTCTTTGATTGTGAGAAGCAAATGTTTCAGATCATCTTCACTTTCCGCCAGTAATGTGGTATCATCAGCATAGCGAAGGTTGTTGATGAGTCTTCCACCAATCTTCACACCTCTGTTGTCTTCATACAATCCTGCTTCTCTGATGATTTGTTCTGCATATAAATTAAACAGGTAGGTGGAAAGTATGCAGCCTTGTCTTACACCTTTGCTTATTTTAAACCATTCTGCTTTTCCTTGTTCTGTTCGAACTGTTGCTTCTTGATCAATGTACAGATTGTGCAAGAGAACGATCAGGTGTTCTGGTATACCCATGCTTCTTAATGTGGCCCAGAGTTTCTCATGGTTTACACAGTCAAAAGCTTTGCTATAGTCGATAAAGCAGAAATAGATATCCTTTTGGTATTCTTTAGTCTTTTCAAGGATCCATCTCACATCCGCAATGATATCTCTTGTTCCTCGCCCTTTTCTGAACCCTGCTTGCACTTCAGGTAGTTCTTGTTCCAGGTATGATTGTAGTCTCTTCTGAATAATCTTCAGTAGAATCTTGCTGGCATGTGGGATCAGAGCGATTGTGCGATAATTTCCACAGTCAGTTGGATCACCTTTCTTTAGTATTGGTATAAACACAGATCTTTTCCAGTCAGTTGGCCATGATGCTGTCTTCCATATTTCTTGGCAGAGCCTTGTAAGTATGGTAACAGCTGCATCAGATTGCTGTAATACTTCTATGGGAATGCAATCAATGCCTGGTGCTTTGTTCTTTGATAAGGCTTTCAATGCTGCTTCAACTTCTTCTTTCATCACCAATGGTTCCAGATCATAAGGTACAGGTTGAAACGGCTGTTGGTCCACTTGATCTTTATCATATAAAAACTCTGTATATTCCTTCCATCTTTTCTTGATCTTCTCAGCATCATTCAACATAGAACCTTGAGCATCTTGTAACATTCCAATTCGAGGCTGGAACTTTTTCTTTAACTCTCGTAGCTTTAGGAAAGCTGATCTTGTTCTTCCTCTAATAGTTTCTGCTTCTATTTCCTTGCATGCGTCATTGTAGTACTTTTCCTTGTCCTGTCTTGCTGCACGTTGGAAATCTCTGTTGAGTTCTGTGATTGTCTTTCTTTCTCCTCTGGCTTTAGCTTCTCTGCGTTTCTGGGCAATTTTCAGAGTTTTTTCCGTCATCCATTTTGGCCGTTTTTTCTTTTTTACCTTTTGTAGAGACTTCTCGCTTTCTTCCAACACAACCTTCTTGATGTCATTCCATAACTCTTCTGGAACTCTATCATTTGTATCTAAAGCAGCAAATCGATTTTGCAGGCAGTCTTTAAATTCCAATGATATATTCTCAAGGTCATATTTTGCTGCATTCATGAGTGGTTTGCTCTTTTTCAGCTTTAGCTTGAGTTTGCATACTAGTAGTTGATGATCTGTACCACAGTCAGCTCCAGGTTTTGTCTTTGTTGATGTTATAGAGCTTTTCCATCGTTGACTTCCACAGATGTAGTCAATTTGATTTTTATACAATCCATTGGGTGAAGTCCATGTGTACAGTCGCAGCTTGTGTTGCTGGAAGAAGGTGTTCGAGATGAATAGATAGTTGGTCTTGCAGAATTCTATCAGTCTTTCTCCAGCTTCATTTCTGTTGCCAAGTCCATATTTTCCAACTACTTTGTCGTCTTCTTTGTTGCCAACCTTTGCATTCCAATCACCCATGACTATCAGGATATCCTGTTTGCATGTTCTGTCAATTTCAGCTTGTACTTGTTCATAGAACTCTTCAATTTCATTCTCTTCTGCAGCTGTTGTTGGGGCATATACTTGAATTATAGTTGTGTTGATAGGCATTCCTCGTAGACGAATAGAGATTAAGCGTTCGCTGACTGCATTGTATTTCATTACAGTTCTTTCAAGTTTCTTCTTTATTATAAATGCAACACCATTTCTTCTTTGTCTTTCATTTCCAGCATAGTAGACCATGTGATCATCTGATGCAAAGTGCCCGATGCCAGTCCATTTCAATTCGCTGACACCCAACAGTTCAAGTTGTACACGTTCCATTTCATTCTTGACCACCTCCAACTTCCCTTGGTTCATGCTTCGTACGTTCCATGTTCCAATGTGTAAGACATCTTTACAGCTTCTTCATAGACCCCCACAGATCAGATGGTTCCCACTTTCCTGTAATCTGGGTGGGGACCCATTCAGAATTGCCTCCAGTGGATAGCTACTTCTGCTTCTTCCATTAAAGTGGACTTGAGTCGCCTACAATTGTTAGGCCGCACACCTACACTTTGGTGTATGTGATACTGGTCACCATCAAACCAATGCTCCTCCAGACCATTGCTCTTGCCTCTCTCCTCCAGAGAGAAGTTGGAAGTCCTAAATTTACGTCATTTCTAAGAAAACAAATTCTTATATTCATTGTTCCTTTCTTCAGGACCAAGCAGGAAGTCAGTCCTCACATATGGGTGATGTCGGCGCCGATGGAGCCCTCATGCGGAGCATTTCCCCAGCTTTCAAAGAAAGCCTTTGGGAATGTAGCACGCGTGCGCGGTCCCCTTCCCGCCCAAGGGTGCCATCTTGCTCAGTCTTTCTTTTTTCGCGGAGCCCAACGGACGTAGTTCGTGTCACCCAGGAAAAGTAGATTTTTTTCTGCGATGTTCCGCGTTTCTTTATCCGGTTCGATGCCGGTTCCCCTCCCGCCTAGGCTCAGTACACCGGTATCAAGCCGTATTTTTTTTTTCGGTTTTTGTCCTTTGTGACTAGCGTTCATGCTTTTTCTGTTATTTTCACTGGCAGCCCTGTCTTTTGACCTTGCAGGGGCCCTTTCCCCCCCCCCCCCCCCCAATGGCTGCCAGCGGGTTCAAAAAATGTGATCGGTGCAAGAAACTTATGTCTCTCACCGACATACACGACTGCTGCCTCCGATGCCTCGGGCCCAACCATGAACTGCTGGTCTGTGGCCCTTGCGGCAAGATGTCGTCGAAGGCACTTCGGAGCCGTCAGCATCAATGTGAAAGAATTTTCTTGGAGTCCGTGTCCGGACGGGCCGGGACTTCATCAGAGGCCTCGACATCTTGGGAGTTTGACCCTGAGCGCCGTCGTGGGTCCTCTGAGAAGGGGGTCTCCTGCCCGGGAGCACAAAAGGAAGAAGAAGCTCATGACGGTGGTATCAGTGGAGGCACCTGGATCCTCGAGGGCCAGGTTGCGAAGCCCTGACCGCTGTCCCGGGCTCTCGGAGTCGCAGCGGCCGACCAAACTACCTCGCCTGGAGCCGGAGTCGCCGAGTCAGGTAACTTCGGTTGTCCTCGTTGACTCTCCAGGAGAACCGACGTCGGGCCCGACGCCATCGGGGCCCGAGTCGGGGCCTGCAAAGTCTCCTGAGCTTGGTCTTAGGTTGACAGCCCTGAAGAGCAGTCTGGCTGCCTTCAGGGAGCAGCAGCGGGTACTGATCACCGGTTTGACCGGTGCATCTGCCCCGACCACCAGGACCTTGACGTCTAAGTCGACCCCGGAGGCCGAGCCGATCCTCAAGTCAATCAAGTTTCGAGTCGATCCTTGGCCAGGTCTCCCTCGACCTCCCGTGCCCTCGGCTTCGGGGCAGGTGGCATCGAGGCCCACACGGCCGGAGCCGCTAGACGACTCCTCAGAGGAGTCGACATGGGAGACGGAGGACGAGGAGTCTCCAAACACCTTCCGGACCTGGTGCGTCCGAGCCTCGGAGAAGGTCCCCCCCCCCCCCCCCCGGAGGATACCCGGTGTTCTCGGATTTCATCAGGGACATGGCCAAGGCTTTGGCATTCCTGGTGGATGCTGAGGAGGAGCCTCGAGCCAAGGAGCTCGCCCTCCAGTATGATTTTCCTCCGAAGGAAGCCTTTAGTGTACCGATTCCTCCGATGCTGGAACGGCTGCTTTTCAGAATGTAGGAAGCACCGGCCTCGGCACCGGTTCTTAGCAAGCGGGTCGATTCTATCTATCGAGTCCGCAAGAGCCCTGGGTTCCAAAAGGCACAGCTGCCGCACAACTCCATGGTTGTGGAATCGGCCATGCACAGGCTGAAAAGCCAAAAGATGCACTCCTCGGTGCCTCCCAGCTGGGATGCCCGGAACCTGGATGCCCTCGGTAGAAAGTGCTTGCAGGGCTCGATGCTGTCTTGCCGTGTCCAGACTTACCCAGCTGTACATGGGCATGTACTTAAGAGACCTGGCAAAGGAGATTGCCGGGTTCTCGGCTGGCCTCTCCGAGGAACCCTTGCAGAGATTCAAAGCCTTGTCTACAGGGATCCGAGAGTGCTCGAAGTTTATTTCTCAAGCAGCCTATGATGGCTTCGAGGCTTCGGCCCGGGTAGACGCGGCCCGCATCGGTGCACATCGTCAGGCCTGGCTACAGTCATCGGACCTGGAGTCATGGGTGCAGGATAAGTTGGTAGATGTCCCGTGCCGAGGTGACAACCTTTTCGGCAAGCCCATGACTGAGAAGGCTGCAGAAATTGAGACGGAGACTCTCACGAGGACAAGGCTGTCCAGAAAGACTTCTGCCCCTTCTCACAAAAAGAAGGGCTCGGGGAAGAAGCTCATCTCCAGGAACAAGCAGGAATAAGTCCTCCCTTATGGGTACGTCGGAACCGACGGAGCCTGCGCGGGAAAGCTCCCCAGCTTCCCAGGAAGGAAGCTTTTGGGGCCTCCCACTGCACATGCGCGCTGCCTTCCCGCCTTCCTGACCAGCTCTCCTCAGTTTCTCTTTTTCCGCGGAGCCAGCAGGTCGTGTTCCTGTCACCGCTGAAAAAATTATTGTTTTAGTTTGTTTCTTTAGACCGCGTACCTGCCTTCCCCATACCGAAACCGGTACCGCCGGTCTCTTTTCTTTTCTTTTAAAAAAAAAACCAAAAAAGAATCTTTATCTTTGCACAACTTGGTGACTTCGGTTAGGCCTCAGGCCTACACAAATTCTCCTCATGGAGAAACCAGCCCCTGGTTTTAAGAAGTGCACCAAGTGTAGTGCTGTTATTTCTGTCACAGACACCCATGAATGGTGTCTTAAATGTTTGGGACCTGACCACTCCATTCCGGACTGCCCATCCTGCTCCCAGATGTCTAAACGTGGTTTGCAGAACCTGACCAACAAATTCCATGTGCTGTTTGCTTCAGATAATCCAGCATCACAGTCATCCAGGTCTTCCTCTCCGGATGGATCTCAGGTAACCAAACCTTCTTCGGGCAAGTCCTCAAAGAGCAAATCTCCTTCAAAGCATCGAGAGGCTCTCACTTGAATCTGAGGATCCTGCCCCAGCCAAACAACCCCGGCGGGAAGCTCTGGCTTCCAAAGCACCATCTATGGGGTTACAGGTTGACATCGATGGCACGGCCTCGACTGATCACCTGTTAGACTGCTCTGGGGTACCGGCCCATACCGGTACCGACATCCAGGCAGCAGTGGCGTCTATGAGCAATACTGTTCAGACCATGCAGCAGGCCATGCTGGGTTTTATTAAAGCTGCGACGCGGGTCCGTTTCCGGTATCGTCCCCATACCGGAACCAAGACCATCGACTTCCAAACGCAGATCGGTTCCGCATGCCGGATCCGGGTTTTCACCCGATACCGATCCCATACCCGGTACGCCCGATGTCGATACCGATCGGTATGCGTATCGTGCGTTGGAAGCAAATAGAGAATACTCTGATTCTTCTGAGGATTTTGACTCCTCTGAGGACTCTGATGAGCTGTCTCTAGTTCTTCATGAAGACCCTTCTTCCCCAAAGAGGAGAATGTCTCCACCAGAGGATTTGTCCTTTCAAGACTTCATTATAGAGCTAGCTAAAGGACTTTCTATTACCACATCCTCTGAAAAAGAACCTAGGTCAAAGAAATTGGATATTTTAGGATACCCTAAGGTTCCTAAAGAGGCAGTCACCCTGCCTATCCATGAAATCCTTCAAGAACACTTGATGGACTTATGGGAGGCTCCTCTAACGTTGTCTCCTTACTTTCGTAGGTTGGACACCATGTACCGGGTCCCTCCTCCTCCTGGGTTTCAAAAGACTCAGCTGCCTCACCATTCCATTGTGGTGAAGTCTGCGCTGAAAAAGATTAAGAGCACCAAAAGGCACTCTTCTACCCCTCCAGGGCGAGAATGTAAGACCCTAGACTCTTTTGTCAGGAAAGTTTTCCAGGCTAGTATGCTTATAGCCAGGATTAATTCTTACAGTCTGTATATGGGCATGTTTCTCAGGGAACTTGCCCTAAAGGTACGGCATTTTGCCCCATTTATCCCGGAGGATAGAAAGGAGGAGTTCATTTCTATAGTGAAACAGCTTCTAGATGTTTCTAAGTTCTCCAACAGAGCAGCCTTTGATTCCTTTGAAGGTGCCGGTAGAGCTTCGGGCATTGCCATTGCAGCCCGACGACTTGCTTGGCTCCAGGCCTCTGACCTAGAACCCTGGGTCCTGGATGCCTTACGGAATCTGCCCTGTACAGGTGAGAACTTATTTGGTAAGGACTGGCAAAGTAAAGCCACTCAAATGGACGCAGAAAATGCTACATTAGATAGACTTTCTAAGTCTACCTCTACTCCTGCCAAGAAAAAGTCTTTCAAGAGGCCTTACTACAAGAAGGCCAGATTTTCCACAAATACTGGCCAACAATCTTCTCAGCCTCGCTTTGCTGCTAAACGTCAGCAACCTAAACAGGCAAGGTCAAAGCCTGCAGCGTCTACCACTCCTCAGCAGGCTCAACCCCCTCAGGGGTTTTGACTTGCCCCTAGAGAACTTAACATTTCTGGCTCTAGAACAACCAGAGCCCCTCACCATTCCCGGAAGGTTAGCTCACTTTGCTCCCAGATGGGGGCAAATTACATCAGAGCACTGGACCCTCTCTATCATCAGAGAGGGCTACAAACTTCATTTTTCCAACCTTCCTCCATATACCATGGTGAGGCACTTCAATTCTCCCCCATCTCTCCTGGGCCTGTTGGATCAGGAAGTCTCTTCTCTCCTTGCCCAAGGGGCAATAGAAGAGGTTCCTCTTCTTCAACAAGGGACAGGATTCTACTCCCCTTATTTTCTCATAACAAAGAAGACAGGGGGGATTCAGACCTATCCTAGATCTGAGAGAATTGAACAAATTTCTGTACAAGGAGAAATTCAAAATGCTTTCTCTAGGCATTCTCCTTCCATACCTTCAGAGTCAGGATTGGCTTTGTTCTCTAGATCTCAAGGATGCGTACACACATATACTCATCCACCCATCCCACAGAAAATATCTAAGATTTCTGTTTTAAGGAAAACATTTACAGTACAGAGTACTTCCCTTCGGTCTAGCCTCTGCTCCAAGAGTGTTCACCAAATGCATGGCAGTTGTTGCCGCATTTCTAAGAGGTCTGGGAATTTTTGTATTCCCATATCTGGACGACTGGCTCATCCGAGCTCCATCTCAGTCAGAGGCCCAGATTTCCCTGGACCGCACAAGGCACATTCTGCAGTATCTGGGACTGGTGATAAACCTTCCCAAGTCTCAACTTATCCCTACTCAGTCTCTGGAATTCATAGGGGACACCACCACTGCAAGGGCCTACCTACCTCAAGTCCGGGGCCAACGTCTGGTGTGCTTGGCCTCCCAAGTTCAGTCCAGCAGTCACTTGACAGCCAGAGAAATGCTGCGACTTACGGGCCACATGGCCTCCACGGTACACGTGGTGCCCTACGCTCGTCTTCATATGAGAGCAGCTCAATGGACCTTGGCCACCCAGTGGACTCAGGCATCAGGAGCGCTCTCCGACCAAATACTCACCTCAAAGCGTCTGTTTTGGTCCCTCCAATGGTGGATGTCCACCAAGAATCTGTTGTTGGGGGCCCCCTTCCAACCTTTGTTGCCCCAAGCAACCCTCACAACAGATGCCTCCCAAACAGGGTGGGGAGCCCATCTTCAACACCTCTCCACTCAGGGTGCTTGGTCTCCACAAGAGACCACCCTTCACATCAACCTCCTGGAAATGCGAGCAATCTACTTTGCCCTCAAAGTCTTCCATACCCTCCTAGTCAACCTGACCGTCCTAGTCCATACAGACAATCAGGTGGCCATGTTCTACATAAACAAACAAGGAGGGACAGGCTCTCTGTCGCTTTGCAACGAAGCTCTCAGATTATGGGCCTTCGCCAGAGAGCATCAAATTCATCTTCTGGCAGTGTATCTTCCAGGGGTTCAAAACTCTTGGGCAGACAGACTCAGTCGAGTTCTGCTTCCACACGAATGGTCCCTACATATGGACCAGATAAACAGAATCTTTCAGGAATGGGGAACCCCGGACATAGACCTCTTTGCAAGTCCGTGGAATGCCAAACTTCCCTGGTTCTGTTCCAGGACTCCGTGTCAGAGAGCTCAGGCCAACGACGCCTTTCTCCTACATTGGGGTCAGGAATTCCTATATGCCTTTCCACCCATTCCTTTAATTCCCAAGACTCTGTTCAAACTCCAGAGGGATCACGGATCGATGATCCTCATAGCTCCACGCTGGCCACGCCAAGTGTGGTTCCCTCTACTTCTGCATCTCTCCCAGGGACCCTCCCTGGACCTGGGAGCTGCGCCAGACCTCCTCTCTCAGGAGGAAGGGACTTTGTGGCACCCAAACCCCAAGTCCTTACACCTCAGAGCTTGGTTACTGAAGGCCTAAGCCTTCATGACTTCAATCTTTCTCAACCAGTGAAAGATATCCTTCATACCTCTAGGAAACCCTCCACGAGGCGTTCCTATGCTTTCAAATGGAAACGCTTTTCCATTTGGTGTGCTCAACAGGGTCTTGACCCTCTAGCACTTCCTTTGAATTCTCTACTAGACTATCTCCTGCATCTTTCTAATGCAGGCCTTAAGACAAATTCAGTAAGAGTACATTTGAGTGCTATTGCAGCATCCTTAAAACCTATAAATGGACAACCTGTCTCCTCTCATCCGCTTGTTGCAAGGTTCATGAGAGGCCTGACTCTAACTAAGCCTCCCATCCGACCTCCTCCGGTAGCATGGGACTTGAACCTAGTTCTGGGTCAGCTTATGAAGCCACCTTTTGAACCGTTGGTTTCTACCTCCTGGAAGGTCCTTTTCCTTATTGCAGTCACTTCGGCTCGCCGCATCAGTGAACTACAGGCCTTAGTGGCTCATCCACCTTATACCAGGTTTCATCATGATAAGGTGGTCCTTAGGACGAATCCCCACTTTATGCCCAAAGTGGTCTCGCCTTTTCATCTTAATCAAGAGGTATATCTACCTGTCTTTTTTCCAGCTCCTCATGCATCCAGTGCAGAGAGGAACCTTCATACTTTAGATTGTAAAAGAGCTCTTGCCTTTTACCTCAACAGGACTCAGCCACATCGAAAGTCTTCCCAGCTTTTCGTGGCTTTTGATCCTTCTCATTTGGGACTTCCAGTCTCCAAACGTACACTTTCCAATTGGATTGCTCAGTGTATTTCCTTTGCTTACCAGAGTAAAAATATTTCTCTGGAAGGCCATGTCACAGCTCACAATGTGAGAGCCATGGCCACTTCTATGGCTCATCTTCACTCTGTATCCATAGATCAGATCTGTCGAGCCGCCACATGGGCCTCGGTTCATACCTTCACAGCCCATTACTGCTTGGACAAGGACTCCCGCCGGGATGCCTTGTTTGGTCAGGCTGTCCTCAAACACCTGTTCCATACTTGAACAACTCCTGCCCACCTTCCCAGGATGGATGCCTGAGATCCATACGAAGATGGCGAACCCTTGGAAGGGGATCTCCCAGGCATCTTAGCTAGGGAGTCCCCATAAGTGAGGACTTATTCCTGCTTGTTCCTGGAGATAGCACAGTTACTTACCTGTAACAGGTGATCTCTGGGAACAGCAGGAATTAGTCCTCACAACCCACCCACCTCCCCTAGGAGTTGTATCTTCTATCTATCTTCCTTTCCTCTCTCTATTGTCTCAGCTATAAACTCGAACTGAGGGAGAGCTGGTCAGGAAGGCGGGAAGGCAGCACGCATGTGCAGTGGGAGGCCCCAAAAGCTTCCTTCCTGGGAAGCTGGGGAGCTTTCCCGCGCAGGCTCCGTCGGTTCCGACGTACCCATAAGTGAGGACTAATTCCTGCTGTTCCCAGAGATCACCTGTTACAGGTAAGTAACTGTGCTTTTTTCCCGAGGAAGGGTACTGCCTACAAAACCTACCCTCAATATCAGGCCTCTCCAGCTCCCCAACAGGGCCAGCAGGCCAAAGGGCAGGGGCAGGGCCTTGTAGGCAGAAAACCCCCAAGCCTTCAGCCCCGGCTCCTGCACAGCAGGGAGGGGGTTTTTGACTCCCAGGGCTTAGCCTCTCCTCCGCCAGTGGCCCCACTCAGCACAGGAGGTCGACTGACCCTGCACGCCTACAGGTGGCCAGCCATCACAGGGGATACCTGGGTCCTCAGCATTGTCCAGAAGGGCTATCTGCTCTATTTCCACCAGCTACCCCCCTCCTACTATTCAGGGGAGCCTCCAAAAGCATCTTTCAAGAAATGGAAAAAAGAGCCAAATGATGAAACCTGGAAACAGCACAAGCACTGGCAAGTCAAATGCAAGGCATTGATAAGGCAGGCAAAGAGAGAATTTGAGAAGAAGCTTGCTGCGGAAGCAAAAACGCGAAATAAAGACCTTTTCAAGTACATTCGTAGCAAAAAACCCGTGAGAGAGTCAGTTGGTCCATTAGATGATAAAGGGGTTAAAGGAGCACTAAGAGGCGACAAGGCGATAGCGGAGAGACTGAATGAATTCTTTGCTTCGGTCTTTACTGAGGAAGATGTAGGGATGTTACCCACGACTGAAGTGGTATTTAAAGGTGTGGAAGAATTGAAGGAAATATCGATACATCGGGAAGATGTCTTACAACTATTAGATAAACTGAAGAGTAGCAAATCACCTGGGCCGGATGGTATACATCCAAGGGTGTTGAAAGAACTGAAATTTGAGATTGCAGACCTGCTATCAGTAATCTGTGAACTATCATTAAATCATCTCTAATACCTGAGGATTGGAGGATCGCCAATGTAACACCAATTTTTAAAAAGGGTTCGAGGGTGATCCGGGAAACTACAGACCGGTGAGCCTGACATCAGTACCGGGAAAAATGGTAGAAACCATCATAAAGAATACAATTACTCAGCATATAGATAGTCATGACCTAATGGGAGACAGCCAACATGGCTTTAGACAAGGAAGATCTTGTCTTACTAATCTGTTATGTTTTTTTGAAGGAGTGAATAAACAGGTGGACAAAGGTGAGTCGGTTGATATTGTGTATCTGGACTTTCAGAAAGCCTTTGACAAGGTCCCTCATGAGAGACTTTTGGCAAAACTAAAGAGTCATGGGATAGGAGGCAGTGTACTATTGTGGATCAAGAACTGTTAAAAGATAGAAAGCAGAGGGTAGGGCTAAATGGCCAATTTTCCCAATGGAGAAAGGTGAATAGTGGTGTACCCCAGGGATCTGTGCTGGGTCCGCTGCTTTTTGACATATTCATAAATGACCTGGAAAGTGGAATAACGAGTGAGGTTATCAAATTTGCTGATGACACAAAACTATTTAAAGTTGTTAAAAACAAGGAGGATTGTGGAAAATTGCAAGAGGAACTAGAAAAATTGTAAGACTTGGCATCAAAAATCCAGATGAAATTAAATGTGGAGAAGTGCAAGGTTATGCACCTAGGGAAGAACAACCCAAACTATGGTTACACGATGCAAGGTTCCACATTAGGAACCACCACCCAAGAAAAAGATTTAGGCGTCCTTGTGGATACCATGTTAAAACCCTCGGCCCAGTGTGCAGCGGCGGCCAAGAGAGCAAATAGAATGCTAGGTATGATAAGGAAAGGAATGGAAAATAAAACAAAAGATATTATAATGCCTCTATATCGTTCCATGGTGAGACCGCACCTGAATATTGTGTGCAATTCTGGTCGCGATATCTTAAAAAGGATATAGCAATTTTAGAAAAGGTTCAGAGAAGAGCCACCAAAATGGTAAAGGGATGGAAGGCTACTCCTATGAAGAAAGGCTAAAAAGGTTGGGGCTCTTTAACCTGGAAAAGAGACGGCTGAGGGAGATATGATAGAAGTCTATAATTAATGAACGGAGTGGAACGGGTAAACATAGATCGATTGTTTACCTTATCAGAATATAGAAAGACTAGGGGACATGCAATGAAGCTACAGGGTAAACTATTTAAGACTAATAAAAGAAAATATTTTTTCACTCAACGTGTAATCAAACTCTGGAATTTGTTACCGGAGGATGTAGTAAAGGCTGTTAGTGTAGCTGGGTTTAAAAAGGTTTGGACAAGTTCCTGGAGGAAAGGTCCATAAACCATTATTAAGAAGGGACCCAGGATATCAATGCTTGAACCAATACAAGCATTGTGGAACCTGTGTCCCTTGGGGAAACTGCTAGGTACGTATGACCTAGATTGGCCACTGTTGGAAACAGAATACTGGGCTTGATGGACCTTGGTCTGACCCAGTATGGCATATCTTATGTTCTTATGTTCTTATGTTCAAGACTCTCTCTACACAGGAACCTCTTTCAGGATTTGGCAAGTCTTCTAAAGGAACAGGCGGTGGAACCGGTGCCACACCACTTGAAAGGGCAAGGCTTCTACTCCAGGTATTTCCTAATACCAAAGAGAACAGGAGGCCTAAGACCTATCCTAGACTTGCGAAATCTGAACATGTTTCTGGAGAGGGAAAAGTTCAAGATGCTTACCCTTGGGATACTGCTGCCCTACCTCCAGCAGGGAGACTGGCTATGCTCCTTAGACCTAAAGGATGCTTATACTCACATCCTCATCCATCCAGACCACAGGCAATATCTCAGACTTTTGGCCTGACTTCTGCCCCCAGGGTTTTTACAAAATGCCTAGCGGTTGTGGCGGCTTTTCTCAGAAATCAGGAGATTTTTGTCTTCCCGTACCTGGACGACTGGCTAATCGGGGGCCAGTCATTCCAGGAGGCCCGACAGGCCACTCTTCGCACTGTCTCTTCTTCAGCATCTGGGCTTTGTCATAAACTGCGCAAAGTCCACTTTGCTCCCTTCTCAGAACCTAGAGTTTATAGGAGCCAGGTTGGACACCCTTCAGGAAAGAGCTATCTCCAGGAACAAGCAGGAATGAGTCTTCACAGGTGGGAGACGTCGCCGACGGAGCCCGCACGGGAATGCTCCCCAGCATCCAATCAGAAAGCCTTTGGGAGCATCCCCCGTGCCTGCGCGGTGGCTTCCCGCCCTTCCTACTGCCTCTCCCCAGTTTTTCGTTTTCCGCGGAGCAGGCAGGACGTCCCTCCTGCCACCGCAGAAATTTTTCCTTTTTTCTGTAGTCGCGGCTTTCCCGCCGACGGTGGCACCTCCGACGGTGGCACCTCCGTGCCCCCCTTTTTCAAAATTATTTTTCATTTAATTTTCGTCGCCCCCTCCGGGCGCTGAGGACCGGGGCATGGAGCCTTCTTCCCCCCCAGCCTCACGGCGGGGACTTAATTTTCCACGTGGACTCCAATGCCTGGTGCCTCTCCTGTTTGGGGCCTGACCCTTTTTCCCCGGATTCCCCGGGCTACAGTGTCGGGAGAAGACCCTCCCTCTTTCGGTATCCCTCGACGACGTCTTCGCGCCCAAGGCGCGGTCGTCGGGTGGTTCTTCTCTCCAGGATCAGGTAACCACACAACAGTCTGTTAAGACTAGCCGAGTCTTGAGGGGCGAGTCTCATGCGCGGCATGGCGACGGCTCCGGCCAACCCCTCAAGTCCTCCTTGGCTGATATACCCCGGCGGGAGTCCTCGGGCTCCAAAGCATTTATGGGGTTTCGGGATGTTCCTGAGGTTCGCTCCTCACAGAACATTCCTGAGCCATGCCTGAGGGCGGTACCCGCTTCGAGCGGAGCCGATTCCCCGGCATCGGTGTCGAGTGTTCCACTCTTCGCCAGGGATCGTCAGCCGGTGTCCTCGGCGCCTTCGGGGCCGATCGACTCGACCGGGTCTGACCTCCCTACATCCAAGCCATGCTCGGGCGTGGTAGTCGCTCCGGGCGGTACTGAGCCGTCGGTGTCGAGCGCTCCGCTCCTCACTGAGGATCGTCGGCTGCTGTCCTCGGCGCCTCCGGGGCCGATCGACTCAGTCCAGCATGGCGTTCCTCCAGCCCTGCCATGCGCGTGGGCGGTACCTGCTTCGGGCGGTACCGACCCCTCGGCGTCGGTGTCGAGCGTTCCGCTCCTCACCTGGGATTGGCGGCTGCGGTCCTCGGCGCCTCCGGGGCCGACCGACTCGCGCTGGTATGGCGTTCCTACGGGGGTGGTATCCGCTTTGGGCGGTGCCGACCCGTCGGTGTCGAGTGACCCGCTGCCCTCGGCACCTCGGGGGCCGATCGACTCGACACTGTCTGACGGCCCTATGTTCAGGTCATGCGCGGAGGTAGTACCCGCTTCGAGGGCGTGGGCGTCGGTGGTTCCGCCCCGCGCCGGGGATGGTCATCTGGCCTCCCTCCCCTCGGGGCCGCTCTCCGCCGGCGACTGCAGGGGCGTCGAGCACGAGGGACCGCCATCGACCTTCCCCGGGGACCTCGGGGTATGTCGGCCAGCGCACGGGCGGCTCCCCGGCATCGACGCTGCCGTCGAGGGCCCCGCCCTTTCCTAGAGAAGGGGCCTCGGGGTCTTCGACCGCTTCGACCCAATCTGGGTCTGCACCGCCCCGCAACGGTACCCCGACGTCGGCACAGGGGCTTTGCACTCCCCCCCGCAGGGACTTGTCGGGTGACCGGGGTCCCCTCGGGGACGGGCCGTATGCCCCGGAAGGATTTCTCTCCGGGTCGGACGGGTTCGAGAGGGAGCCCGGCACCGGGCAGTGTCCGCCGATCGACATCGGCGCCGGCGTCAGATGACCCCCTCTCCTCCGAGCACCGTCCTCGGGGGCCCTTGATGCTCGCAGCACCGGTCGGCGCGGTTCCGATCCGCACTCCGGGATCTCCACCACCGGCGCCGTCACTCCCGCCGGGGGCCTCGAGGGAGGAGTCGATCTCCTCGCTCGGTTCGATGCCCAGCCTGGAGTCGTCGTCCAGCCTTGAAAGCCTTGCCTCGGCACGTCTCGGGATCGGCCCATGTCCTCTCCCGCAGAGCAGAGACCGCTGGCCCCTGCCCTCCGGCGGCCGCGGATTCGCTCCAGTCACGGGGGGAAGCGCCGCCCCCGGGTTCGGGGCCGAGGCCGGTTCCTGCGGCGCCGTCGGTGCCATCGACTTCTTCGATGCCTAGCTTGGAATCAATTCCAGGAGCCGACGATGCCATGTTGACTGCCCCTATCTGGGTCAGTTGGTCCCCTCCTCTGCCCAGCGGGCATCGGCCCGAGCGGCCTCTTAGTGCCCTGGCGGCCTCTCCCGCCATAACTGCTCCGGCAGAGCCGCCTTTTCAGGATTTCCTCGACATGGCGGACTTGCTGGCCATCCCTATCCCGGACCCGAGCCCAGGCCCTGCGGAACAGGCAGCCGCGATGCTTCCTCTGCATCCCGCCCTGCAGGATCTCCTGCTGGGGGCTTGGTGGTCGCCTTTGAGGGTTCCGGCTCCGCCGACTGCGATGCAGGCTCTGTACCGGGTGCCTCCGTCCCCGGGGTTTCGGCAGCACCAGCTTCCACATCGGTCCATTGTGGTGGAATCGGCACTGAGGAAGGCCGGAAGCAAGGAGAGTCATGCTTCTCGCCCTCCAGGCCGCGCCTCGAAGACACTAGATACTCTAGGACGTCAAGCCTTCCAAATGTCTGATGGCGGCCAGAATTATTTCATATATATTTTATATGAGTCTGTCGCTTCGGGAGGTCACCGAGAGGTTATCTCGGTTATCCACCTTCGTATCTGCAACCAAGGCCTTTGAATATTCCCTGCTTCTTTATCATTGCAGGAATATCTCCGGGTTCCTTTCTCGTGCTTCGCTGGACTCCTTCCGGTCGGTCAGCAGAGCCTCTGCTGTTGCCATTAGAGCACGCCGCACGGCATGGTTGCAGGCGTCCGAGTTGTGTAGACGGGCACAGCACATCCTGGGTAACTCTCCCTGCGACGGAGATCACCTCTTCAATAGCGAAGCCTTACGTCAGGTCGCACAGTGCTTCGCTAACCTTCCCAGAGTTAGCAGCCAGCCTAGGGCCCGGCTTCCCCCCGGTGGTGGTAAACGCCCCTCCAGACCCCCCTTCCCTAGGAAGAGGAAATGTCAGCCCTCCGCCCACCCTCCAGGCGCGCCCAAGCAAGGGACTTCTCACCCCGGGTTGATGTCCCCGGGCCCGCGCCAGGACTCTCATACTAAGCATTTTTAGGCTCAGGTGGGCGGCTGCCTGCTCTTAACCTCCTTACCAGAAGTTTAGACTAGAGCTCTACTCTGGGGCTCGTCCAGTTGGAAAATGGTTCGGGGACTTATCTAGGGGTTCAGGTCTTCTCCTCCGTGGGAAAGGGAGACCACCTTACGCCGTGATCGCTATGGCCCACGGTCACCCTACTTACTCTTCGGTATGTCCCCGAACCCCTCTCAGCCAGTATCCTCTTGCTGATTGCTTCCGTACTGGAATTCCCCTCCAGCCGCTATAGTCCCCCTATACTCACCAGGGACTATACCCTCATGTCCCCCGATTGTGCGGGGGACAATTTCTACGCGCAGGTCCTGGGGACACATTAGGGCCTCCAACCCCTGCGGCATTCTACCGGACTGATGCTATCCTCCGTCCCCCGCGCTACCGCGCTCTTAGCTCGCCGATCTGCCCTTGCCCTCCGGGAAATATCCCTCCCCTGACGGATCTTGCGACCACCTCTCCAGGTGGACGTTTTGGGGATCGATGGCAGATCCGCCTTACCTGAGTGCTGCTCATGGAGGCAGGCCCCCCGGCGTGCCTGCGTTAGTATCGGAGGGGGCGTCCCCATGTCCACCGGCTTAGATATACTAGATATCACCTGCTTGGCAGGCGCCTTTGGGGGATCCCCACAGTACCTGTGTTTACCGCCTTTTTCCCCCTATGGCCAGTACTCACCCCCCCCCCCCTCCGGGGGTCCAGCCAGTCCGCCTGCCTATTCCCCGTCGGCCCACGGACTGGTGGTACCCTACTGCTGTGAAGTCAACAGTCCCCTTTTTCAGTTAGGTCCTCCTCCCGGAGGTCCGGACCCTTGTCTCCCTATCTCTCGCTAGGGCAGACTGTGTACCCCTTCTGCTCCGGGGTACACCTCTACTCTTCTCCGGGATAGGCTCTCTAGTTCGGCCTGTCTTCCACTGTTGGTCCTCTGAGTTATGGACTCTACTCCTAAGGGAGTGCTCAGCTTGCCGTGAGCCCCCTGGAAGACCTGCCGTCCTTCTCCTGACCCAGCTGACGCCTGGATCCCATGGCCTTCCGGATTTGGAACTTCCTCCTCGCTGCGGTGAAGTTTCCTTGATGACCTCGCTACTGCGTCTACAGTGCCTTCATCACAGGACTACTTCCGACAACCCGGTGGGTAAGCAGTACAGGGTTCTAAACCATTAATTCATTAGAAACTTAATGGCAGGTAAGCTCTGTATGGTACTAGGTCATTTACTCATTACATGCTTAATGATTCTCTTCATGCACCCCTCTGCCTACTCCCGTAGCCTGGGTTTTTTTTTTGCTGTATCCTAATGGTACCTGTTCTGCAATCTAAAGACTTGCCTCCGTAGTCTTTGGATTCGCTGTTCCTCTATTCAACTCCTGCCCTCCATCCCTCAGGGGATGCCGGAGATTCAGGCTGGGCAAATGCCATCCCGTCTGGACTGCGCTTATGGGATCTCCCCGGGCATCCTAAGCTAGGGAGTCCCCACGTGTGAAGGCTCATTCCTGCTTGTTCCTGGAGATAGCACAGTTACTTACCTGTAACAGGTGATCTCCGGAACAGCAGGAATTAGTCTTCACAACCCGCCCACCTCCCCTGGGAGTTGTATCTCTCTTTTTCTCTATTCCTTCCTCTCCTCTCCTTCCGGCTCAGCTATGAAACTCAACTGGGGAGAGGCAGTAGGAAGGGTGGGAAGCCACCGTGCAGGTGCGGGGGATGCTCCCAAAGGCTTTCTGATTGGATGCTGGGGAGCATTCCCGTGCGGGCTCCGTCGGCGACGTCTCCCACGTGTGAAGACTAATTCCTGCTGTTCCGGAGATCACCTGTTACAGGTAAGTAACTGTGCTTACTTGCCCGAGGACAGGGCCCACAGACTTATGGATTTGGTCAACTAGATCCAACGCAATACTCATATTTCCGCCAGGCATTTCCTGTGTCTTCTGGGCCACATGACATCCACTGTACATGTGACACCGAATGCCCGTCTGCACATGCGGATGGCTCAATGGTGCCTCAGAGATCAGTGGACACAAGCCACTGGCGACCTCCGAGACAGAGTCAAGGTGTCCAGATGGCTTCTGAAATCCTTGCAGTGGTGGCTACATCCACCAAACCACCTCAGGGGTGCACCTTTTCAGGCTCCAGCACACACAAGGGTGCTGACGATAGAGGCACATTGCCAGGGCTCATGCACACAAGGCTGTGGTCCCCTCAGGAGACCACACAACAAATCAACCTTTTAGAGCTGCGAGCAATCCGCTTAGCTCTGCAAACCTTCTGTCATGCCCTTTCTCAACAGTCTGTCCTAGTTCAGACAGACAATCAGGTGGCAATGTTCTACGTGAACAAGCAAGGGGGCACAGGGTCCAGGCTCCTATGTCAGGAGGCACTGGCCCTTTGCTCCTTTGCGGTCAGGCAGGGTATGTTTCTCAAAGCAGTCTACCTACCTGGTCAAGAAAACTTCCTAGCAGACAAGCTAAGCAGGATTCTCCAGCCTCACAAATGGCAGTTGAATCCATTGGTAGCAAGTATTTTCTTTTATGTTTTGACCAACCCTTCCTCGCCATCTCTCCCGTCCCCTTCCCTCCTTTCCACTGTATGAAACTCCTCTGTTCTCTATCTTCTCTCTGCGCCTCTCTGTCCTGTTGTTATTGGCGTTCTTTTCCAACTTTATTTCTCAGTAGCTATGCTTTTTTTTGTATTGTACACCGCCCTGACGCTACGGCTTGGGTGGTCTATCAAGCCTTACGAATAAAGATAAAGATAGTCCAGCAGATCTTCCTCTGCTGGGGACTTCCATCCATCGATCTCTTTGCAAGTCCGCTAAACCGTCAGCTACCCAGGTTTTGCTCCAGACAGCCGTATCCCCTGAGGATGGCAGTGTATGCGTTTCTGATCTCTTGGTCTATGGGCCCTCCTGTATGCGTTTCCTCCCACACCTCTGGTGGTCTGAACTCCTGTTCAAGATCCTTCGGGACAAGGCCTCGGTGATTCTGGTAGCCCCCAGATGGCCGAGGCAGACTTGGTTTACACTTTTTCTGCAGTTGACGGTGGAAGCTTCGTTCCCTCTGGGGCTGCAACACGATCTCCTGTCTCAAGAGCAGGGTTCCCTTCTGCACCCCAACCTCAGGTCCCTCAATCTGATGGCCTGGATGCTGAAAGGGTAGTGCTAGCTCCCTTATTTCTACCTAAGGAGGTTGAGGAGGTGGTATTGGCCTCGAGGTGGCCATCCACCAGAAAGTCCTATGCCCTCAAGTGGCGTAGGTTTACAGTGTGGTGTGCTCAGCGCAAGGAAGATCCTTTCTCTTGACTTATGCCGGTAGTACTGCAGTATCTACTTCACCTTTCAGACCTAGGCCTTAAGTCTAACTCTGTTCGGGTCCACCTCAGTGCTCTGTCAGCGCACCGCTCACCAGTGGAAGGACAGTCTTTCGGTTCACCACTTGGTGTCCAGATTTCTCAGAGGTATGCTTCTACTCAAGCCTCCGGTTCGTCCACCAGCGACTGGGATTTGAACGTGATCTTGCAGCAACTTACTTGCCCACCGTTTGAGCCGATGGCTACTTGCTATTTGTGCTTCCTCTCTTGGAAAGCGCTCTTCCTGGTGGCTCTTACATCGACCAGACGTGTGAGTGAGCTTCAAGCTCTGGTTTCTGATCGACCGTACACACGGTTCTATAGGAACAGGGTGGTCCTACGGACCCATCCCAAGTTCCTCCCAAAAGTGGTCTCCTCTTTCCACCTCAATCAGGAGGTGGTTCTTCCGATCTTTTTTTCCCAGGCCACATGCCAGCCAGGCTTAAACAGTCTTGCATACCCTGGACTGTAAGAGGGCGTTGTCCTTTTACATAGAACATACACGGGAGCATCGAAGGACTGCTCAGCTCTTCGCCTCGTTTGACCCTATTAGGATGGGGTTACCTGTTTCCAAGCGTACGTTGTCCATTTGGGTAGCAGATTGCATCGCCTGGGCGTACAGGGCAGCTGACCTCCCCTTGCAGGGTCAGGTCACGGCCCACCGTATCAGGGCGAAAGCCGCGTCAGTAGCTCATCTCCGCTCTGTTCCATTGGCAGACATCTGCCGGGCCGCAACTTGGTCTTCAAGCCAGACTTTTGCAGCCCATTGCTGCCTGGAGAGAGAGTCCCGGCGGGACAGTGTTTTCGGCCAGGTGGTACTCCATAATCTCTTTGAGGTTTAGGCAAATCCTACCCTCCGGCCCTTGTGTTGTGCTATCGTACGGGGTGCGTTCTCAGAGAAAATTATTTTCACGGATGTTGTGGCTCTCGAGAGGAAGCCATTTTTTCAGCTTTGGGTACACGGTAGCCTAGAGCTGGGGAGTCCCATATGTGAGGACTGACTTCCTGCTTGGTCCTGGAGAAACCGTAGTTACTCACCTGTAACAGGTGTTCTCCAGGAGCAGCAGGAATCAGTCCTCACAACCCTCCCTCCTTCCCTGGAGTTGCAGTCATATCCTTCATTTTGATTTTTGCTGTCTTTTAGCTATGTCATCAGACTGAGCAAGATGCACCTTTGGGCGGGAAGGGCACCGTGCATGTGCGCTGCATTCCCAAAGGCTTTCTTTGAAAGCTGGGGAAATGCTCCGCACGAGGGCTCCGTCGTCACCCATATGTGAGGACTGATTCTTGCTGCTCCTGGAGAACACCTGTTAGGGGTGAGTAACTGTGCTATCCCTCCCCTCCAGCGGGGGCAGACCTGAAGTGGAGTGGGCTTGCTAATGGGGAGGCTTGCTCTGTATGGAGGAATCAAGGCCTGATATCCAGATCAGGAAGGTAGAATTTCTCACCTCTCCAGAGTGGACTGACATCCACTTCATAGCCCCATATGAAAAAGAATAGCTCAACCTCTCTGGACTGTGCTGACACCATATCCTCATCAGAGAGGAATGGCACCATCAGAGAAGAGTGGCGCATCAAAGATCATCAACGATTTCTGTTCTATGCCCTGCCCTTTGAGATAACATCTGCCACCAAAACCTTTTGCAGGGTCTTGGTAGGGGGTGACAGATGGCCATCTGAGCTAAGTGTTGCAGTCTGAAACCTTCCTGGCAGCAGCTAGGGGAGGCCCTTGGGAAGTCTGGGTCTCCATCCACCACAGTCTCGGCAGTGTAGGACCAAGCTTTTGACACTTGCTATTTTCCACAAACTGAAACTGGTGCTTAGACTGTAGCTACCATTTCAGTGGGCCCTGCTCTCTCGGGACTACATCATTCCTCCTTCCCCTTCTCCTGCCGGTGGTGATGACTTCTCTGAAGAAAGGGAACCCAGTAGAGGTTATCCATGCTTGGTGATGTCTGCTGGTAGCCTGTCCAGCTCGGTCCATCTGTGAGGTGTCTGGGGAACAGGGCTATTCACCTAGCCCTGCGACAGTTGCCAAGCAGTCCAAAACTCAGACAAATTGTACAGTAGCTTAGGTCAGCCAGCAGAAGGGAACCAGGAGTGCGGGAAGAGATGAGCTGCTTATTTCCTTAAGTAGAGCACAACCTCCGACTGCTCTTGGCTACTCGTATTGCCGATGTCACAAGTGTCCAAATAAATTGTTTCATTGAATACACGTTCTATCATGGGGAAGAGGGGGACCTTTTACTATCTGCATTCCAGTGCATACAGACCAATGCCAAGGTGCAGTGCTTTTTCCAACTGTCCAAGGGAGGTTGCATCTTCCTGATGTTTAGAAATGTGTGTTCTCTGGATGGAATTCTTTTGGAATGGTGACCCTCATTCCTCCGGCCTGGCCATGGAGGTCTGCCACTCTAGTCCTGATGAATGCCCGGACACTCTTGAAAGGTGCTGGTGGAGGTGGAAGGATTTTTTTCGGTCTCACTGTTTTTCGTTTTTTTAAAATTAGGCCTATATCTAACCTGAAGGCATGGTGGGGTTGGCAGTAAGGTTTAAAGATCTGTAGCAAAGCTGGTAGCTTTGGCATGCAGACTTGCTTTCCTTGTTGGTGTTTTTTCAGGATGAGCTTGAAGAAGAGGTTCTTGTGCTTAAGTTCCCTCAGAGTCCTAGTCGTGTCCTTGGCGTGTCTTTTGATATCCGCTAGCAGGGTATGTGGTGGATCCCTTTCAGGATGGGTCTGGCTTCCTTTGGAAAGCTACGTTCCTCCAGGTGGTCCATGGTCCCGCCATGGGTTTGTAGTGTGACTCTTCAGGCTTTGCTAAGCTCATTTCTATGGGCTGGGCTACATTTAAGGGTCTGTTCCTCTGGGCAGTCCTTTTAGTAGCCTTTTGCTCGACACCTGCATCTCTGGGTGGCAGACCATTTTGGATCAGTCCCTCTCCTCCCCTTGGGTGGAAGGAATCTTGCTCTGCCTGGTTTCTTCCTTCTTTCTCAAGGTGTTTGCCGTCTTCACATTGGCCAGGTGCTTCGCTTCTATTATTTCCTCAGAGTGGTGCAGAGGGTACTTCTCTGCTCCTTGAAAGTCTATTCCTATTCCTTTCCTCAACTCAGACAGGTTATTCGGATTTTGGGCTAGACAGGGAAAAGAGGACTCCAAATCTATCTTGGGGGCACAGGCTCAGGATGGTGGCTTCTCCCTGCCCTTTCAGCAACAAATCGGTGCAAATAGGTCTGAGAGCTCATCACTTTAGGGCACAGGTCTTTTCCTGGGTGAACTTGAATTTTTTTTATTTATTTAGACAGTTTTGTATACCGCCTTATCCTTCAATCAAAGCGGTCACAACACAATTGGGGGATACATTTAACATGTGGGGATATGAGACACATACACTAATACTTACAGGGAACATGGGCAATGGAGGGTTAAGTGGCTTGCCCAAGACCACAAGGAGCATCTGTGGGACTAGAAACCCCAGTCCTTCCGGCCCAAGGTTGCTGTCCTCTAGTGGGATTTGAACCCCTGACCTTCCGGCCTGAAGTACCTTGCCCCAACCACTAGGCTACTCCTCCTCCTTTGTTGCCCTAAGGGTTGTTAATTGGACAGCATAGTGGTTTTATGGGTTATGGTTTATTTCTCCACTTGATATACTGCTTTTAGCCAGTGGCAACAAAGCTGTTTACAAAAAAAAATTTCAGATATGTACATAAAACAGGAATTATATAAAATAGGAAAGAGAAAGGAAGGTTTTATGGGTTAGTAGAAAACTTTTAAATTTAATTCGATAGGCTGCTGGGAGCTAGTGATGAGATCTCGAGAGGGGTAAAATGACCAGATGGCTTGGAGTGGGCAAGTAGTTTTATGGTAACATTTGGTACCATTTGGGGACCATTATAGAGAGAATTACTGTAGTCCAACTTACTTCATCAGGTATTGTTGACTCGTGGGCTATGGGGCGGAGATCCTTAGGGCAGCTGTCTCTTCCTATCCTGTTGAGTCATAGTCATAGCTTTAGCACTTCCCACTTGTCTAAACTGGTCTAGCAGAATGATCTGGAAGGTGAAATTTTTATTTACCTGATAATTTCCTTCCCTGGAGTCCTCTTGGACCAGTCCAGGACCCAACCCTGAGGGAATGTTGCTTTACCTGCTGCCTTATGCGGTACAAGGTGCAACTCTACAATTCTAGACATCTTACTAGGTAGGCTGAATGGATCATGTGGGTCTTTGGCTGCTGTCACTGTTGCTACGAGTTGTCACAGAATTTTCCATGGATTCATGGTATTAGTAGACACATTTGTTGATTATGGTTAGACTGATTTTCACCTCCTGTGAAGGACAGATTTGGTTTCCTGGTTTGCCTTTTGTCTGTTGCTACCATGTGTTTAGTTAGATAATACCGAAAGGTGCCCCTAGCTGCACCAGCCTTAAGACCAGTAATGATGTCACTGGAAGTTTCATTTTTTTCTCTGTCAACATCAGCTGCTGGCAGGGGAACATAACACTTGTATGGACTGGTCTATCAGGATTCCAGGAAAGGAAATTATCAGCTAAGGTGAAATTAGGCCTTACCTGCTAATTGGATTTCCTTGAGTACCTCCAGTGCAGTCCCGACCTGTGGGTTGTCACACCTCACCAGCAGCTTGGAGACTGCATGTCAGATTTGATGATGACAGCATACATAGTCAGCTGGCCCACCTACCAGCCCATGTGTTCTATTGACAAAGTAGACTCTCGGGAGCAAAAAATAAGAAAACCAAAAGCAACCAAAAACTGAATCGCTATGTTCCCCAAACAGGCAGCACAAAAACCTCCCCCTAAGGAAGAAGGAGCTTACCTATCACACTGGAGATCGCCACCCGGACTGCGAGAGCCAAGGCCACTACTTTTCTAAGTGCTGCCTAAGACCTTGCCCTTTTTTTCCCTGTTTTTGCACTCTCTGAAAGGAGGAGAAGACCTCGGTGCCCTACAAAGAAGCCCCGTAGCACCGATGGCTGTATCCCTAATAACCCTGGACCAATGTTCCCTCTAATTTTCTGTAGGCTATATGCGCATAAAATATCAACTGTGCAGCTTTTGAAGGAAGGTTAAATTTTTGTGCGCCACATAACGACACTCGGAGTTATATACTTTAAAATTTGACTACACGTCAGAATACAGTATGTACACCACATTGATTGCACTAGAAAATATTGTAGAACTTGTGAAAACCATAAATACACAACTTTTAAATTTTAAGACGTCTGTGTTTTCTATCAGAATCAGAACCGTAATTTTTGTGCGCTCTGTTGTAAAGTATGTGTGCTCGCTCGGCGAGGTGTGTGCGCACGCACACGCGCACAGCTTAGAGGGAACAGTGCCCTGGACCTTCAATATGTAGATGGATTTCTTCAGGTTCGGGGTCGCCATCGCACAATACACCTCATGCCACAGGGAGGGTCTGGGACTGGACTAGAAGTACTCGAGGAAGGCCAATTAGCAGGTAAGGCCTAATTTCACCTTCCTTATCCCGACCTGTGGGATGTTCCATAGCAGTACTAACCTTGGGAGGGACCCATGAGCCCAGCCTGAAGCACTACCGAACCGCACATCCCCCACTGCCTGCACATTCAGGCGATAATGTTTCCCAAAGGTATGTAGGGACGACCAAGTGGCCGCCATGCAGATGTCCACCAGTGGAACCAAGCTAGACACTGCCCATGACACTGCTTGTGCCCAGGTCAGATAAGCTCTCAACACTGTGGGCACCACTCTCCGCCTCAACAAATAAGCCAAGGTGATGGCCTCTCTTATCCATCTGGCGATGGAGGCCTTGGAAGCTGCCTCTCCTTTATGCAGCCCCCCAAACAGGACAAAGAGGGTCTGGTTTCCGAAAAGACTCTGTCCTCCTCAGATAACGCTTGAGCACCCATCGCACATCCGGAAGGGGCAGAGAGGGGTCCTGTTCTGGCCCGCCCCCTGGAAGGGTTACGGGTTGATTCAGATGAAAAACAGAGAGCACCTTAAGTAGGAAGTAGGGCACAAGCCTCAACACTACCCTCTCCTTAGACATGGAGAGAAAAGGCTCCTGACATGACAGCGCTTGAAGCTCCCAAATCCTTCTGGCCAAACAAATTGCCACCAAAAAGACAGCCTTCAACGTCAAATCTTTTAGCATGCCAAGCACTCAGTTCGAAAGGCACCTCTACCAAGACTAACACCACCAGATTTGAGGTCCCAAGGAGGAACCACAGCCCTCACTGGAGGTCACACCTGCTTCACTGCTGTCGGAAAACAGACTACATATGGATTGGCTGCCAGGGAGATACTCCCTGGACCCTGCTGCGGTAACAGGTTAAGGCTGCCACCTGCATGTGCAGGGAACTGCATGCCAGAGCCTTCTTCAAGCCTGCCTTCTGAAAAGCCAGGATGTCTGGCACGGATGTAGACAGGGGCTGACACATTTTCCATGCACCAGCCTTCAAAGACTCTCCACACCCGCACATAGGACAGAGAGGTGGAGTGCTTACGGGCCTTCAACAAGGTCACAATAATAAAGGTTGAATAGCCACGCTTTCTCAATCAAGCCCTCTCAAGAGCCAGGCTATAAGCGAGAATCAGTCTACCTGCATTAGGACTGGCTCCTGCGACAGAAAGTCGGCCCACGCTGGGAGACGTCAAGGACAGTCCACCGCCAGCCAGACCAGATCTGCATCCCAATTGCTCCTGATTCAGCGAGGAGACCATCGGTCCCTGATGTGCCTCGACTCGTTGCACTATGTGCCCTGTGAGCACCCATGGGGGAAACACATAGAGCAGCCAATCTGTAGACCACTGCTGCATCAACGCATCCAGACCCTCCGACATCTGCTCTCATCTACTGTAGAAAACGGCCGCCTTTGCAGAATCAAAGGTTGCCATTAGATCCGTGATCTGCTGCCCCCAGCGCCGCACCACCTGAGCAAACACCGCCTCATTGAGTGTCTGTTCTCCAGGATCCAGGTGAACGTGACTGAGGTAGTCTGCCGTGAGATTTTCCTTGCCAGCCACATGAGCTGCTAAGAGCCCATTCCAACAATGGCCCTACCTCTCCTTCCAGCTCCGCGCTGCCTGTGCCCCTTTGACCATTGATGTAAGCAATTGTGGTCACATTGTCCAAGAAGATTCTCACTGCTTTTCCCTGAAGGAAAAGGTGAAACTCCTGCAGCATCAAGAACACCGCTCTCGTTTCCATCTGATTGATAGGCCAGGCACTCTTCTTATGAGTTCAGTGGCCCTGTGCTATCTGGGCCCCCCTTTCCAAGAGACACGCATCCGTGGTCATCGGAATCCACCGTGGCATCTTTGGGGCATCCCCGCTAAGAGCTTGCCCAGCCTCAGCCACTAACAGAGAGCTCCCCTGGTGGCCACAGGACATGGCAACGGCTGTCTAAGAGGGTGGCATTGAGCCGACCACCTGCGCAACACTGCAACAGTCGCATGTGTACCCAAGCTCAAGGTGTCAATTCTATTGATGTTACCATGGAACCCAGAACCTGAAGATAATGTCACGCTGTCGGCGGCGTCATTTTGAGAAACTGCTGGAGTTACTTATGTAGGGTGTGCATCCAGTCTATTGGCATGGACACCCAGCCCTTTTGTGTCTGGAATCGGGGCCCCAGGTACACCAAATCTTGATTCGGCTGTAAATGACTCTTGGCAAAGTTGATGACCCAACCAAGACTTCAAGAACTCGATCACTTTTACAGTGACTCGACCACTCTCTTCTTTAGATTTGGCCCAAATAAGCCAATCGTCGAGGTAGGGATGCACCATAATCCCTTCCTGATGAATGGCAGTTGTGACCACCACCATACCCTTTGGCCTTACAACTGCTCTCTGAACCTTCAAGTAGGCCTTCATGAGATCTAACGAAGTGAGGAACTCCCCTGACAGCCACAATGGCTGACTGGAGGGTCCCCATGTGAAAACGGGGAACCTTTAGACAACAATTTACATGCTTTAGATCCAAGATGGGCTGAAAAGAGCCTTTCGTTTTGGGGACCACGCAATATATGGAGTATCAGTCGTAATTGAACTGGTCTGGCAGTACCTCCACCCCTGCCTTCAGGGCCTGTAGGTGTAGCAGAGTGTCTCAAACAGCTTTGACCTTATGAGGCACCTTGCATGGAGATCTGATGAAGACTTCTGCATGGGGCCAGGCAAATTCAAGCGCATTACCCCTCCATGATTATTTCCAGAACCCACTGGTCGGAAGTGGTCTGGGCTCACGCGAGGTAGAAGTCCCACAACCGACCCCCTATAGGAATCGTCCCCTCCCAGGCCCCCTCGCTTCATTGTAGTTCTTTGTGGCAGCTGAGAAAGAGGAGTAAAAACTCCTGCTGGTTCCTCAAAAACCTTGAAACGCCTGCCCTCGAGAGGGAAAGTATCCCCTCTGGCAAGACGCAAAGCAAACAGCACGGAAGTGCAGAAAATCCCTCAACTGACCCCATACTGGTACCAATTCACAGACTGTTTTTTATTTATTCTCTGGGAGTTTGCTGACCTTCGACTCTCCCATATCCTTTACCAACTTTACCAGCACTTCTCCAAACAAGAGCGCTTACCCTTGAACGGAGTTTGCTCAATTGGGACTTGGAGGAGACATCTGACCAATTATGCAGCCACAAATAACACAGAGCGGCCACAACCGAGGCCATACTCTTAGACAAGCCCCTAATAAGGTCATAAAAGGCATCTGCCAAGTAGGCTACTCTGGACTCCAACTTTGCAGCCTCCAGCAGCGGAAACTACAGTATCCCACAGTTTCCAAGATCCCTTGAGCCCAACATAAATATGCCCTGGGCACAAAATCACCACAGACACCTGCAAAGACAGGACGTTAATATTGAATGCCTGCTTTAGTAAAGTCTCCAACTTTCTGTTCTGCATCTCCTTAAGGGGCAGTTCTGCCTTCCATGGGAATAGTAGTTGTCTTCATGACCGCTGAAACCACCACATCCACCTCAGGAGAGTGCAGAAGCTCTCTCTCCTGATCTGGCAGCAGATAGAGCCGTGCCATGGTTAATGTACCCTTCAAACCAGCTTCTGGGATGTCCCACTCATCCTGGATCTGTTTAATCACCCGATGCAAAGGAAACACCATCTGACGCTTCCTGATAGCCTGGGATTATGAGTCCTCAAGAGGGCTTGTCCTCCAGCAGAATCCCCATAGACATATTGAGCATCTTCAGGGATTGGGAGATTAGCGCCGCCAATGCTTCCCAGTAGAATACGCACACAATCAGAGCATCCTCTACCTATGGGATCTCGCTATCTCCAGGAACAAGCAGGAATGAGTCTTCACATATGGGTACGTCGGTACCGGCGGAGCCTGCGCGGGAACGCTCCCCAGCATCCAATCTGAAAGCTTTTGGGAGCATCCCACAGCGCCTGCGTGCTGCCTTCCCGCCTTTCCAACTGTCTCTCCTCAGTTGTTCTTTTTCCACGGAGCCAGCAGGTCGTGTTCCTGTCACCGCAGAAGAATGTCCTTAATTTTTCTTTATTTCTTTTCTGTACGCGTCTGCCTTCCTCGACACTATACCGGTACCGCCGGTTCTTATTCTTTTCTTTAAAAAAAACAAAAAAACTTCTATTTTTTCTTCAGGTGTACTTCAGTTTTGGGCCTTAGGCCCAAAATCCTTTTTTTCCTTAAAATATGGAAAAACCTGCCTCAGGATTTAAGAAGTGCACAAAATGTGACTGTACTATATCCGTCACAGACACCCATGACAGGTGTCTCAAATGTTTAGGCCCTGACCATTCCATTACAGATTGTGTGTCCTGTTCCATGATGTCTAAGAGAGGTCGACAGAACCGAGCTGCCAAGCTCAGTACCCTGTTTCCCTCTGATGCGGCTTCGGTGGCATCAACGTCTTCCAGGGCTGCTGCTTCCTCACATGGATCTCAGGTAACTAAACATAAATCCAGCCGGTCCTCGAAGGGCAAATCTCCTTCTAAGCATCGAGATGCCCCTGGCCTTGTCCTCGAGGATTCTGCACCGGAAAAATTACCCCGGCGGGAGGTTTCGGCTTCTAAAGCATCATCATCGGGGTTCCAGGACGATCTAGATGGCGTGGCCTCAACAGATCTCCTGGTGCCATGCTCTGGGGTACCGGTGGCCTCCACCGGTACCGACTTCCAGGCATTGGCAGCATCGATGGATCAGTGGATTCTGTCCATCGAACGCAGTCTGGCGGCTTTCCTTGTGGCATCGACGCCCGTGGTACCGCAACAGACTACTCCGCAGGTACCGGCTCCGGTATCGCCATCGGTACCGATTCCGGTGGCATCGGCATCGGTGTCAGCCATGCCGGTACCCTGCCCTCTGCAGCCCTCCGGTACCGATACCCCGGTACCGATGATTCCCGATACCGACCCTGGTCGGTACGGGTATCGGGCTTTGCAAGAGCATCCCGACAGACGATACTTTGATTCCTCTGATGACTCTGAGGATTCTGAAGAGTCTGTCGATGCAGCGATGCTTCTTCCACAGGAGGAGTCCTCTCCTAAACGAAGGATGTCTCCTCCAGAGGACTTGTCTTTTCAAGACTTTATCAGAGAGGTGGCTCGGGGTCTCTCTATTACAGTAGCCCCAGAGTCAGAGCCTAGAGCTAAGGAGTTAGATATTCTACAATATCCTAAAACTCCTAAGGAGGCAGCTACCTTGCCTATTCATGAGATTCTGCATGATCTCATGTTAAGGATGTGGGAAGCACCTCTAACCACCTCTCCTCATTCTCGCAGGTTGGACACCATGTATCGTGTCCCTCCTTGTCCTGGTTTCCATAAAACTCAGCTTCCTCACCACTCTATTGTGGTTGAGTCTGCAATGAGAAAGATTAGAAGTGCCAAGAGACATGCTTCTAATCCTCCAGGACGTGAATGTAGAACCCTGGATGCTTTTGGTAGAAGTCTTCCAAGCTTCCATGCTTGCTGCGAGAATTAATTCTTATAGTCTCTACATGGGAATGTTCTTGAAAGAAGTCACTGACCATTTGAAGACTTTAAGTCCTTTTATGTCTGACAATAAAAGGCAAGAATTTCTCTCTGGGCTCAAACATGCCCAGGATATCTCCAAATTCTCCAACCGTGCAGCTTTCGACTCCTTTGAATGCGTAAGCAGAGCCTCAGCTATAGCTATAGGTGCACGTAGGATTGCTTGGCTTCAAGCATCTGATTTGGAGATCTGGGTCCAAGATGAATTGGGAAATATCCCTTGTACAGGTGAAAATCTGTTTGGTAAGAATTGGCAAGCAAAAGCCAATCAGATGGATGCTGAAAATTCAGCTTTGGATAGACTATCCAAATCTACAGCTGCTCCTGCTAAGAAAAGGTTGTTCAAGAAAACACCTTTTTCTAAAAAGGGAAGATCCTATCCTGCTTATAGTCAGAGAGCATCTTCTGCAGCTCAGTTCCCTTCCAAACGTCAGCAATCCTCCAAACAGACCAAGGCATAGGCTGCGAGGCCTGCTCCAGCCCAGTAGTCTCAGCCCCCTCAGGGCCTTTGACTTTCTGCTAGAGAACTTAGCCTTCCTGGCTCTAGAAGGACCAGAGCCCTCCACCATTCCAGGAAGGTTATGTCACTTTGCTCCCAGATGGGGGCAAATCACAGCAGAGCATTGGACACTCTCCATCATAAGAGAGGGGTACAAACTTCATTTTTCCAGCTTGCCCCCTCTCACAAGAGTGCACCAGTTCAATTCTCCAACCTCCCTCCTCAACCTGTTAGAGCAGGAGGTTGCCACTCCTCTAGCCCAAGGGGCAATAGAGGAAGTGCCTTCTCAACAACAAGGCACAGGTTTTACTCCCCCTATTTTCTTATTCCAAAGAAAACAGGGGGCTTCAGACCCATTTTAGATCTCAGAGAGTTGAACATATTCCTAGTCAAGGAAAAATTCAAGATGGTTTCTCTAGGAACTCTGCTGCCATACCTTCAGAGTCAGGATTGGCTTTGTTCTCTAGATCTCAAGGATGCGTACACTCATGTTCTCATCCATCCAACTCACAGAAGGTTCCTTCGGGTCCTTTTCCAGGAGAAGCACTATCAATACAGAGTGCTCCCCTTTGGCCTGGCCTCTGCACCAAGGGTGTTCACAAAATACATGGCAGTGGTTGCTGCTTTTCTGCGCACCCTGGGAATATTTGTCTTCCCCTATCTGGACGACTGGCTCATTCGAGCTCCCACTCAATCAGAGGCCAAGACTGCTCTAACCTGCACAATGCGTATCCTTCAATATTTAGGGCTGGTAATAAACATCCTAAAATTCAATTTGATCCCTACTCATTCCCTGGAGTTTATAGGGGCATTGCTGGATACCACAAAGGCAAGGGCCTTTCTTCCCCAGGCCCGCTGCCTTCGCTTGATGCAGTTAGCTTCTCAAGCAAAGTTGAAACCCCTACTAACTGCTCGAGAGATGTTACAGTTGCTAGGCCACATGGCTTCCACAGTTCATGTGGTACCATATGCTCGCCTTCACATGAGAGCAGCTCAGTGGACTTTATCCACCCAATGGACCCAGGCATTAGGCTGCCTGTCAGACAAAATAGCAAACACAAGTCGCCTCATTTTGTCCCTCCAATGGTGGAAGTCCCCTCAAAACCTCTTGCTGGGGTGTCCTTTTCAACAGCCTCTACCCCAGGCAACTTTTACAACAGATGCTTCTCCAGTGGGCTGGGGAGCTCATCTTCAGGACCTCTCCACCCAGGGCATCTGGTCCCCACAGCACACTTGTCTCCACATCAATCTCTTGGAACTCAGAGCAATCTTCCTTGCTCTATGAGTTTTCCACACCCTGCTCAGCCACAAGACAGTCCTTGTCCACACGGACAATCAGGTAGCCAAGTTTTACCTAAACAAGCAGGGAGGAACTGGCTCTCTGTCGCTTTGCAACGAAGCTCTGCGACTGTGGGCCCTCGCCAGAGAGCATCACATTCATCTTCTGGCAGTCTATCTTCCAGGGGTTCAAAACTCTTGGGAAGACAGACTCAGTCGAGTTCTGCTTCCACACGAGTGGTCCCTACATATGGACCAGGTGTCAAAAAATTTTCAAATTTTTTAAACCCCGGACATAAACCTCTTTGCAAGTCCGTAGAATGCCAAACTTCCCCAGTTCTGTTCCAGAACTCCGGCTCAGGGGGCTCAGGCAAGGGATGCTTTCCTCCTTCACTGGGGTCAAGACTTCCTGTATGCCTTTCCACCCATTCCCCTAATTCCCAAAACCCTGTTCAAGCTTCAGAGAGACAGAGGCCACATGATTCTCATAGCTCCACATTGGCCACGGCAAGTGTGGTACCCTCTGCTTTTACATCTCTCTCAAGCTCCCTCCCTAGAGTTAGGGTCTGACCCAGACCTCCTCTCTCAGGAGGATGGAAAGTTGTGGCATCCCAATCCCCAGTCTCTGCATCTCAGGGCTTGGTTGCTGAAGGCCTAGATCTCCAGGATCTTCCTCTTTCTCAGCAAGTGAAAGATGTTCTTCAAGCTTCCAGAAAACCTTCCACTAGACGTTCTTACGCCTTCAAGTGGAAAAGGTTTACCATCTGGTGTTCTGAAAAGGGTCTTAACCCCTGTGCCATACCTCTGGAATCGTTGCTGGAGTATCTCCTGCATCTGTCTAATGAAGGCCTTAAGACAAATTCAGTCAGAGTCCATCAGAGTGCTATTGCAGCTTCACTCAAGCCTCTAAATGGACAACCTGTTTCTTCTCATCCCCTTGTAGCAAGGTTCATGAGAGGCCTCCTTTTAACAAAGCCTCCCTTTAGACCACCACCGGTGGCATGGGACTTAAATTTGGTTCTTGGTCAGCTTATGAAGCCGCCTTTTGAACCTTTAGCTACTACCTCCTTGAAATACCTTTCTTGGAAGGTTATCTTTCTCATTGCAATTGCATCAGCACGCCGCATCAGTGAATTGCAAGCACTAGTAGCTAATCCACCTTATACAAGGTTCCATCATGACAAGGTGGTCCTTAGGACTAATCCACATTTTATGCCTAAGGTGGTCTCGCCTTTTCACCTCAACCAAGAGGTCTACCTACCTGTCTTTTTTCCAGGACCTCATGCATCACCTGCAGAGAGGAATCTTCATACCCTGGACTGTAAAAGAGCTCTTGCTTTTTACTTACAGAGGACACAGCAACATAGAAAGTCTTCCCAACTCTTTGTTGCTTTTGATCCTTCTCATTTGGGACAACCAGTCTCTAAGACAGGGGTCACCAACCTGCGGCCCGCGAGGTCCCTTCGTGCGGCCCGCGAGGCTCTACCCCGGTTAACATTACGTGCGGCCCGCCAAGGATTCCCGCCATTGTATCCACACGCTCGCAGCTCACCGACAACCACCTGCAAGCGTCCCTTCTCCTGTCAGTGTCATCTGTGAAGCCGGACTTTAAGCGTTTGTCTGCTAGCATGAATCATCAGCCATCTCATTAAATTCAATAAAGGTGATCAGCCATTGTTTTCATAATTTTGCGTTTGTTCTTTTTTTTCGCGGGGGCGGGGAGAAGGGGAGTGCGGCCCGCGAGGCTCCCGGTAGTCGGCTGTGCGGCCCGCGGCCCTCTGGAGGTTGGTGACCCCAGCTCTAAGAGAACTCTTTCCAACTGGATTGCCCAATGTATTTCTTTCGCCTATCAGAGCAAGAACATTTCTCTGGAGGGCCATGTCACAGCTCACACTGTGAGAGCCATGGCAGCCTCAATGACTCATCTGAACTCTGTGTCTATCGACGACATCTGTCGAGCAGCCACTTGGGCCTCGGTTCATACCTTCACAGCCCATTACTGCTTAGACAAGGACTCCCGCCGGGATGCCTTGTTTGGTCAGGCTGTTCTCAAACACCTGTTCCATACTTAATCAACTCCTACCCACCATCCCTCATGGGATGCCAGAGATCCAGGTGGGGAAGTGCAGCCCTGTCCCAGGGACACACAACTTCTGGCGCTCTCCCTGGCATCAAAAGCTAGGGAGTCCCCATATGTGAAGACTCATTCCTGCTTGTTCTTGGAGATAGCACAGTTACTTACCTGTAACAGGTGATCTCTGGGAACAGCAGGAATAAGTCTTCACAACCCACCCACCTCCCCTAGGAGTTGTCTCTCTCTCTCTATCTTTCTTCCTTTCCCTCTCTCTCCCTCTTTCTCTCAGCTATAAAACTCAACTGAGGAGAGACAGTTGGAAAGGCGGGAAGGCAGCACGCAGGCGCTGTGGGATGCTCCCAAAAGCTTTCTGATTGGACGCTGGGGAGCGTTCCCGCGCAGGCTCCGTCGGTACTGACGTAACCATATGTGAAGACTTATTCCTGCTGTTCCCAGAGATCACCTGTTACAGGTAAGTAACTGTGCTTTCCTCAAGTTCAGCTGGCTTGGTCCCCAGGTCCTCCTCAGCGCCCAGGTCTTCCACTTTGTCAAGAGTAGAGGAACCCCATATCCTCCCAAGGGTCACCATCGAGTCGCCTGTGGCTAGGACCAGGCTCCTCTTTAGCCATCGTACCTGACAGGGCCTCAGGCAGCCCTCTCTCCTGACCCCGGAGGGAGCCGCCTCCCTATGCTGCTTCATGCAGAAGGCCATATGCATGAGGAGAACACAAACTCAAGGGGAAAAACAATCCTGGCCTACCTCTGTGGATGAATCCTTTGACGTGGAGGGCAGGGGAGATCTGACCTCCCTGCCCTTACACTCTAAAATAGTAGAGGCGGGGCTATTCCCTCCCCCCATAACAGCCAAGTTGCACCATGGTAGCGATGGGTGAGGCCCCTCGCTGCTGGTGAGCAGACATCACACCCCCCTCCCCCCCCCCCCCGAGGTCCCAGCCCGCTTGGCCCTCTCCGACCTGTCCTCTAGCAAACCCTCTTCTGCCGACCAGGACTCTGCCTCACAGTTGCGACAAAACCCCACAGCTGAGACAGAGCCCCGACAGGAGCCACACACCAGGCATGTGGCCTTCGAGGGTATGTCATATCAGGAAGAACTCTGCCCCCAGCACCTATTCCTGCTCTGAATGGCTAGCATCTTTCCTAAAGTCTGAAATCGTTGCAGGGTTTGTTTGTTTTTTTTACTTCCTGACCCAAAGCCCAGAAAGAAGGCAGGAGTCACAGACCACCGATTGAAAATAAGAAAAATGCAGAAGAAGCAGCCCACAGCATCTGAGTCTGCCCGAGGTGCCCTTCCCCCTTTAATGACTGAAATCGCAGAAAGGGAAGATGGTGTCTATTCCCACACTTAGTGGGACAATGTTGTTTTTCAGCCACACAGCCTCAAGGGCTGTCAATCACAGAAGCGCCAAACAAGAAAATACCTTCGCACCCAAGCTCCACATTGGACAGAGTGGGCAAAAAACCCACTGTTCACTCCCGTGGCTAAAGTCGTGCAGCCCTCCCTCCCGCCTGCTCGCTCAGCTCTACTCACCAGCAGGAGGCCTTTAAAAGGCCATAAGTGATCTGCTTCAACAGCGCTTAATGGCTTCTGGCCCACTGAAGGGATCGGGATTCGCTGCATCTCAACCCAAAGTGATTAGCGCAGGTTATTACTTTTAAGTATTGGTCGTATCATGGCGTGCTTGAGCGGTTGTGGCATGTATCCTTGTTGGAGTGAAACTTTGACAATTTTGTGAATGTGCTGGGATAGCTGGCTTCTTGTGACTTTTATCCAAGCCATTGGGCAAGGGTCTGGCGGTGAGGTTGTTGAGCCCTTGTATTAAGTCCTCTACTTGCTGTTTTGAATATATGCTGAAATCCTCCCAGGTATGATGTTGCTCTTTCATTTCATGGTCATCCATTTGCAGTGCGGTGGAGCATGTCTGGGTAGTGTTTTTCGCTCTCATCTAGTCAGCAAATTCCTGTGGGTCAAGATGATGGGTATAATCCTGCGTGGTATCCCTAGGGAGCTTTTGGACAATGCTAAAGAGTTCTCTCGGTTTGTTGACAGATTTCATGATTAGGTTGGTGTAGTGCTGCTGTTTGCGCTCATTTATCAGATTGTTATATTCCAGTAGCTTGGCTCTATCTCCAGGAACAAGCAGGAATGTAGCCCTCACATATGGGTATCATCGGCACCGACGGAGCCTGCGCGGGATCGCTTTTGGGAGCATCCCTTAACACATGCGCGCTGCCTTCCCGCCTTTCCAACTGTCCCTCTTCAGTTCTTCATTTTCCGCAGAGCTGACAGGATCTATTCCCTGTCACTGCAGGAAATTCCATCTTTAAATTTCTTTTCTTGTGGTCGCGTTTGCCTACCGCACGACGCCTACCGGAACCGCTGGTTCTTTTCTTTTCATTAAAAAAAACAACAACAACTTAGGCTTTAGACGGTTTCTTTTCAGAAACTTTTTTCTTTGATGCTAGGTGCCATTTTGGGCACTAGGCCCCATCTTCCTAAAACATGGAAAAGCCAACTAGTGGTTTTAAAAAATGTACTAAGTGTGGCGGTACCATTTCCGTCACTGACACCCATGATTGGTATCTGAAATGTTTAGGACCTGAACATTCTCCAACTGAATGTCTCTCCTGTATGGGGATGACTAAAAGAGGAAGACAGAACCGGGCTGCAAAGCTCAGTACCCTCTTTTCTTCAGATGACAGATCCATTGCATCGACATCGTCAAGGGCCTCTTCCTCCCATGGATCTCAGGTAACTAAATATAAAAGCCGGTCCTCAAAGGGTAGCTTTCCTGCTAAGCATCGAGAGCCATTGGCATTGCCCTTGAGGGAACAACACCGGCAAAACAGCCCCGGCAGGAGGCTTCGGCATCCAAAGCATCGATGGGGCTTCAGGATGTTCTCAAGGCCTCAACCTTGCAAGAACTACCTGTGCCGTGCTCAGGGGTTCCAGTTGTCCTTACCGGTACTGACACCCAAGCATCGGCAGCGTCGATAGACCAGAGGTTCCTCGCTATCGAACGCAGCATCGCAGCTCTTCTTTCAGCTGCGGTACCGGTGGTCCCACGGGCACCGGTACCGGCCCCGGTGGGAACTCTTCCCATGCCATCTCTGGTGGGAATTGACAAAGCGGTACCTGATCAGCTCAGTACCGACTTCGATCGGTACCGGGATCGTGCTTTGCAAGAGCATCGGGGTCAGGAATACTTCAATTTCTCCGATTCAGAAGACTCTGACAATTCTGCTGGCACTAGAGGTTGTCTCCTAGAAGAACCCTCTTCTCCCCAACGCAGAATGTCACCTCCAGAGGACATGTCATTTCAGGATTTCATCTGTGATATGGCCAAAGGTCTTTCAATCACAGTAGCTCCTGAGGAGGAAACCAGAGCAAAGGAATTGGAAATTCTCCAATATCCTAAAGTTCCTAAGGAGGCAGCCTATCCATGAAATTCTGCATAGTTTGATGCGCAGAATGTGGGAGACACCTCTGACTACTTCTCCTCACTCTAGGACAGTGTTTCCCAACCCAGTCCTATGGGGCACACCGGCCAGTCAGGTTTTCGGGATATCCCTAATGACTATGCATGAGATATATATGCATTAGAGATATCCTGCCAACCTGACTGGTTTGTGGCCCTCTAGGGCTGGATTTGGAGACCCCTGCCTTACACCTCTGTCATTTAAGATTGTGAGTGGGCAAGGTGCAGATGTCCAAGACATCGAAAGGGTATATAGAATGTGACACATTCCTCCTCGATTCTCACCACCACCAAAAAGTTGTCTAATAGACAATATTTTGGTGGTGGTGAGAAGTGAGGAGGAATGTGACACATTCTATATACCTTTTTGATGTCTTGGACATCTGCACCTTGCCCACTCACAATCTTAGATGACAGAGGTGTTAGGCAGGGGTCTCCAAATCCAGCCCTGGAGGGCCACAAACCAGTCAGGTTGGCAGGATATCTCTAATGCATATATATCTCATGCATAGTCATTAGGGATATCCCGAAAACCTGACTGGCCGGTGTGCCCCATAGGACTGGGTTGGGAAACACTGCTCTAGGAGACTTGATACTATGTATCGAGTTCCGCCATGTCCTGGATTTCAAAAAACTCAGCTGCCACACCATTCAATGGTAGTGCAATCAGCCATGCGTAGGATGAAAAGTGCAAAGAGGCATGCATCCAATCCTCCAGGTCTTGAATGCAGGACTCTGGATGCTTTTGGGCACAGAACTTTTCAAGCTTCCATGCTTTCAGCTAGGATCAGTTCATATATCCTATATATGGGAATGTTCCTCAAGGAATTCACAGGAGACTTGGAACTTATGAGCCCATTTCTCCCAGATGACAAGAGACAAGATTTTCTTGCTCTGGTTAAGCACGCTAAGGATGTCTCCAAGTTTGTTAATCGTGCAGCTTTTGACTGCTTCAAATGCATCAGCAGAACCTCTTCTATTGCCATTGGTGCACAACAGATTGCCTGGCTACAGGCATCAGACTTGGAGACTTGGGTACAGGACAAGTTAGGCAACATTCCTTGCACGGGGGAGAATCTCTTCGGCAAGAACTGGCAGGAAAAGGCTAACGAGTTAGATGCTGACAATTCTACCTTAGATAGGTTGTCAAAGTCTACAGCCACTCCAGCCAAAAGGAAGCCTTATAAAAAAAACCCTCTTTTAGTAAAAAGAGGAAGTTTTATCCTTCCTATACCCAGCAGAGTCAAACTCTAGATCAGGTTGCCCAAAAGGGACAAACTAGATAGCAAAAGAAGCCAAAAGGCCCGAGAGCCCAACCAGCTCTCCAGGTTCAGCCCCCTCAAGGGCTTTGACTCCTTCTTAGAGAGCTTTGCCTCCATGCCTCTGAGGGGTCCCCAACCCCCCAATATTCTGGGCAGGTTATGCCACTTTGTCAACAGATGGCATCAGATAACAGCAGAAGATTGGACTTTGTCCATTGTAGGAGAGGGGTACAAGCTTCATTTTCACAGCATGCCTACAATTCTAAAGCAATTCAATTCACAAACCTCTGCAGACAATCTGCTAGATCACGAGGTCTCCACACTTCTTGCCCAAGGGGCAATAGAGGAAGTACCCATTCTTCAACGGGGTGCAGGGTTCTACTCCCCCTATCTTTTTATTCCAAAGAAAACAGGACGACACAGACCCATTCTAAACCTCAGAGAATTGAACAAATATCTGTTTCGAGAGAAATTCAAAATGATTTCTCTAGGAACTCTTCTGCCATACCTTCAAAGCCAGGATTGGCTTTGCTCTCTAATCTTAAAGGATGCATACACTCACATTCTCATCCATCCAGATCACAGGAAATTCTTATGTTTCCTTTTCAGGAGAAGACATTTCCAGTACAGGGTTCTTCCCTTTGGTCTGGCTTCAGCACCAAGGGTATTCACGAAATGCATAGCAGTAGTAGCTGCATTTCTACGAACCCTGGGGATTTTTGTCTTCCCTTACTTAGACGACTGGCTTATTCGAGCCTCTAGAGTTGCAGAGGCCAGCACTGCACTGTCCCATACAATGCGAATCCTCCAATACTTGGGATTGGTAATAAACTTCCCAAAATCTCAACTAGTTCCTTCCCAATGCCTAGAATTCATAGGAGCTTGTCTAGATACCAGACAGGCAAGGGCTTTTCTTCCACAAGCCCGGTGTCTTCGCATAATGCAACTAGCTTCTTAAGCAGCAGGCAAATCCTCCCTCACTGCTCGAGAGCTACTGCAGTTACTGGGACATATGGTACCCACAGTTCATGTAGTCCCATATGCTCGCCTCCACATGCGAGCAGCTCAGTGGACCCTCTCCACGCAGTGGACACAGGCCACAGGTCATTTGTCGGACAAAATAATAATCTCTTAACGACTAATTTTGTCCCTCTAATGGTGGCAATCACTAGAAAATCTGACAGTGGGGTCTCCTTTCCATCAACCCCTCTTTCAGGCCACCCTAACAGATGCATCACAGGTGGGTTGGGGAGCACACCTGAATCATCTCTCTAACCAGGGCACCTGGACTCCACAGGAGGTTGGTTTACACATAAGCCTCCTGGAATTAAGAGCAATCTATTTAGCTCTTCGAGTATTCCATGCCCAGCTCTGCTACAAGACAGTCCTAGTCCAGACGGACAATCAAGTAGCCATGTTCTGTGTGAACAAGCAGGGAAGAACAGGCTCTCTGTCGTTATGCAATGAAGCGTTACGACTGTGGGCCCTCGCCAGAGAGCATCAAATTCACCTTCTAGTGGTATATCTTCCAGGCATTCAAAACCTTTGGGCAGACAGACTCAGTCGAGTACTGCTGCCTCACGAGTGGTCCCTGCACCTAGACCAGGTGGCAAAGATATTTCATCTCTGGGGCACTCCAGACATAGACCTCTTTGCAAATCCACTGAATGCCAAACTTCCCCGGTTCTGTTCCAGGATTCCGGCTCACAACTGTCAGGCAAGGGATGCCTTCCTCCTTCACTGGGGTCAGGACTTCCTTTATGCCTTCCCCACCCATTCCCCTCATCCCCAAAACACTCTTCAAGCTTCAGAGAGACAGGGATCTCATGATTCTCATAGCACCACGATGGCCACGCCAAACATGGTATTCCCTGCTTCTACATCTCTCTCAAGCGGCACCTCTGGAGTTAGGGCATGCTCCAGATCTCCTTTCCCAGGAGAGCGGGACGCTATGGCACCCAAACCCCCAGTCCCTGCACCTCACGGCCTGGTTGCTGAAGGCTTAGACCTCCAAGATTTCAACCTGTCCCAACAGGTAAAAGATATCCTTCAGGCTTCTAGGAAACTTTCCACAAAAACATCTTATGCCTTCAAGTGGAAACGTTTTACTAGATGGTGCTCCAGGAAGGGATTAAACCCCCTTGTCATACCCTTAGAATCGATATTAGAGTATCTCCTTCACTTATCGGATTCTGGTCTAAAGACTAATTCGGTAAGAGTCCATCTTAGTGCAATTGCAGCTTCTTATAAGCCTCTGGATGGACAACCAATTTCCTCTCATCCACTCCTATCAAGATTTATGAGAGGCCTTTTATTAACTAAACCTCCCATCAAGCCACCACCGGTGGCATGGGATCTAAATCTAGTTCTCAGGCAGTTCATGAAGCCGCCTTTTGAACCTTTGGCCACTACAGCCCTTAGGTTTTTGACCTGGAAGGTCATCTTCCTAATTGCAAAAACCTCTGCCCGTTGCATTAGTGAATTGCAAGCTTTAGTGGCTGATCCTCCTTATACTAGGTTCCATCATGATAAGGTTGTTCTTCGGACTCAGCCACACTTTATCCCAAAGGTGGTTTCGCCTTTTCATTTAAATCAATCAATTTATCTTCCTGTATTTTTTCTGAGGCCTCACGCCTCTCATGCAGAAAGAAACCTTCATACTTTGGATTGTAAAAGGGCCTTAGCCTTTTACATACAAAGAACACAGCAACATAGAAAGTCCTTGCAACATTTTATAGCTTTTGACCCTAGTCATTTGGGATTTCAGTCTCCAAAAGAACTTTATTTAAATGGACTGCCCAATACATATCCTTTGCTTATGAGAGTAAGGGTCTTCCTCTTCAGGACCATGTCACAGCTCATAATGTGAGCCATGGCAGCTTCTATGGCTAATCTCCACTCTGTGTCTATCGATGACATTTGTCGAGCAGCCACCTGGGCTACAGTACACACCTTCACAGCCCACTACTGCCTTGATAAAGCCTCCCGTCGGGATGCCTTTTTTGGCCAAGCTGTTCTTCAAAATCTCTTTCAGACCTAAATCAACTCCTACCCACCAATCCTGGTGGAATGGCAGAGATCCATGGGAGGAAGGATTCCCACCCTCTAGGGTGGCACCTTCCTGGGGCTATCTCCCTGGCATCTTCAGCTAGGGGTTCCCCATATGTGAGGGCTACATTCCTGCTTGTTCCTGGAGATAGCGTAGATCTCCAGGAACAAGCAGGAATGTAGTCTTCACATATGGGTATCGTCGGTACCGACGGAGCCTGCACGGGAATGCTCCCCAGCGTCCAATTAGAAAGCTTTTGGGAGCATCCCACAGCGCCTGCGTGCTGCTTTCCCGCCTTTCCCAACTGCCTCTCTCCAGTTCTTCGTTTTCTGCGGAGCCAGCAGGTCGTTTTCCTGTCACTGCAGAAATTATCCCATATTTTTCATTCTTTTTTGTGGTAGCGTCTGCCTTCCTCGATGCTATACTGATATCGCCGGTTCTTTCTTTTTTTTTTTTTTTTAATTCTAATCTTTTATCTGGATTTTCCAGCCTTTTTTCTCTCGGGTGCCACGCGCCATTTTGGGCACTAGGCCCAATTTTTTCTCAACATGGAAAAACTTGCTTCACGTTTTAAAAAGTGTTCCAAGTGTGGCGGTACCATCTTCGTCACCGACACTCATGAGTGGTGCCTCAAATGTTTAGGTCCTGACCACTCCATCTCGGAGTGTGTTGCCTGTGGGATGATGTCGAAGAGGCGTCGGCAGAACCGAGCTGCTAAGCTTAGCACCCTTTTTCCCTCCGATGCAGCATCCGTGGCATCGACGTCTTCCAGGGCTTCGTCTTCCTCCCATGGATCTCAGGTAACCAAACATAAATCTGGCCGGTCCTCAAAGGGTAGATCTCCTTCCAAGCGTCGAGATGCCTCTGGTATTGCCCTTGAGGGACTTTTACTGGCAAAATTGCCCCCGCGGGAGGCTTCAGTTTCCAAAGCCTCAACCTTGGCAGAACTACTGGTGCCATGCTCTGGGGTATCGGCCGCTTCGTCCGGTACCGACACCCAGGCATTGGCAGCATCAATTGACACGAGATTCCTGGCTGTTGAGCACAGTCTGGCGGCATCGGTGCCTTCGGGACCGCTTCAGACAGTTCAACCGGTATCGACACCGGTTCCGGCACCGATATCGGTACCGGTACCGACAGCATCAACATCGGCGAGTATGCTACCAACACCGAGTCATGCTATTTCCTCCAGTATCGACAGGCTGGTCCCAGACCCCTCTGGTACCGACTTCGATCGGTACTGGTATCGTGCTTTACAAGAGCACCCGGACAGAAGGTATTTTGAATCCTCCAATGACTCTGAGGACTCTTGACAGCTCTGTCAATGCCGGAGTACTTCTCTCTGAGGAGCCTTTTTCTCCTAAACGTAGGTTGTCTCTTCCAGAGGATATATTCTTTCAGGATTTCATCAGGGAGGTGGCTAGGCGTCTTTCCATCAGAGTGGCTCCTGAAACAGAGCCCAGAGCAAAGGAGTTGGAGATTTTACAATATCCTAAAGCTCCCAAGGAAGCGGCTACTTTGCCTATTCATGAGATCTTGCATGATCTCATGTTAAGAATGTGGGAAACACCTCTTACCACCTCTCCTCATTCCCGTAGGCTGGATACCATGTATTGAGTACCTCCTTGTCATGGATTTCAAAAAACTCAGTTGCCACACCACTCCATAGTGGTGGAGTCAGCTATGAGAAGGATCAAGAGTGCAAAGAGACATGCATCTAATCCTCCAGGACGTGAATGTAGGACTCTTGATGCCTTTGGGCGTCGAACATTCCAGGCCTCTATGTTTTCTGCCAGGCTTAGTTCCTACATCTTATACATGGAATGTTCCTTAAGGAGATTACAGGAGATCTAGAGCTTATGAACCCTCTGCTTCCTGATGATAAGAGGCAGGATTATCTTACACTTGTCAAACATGCCTAGGATGTTTCCAAGTTTGTTAATCGTGCAGCTTTTGACTGCTTTGAGTGCATAAGCAGAACCTCTGCCATTGCCATAGGTGCTCGTAGGATTGCCTGGCTCCAGGCATCTGACTTAGAACTCTGGGTACAGGACAAACTGGGGAATATCCCTTGTACAGGCGAAAATCTCTTTGTCAAAAATTGGCAAGAGAAAGCTAATGAGCTGGATGCTGATAACACCACTTTGGATAGACTATCCAAGGCTACAGCTGATCCTGCAAGGAGAAAATCCTACAAGAAACCATTCTTCTCTAAAAAGAAGAGGTTTTATTCCTCCTATACCCAGCAGGTGCATTCTGCAGGTCAGTCCGCCCGAAAGGGACAGCAGCCCCCAAAGCAAAGGAAATCAAAGACTGCTAAGCCTCAACCGGCCCAGCAGACTCAGCCTCCACAGGGGCTTTGACTCCCATCTAGAGAACTTGGCCTTCCTGGCCCTAAACGGGCCAGAGCCTTCCACCATCCCAGGAAGGTTGTGTCATTTTGCCCCCAGATGGGGGCAGATAACAGCAGAAGAATGGACTCTTTCCATTGTAAGAGAGGGGTTCAAGCTTCATTTCTTCAACATGCCCCCTCCTACAGTGGTAAGACAGTTCAATTCTCAGGCTTCTCTCAACACTCAGTTGAGTCAAGAGGTCAGTTTACTTCTTGCCCAGGGGGCAATAGAAGACGTACCCATTTCCCAACAGGGTACAGGATTTTACTCCCCTTATTTCCTTATTCCAAAGAAATCAGGGGGACAGAGACCCATTTTAGACCTCAGAGAACTGAACAAATTCCTGTTCAAAGAGAAATTCAAGATGATTTCTCTGGGAACTCTGCTGCCATACCTTCAGAGTCAGGATTGGCTTTGTTCTCTAAATCTCAAGGATGTGTACACTCATGTTCTCATCCATCCAACTCGCCGAAGGTTCCTTTGTTTTCTGTTTCAAGGAAAGCACTACCAATACAGGGTGCTTCCTTTTTGCCTGGCCTCAGCACCAAGGGTGTTTATGAAATGCATGGCTGTAGTGGCAGCATTTCTTCGCACTCTAGGAATATTTGTCTTCCCCTACTTAGACGACTGGCTCATTCGAGCCCCATCAGAGTCAGAGGCCAGAATTTCCCTATCTTGCACAATGCGTATCTTTCAGTATTTGGGTCTGGTCAAAAACATCCCAAAATCCAGCCTAACTCCCACTCAGTCTCTAGAGTTTATAGGAGCTTTGCTGGACACCAGAAAAGCAATGGCCTATCTTCCACAGGCCCACTGCCTTCGCATTGTGCAGTTAGCCTCCCAGGCAGTGTTCCCTCTAAGCTGTGCGCGTGTGCGCTCGCACACACCTCACCAAGCGAGCGCACATACTTTACAGCAGAGCGCACAAAAATTACAGCTCTGATTCTGAGAGAAAACAACACAGACGTCTTAAAATTTAAAAGTTATGATTGTAATTACTAGAAATTTCCCGCTTCATTTAGCAATCGTCTATTTTCATTTAATTTGATTAAAATCAATGTGGTGTACATACTGTATTCTGACGTGTAGTCAAATTTTAAAGTATATAACTCTGAGTGTCGTTATGTGGCGCACAAAAATTTAACCTTCCTTCAAAAGCTGCACACAGCTGATATTTTATGCGCACACAGCCTACAGAAAATTAGAGGGAACATTGCTCCCAGGCAGTGTTAACAACTCATCTCACTGCTCGGGAAATGTTACAACTACTAGGCCACATGGCATCTACCGTGCACGTGGTTCCCTATGCTCGCCTCCATATGAGAGCAGCCCAATGGACTCTATCCACTCAGTGGACTTAGGCATTAGGCTGCCTATCAGACAAAATAGCAAACACAAATTGCCTTATTTTGTCTCTACAATGGTGGCAGTCAACCCAAAACCTGTTGGTGGGGTCCCATTTCCAGCAACCCCTACCCCAGGTCACTCTTAACAACAGACGCCTCACAAGTGGGTCGGGGAGCTCATCTGCAAGATCTCTCTACCCAAGGCACCTGGACTCCACAGGAGACCCACTTACATATCAATCTCGTAGAACTCAGAGCAATCTTCCTTGCTGTTCGAGTGTTCCATACCCAGCTCAGCTTCAAGACAGTCCTAATTCAGACGGACAATCAAGTAGCTATGTTCTATCTGAACAAGCAGGGAGGAACAGGCTCTCTGTCGCTTTGCAATGAAGCTTTGCGACTATGGGCCCTCGCCAGAGAGCATCAAATTCATCTCCTTGCGGTGTATCTGCCAGGCATTCAAAACTCTTGGGCAGACAGACTCAGTCGAGTTCTGCTTCCACACGAATGGTCTCTCCATGCAGACCAGGTAGCAAAAATTTTTCAAATTTGGGGAACTCCGGACATAGACCTCTTTGCAAGTCCGTTGAATGCCAAACTTCCCTGGTTCTGTTCCAGAATTCCGGCTCAGGGTTCTCAGGCCAGGGATGCTTTCCTCCTCCATTGGGGTCAGGACTTCCTATATGCCTTTCCCCTAATTCCCAAAACCCTATTCAAGCTTCAGAGAGACAAAGGCCACATGATTCTCATAGCTCCACATTGGCCACGGCAGGTGTGGTACCCTCTGCTCCTGCATCTCTCTCAAGCTCCATCTCTGGAGTTAGGATCTGCTCCAGATCTCCTGTCTCAGGAGGACGGGATGTTGTGGCATCCCAATCCCCACTCTCTGCATCTCAGGGCCTGGTTGCTGAGAGCCTAGACCTTCATGGTCTTAACCTTTCTCAACAAGTAAGGGATGTCCTTTGTGCTTCCAGGAAACCTTCCACAAGACGCTCTTATGCTTTCAAGTGGAAAAGGTTTTCCATATGGTGTTCGCAAAAGGATCTTCACCCCTCTGCGATACCTCTGGAATCATTACTGGAGTATCTCCTTCATTTATCTAATGCAGGTCTTAAGACTAACTCAGTAAGAGTCCATTGTAAATAAAATGTAGAAAAGTTACCCCAGTTAAATCCAAGTTTTAATTCCGGTTCACTGTAAATACCATGGGGCCCTACTGCACGGTATATCGTTTGTTTAATGTACACCGCACTGATATGAATAGCGCAGTATATAAGAGAAGTTAAATAAATAGATAAAATAAAATTTAAGTGCTATCTGAGCTTCTTTAAAGCCTTTAAATGGACAACCTATTTCCTCTCATAGCGAGATTTATGAGGGGCCGCCTTCTAACTAAGCCTCCCATTAGGCCACCTCCAGTGGGGTGGGACCTGAATCTGGTTCTTGGGCAGCTCATGAAGCCGCCTTTTGAACCTTTAGCTACTACCTCCTTGAAATTCCTTTCCTGGAAATTTATCTTTCTCATTGCAATCACATCAGCATGTCGCATCAGTGAATTGCAAGCATTAGTTGCTGATCCTCCTTACACGAGGTTCCATCATGATAAGGTAGTCCTTATGACTCATCCAAACTTTATGCCAAAGGTGGTCTCACCCTTTCATTTAAACCAGGCGGTTTACCTGCCTGTATTTTTTCCAAGGCCTCATGCTTCAAATGCAGAAAGGAATCTTCATACTTTGGACTATAAAAGAGCACTTGCCTTTTACTTAAAGAGGACACAGCAACATAGAAAGTCCTCCCAACTCTTCGTTGCTTTCGATCCTTCTCATTTGGAACTTCCAGTCTCCAAGAGAACATTGTCCAACTGGATTGCACAATGTATTTCTTTTGCCTATCAGAGTAAGAACCTTTCTCTGGAAGGCCATGTCACAGCTCACAATGTGAGAGCCATGGCAGCCTCAATGGCTCATCTACACTCTGTGTCTATTGACGACATCTGTCGAGCAGCTACTTGGGCCTCGGTTCATACCTTCACAGCCCATTACTGCTTAGACAAAGACTCCCGCCGGGATGCCTTGTTTGGTCAGGCTGTTCTACAGCACCTGTTCCATACTTAATCAACTACTACCCACCTTTCCCGGTAGGATGCCAGAGATCCATAGAGGGAAGTGGAGCCCTTTCACAGGGGCACACAACTTCTGGGGTCTCTCCCTGGCATCTGTAGCTAGGGAGTCCCCATATGTGAAGACTACATTCCTGCTTGTTCCTGGAGATAGCATAGTTACTCACCTGTAACAGGTGATCTCCGGGAACAGCAGGAATTTAGTCTTCACAACCCACCCATCTCCCCTAGAAGTTGTATCTCTCTTTTCTTTTCTTTCTCTCTCTCTCTCTCTCTCTCTGTCTCTGTCTCAGCTTTAAAACTCAACTGGATAGAGGCAGTTGGGAAAGGCGGGAAGGCAGCATGCAGGCGCTATGGGATGCTCCCAAAAGCTTTCTAATTGGACGCTGGGGAGCGTTCCCGCGCAGGCTCTGTCAGTACCGACGATACCCATATGTGAAGACTAAATTCCTGCTGTTCCCGGAGATCACCTGTTACAGGTGAGTAACTATGCTTTACTCACCTGTAACAGGTGATCTCCGGGAACAGCAGGAATTTAGTCCTCACAACCCACCCGCCTCCCCTAGGAGTTGTCTCTCTATCTTTGTCTCTTTCCTCTCTCCCTCTATCTTTTCACTCAGCTACAAACTTAACTGAAGAGGGACAGTTTGAAAGTCGGGAAGGCAGCGCGCATGTGCTGAGGGATGCTCCCAAAAGCGTTCCTGTTGGACGCTGAGGAGCGTTCCCACACAGGCTCTGTCGGTGCCGACGATACCCATATGTGAGGACTAAATTCCTTCTGTTCTTGGAGATCACCTGTTACAGGTGAGTAATTACGCTATACAGTCAGGGAGTTATGCGATTTGCACCACCTCCATTTTCTCTCCAGTCTTCGGAGGTTACGCTTTGCGTCTCTGATATCATTTGAGTACCATGGGGTGTTGAGTCTCCTTCGTGCTTGTGGTTTTATACTCGTAGGGGTTGATGCTGCATTAGATATTATGGAGTGCCACTTCTCTATGCTTATGTCAAGGGTGTTGCATTCTTGTTGGAGTTGTGGGATGATTTCATCTATGAATGATTTTTTTATTGAAGGCTCTATATCGCCTGGTAATACTCTCATACTCTCATCTTCTATGTGTTGGATGGAGTTGGTCAGGGTGAATTCTATCACGTGATGATCTGACCAAGGGACTGGTGTGATTGTTGGTGTTGTGGCCTTGTCCTGTTCCACCAAGTGCATTGGAATGAAGACCATATCCAGTATTGTGCCATGACGGTTTGTTGGGGCGTTGATTGTTTGGCTATATTTTAGTGACTCCATGGCTTTTAAGAATGTTGCAGCTTCCCTGGTGGATGCGGAGGTCAGATTGTAATCTCCTAGTATAATGAGGGGTTTATGTTTTGTGTTGTGTGCACATATTGCTTCAAGTACTGTGGAGAGATGTTCAGTTGTGGCTCCAGGAGGCCTATAGGTGAGGGAGAAGCTTAAGTACTTGTTAGCTATGGTGATTGTGTTGGATTCAATTGTATTAGTACTAGAGATTATTTTAAATCTCAAAATCATACCGTTCCTTGCGAAAATAGTTGAAAAGACAGTGCAAAAACAACTTCAGGACCACACTGACAGGAATGCCCCACTGGACATCCATCAGTATGGCTTTAAACCCCGGCACGGTGTGGGAACACTATTCACATCACTCTTTGACAACCTCATAAGAGGCATAGATAACATAAAAAATAGATTCCTGCTAGTGTTCATAGACATCTCGGCAGCCTTTGACACAGTATCCCATGCCACCTACTGCAGCACCTGCAACAGATAGGATTGCACAAGAACACTCTGAAATGGTTCACTTCATACCTGGAAGATCGAACACAGCAAGTCAGATGCACCCAAAAGAAATCATTGCAGTTCCCCGCAACGCAAGGAATACCTCAGTGATCTGCCCTACATCCAACCCATAAGCAACATCATCAGAGAACACAAACTCCACCATCACATATATGCTGACGACATCATGGTATATGCTACAATCAACCTACTAGCACCTAACACCACAACAATAACCAAATGCCTTGAAGACATGAATGTCTGGCTCACACACAATTACCTGACGGTCAACTACGATAAATTGAGGCAACGTTCGTCACCAGGAACCCCACCTTCATTCCACCACAGAATATCAGCATTCTAAACAAACTCATAGTAGTCAAAGAGGAAGTTAGGTACTTGGGCATCACAATGGACAGAGCTCTGAACCTGAAATCTCATATTGCCAAAACCGCAAACAAGGCCTATCAACATCTGAGGTCCATAAGAAAGATTAAGCCACTACTCCACCAGGACCACTTCTGCACAGTATGCCAAGCACTCATCACACCTCTGCTTGATTACGGAAATTCGTTATAACAAGGCCTCCCCCAGCAGACCTTAGACCCACTTCAAATGGTGCAAAACACTACAGCACACATCATCACCGACGCTCCAAGATCTGAACACATCACCCCCATCTTACGGCAACTACACTGGCTTCCAATGGTGGCCAGAGCAAAATTTAAAATAATCTTGATTATCTTCAAAATCATCCACCATCTTTCAGCAGATGCACTACAAGAAATCATAACAAGGAACATCAGTAATAGACCAAGGCGGAACAATAATGACAACATGAACAGCACACCTTCAGGATATCACAAGACAAAACAAAATACATCAAAAAGAGCTCCATCGCTATTGGCATCCACACTATGGAACTCCCTCCCAACGAGCCTAAGGGCTTTAGAGGACATCACAGACTTCCGCAAGGCCCTTTAAAGCCTGCTCTTTACAGAAACCTACGAGCAGATTGACAACAGTCCCCACCCAAGCGGTATTGCAACTACCCCCGCCGACTCAAGAGCAGATAGACAACAGTCCCCACCTGAGCGGTGTTACAATGTAAATATCCCCACAAACTCAATACCCATTCAACCCAACTAGACTCACGACACCCTCATGTTAAATGTTGTAAAGCACCCACATGTTAAATGTAACCCAATTGTGATGTGATGTAACCACTTTGATTGTAGGATTCTCCAGGACCAAGCAGGAAGTCAGTCCTCACATATGGATGACGTCAGCGCTGATGGAGCCCCCGTGCGGAGCGTTTCCCCAGCTTTCAAAGAAAGCCTTTGGGAATGCAGCGCGCATGCGCGGTCCCCTTCCTGCCCAAGGGTGCCATCTTGCTCAGTCGTCTTTATTCCACGGAGCCTGACGGACGTGTTTCGTTTTCACCCGAGGAAAAAGTTGATTTTATTCTGCGTGGACCCGTTTTCTTCGGTTTGACGCCGGTTTCCCTTTCCCGCCTGGGCCCGATACGTTGGTATTGAGCCCGCACTTCGTTTTTCGTTTTTTGTCCTTAGTGACTAGCGTTCGTGCCATTTTTCTATTTTTCACTGGCAGCCCTGTCTTTTGACCTCACAGGGGCCCTTTTTCCCCCGATGGCTGCCAGAGGGTTTAAGAAGTGTGATCGGTGTAAGAAACTTACGTCTCTCACCGACACACATGACTGCTGCCTCCAGTGTCTCGGACCCGATCCTGACCCGATGATTTGTGGCCCGTGTGGGGAAAATGGCTTCAAAGGCGTTGAGGAGTCGGCAGCACCAAAAGGAAAGAATCATCTGACTCCGCGTCCGGACGGGCCCGGACTTCGTCAGAGGCCTCGACGTCTCGGGACTCCGGCCCCGAGCATCACCGAGGCTCCTCTGAGAGGGGGTCTCTCTCGCGGGAGCATCGCAGGAAGAAGAAACCCCCGAGGGCGGTGTCGGTGGACGCTCTTGGCTTCTCGAGGGCCAAGTCGCATAGCCCCAAGCGCCGTCCCGGGTCTTCAGAGTTGGAGAGGCCTGCCAAACAGCCTCATGTGGAGATGGAGTCCCCGGGTCACGTGAGTACTGTAGTCCTCGTGGACTCTCCTCTGGGGGAGCCGAGTCGGGGGCTGCTGAGTCTCCTGAGCTCGGACTCAGGTTGATGGCCTTGGAGTGCAGCTTGGCTGCCTTCATGGAACATCAGTGGGCACTGATCGCCGGTCTCACCGGTGCATCTGCCCCAACCACCGGGACATCGACGTCCAAGTCGACCCCGGAGGCCGAGCCGATCCTCGAGTCCATGCGCTCTCGAGTCGATCCTCGGCCAAGGTCTCCCTCGGCCTCCCGTTCAGGACCGAGGTTGTCGACACCGGTACCCTTGGCGTCGGGCGGATGGCATCGGTGCCTGCCCGACCGGAGCCGCTTGACTCCTCCTCCGAGGGGTCGGGCTGGGAAACTGAGGACGAGGAGTCACCGGACACCTTTCGGACTCAGTGTGTCCCATCGGACTCACTGGAGTCCGAACCTCGGAGAAGGTCCCCCCTGGAGGATACCCAGTTCTCGGACTTCGTGCGGGATATGGCCAAGGCCTTGGCATTCCCCGAGGAGCTCGAGGCCCTGCAGTATGACTCTCCTCCCAAGGAGGCCTTTACTGTACCGGATCCTCCGATGCTGGAATGGTTGCTCTTCCGCATGTGGGAGGCGCCAGCCTCGACGCCGGTTTTGAGCAAGTGGGTCGATTCCATCTATCGAGTCCGCAAGAGCCCCGCGTTCCAAAAGGCACAACTACCGCACCACTCCATGGTTGTGGAATCGGCCATGCATCGTCTGAAGAGTCAGAAGATGTACTCCTTGGTGTCTCCCGGCCGAGAGGCCTGGAACCTGGATGCCCTCGGTATGAAGTGCTTCCAGGGCTCTATGCTTGCTTGCCGTGTCCAGGCCTACCAGCTGTACATAGGCATGTACCTTCGGGACCTGGCAAAGGAGATTGCCGGGTTCTCTGCTGGTCTCTCCGAGGAACCTTTGCAGAGGTTCACGGCCCTGTCATTGGGTATTCGAGAGTGCTCGAAGTTCATCTCTCGAGCAACCTATGATGGCTTCGAGGCTTCGGCCCGGGTAGCTGTGGCCGGCATCAGTGCACACCGTCAGGCCTGGCTACAGTCATCGGACCTCGAGCCATGGGTGCACGACAAGTTGGTCGATGTCCCCTGCCGAGGTGAGAACCTATTTGGCAAGCCCATGGCTGAAAAGGCTGCAGAACTCGAGACCGAGACTCTTACCCAGACAAGGCTGTCCCGGAAAACCTCTGCCCCTTCTCAGAAGAAGAAGGGCTCGGGGAAAAAGACCTTTTACCCGAGGAAGTCATCTGCCTATAAAACATACCCTCATTTTCAGGCCTCTGCAGCTCCCCAACAGGGTCAGCAGGCCCCGTAGGCAGAAAACCCCCAAGCCACCAGCTCCGGCTCCTGCACAGCAGGGAGCGGGGTTTTGACTCCAATGGCATATCCTCTCCACCTCAGCTGGCCCCTATCAGCACAGGATGCCGGCTGGCCCTGTATGCCCAAAGGTGGCCAGCCGTAACAAAGGATACCTGGGTACTAAGCATAGTCCAAAAGGGCTATCTCCTCCACTTCCCCTCCTACTTTCCAGGGGAGCCTCCAAGACTTCCTCTGCACAGGGACCTACTCCTGCAGGAGTTAGCAAGTCTTGTAAAGGAACAGGCAGTGGAACCGGTGCCCCACCACTTGAGGGGGGTCAGGGTTTCTATTCCAGGTACTTTCTAGTACCAAAAAGAACAGGAGGTCTCAGACCCATCCTCGACTTGCGGAATCTCAACAAGTTCCTGGAGAGGGAAAAGTTCAAGATGCTTATCCTTGGAATCCAGCTGCCCTACCTCCAGCAGGGAGATTGGCTATGCTCCTTAGACCTAAAGGATGCTTATACTCACATCCTTATTCATCCAGACCGCAGACAATATCTCAGATTTGTAGTGGGAGGGCATCATTATCAATACAGGGTACTGCCTTTTGGCCTAACCTCCGCCCCCAGGGTATTCACCAAGTGCCTAGCGGTGGTGGCGACCTACCTCAGGGTGCAAGGCCTCTTTGTCTTTCCATACCTGGACGACTGGCTCATCAGAGGCCAGTCTCTACAGGAGGCCAATCAAGCCACCCTTCGCACTGTCGCTCTACTTCAGCATCTGGGGTTTGTTATAAACTTCGCAAAGTTCACTTTGCGCCCTTCACAGAACATGGAGTTCATAGGGGCAAGACTGGACACCCTTCAGGCTAAAGCCTTCTTACCCATGGACAGGGCCCACAGGTTGATGGATCTGGCCAGACAGTTTCACAGCAATTCTCTGGTCTCCGCCAGACAATTCCTCAGGCTCTTAGGCCACATGGCTTCCCCGGTCCATGTAACTCCAAATGCCCGCCTACACATGAGGCCATCTCAGTGGGGCCTCAGAACTCAGTGGCACCAAGCCACGGGAAACCTGAAGGACAGAGTAAGGGTGTCCAAGCTCCTAGAGTCTTCTCTACAATGGTGGCTTCATCTTCCAAATCTGGTGCAAGGGGTGCCTTTTCAGGCACCTCCACTCTCTGTTGTTGACAACCGATGCTTCTCCAAGGTTGGGGTGCACATTGCTAGGGTGCATGTATTCAAGGCCTGTGGTCTCCTTGGGAGGCCGCACAGCAGATCAACCTCTTGGAACTGAGAGCTATCGCTTAGCCCTGAGGACTTTCTCTCATGTCATCTCTCACCAGTCCGTCTTAGTTCAGACGGACAACCAAGTTGCTATGTTCTATGTGAACAAACAGGGGGGCACGGGGTCCTGACTTCTATGTCAGGAAGCGCAGAGACTGTGCTCCTGGGCAATCAGGGCATACTTCTCAAAGCAGTCTATCTCCCTGGACAGGAGAATTACCTGGCAGACAGATTGAGCAGGATCCTGCAGCCACACGAATGGCGGTTGAATCCACTGGTGGTTAAAGAGATCTTCCTAAGATGGGGTCTTCCAACCATAGATCTCTTTGCCAGTCCTCTGAACCGTTAGCTGCCCTGGTTCTGCTCCAGACAACCGCATCCTCTCAGATTAGCAGCGGATGCGTTTCTCATCCCGTGGTCTTCAGGCCTCCTTTATGCCTTCCCTCCCACGCCTCTAGTGCCCCAGACACTGTTCAAAGTGCTCCGAGACACAGCCTCGGTAATTCTGGTAGCCCCCAGATGGCCCAGGCAACCGTGGTTCCCACTTCTTTTGCAACTAGCGGTGGACACTCCTCTTCCTCTGGGGATGCAACCAGATCTCCTGTCTCGGGAGCAGGGATCTCTCTTGCACCCCAGCCTCCAGTCCCTCAATCTGATGGCCTGGCTGCTGAAAGGATAGTTCTAGCACCCTTACTGCTACCTCGGGAAGTGGAGGATGTGGTCTTGGCCTCTAGGAGGCAGTCCACCCGGAAATCTTATGCTCTCAAGTGGCGTAGATTCTCTGCCTGGTGTGCTCAGCACAAGGAGGATCCTTTCTCATGTCTGGTACCAGTAGTGCTGCAATATTTGCTTCACCTCTCCAACCTCGGCCTTAAGTCCAACTCTGTTAGAGTTCATCTTAGTGCTCTTTCAGCGCACCACTCTCCAGTAGAGGGTCATTCTCTCTCCAGCCACCCTTTGGTGGCTCGCTTCCTCAGAGGCCTGCTTTTGCTTAAGCCTCCAATTCGTCCTCCTGCCCCTGAGTGGGATTTAAATGTGGTCTTGCAACAGCTTACCTGCCCACCATTTGAGCCTATGGCTACTTGTCTTTTGCGCTTTCTCTCCTGGAAAGCGTTGTTTCTCGTAGCTCTTACCTCCACAAGGCGAGTGAGTGAGCTTCAGGCCTTAGTATTAGATGTTCCATATACTAGGTTCTATAGGAACAGGGTAGTCTTACGGACTCACCCTAAGTTCCTTCCAAAGGTTGTCTCCTCCTTCCACCTCAATCAGGAGGTGGTTCTTTCAACTTTCTTTCCCAGGCCGCATGCCAGCCAGGCTGAGATGGTCTTGCATACCCTGGACTGTAGGAGGGCGTTGACCTTCTACCTTGACCGTACCCGGGAGCACCGGAGGGCTGTTCAGCTCTTCGTCTCTTTTGACCCCAATAAGTTACCTGTCTCCAAGTGTACTTTGTCCATATGGGTAGCCGACTGTATCGTCTGGGCTTACAGGGCAGCCGGCCTCTCCTTGCAGAGTCGAGTTACGGCTCACCGTGTCAGGGCGAAGGCTGCATCAGTGGCTCATCTCGCTCTGTTCTGTTGGCAGACATCTGCCGGGCCGCTACTTGGGCTTCAAGCCAAACTTTTGCGGCCCACTACTGCTTCGAGAGGGATTCCCGCAGGGACAGTGCTTTTGGTCAGGTGGTACTCCATAATCTCTTTGGGGTTTAGGCAACTCCTACCCTCCGGCCCTGGTGTTGGGCTACTGTTAGGGTGCATTCTCAGAGAAGATTCTTTTCTCACATGCTGGAGCTCTAGAGGGAGCTCATTTTTCAGCTTTGGGTCTCCGGTAGCCTTAAGCTGGGGAGTCCCATATGTGAATATTGACTTCCTGCTTGGTCCTGGAGAAAGAGTAGTTACTCACCTGTAACAGGTGTTCTCCAGGAGCAGCAGGAATCAGTCCTCACAACCTTCCCTCCTCCCCTTGGAGTTGCACTCATATGATTCATTTTGTTTTTTGCTGTCTTTTTAGCTATGGGCAAGATGGCACCCTTGGGCGGGAAGGGGACCACGCATGCGCGCTGCATTCCCAAAGGCTTTCTTTGAAAGCTGGGGAAATGCTCCGCATGGGGGCTCCGTTGGCGCCGACGTCACCCATATGTGAGGACTGATTCCTGCTGCTCCTGGAGAACACCTGTTACAGGTGAGTAACTACTCTTAAGGTGGAATACAAGTCTGCCTAAATAAATTAGCCAGCCTCCCTCTGCCCCCTTCCACTGGAAGGCCTCTCTGCCTGTTTGGTCGCTTTCCTTACTTTTTTTTTTTTTTTTTTTAACTTTGACAGGACAATTTAATGAAAAGCACCTGACTAGGAATTAAGGGACCAGGGATTCTCAATAGCAGACAAAACAAAAAATGGCATGGAAAAATCAAACTATGCTGCTTAGTTGTCCCTTCAGTGAGTCTAGAACAGGGGTGGGCAAACTTTTTGACTCGAGGGCCGCAATGGGATCATATATTGGACCCGGGGGCCGGACCGAGTAGATGGACGGTGTGTATGTGTGAATTAATATAAATTAAATTTAAATTTGTAACATTAAATGTTTAGATTAATTTAAGGTAGAAAAGCATAAAAAGAGTAATTTTACAAAAGTTTTATGCAATGTATTTCTTTCATAAAATAGTACCTTCAATTTTAGTGTGAACAGTGTTGTTGGTCTCCCTTTTTTGTTAAGGCATCAAAGTCAGGAGATAGCTTTGTTGTTGCAATTCTCAATTTCAAACACATTTACACAGTCCTAATCCAGCCCTTCATCAGCCCATTTCCAGTCCAAGTTCCCCCCCATCACAGCCCATTTCGTCCATTCCCCCCCCCATCACAGCCCATTTCGTCCATTCCCCCCACCATCACAGCCCATTTGCAGTCCTATCCCCCCCACCATCACAGCCCATTTGCAGTCCTCCCCCATCACAGCCCAATTGTAGTACGTTCCCCCATCACAGCCCATTTCCAGTCTGTTCTCCCCCCCCCCCACCACAGCCCATTTCCAGTATGTTTCCCCCCATCCCAGCCCAATTTTCCGTCCCCCCATCACAGCCCATTTCCAGTCTGTTCCCCCCCCACATCACAGCCCATTTCCAGTCTGTTTCCCCCATCCCAGCCCATTTTCAGTCCGTCCGTCCCCACCATCACAGCCCATTTCCAGTCATAGCCCCCCACCAGCACAGACCATTTGCAGTCCTCCCCCCATCACAGCCCATTTTCAGTCCTTTTTCCCCCCCCCCCACCATCACAGCCCATTTCCAGTCTGTTTCCCCCCCCATCACAGCCCATTTCCAGTCCGTTCCCCCCCCATCACAGCCCATTTCCAGTCCGTTTCCCCCCCCCCATCACCGCCCATTTCCAGTCTGTTCCCCCCCCCCATCACAGCCCATCCAGTCCTAGCCGCCCCCCCGAAGAGCCCTGCGCTGTCTAAGGGGCTGCAGAGGGAGCCGGGGAAGCCCGCGCGAGGCCCCGGCTCCCTCTGCACAGCCCGCCAACATGAAGAACCTTTACCTTCCCGCTGGCGGCTGTTTCAATGAAGCCGCGAATGCCGGGAAAGGTTAAAGGCAATGCCCTTTAACCTCTCGCGGCATTCGTGGCTTCATTGAAACAGCCGCCAGCGTGAAGGTAAAGGCTCTTCACGCTGGCGGGCTGTGCAGAGGGAGCCGGGGCTTCGCGCGGGCTTCCCCGGCTCCCTCTGCAGCAGTCCATTTGTTCACCAGGATAACTGATACAGCGGGCCGGATTAAAAGGTCCGCCGGGCCGTAGTTTGCCCATTCCTGGTCTAGAACAATGTGATATCACCTCTCCAGCTGTTTGGAGACTGAGACTACTGGGGCTGATAGGTGGGCCAGCTGTCTGTGCTGATGTCATCAAACTTGACATGCTCAGTCTCCAAGCTGCTGGTGACAACCCACAGGTTGGGACTGGACTGGAGGGACAATAAGGAAGTAAAATTTCACCTTATGTGCTATTGTTGCTGTTTCTGAATACCTATTTTATAAAATAGGTGCCCAATACCTTTTACATATTCATATAGAAGATATCTTGTAAGGATCTAATCTTTGCTTTCTTGTCCCTTGAGGGAACTGTATTGTTTATGGCTCTCCCATGAGAATAGTGTTGGATCTTTTTAAGAGTTTTAAAAAACATATGATCCCAGTATGCCAAGTACCAAGCATTTAATGCTTAATCACAGCAGCAAATGATTTTTCTCATTGATTCTGTTCACAGGTTTTTGCATTACTTTGAAGGAATACACCTAGAGCTCCAAAAGGCAACTTTGAACAGGCTGGCAGCTGACTTTCCTTGCTAGCTTTTCTGCACATAGGGCCATTGTACAGATGTTTTATGTAAATCTAAAGGCCAAATGAACCCTGTCGCTACAAATCACCCAAAATACGATGTCTTAGGGTGGCTGGGCTTTGTGCCTTAATTTCACAATTTTGTCTTAAGAGTGAGTTAAGTATGCTGCTTGCTTCAAAGTCCCAGTGTTCTGAAGAGAATTCAACGTGATGCCTTGGTCAGCGAGTGCCTTATTTCTGTCTCTATATCACTGCAATTTTTCTCATTGAAAGTATGTATCATAACTTTAAAAAAATCCATATCACTTATTTTGCTAGTGATGGAGAAACTGGTCACAAGGCAGAGGGTACACGAGAGAAAGACTGATGTATCATCAGCAAATGCTACAGAGTTAAACTATTTTCCTGAATGGAACCAGTTGAGTTTCAAATATGTTAAGAGATCAGGGAAAATTAATCTTCTTTTCCTAAGAGGAAAGGTATCCACCTCTGCTGGTCAATTTGTATATATGAAGTCAGTACATAGACTTCAATGCTGATGTGTACTTACAGAATTAAAATGGAAAGCTTCTAAATAAAATATTTAATGTAAATAATTTCCAGTAGTTTTTTTCAGTAGTTTCATAAAGTTTAGTTAAAGCTAAAGTAGGAGGAACTGTTTATGGTTCAGACAGGTAATCAAAGATTGGGAGGCACAGTCAACATCTCTTGGCAGGTGAAAAATGCTAATGTACTATCAGTTAGGAAGGAACAGAGAATTTCTCCAGGGAAGTTTCTTTGCTATCTCACTTATTCTGAAAATTATTGATTTCATAGAGACTGTTTTGCTTTACTGGAGAGAGAGAGAGGTGGTAAAACACTTAGTTGTGGTCAACATTATTGGCATCCTTGCAGTTCAACCCCTTAGTGTCCAATATCTCCTTAAAAAAAAGGTGGCCAGTGAAATGGCTTTGGACTATATGTGCACAAATAATTGTCACACACAAATAATCAAATAAAACAAGTCCAATTTAAAAAGGAAATAGTATAACAACTGGGACATTGCCAGGACATGATTATTGACATCCTTATAAACAATAAAAATCAGTTTGAACAGAACCACCACATTCCCTTTGCACTAAAATTAGATGCACCTGTGATCAATTGTCAGTACTCACATGACTTAATTAACCAATGAAAGATTGCTTAAATGTTTAAAATGGCCACATTCACTCCCTATTCCACTTTCACAATGGTGAAGATAAGAGAGCTGCTTGAGAGACATCAGAAAAGTCATTATCAAACAGGTACAAGGCCATCCTCAAAGACCCGGGATTCCTGTGTCTACAGTTCATAATGTTCTTAAATATCTCAGGAACAAGCATGAATGCAGTCTTCACATATGGGTGATGTCAGTACTGACGAGCCCACGCAGGAACATTCCCCAGCGGTCCAATAGGAAAGCCTTTGGGAGTAGTCCACTGTGCCTGCGCATCTTCCTTCCCAACTCCTCTCCTCGGCTCTTCATTTTCCACAGAGTCAGCAGGTCATTCAATACCTGTCACTGCCTAAAAACGGTCTTTTTTTGGTTAATAACTGTGCCCTGCTTTTCCGTCGACGCCACTTCCATTATCTGACACCAGCCCTGATATCTTTTTTGTTTTACTTTTAAAAAATGTTTTCTTTTTGTTCGTTTTTTGCAGTATTCACCGCCATCTAGGCCTCTGGCTACATTTTTCCCTTTATACTAAAGAGACCGTTTAAACATGGAAAACCCATCAATGGGTTTAAAAATTTGTACCAAATGTTCTGGTACAATATCAGTCACAGATAAACATAATTGGTGCTTGAAATGTTTGGGCCTAGACCATTTACCAAAGTCTTGTCCTTTGTGCCAACAAATGACAAAAAGAGGCCTACAGAATAGAGTCACAGTATGGTTCCCTAATCACCCCGGACTCTATTTCAGTGGTTTCCACATCGAGAATATCAACCTCCTCACATGGGTCTCAGGTCTTGTCAAAGTCCAAACATAAAACTAAATCCAAGAGGGAAGTCCAACCATTGGCACCAGGACTCTCCAAAGGGTGCTTCTGATACAGACCGGCCAGTCAAACAGCCCTGGTGGGGGAGGACCAGTCCTCCAAAACACAAGAAGAGCTCTGGGACGCTCCTGAGGAATCAACCTCTGGAGAGCTACTGGTACCATGTTCTGGGATGGTGGCGAAAAGCCCCATAGGTGAATCCATCCAGACACTGGCCATCTTCCTGGACCGGTGTATGCTGGCTCTTGAGAGGAGTTTGGCTGCACTTCTGGCAGCCTTGGTACGCTTCTTGCACTGACCATGTAACACCCCTCCTCATCAGCCTTTATTGGCTCCCCATTGTCTACCAGGTCCAGTTCAAGGTTTTAATCCTTGTTCACAGAGCTATCCACACCAGCTCACCTCAGTACCTCTCTAACCTGGTACATCTCCACACTTCCCACCGTATGCTCCGGCACCTTCGTGTCAACCGTATGTCTCTCCTCTCCCCCTCCCTTGCACATCTCAAATCCACCTGATACTCTGGCTTTTTCTTCCTTGATCCTAAACTCTGGAACTCCCTCCCCCCAGACCTTCGGCTGGAACTCTTTTAATAAGTTTACATCCCTGCTTAAGACCCACCTTTTCTGCTCTGCTCTTAACCTTCCTACCCCCCCTCCCCCTCCTCCCAGCTGAGGCATCCCTTCCCCATTTCTCTCTGGCGCCTCTTCTCTTTTTGTCATCTCCTTTTGCACTCTCTGATTCTCCTCTTTCCTGTCTGATTATGGCGTTTCTTTTCTGGAAGTCTGCTTTGAACCACTGTAAACCGCTCTGATGGGTTTCTTTTTCCCGCAGAGTGGTATATCAATCTACTAAAGATAAAGATACCGACAGTATAAACAGCCACAGCAGTGCAGGCTTTGGTACCCTGCCAACAGTCAACTGTATTGGTCCCAATGTCAGTCTTGGAGCCAGTATTGGTCGATCTCTTGCCACTGATGCCTCACTTGGAACCGAATGAAAACACCAGTACTAAACAGGCTAAAACAGGACTCCCAATTCCGATACATCCAAGCATCAGTATCTGCATCAACTCTCGACATCAACTAAGTATCGGGGTCAAAAGCACAACCGCCGATACTTTGACTTCTTGTCGGTCTCTGACTCCTCTTCATCTGATTCTGACGGGGACTTTCATGATTCCCAGGACCTTCCAGACATACCTTTGGAGCCGTCCCCTCAGGAGCAGTGCCGGTCCCAACCAGAGGACATGTCTTCCCAAGACTTCATCCGAGACATGGCAGCAGAGCTGCAAATCACTGTGGCTTCTGAGAAGGAACAGAGGGCAGAGGAACTAGAGACCCTCCTACCCCTAAAGAAGCAGCCACCTTACCAGATCTCATGCTCCGCATGTGGGAGGCTCCTCTAATGGTTCCAACCATCAGTAAAAGACACTCATCTTTGTATTTCAATGTAATGAGTTCCAGACCGTCCAGGTTTTCAAAAGCTTCAACTTCCCCACCACTCAATGGTAGTGGAATCAGCCATGCGCCGAATAAAGAGTTCAAAGAATCACTCTTCCATGCCTCCAGGTACAGACTCGAGGACATGCGATGCTTTTGGGCGTTGATGTTTTCAGGCATGTATGCTGATATCGAGGATTACTTCCTACATGCTATACATGGGCATGTTCCTCAAGGATGTCACTAGGGATCTCAAGACATTTGCCCCCATGCTTCCCAATGATAAGAGGAGTGCCTCCTAAGCTTGTATCAAACAAGGTCAAAATATCTCCAAATTCCTTACGAGGGCATCTTTTGATGCTTTCGACTCAACCAGCAGAGCTTCAGCAAGCCTGCATTGGTTGCAGGCCTCAGATCTCGAACAGTGGGTCTAGGACAAGTTTGCTAATATCCTCTGTACTGGAGAGAACCTTTTTTGGGAAAAGTTAGAGAGACAAGGCAGGTGAGATTGAGACAAATGATCTCACCCTCTCATTGTTTCTCCAGGTAGACGGCTGATCCTTCCAAAAGGAAGGTTCCTCCAAAGAAGCCATTCTACTCAAAAAAGAAGAGATTTATCCTTCCTATACCACCTGCAACTGCTTACCAACGCCAGCAGGACCCTTACTAACCAAACAAGCCCAAGGCTCCTAAGCCCCAGCCAGTGGCGCAGGCACAACCTGCACCTAGTTTTGACTGCTTCCTAGAGAGCATTGCCACTCTGCCTCTGCAGGGTCCCCAGCCCCTGAACACAGCAGGCAGAGACTGTTCCTATGCCCACAGGTGGCACCTCATCATTTCAGAACATTGGACTTTCAACATTGTCCAAAGGAGGTATCTGCCTCACTTCCAGGACTTACCCCACACCGGATTCAAAGGGGACTATCCCACAACCCTCCTTCAAACCACACTCTTGAAGGAAGAGTTGTCCACCCTACTATCTCAGGGCGCTATAGAAAGAGTTCCTCCTCCTCAAGAGGGGATGGGTTTCTAATCCCTATATTTTCTCATTTCAAAGAACACAGAAGGATACAGGCCCATCCTGGATCTCAGGGACCTAAACAAATTCCTAGTCTGAGAAAAATTCAAAATGATTTCTTTAGGAACTCTTCTCCTGTACCTCCAGAGGTACAACTGGATATGTTCTCTAGACCTAAAAGAAGCCTGCACATCTACTGATCCGTCCTCAGCACAGACAGTATCTGCATTTCAGGTTTCAACCCCAACTTTCGGGCTAATGGGTATTAAATATTCAGAACAGACAACCAGGTGGCCATGTTCTATGTGAACAAACGGGGGAATGGGATCCTATCCCCTATGTCATGAGGTGCTTTGCTCTGGTCTTTTCCATCGCACACCGCATCCACCTCAAAGTGGTGTACCTTTTGGGCGAACTCAGTGTCCTTGCGGACAGACTCGGCTGTGTCCTTAATCCACACGCGTGGATCCTACATCAGGAAATGGCAGCTTGGCTCTTCAGAAAGTGGGGAACCCCCATTATAGATCTCTTCACCACTCAACATAACACAGAGCTTCTGCTCATGTCTTCCATCCCTGCACCAACAAGCCTTGGACACCTTCCTTCTCCATTGGGGATGGGGCCTACTTTATGCATTTCACCCATCCCCTTGATACCGAAGACACTCTTCAAGCTACAAGCCGACAAGGGCTTCATGATCCTCATAGCCCCTTTTTGGCCTCATCAACCATGGTTCCCTCTGCTCCTTTGCCTGGTGCAGTCACAACCCTTCAGCCTCACATGTGTGCCCCACCTCCTCTCTCAGGACCAAGGAATGGTTCTCCATCCCAATCTTTATGCCCTTCGCCTTACAGCCTCGCTGCTGAAGAGGTAGATCTCCAGGAACAAGCAGGAATGTAGTCCTCACATATGGGTATCGTCGGTACCGACGGAGCCTGCGCGGGAACGCTCCCCAGCATCCAATAGGAACGCTTTTGGGAGCATCCCTCAGCACATGAGCGCTGTCTTCCCGCCTTTCCAACTGTCCCTCTTCAGTTCTTCGTTTTCCGCGGAGCCAACAGGATCTATTCCCTGTCACCGCAGAAAATTCTGTCTTTAAATTTCTTTTCTTGTGGTCGCGTTTGCCTACAGGTACCGCCGGTTCTTTTCTTTACTTTTCATTAAAAAAAAAAGTAGGCTTTAGACTGTTTCTTTTCAGAATCTTTTCTCTTTGGTGCTAGGTGCCATTTTGGGCACTAGGCCCCATCTTCCTAAAACATGGAAAAGCCAACTAGTGGTTTTAAAAAATTTACTAAGTGTGGCGGTAAAATTACCGTCACTGACACCCATGATTGGTGTCTGAAATGTTTAGGACCTGAACATTCTCCAACTGAATGTCTCTCCTGTATGGGGATGACTAAAAGAGGAAGACAGAACCGGGCTGCAAAGCTTGGTACCCTCTTTTCTTCAGATGCCAGATCCATTACATCGACATCATCAAGGGACTCTTCTTCCTCCCATGGATCTCAGGTAACTAAACATAAAAGTCGGTCCTCAAAGGGTAGCTCTCCTGCTAAGCATCGAGAGGCCATTGGCATTGCCCTTGAGGGAACCACACAGGCAAAACAGCCCCGGTGGGAGGCTTCGGCTTCCAAAGCATCGATGGGGCTTCAGGATGTTCTCGAGGCCTCAACCTCGCAACTACCTGTGCCATGCTCAGGGGTTCTTGTCGTCCTTACCGGTACCGACACCCAAGCATCGGCAGCGTCGATAGACCAGAGATTCCTCGCTATCGAACGCAGCATCACAGCTCTTCTTTCAGCTGCGGTACCGGTGGTCCCACGGGCACCGGTACCGGCCCCGGTGGAAACTCTTCCCATGCCATCTCTGGCGGGAATTCACAAAGCGGTACTGGGTCAGCTTGGTACCGACTTCGATCGGTACCGGGATCGTGCTTTGCAGGAGCATCGGGGTCAGGAATACTTAGATTCCTCCGATTCCGAAGACTCTGACAAATCTGCTGGCACTAGAGGGTTTCTCCTAGAAGATCCCTCTTCTCCCCAACGCAGAATGTCACCTCCAGAGGACATGTCATTTCAGGATTTCATCCGTGATATGGCCAAAGGTCTTTCAATCACAGTAGCTCCTGAGAAGGAACCCAGAGCAAAGGAATTGGAAATTCTCCAATATCCTAAAGCTCCTAAGGAGGCAGCCACTCTGCCTATCCATGAAATTCTGCATAGTTTGATGCTCAGAATGTGGGAGACACCTCTGACTACTTCTCCTCACTCTAGGAGACTTGATACTATGTATTGAATTCCGCCATGTCCTGGATTTCATAAAACTCAGCTGCCACACCATTCAATGGTAGTGGAATCAGCCATGCGTAGGATGAAAAGTGCAAAGAGGCATGCATCCAATCCTCCAGGTCGTGAATGCAGGACTCTGGATGCTTTTGGGCGCAGAACTTTTCAAGCTTCCATGCTTTCAGCAAGGATCAGTTCATATATCCTATATATGGGAATGTTCCTCAAGGAAGTCACAGGAGACTTGAAACTTATGAGCCCATTTCTCCCAGATGACAAGAGACAAGATTTTCTTGCTCTAGTTAAGCATGCTCAGGATATCTCCAAGTTTGTTAATCATGCAGCCTTTGACTGCTTCGAATGCATCAGCAGAACCTCTGCTATTGCCATTGGTGCACAACGGATTGCCTGGCTACAGGCATCAGACTTGGAGACTTGGGTACAGGACAAGTTAGGCAACATTCCTTGTACGGGGGAGAATCTCTTCGGCAAGAACTGGCAGGAAAAGGCTAACGAGTTAGATGCTGACAATTCTACCTTAGATAGATTGTCAAAGTCTACAGCCACTCCAGCCAAAAGGAAGCCTTTATAAAAAAAAACCTCTTTTAGCAAAAAGAGGAAGTTTTATCCTTCCTATACCCAGCAGAGTCAAACTCCAGGTCAGGTTGCCCAAAAGGGACAAACTAGACAGCAAAAGAAGCCAAAAGGCCCGAGAGCCCAACCAGCTCTCCAGGTTCAGCCCCCTCAAGGGCTTTGACTCCCTCCTAGAGAGCTTTGCCTCCCTGCCTCTGAGAGGTCCCCAACCCCCCAATATTCCGGGCAGGTTATGCCACTTTGTCAACAGATGGCATCAGATAACAGCAGAAGCTTGGACTTTGTCCATTGTAGAAGAGGGGTACAAGCTTCATTTTCACAGCATGCCCCCTCCTACAATTCTAAAGCAATTCAATTCACAAACCTCTGCAGACAATCTGCTAGATCACGAGGTCTCCACACTTCTTGCCCAAAGGGGCAATAGAGGAAGTACGCATTCTTCAAAGGGGTGCAGGGTTCTACTCCCCCTATTTTCTAATTCCAAAGAAAACAGGAGGACACAGACCCATTCTAGACCTCAGAGAATTGAACAAATATCTGTTTTGAGAGAAATTCAAAATGATTTCTCTAGGAACTCTTCTGCCATACCTTCAAAGCCAGGATTGGCTTTGCTCTCTGGACTTAAAGGATGCATACACTCACATTCTCATCCATCCAGATCACAGGAAATTCTTACGTATCCTTTTCAGGGGAAAGCATTCCCAGTAGAGGGTTCTTCCCTTTGGTCTGGCTTCAGCACCAAGGGTATTCACGAAATGCATGTCAGTAGTAGCTGCATTTCTACGAACCCTGGGGATATTTGTCTTCCCTTACTTAGACGACTGGCTCATTCGAGCCCCTAGAGTTGCAGAGGCCAGCACTGCACTGTCCCATACAATGCAAATCCTCCAATACTTGGGATTGGTAATAAACTTCCCAAAATCTCAACTAGTTCCTTCCCAATGCCTAGAATTCATAGGAGCCTGTCTAGATACCAGACAGGCAAGGGCTTTCCTTCCACAAGCCCGGTGTCTTCGCATAATGCAACTAGCTTCTCAAGCAGCAGGCAAATCCTCCTTCACTGCTCGAGAGCTACTGCAGTTACTGGGACATATGGCTTCCACAGTTCATGTAGTCCCATATGCTCACCTCCACATGCGAGCAGCTCAGTGGACCCTCTCCACAGAGTGGACACATGCCACGGGTCATTTGTCGTACAAAATAATAATCTCTCAATGACTAATTTTGTCCCTCCAATGGTGGCAATCACTAGAAAATCTGACAGTGGGGTCTCCTTTCCATCAACCCCTCTTTCAGGCCACCCTAACAACAGATGCATCACAGGTGGGTTGGGGAGCACACCTGAATCATCTCTCAACCCAGGGTACCTGGACTCCACAGGAGGTTGGTTTACACATAAAACTCCTGGAATTAAGAGCAATCTATTTAGCTCTTCGAGTATTCCATGCCCAGCTCAGCTACAAGACAGTCCTAGTCCAGATGGACAATCAAGTAGCCATGTTCTATGTGAACAATCAGGGCGGAACAGGCTCTCTGTCGTTATGCAATAAAGCTTTACGACTGTGGGCCCTCGCCAGAGAGCATCAAATTCACCTTCTAGTGGTATATCTTCCAGGCATTCAAAACCTTTGGGCAGACAAACTCAGTCGAGTACTGCTGCCTCACGAGTGGTCCCTGCACCTAGACCAGGTGGCAAAGATATTTCATCTCTGGGGCACTCCAGACATAGACCTCTTTGCAAGTCCACTGAATGCCAAACTTCCCCGGTTCTGTTCCAGGATTCCGGCTCACAACTATCAGGCAAGGGATGCCTTCCTCCTTCACTGGGATCAGGACTTCCTTTATGCCTTCCCACCCATTCCCCTCATCCCCAAAACACTCAAGCTTCAGAGAGACAGGGGTCGCATGATTCTCATGGCACCACGATGGCCACGCTAAACGTGGTATTCCCTGCTTCTATATCTCTCTCAAGCGACACCTCTGGAGTTAGGGCATGCTCCAGCTCTCCTTTCCAAGGAGAACGGGACGCTATGGCACCCGAATCCCCAGTCCCTGCACCTCACGGCCTGGTTGCTGAAGGCTTAGACCTCCAAGATTTCAACCTGTCCCAACAGGTAAAAGATATCCTTCAGGCTTCTAGGAAACTTTCCACAAGAAGATCTAATGCCTTCAAGTGGAAATGTTTTACTATATGGTGCTCCAAGAAGGGATTAAACCCCCTGGTTATACCCTTAGAATCGATACTAGAGTATCTCCTTCACTTATCGAATTCTGGTCTAAAGACCAATTCGGTAAGAGTCCATCTTAGTGCAATTGCAGCTTCTTATAAGCCTCTGAATGGACAACCAATTTCCTCTCATCCACTCCTATCAAGATTTATGAGAGGCCTTTTGTTAACTAAACCTCCCATCAAGCCACCACCGGTGGCATGGGATCTAAATCTAGTTCTCGGGCAGCTCATGAAGCCGCCTTTTGAACCTTTGGCCACTACAGCCCTTAGGTTTTTGACCTGGAAGGTCATCTTCCTAATTGCAATCACCTCTACCCGTCGCATTAGTGAATTGCAAGCTTTAGTGGCTGATCCTCCTTATACTAGGTTTCATCATGATAAGGTTGATCTCCAGGAACAAGCAGGAATGTAGTCATCACATATGGGTATCGTCGGTACCGACGGAGCCTGCGCGGGAACGCTCCCCAGCGTCCAATTAGAAGGCTTTTGGGAGCATCCCACAGCGCCTGCGTGCTGCCTTCCCGCCTTTCCCAACTGCCTCTCTCCAGTTCTTCTTTTTCCGCGGAGCCAGCAGGTCGTGTTCCTGTCGCCGCAGAAGAATTTCTTTATTTCTTTTTGTGGTCACGTCTGCCTTCTTCGACGCTCTACAGGTCTTTCTTTTCATATTTCTAAAAAAAAAAAAAAACTGTTTTATTCCATTTTCCTCAGGTGCACCTGCCTTTTTGGGTCTTAGGCCCAAAAACTTTCTTTAACATGGAAAAACCTGCCTCAGGTTTTAAAAAGTGCACCAAGCGTGGCGGTACCCTTTCCGTCACTGACACCCATGAATGGTGTTTAAAATGTTTAGGTCCTGACCACTCCATCACGGATTGTGTGTCCTGTGCCATGATGTCTAAAAGAGGTCGGCAGAACCGAGCTGCCAAGCTCAGTACCCTGTTTCCCTCTGATGGGCTTCGGTGGCATTGATGTCTTCCAGGGCTGCTGCTTCCTCCCGTGGATCTCAGGTAACTAAACATAAATCCAGCAGGTCCTCGAAGGGTAGATCTCCTTCTAAGCATCGAGATGCCTCTGGCGTTGCCCTCGAGGATTCTGCACCGGCAAAATTACTCCGGCGGGAGGCTTCGGCTTCCAAAGCAGTATCGGGGTTCCAGGATGTTCTCGATGGCTTGGCAGATCTCCTGGTGCCATGCTCTGGGGTACCGGTGGTCTCCATTGGTACCGACATTCAGGCATTGGCGGCGTCTATGGACCAGAGAATTCTGACCATGGAACGCAGTCTGGCAGCTTTCTTTGCGGCATCGACGCCCTTGGTACCGCGACAGACATCTCCACCGGTACCGGCATCGGTACCGATAGCATCGGCATCGGTGTCTGCTATGCCAGTACCCTGTCCTCCGATACCGATTCTCCGGTACCGACCTTGGTCGGTACGGGTATCGGGCTCTGCAGGAGCATCCGGACAGACGATACTTTGAGTCCTCAGAAGAATCTGAGGATTCTGAAAGTTCTGTCGATGCAGCGATGCTTCTTCCAGAGGAGTCCTCCTCCCCTAAACGCAGGATGTCTCCTCCAGAGGACATGTTTTTCCAAGACTTCATCAGAGAGGTGGCTTGGGGCCTATCCATTACTGTGGCCCCTGAGAGCCAAGGGCCAAGGAGTTGGAAATTTTACAATATCCCAAAACTCCTAAGGAGGCAGCTACCTTACCAATTCATGAGATTCTCTATGATCTCATGTTGAGGATGTGGGAAATACCTCTTACCACCTCTCCTCATTCTCGTAGGTTAGATACTGTGTATCGTGTCCCTCCTTGTCCTGGGTTCCATAAGACTCAGCTTCCTCACTACTCTATTGTGGTGGAGTCAGCTATGAGAAGGATTAGACGTGCAAAAAGACATGCCTCTAATCCTCCAGGACGTGAATGCAGAACCCTGGATGCTTTTGGACGTAGAGTCTTTCAAGCTTCCATGCTTGCTATAAGAATCAGTTCCTATAGTCTCTACATGGGAATGTTCCTAAAGGAGGTCACAGATAATTTACAGACTTTAAGTCTTTATTTCTGAGGATAAAAGACAGGACTTTCTCACTTGGGTTAAACATGCCCAAGATGTCTCTAAATTCTCCAACCGTGCAGCCTTTGACTGCTTTGAGTATATAAGCAGAACCTCTGCTATTGCCATAGGTGCACATAGAATTGCTTGGCTCCAGGCATCTGATTTAGAGCTCTGGGTACAAGATAAATTGGGAAATATCCCTTGTACTGGTGAGAACCTGTTTGGTAAACATTGGCAGGAAAAAGCCAATGAAATGGATGCTGAAAATTCCACCTTGGATAGACTATCCAAGTCCACTGCTGATCCTGATAGAAAGAAGTTGTTCAAGAAAACATCTTTTTCTAAAAAGAAAAGATTTTATCCTGCTTATGGTCAGCAGGCATCTTCTGCAGGTCAGTTTTCAGCCAAACATCAGCAACCACCCAAACAGAAGAAAGCAAAGGCTGCTAGGCCTCCACCGGCCCAGCAGCCTCGGCCTTCTCAGGGCCTTTGACTTTCAAGCTAGAGAACTTAGCCTTTCTGGTTCTGGAAGGACCAGAACTGTCCACCATTCCAGAAAGGTTATGTCATTTTGCCCCCAGATGGGGGCAAATAACAGCAGAGCATTGGACACTCCATCATAAAGGAGGGGTACAAACTTCATTTTTCAAGCATGCCCCTCACACAATAGTGAAGCAGTTCAATTCTCTGACCTCTCTCATCAACCTGTTAGGTCAGGAGGTCGCCATCCTTCTTGCCCAAGGGGCAATAGAAGTGCCTCTTCATCAACAAGGCACAGGGTTCTAGTCCCCTTATTTTCTTATCCCAAAGAAAACAGGGGGATACAGACCTATCTTAGATCTCAGAGAATTGAACAAATTCCTTGTCGAGGAGAAATTCAAGATGATTTCTCTCGGAGCTCTGCTTCCATTCCTTCAGAGTCAGGATTGGCTTTGTTTTCTAGATCTCAAGGATGCGTACACCCTGTCCTCATCCATTCAACCCACAGAAGGTTCCTTCGATTCCTTTTTCAAGGAAAGCACTACCAATACAGGGTGCTTCCTTTTGGTCTGGCCTCTGCACCAAGGGTATTCACGAAATGCATGGCTGTGGTAGCAGCATTTCTCCGCACTCTAGGAATATTCGTCTTCCCTTACTTGGACGACTGGCTCATTCGAGCTCCAACACAGTCAGAGGCCAAGACTTCTCTATCCTGCACAATGTATATTCTTCAGTATTTAGGGCTGGTAATAAACATCCCAAAGTCCAGTCTGACTCCCACTCAATCTTTAGAGTTCATAGGAACTCTTCTGGATACCACAAGGGCAAGGGCCTATCTTCCCCAGGCCCGTTGCCTTCGCTTGGTGCAGTTAGCTTCTCAAGCAGTGCTAAAGCCTTGTCTAACTGCTCGAGAAATGTTGCAATTGCTGGGCCACATGGCATCCACCGTGCATGTGGTTCCATATGCTTGCCTCCACATGAGGGCAGCTCAGTGGACTTTATCCACCCAATGGACCCAGGCATCAGGGTGCCTGTCAGACAAAATAGCAAACACAAGTCGCCTCATTTTGTCCCTCCAATGGTGGACGTCCACTCAAAATCTGTTGCTGGGGTGCCCTTTTCAACAACCCTTACCCCAAGCAATTGTCACAACAGATGCTTCTCCAAAGGGTTGGGGAGCTCATCTGCAAGACTTCTCCACCCAGGGCACCTGGTCTCCTCAAGAGAGTTGTCTGCATATCAATCTCTTGGAACTCAGAGCAATTTTCCTGGCTCTGCGAGTGTTCCACTCCCTGCTCAGCTACAAGATAGTCCTCATTCATACGGACAATCAGATAGCCATGTTCTATGTGAACAAGCAGGGGGGGAACAGGCTCTGTCGCTTTGCAACGAAGCTTTGCGACTATGGGCCCTCGCCAGAGAGCATCAGATTCATCTGTTGGCAGTATATCTTCAAGGCATTCAAAACTCTTGGGTGGACAGACTCAGTCGAGTTCTCCTTCCACACGAGTGGTCTCTACATGCGGACCAGGTGACCAGGATATTTCAACTTTGGGGAACCCCGGACATAGACCTCTTTGCAAGTCCGTGGAATGCCAAACTTCCCCAGTTCTGTTTCAGAATTCTGGCTCAGGGGGCTCAGGCCAGGGATGCTTTCCTCCTTTACTGCGGTCAAGACTTCCTGTATGCCTTTCCACCCCTTCTCCTAATTCCAAAAACCTTCTTCAAGCTTCAGAGAGACAGAGGCCATATGAATCTCATAGCACCACATTGGCCACGGCAAGTGTGGTACCCTCTGCTTCTACATCTCTCTCAAGCTCCCTCCCTGGAGTTAGGGTCTGCTCCATATCTCCTATCTCAGGAGAACGGAATGTTATGGCATCCCAATCCCCAGTCTCTGCATCTCAGGGCTTGGTTGCTGAAGGCCTAGATCTCCAACATCTTCATCTTTCTCAGCAAGTGAAAGATGTTCTTTATGCTTCCAGAAAACCTTCCACTAGACGTTCTTATGCTTTCAAGTGGAAAAGGTTTACTATTTGGTGTTCGGAAAAGGGTCTTAACCCCCTTGTGATACCTCTGGAATATTTGCTGGAGTATCTCCTCCATTTGTCTAATGCAGGCATTAAGACAAGTTCAGTAAGAGTCCATTTCAGTGCTATTGCAGCTTCTCTTAAACCTCTAAATGGACAACCTACGTCCTCTCATCCTCTTATAGCAAGATTTATGAGAGGCCTCTTCTAACTAAGCCTCCCATTAGACTACCTCAGGTGGCATGGGACTTGAACCTGGTTCTTGGGCAGCTCATGAAGCCACCTTTCGAACCGTTAGCTACCACCTCCTTGAAATTTCTTTCTTGGAAGGTTATCTTTCTCATTGCAATCACATCAGCACGCCGCATTAGTGAATTGCAAGCACCTTATACAAGGTTCCATCATGACAAGGTAGTCCTTAGGACTCATCCACACTTTATGCCTAAGGTGGTCTCGCCTTTTCATCTTAACCAAGAGGTCTACCTACCTGTCTTTTTTCCAGGACCTCATGCATTAAATGCAGAGAGGAATCTTCATACCTTGGACTGTAAAAGAGCTTTAGCTTTTTACTTACAAAGAACACAGCAACATAGAAAGTCCTCTCAACTTTTTGTTGCTTTTGATCCTTCTCATTTGGGACTTCCAGTCTCCAAGAGAATACTATCTAACTGGATTGCTCAGTGTATTTCTTTCGCCTATCAGAGTAAGAACCTTTCTCTGGAGGGCCATGTCACAGCTCACAATGTGAGAGCCATGCCAGCCTCAATGGCTCATCTGAACTCTGTGTCTATTGACGACATCTGTCGAGCAGCCACTTGGGCCTCGGTTCATACCTTCACAGCCCATTACTGCTTGGACAAGGACTCCCGCCGGGATGCCTTGTTTGGTCAGGCTGTTCTCAAACACCTGTTCCATACCTAATCAACTCCTACCCACCATCCCTGGTAGGATGCCAGAGATCCATGGGGGGAAGTGGAGCCCTTCTCAGGGACACACAACTTCTGGGGTCTCTCCCTGGCACCTAAAGCTAGGGAGTCCCCATATATGATGACCACATTCCTGCTTGTTCCTGGAGATAGCATAGTTACTCACCTGTAACAGGTGATCTTCGGGAACAGCAGGAATTTAGTCCTCACAACCTACCCACCTCCCCTAGAAGTTGTATCTCTCTATCTCTCTCTTTTCCTTTCCCTCGCGCTCTCTCTCTTTCAGCTCTAAAGCTCAGCTGGAGAGAGGCAGTTGGGAAAGGCGGGAAGGCAGCACGCAGGCGCTGTGGGATGCTCCCAAAAGCGTTCTAATTAGACGCTGGGGAGCGTTCCCACGCAGGCTCCATCGGTACCGACGATACCCATATGTGAGGACTAAATTCCTGCTGTTCCCGGAGATCACCTGTTACAGGTGAGTAACTATGCTTTCTTCGAACTCACCCACACTTTATGCCAAAGATGGTTCTGCCTTTTCATTTAAATCAATCAATTTATCTTCCTGTATTTTTTCCGAGGCCTCACACCTCTCATGCAGAAAGAAACCTTCATACTTTGGATTGTAAAAGGGCTTTAGCCTTTTACGTACAAAGAACACAGCAACATAGAAAGTCCTCGCAACTTTTTATAGATTTTGACCCTAGTCATTTGGGACTTCCAGTCTCCAAAAGAACTTTATCTAAATGGATTGCCCAATGCATATCCTTTGCTTATGAGAGTAAGGGTCTTCCTCTTCAGGACCATGTCACAGCTCATAATGTGAGAGCCATGGCAGCTTCTATGGCTAATCTCCACTCTGTGTCTATCGATGACATTTGTCGAGCAGCCACCTGGACTTCGGTACACACCTTCACAGCCCACTACTGCCTGGATAAAGCCTCCCGTCGGGATGCCTTTTTTGGCCAAGCTGTTCTTCAAAATCTCTTTCAGACCTAAATCAACTCCTACCCACCAACCCTGGTGGAATGCCAGAGATCCATGGGAGGAAGGATTCCCACCCTCTAGGGTGGCACCTTCCTGGGGCTATCTCCCTGGCATCTTCAGCTAGGGAGTCCCCATATGTGAGGACTGCATTCCTGCTTGTTCCTGGAGATAGCGTAGTTACTCACCTATAACAGGTGATCTTCAGGAGCAGCAGGAATTTAGTCCTCACAACCCACCCGCCTCCCCTAGGACTTGTCTCTCTATCTCTTTGTCTCTTTCCTCTCTCCCTCTATCCTTTCACTCAGCTACAAACTTAACTGAAGAGGGACAGTTGGAAAGGCGGGAAGGCAGCGCGCATGTGCTGAGGGATGCTCCCAAAAGCGTTCCTATTGGACACTGGGGAGCATTCCCACGCAGGCTCCCTCCGTACTGACGATACTCATATGTGAGGACTAAATTCCTGCTGTTCCCGGAGATCACCTTTTACAGGTGAGTAACTACACTTTCTGGTTCATCTTGACCTACCACAGGGGGTCAAGGATATCCTGCTTGCATGATGCAAGCAGTCCACCAGGCAATCTTATGCCTTTAAATGGTAAAGGTTTGCCCTCTGGTGCACTGAAAAGGGTGTTGAGATCTTTATATGCCCAGTGGAAGCCCTTCTCCAATATCTTCTCCACTTGTCCTTGGCAGGCTTTAAGACCAATTCAGTCAGAGTGCATCTTAGTGCCATTGTGGCCTATCTCCTCAGACCACTTAGTAGCATGCTTCATGCAGGGTCTCCTGCTGTCCAAGCCACCTTTTAAGCCACCTCCAGTGGCCTGGGACCTCAATGTGGTTTTAGCTCAACTTCTGAAGCCCCCATTTGAGCCTGTAGCAACTGCTTCTCTGAAATTCCTCTCTTGGAAGGTCATCTTCCTCATAGCCGTCACCTCAACTTGCTGCATCAGTGAATTGTAGGCTGTAGTGACAGATTCACCTTTATACCTGGTTCCCTCATGATAAGGTGGGTCCTCTGTACCTATCCACACTTCCTTCAGAAGGTGAAAAAAATATTAGTGAATGGTGCTCTTAATCCTGTCCATGTCATTTTTTATTTTTCTCAGAAATTACTATGTCTGTGTTGTACAGACATATTTTTTTTGTTTATACCTTTGAATATTATTACAGTATTATGATGACATACAGTTGGAATATTTCCAATTATTTCTGAAGATATTGTACACAACATACCTAAAATGCAAGGATGCCAATAAGGCTGATCACAGTTGTGGGTTTACATGTTAAACTCTGATGAAGGACTGTTTCTTTTAGAATAGTTTGTCATCCTCATTCCAGTTTGAGTAGTACATTATACCCAGTCAAGCAACTTTGGTTCTTCATTACTTTAGCATATGACCCAACTCTCCAGGTGACATGCTACAGTTGCTTTTCTTTTACTCTTTTTGTTTGTTTTTAATGTTGTGTTTTTGTAGTAGTTGTATATATTAAACCATTGCAACACGTATATTTGTTACTTGTAATGACATTTCCCTTTTATTTACAAGCATCAACTTTTCACCTGCCCCTAGCTGGCTCAAGGATTTTCTTCATAGCAGTGCACAGCATGCAAGCCCTGTATGTTCTCATTTTCAATAATCCAGTTTTTCACTATGTAAATTAAGCGAATCCTTCTTGTATATACTTTGTTTGCAAATGTATTGCTATTTCAAATATACTTTGTAATACAACATGCCATAAAATGTCTTTAAGGATCATCAACAAGCCATATTTCTGTCCACAGTGAAATCCTGCTTTCTTCATTACCCATATGTATTTGAAACCAGAAGTCAACAACCTTTTTGGCACTACCAAGCTACCCCACAAGTGTCTCCTTAAGAGATGTTGGTATGCCAGGAGCGCAAGGAAATGAATTCCTGCCTTCTCTGTTATTTACACCTGCTACGTAGTTCAGACTGCTCTATTTTCATCGCCTGTATTGATCCTATGCATTAAGAGCTAGTGGATGCCCCCTTCAGAGCAACTAATCATCAAAGGTCGTTGATGCAAAAAGGGCTATGACCAGTCAGATATTTTTGATTGGGTTCTGTTTGCCCGTCGAGTCTGAGACCTAATAGTTGCTTCTGTATGTAGGGCTTCTTAATTTAATTGCCATATAATATCTGCTTAAAGTTCCTATATGAACACATCAGTTTTGATGATATTGTTATACTTTCGAGTTGAGTGTGCAGAGTCGTGTTCTTTATTGACAAGGAGATGCAGTAGTGCTGATGCCCACTCAGAAGCTATATGAGTTGCAGCAGTTTGTGGGAGAAGCAGCCACTATGGCAGATACTTATTGTAAAACAATTTATATGCTCTTAACCTGAATAATAGATTGAGGTTTCTTTTCGTCATGGGTTGGTGTATATGAACTTGGATTAACAAATGTAGCATTGCTCATAAAATTGTACGTTTTCTATCTATCTTGTACAGTTTTGTAAGAATATTAAAGTATGCTTACTGCTTTTAAAATACAGACTCAAAGGCACACATTGCAGTGCATTTTGTATGGCACATACAGCTGTCTTTATTAACTGATAGCTGTTGATTACAGAGCTATACTAATTAAAAGAATTTTTAAATAAATTAGTTATGAATGGCTGGTAGTAAAATGATCAATAAGGAGAAATTAGACCTTACCTGCTAATTCTCTTTCCTTGAATTCTCTCTGGGCCAGCCCAGGAACCTTAGGGTAGTCAACCTCTCCAGCAGCTGAGGACTGAATTCTGAAAATCTTGCTGACAGCCTATCCCGCTCCCCCTGGTGTCAGAGACTCAGTCTTCTTTTGTCAAAGCAGTCTAACGTAACTACAACCTATGAAACACAACAAACCAATAACGTGTACTTCCTGAATCTCTGTTCTTATGTATCTTTCTTTTTCCTTTCCTTTTCTTTTCTTACTTATTTGTTGTGACTTTTCCTCATTTGATCATGCAGTTACGTATTCTTCATATTTGTAGCTGTTACCGAGCGAACCCCTCAATCCATGCTAGCCAGAATCAAACTCTCCACCGTCATCCAACAGCGAGCTCATATCTCTCTACTATTCAATCAATCACAACATCATATCTGCCTACTACTGAATTCACAGCCAATATCCTAGAGCTCTCTGAACACTCGCAAACTAACTGGGTGGGCCCTGGACTGGCCCGGAGAGAACTCAAGGAAAGACAATTAGCAGGTAAGGTCTAATTTCTCCTTCCTCTTCATCTCTCTGGGCCAGTCCAGGAACCTCAGAGCAGTACCAAATCAGTACCTAAACTTGGGAGGGTCCTGTGAGCCCCACCATAATGGCTGAGGCCCCCACTTTAGTGTCTCCCCTTGCTTGAACATCTAACCTATAATGCCTGTGAAAGTATGCAACGATGACCACGTTGCCGCTCGGCGGTATCCACTGGAGGCACCAAAGCAAATTCAGCCCAAGACGCTGCTTGGCATCTAGTAGAATGAGCTCTGCGTCCTACGGGAGGCGACTTCCCCCTTGCCTTATACGCTGCTCCGATAGCATGTCTCACCCACCAGGCAATTGAGGCTTTGGTAGCCGCCTTCCCTTTGTGTGGCCCATTGAAAAGCATGAACAACCTATCCGATCTCCGAAATGGCTCCATTCTGCTGAGATACTGCCGTAGCACTCGCCCAAGATCTAACTTCCACAGCAACCGATCCATTCCACCTTTTTTCTCTACCTGGACAAGTCGGAAGAGATACCAACTGATTCAAGTGAAAACCCGAAACTATCTTAGGCAGAAAGGACGGTACTGTTGTAACGTTACTTTTTCTGCTGAAAATTGAATGTATGGCTCCCTACAGGAGAGCGCCTGCAGGTCTGAAACCCTTCTCACGAAACACAAAGCTACGAGGGAAGGTGGTTTTCCAAGACAGTTCTCTCAAACTCACTGATGACCCTGACTCAAAAGGAGGCTGCGTCAACACCTCCAGCACTATGTTCAAATCCCAAGCTGGCAGTACTGGTCTCAATGGAGGTCTGATATTCCTAGCCGCTCAAAAGAAGTGTTGAACATCCGGATGTAATGACAAAACTCTCCCTTGCACCGCTCCCCTATAGCAAGCTAGGGCAGCCAGGTGCACTCTGTGAGTGCTAAGGGCTAGACCTTTTTCTAGTCTCCTCCCCCCCCCCCCCCCCCGAAGGAACGATAAGATCTCTGGTAGAGCTGCGCAAACAGCCTAACGCTACATTCCTCACACCACGCCTCAAAAATATTTCAAACTCTAACATAAGCCAAGGATGTTGATCTTCTCTTGGACTTTAACAAAGTATTTCCTGATCGTGTCCCCAGTCTAGTCCCGAAACCTCTGGGTTCCCCATCTCATATAGCAGCTTGGAGACTGAGAAACTCTTCCTTTTTGTGACATCACTGGTATATCCTCTCTGGATCCGCCTTGTGTCACCAGTTACCTTAGTCTCCAAGCAGCTGGATAGATGGTGAGCCCGGAGGTCCGGGCTCACTGGAGAAACAATTAGGAATAGAGTAGTTCGTTTTAAAGAGGGCTTATAATTTTGATTGACAAAAAATAAATAAGACCTGGTATTTGGGTGTCTGTGCCTTTAAATTCTGTCAGGCCTGACCTCTTCTCCGGGTTCCTCCTCCCGCTCTCCTTTCTCCCTTCGGGGCTTCGGGACATCTGAGTAGCTTTGGCGGTAGGAGAGAAGCAGCTCCGGTTTTAAAATTTAGTAGGAGCGTTGCCTCAGAGTCTAGCCGATGCCAAGCAGACATTTGCCTGCACGCGCGCCTGGCAGACTCGCAAAGCTTGCATGAGGACGGAGGGGCTCCAAGTGATTGGAGCTCGAGCGGCCTCCTCCGGTATAGGGACGTGGTCCTGGGGTTGGCGGCAGGCGGGATTTGGCCCGGCTGGAGCGTTCTGACGCCGGCAAAGGTAAGAAGGCACGCTGAAGCGCTGTAAGCAGGCAGTGCGATTTTGGCACAAACGAGGCTTTAGGCCTGGCCGCGTGCAGACGGCGCAATCAGGCACCGGAGGCTCGAGCAGGCAATCAGCAGACCCTTCCGGGGGGTTACAGGGAACCCCCGGGGCGTTATTTCGGGTCACAGTGGGTTGTCAAGTAGTTTTTTGCCTATTGTAACAAGTTTAACAAAAAAAAAAGGCGCTTCAGTTTCTTGGACTGCACGCTGTGCTGGGCAGGTCCAGGTGTTGGATATCGCTCACACATCCTCTAAGGGGGTATCATCGGTCCCAGGTGCCAAATATCGTTGGTTTATCTGCTTTACAATGCCCCCCAAACCCCAGTGTGTAGTGTGTGGAGCTAAGAAGGCCACGGAGTCAGGGGTCTGCAAGTCCTGTGTGAGGGACGCTTCTGTGCCAGAGCAGGAGAGAGGGAGCATCAGGGACCGATGCAGAGGACTCGGCCTTGCAAGCCTCCGTGGGGACGCAGGAGGAGCCGGTGGCAGGGCCCTCCTCCGCTGTGGATCTTTCCTCGTCTCAGATGGCCTGGCCTAGGCAGCTGGCCTCCATCTTCTCTCAAGAATTTATTTCCTTACTGCAGCAATCAGTGCTGGGCAGCGTGCAACAGCTGAAAGGTACGGGGAGCGTGGCGAAGAGACCCGCCGCTCACTGTCAAATTGAAGACCTTCCACACGGGACCAAGAGGCCTCGTGGTGAAGGGGACGTGGGAGAACAATCGTTGGTCTTTGAGGGCCCAATGTCGGACGAGGAAGGACTCAGTTTGGATTTGGAAGAAGAACTTGAGGAAGGTGAGCTTGCCGAAAGCGAGGACCAAGCCAGAGTGGTGCAGGTCTTCCGAAGAGAGGAATTGCCGGCGCTAATCGCGGAGGCGTTGAAAATGTTAAATATACCGGTTCAGGGATCACCGGAGGATGAAACACTAGAGGATCCATTGTTGCAGGTCTTTAGGAAAAGTCAGAGTGTTTTTCCGGTCCACAGGGTGTTTCACGAGATGATCCAGGAAGAATGGAATACCCCAGAGGCCCCGCTAAAAGGTTTGAGTCATGAGCTGCCTATACCCTTTGTCGGAACAGGACAAGGAGGTGTTTAAATCACCTAAAGTGGACGCGGCTGTCTCTGCAGTAACTAAAAAGACTACAATTCCGGTAGAGGGTAGTGCAGCTCTTAAGGCTTCTCAGGACAGAAAGTTGGATGTGCTGTTAAGACAGGTGTTTGACATAGCTGCCTGAAGTGACAGAGCATTTATCTGTGGTGCCTGGGTAGCCAGGGCCTGCCTGCGCTGGTCCCAACAGGTGCATGCTGGTCATGGAAGTGGATTGTCGGAGGAGGCGTCCAGGTTAGAGTCAGGGGCGGCTTATCTGGCGGATATCCATTATGACTTCATGCGCGGATTGTTCAAGAGTATGGCATCGGCGGTAGCAGCACGGCGTTACCTGTGGCTGCGTAACTGGGCGGCGGATACCTCCTCCAAAGCTTGGTTAAGTAAACTTCCCTTTAAGGGACGCCTGCTATTTGGGGAAGATTTAGAGAAACTGGTCAAGGATCTAGGGGAGTCCAAAGGCTGCAGGTTACCAGAGGACAAGCCTAAGGCAGGGCGGGCAATCCCGACGGGCAGGGGTCAGCAGCGGGATTTTCGCCGGTTCCGTTCCCAGCGGTTCAGTTCTTTCCCTCGCGGACGTTTCCCCAGCAGGACTCAAGGTTTCCGGGAGTTTCGAGGAGCGGGAAGGGGTTTTGGGGCCTCTTCCTCTTTTCCTTCCAAAAAGGCACAACTTGCCGTAGGGGGGCGATTGCAGGAGTTTTTCCCTGCCTGGGCCCAAATCACGTCAGATCAGTGGGTGCTGGAGGTCATCCGAGAGGGCTATACGCTAGAGTTCCTGCGCCCAGTGAGGGAGTTCTTCGTACGGTCCCCCGGCAAGTCGCCTGCCAAGCGCAAGATCTTAAGGGAGACCATATAAAGGCTACTGTCCCTCCGGGCGATAGTACCGGTGCCGCCAGACCAATGCGGCGGCGGTCGGTACTCCATCTACTTTGTCGTCCCGAAGAAGGACGGCGGGGCGTGTCCAATTCTAGATCTCAAGGGAGTGAATCGTTGCCTCCGGGTGTCCCACTTTCACATGGAAACGCTGCGGTCCGTTATTGTGGCGGTACGGAAGGGAGAGTTCCTCACCTCGCTAGATTTGTCCAAGGCCTATCTCTCCACATCCCAATACGACCAGACCACCACAGGTTCCTCCGCTTCGCGGTTCCTTTCGGCCACTTTCAGTTCCAGGCATTACCCTTTGGTCTGGCGACGGCCCCGAGGATTTTCACAAAGGTCATGGTAGTGGTGGCAGCCTTGCGAAAGGAAGGTATTCTGGTGCATCCCTATCTAGACGATTGGTTGATCAGGGTGAAGTCTCGTGCAGAGAGCGTGGCAGCTACGGCCCGAGTTGTGGCGTTCCTCGAAGGGCTCGGGTGGATTGTCAATGTCTCAAAGAGTCAATTAGTGCCATCGCAGAATCTGGAATACCTAGGAGCCCGATTCGACACGCGGGTAGGAAAAGTTTTCCTCACGGAGCAGAGGGCTCAGAACCTGTGGTTGCTAATCGAGAAGTTTTTAACGTACAAGGCGCCCACGGCCTGGCATTACCTGCAGCTGCTGGGCACCATGGCGGCGACCATAGAAACGGTGCCGTGGACAAGGGCGCACATGAGGCCCTTGCAGGGAGCACTTCTTCGGCGATGGTCGCATCAGCAGGACTCGCTGTCCCGGAGACTTCCATGTCCAGAGGAAGTTCGACAGGCTCTGCGGTGGTGGCTAGTTCCCGACTTGCTGGAGCGTGGGAAGGCTCTGGAGTCCCCAGCCTGGGTGTCTCTGATGACCGATGCCAGTCTGCTAGGCTGGGGAGCCCACTGCCAGGGCAGTTTCACGCAGGGGCAGTGGAGTGCTCAGGAACAGTTGTAGCCGATCAACAGGTTGGAGCTAAGAGCGGTGACTCTGCGTTGCGGGAGTTTTGCTCGGCCCTCGGCGGGAAGGCAGTCTGAGTGTTTTCTGACAACGCGACAGTGGTGGCCTATATCAACAAAAAAGGGGGGGAACCAGCAGCGTAGCGCTAGAGGAGGAAGCAAGGGTGTTGTGCTGTTGGCCAGAAGCAAACCTGGTGGATCTCTTGGCGGCGCACGTGGCCGGGGTGGACAACGTTCAGGCAGACTTCCTCAGCTGGCTGAGGGTGGATCCGGGGGAGTGGGTCCTGCATTCCGAAGTCTTCCAGATGGTGGCCCGCAGGTGGGGCAAGCTGGTCATGGATCTCATGGCAACTTTCGACTCAGCAAAGGCAAGTCATTTTTTCAGCAGGCGGCGAGAGAGACTGTCTGAGGGCCTGGCCGCTCTTATTCAGGCCTGGCCGGTGGGTCAACTTCTCTGCCTATCAGGACCCACGGTGGGAATACGTAGAGTGCTGCAATGCATAGAAAGGTTCCGGGGGCAGGTCATTCTGATAGCCCCAGATTGGCCACGCCGGCCCTGGTACAGAAACCTAGTGAGGAGGTTGGTGGCGAAGCCGTGGCGCCTTCCGGCCAGGGTGGATCTGCTGTCTCAGGGGCCCCTATTCATGCCTCACGTGGATCGGTTCTCGCTTACGGCCTGGCTCTTGAGAGGGCGTGGCTGAGCTCCCGGGGCTACTCGCCGGTGGTCATTACGACCTTGTTGAAGGCCAGAAGGAGGTCTACCTCGTTGGCGTATGTTCGTATATGAAGGATTTTTGAGGCTTGGTGTGGAGATAGGAGGTGCACGGCATTGAAGGCCTCTGTCCCTCAGATATTGGAGTTCTTACAAGATGGTTTCGACAAGGGTTTAGCAGCCGCGTCCCTATGAGTGCAGGTAGCAGCGGTGTCTTGTTACAGGGGCAGAGTAGGTGGTCAACCGATTGGCACTTAGAGAGACGTCAAGCGCTTCTTAAGGGCGGTGTCCATTCTGCATACACCGTCTAGCCAGATCGTACCTAAGTGGCACCTCCCGTTCATGTTGGACATGCTAGAGTGCGAGCCATTTGAGCCTTTGGCTCGGGCGACCCTCAAGAATCTCACGCTGAAGGTGATCTTTTTGGTGGCGGTGTGTTCAGCTAGAAGAATCTCTGAACTGCAAGCGTTGTCATGTAAAGAGCCCTACCTTTCCTTTTTTGCGTCCAAGGTGGTGCTGCGGACGGTGCCAGCTTTTCTTCCAAAAGTGGTTTCGCCTTTCCATGTGAGTCAGGACATCTCATTGCCAGTGTTCTCTAAAAGTGTCCAAGGGGCGGCAGCAAAGAGGCTGCATCTGTTGGACGTTGGTCGAGCCTTAAAGAAATATCTTAGGCGGACTGAGTCTTTTCGGAGGTCGGACAGGCTCTTTGTGCGTTTCGTAGGTCCAAGAAAGGGTGAGGCAGCGTCCAAGGCGTCTATTGCTAGGTGGATTAAAGAAGCCATTGCCTCAGCGTATGTCTTGAGGGGGAAGCCGGTACCAGAAGGGCTGCGAGCCCACTCCACTAGGGCACACGCTGCTACATGGGCAGAGCGCTGGTCGGTGTCTCCAGGTGAGATTTGTAGAGCAGCAACCTGGTCGTCTTTGAATTCTTTTGTGAAGCACTATCGGTTGGACTTACAAAGGGGGGAGGAAGTCTGTTTTGGAGCGGCTGTGCTTCAGGCTGGTTTGCAGGCCCCCCCCCCCCCCCCCTCCCTGCGCCTGCTGTAAAACAGATGCCTTGGAATTGCTGAAAGTAGCCATCAGATCCATGACTGGCTGTCCCCACCTCACCATAATGTCGTGAAAGACAGCCACGTTCAGTTCCCATTCTCCTGGATTGAGCACATTTCGACTGAGATAGTCTGCCTGCACATTGTCCTTCCCTGCTACATGTGCTGCCAAGAGAGCCACGAGATGAACTTCCGCCCACTGTATCAATTCCTGACACTCTTTCAGCAAGAGAGCACTGCCTGTGCCTCCCTGTCTGTTGCTATAGGATACCGTCACAAGATTGTCGGAGAAGACGTGAACCGCTCTCCCCTCGATCAAACTTCTGAAACCTTGTAGCGCCAAACGCACCACTCTGAGCTCTAACCGATGATCGACCAAGTGCTCTCCTCAGTGGACCAGCTCCCCTGCGTCACTTGAGCTTGGCAATGAGCCCCCCAGCTGGACAGGCTGGCGTCTGTGGTGACCAACACCCACTCCGGGTGTTCCAAAGGCACACCTGCCTGAAGATGATTTGGGTCCAACCACCACAGCAGACTGCTGTGCACTTCTTCTGGGCCGATGAACCCGCGAGAGAGAGGATGATGTTGTGGAGATGATCTGGATAGCAATGCTCTCTGAAGAGGACGCATATGAGCCCTGGCCTATGGAACTAGGTCCAAGGCCGCCGCCATGGAACCCAACAGCTGCACGTACCTCCACGCTGATGGAGCCTGCAACCGCAAGAATGCTTGTACCTGAGTCAAAATCTTTTGTACTCTGTCTTTGGGCAGAAAAACCGACCCTACCTCTGTGTCGAACAATGCCCAGAGGTAGGTCAGATGCCTCAGAGGCTGTAACCGACTCTTTGCTTGGTTGATGACCCAGCTGAGCTGTTCCAGGAACTGCACTACCCATGAGGTCGCCGCAACAGACTCCGCTAGAGATCCTGCCCTGATCAACCAATCGTCTAGGTAGGGATGCACCTGAATCCCTTCCTTTCGGAGTGCTGCCGCCACTACTACCATCACCTTTGTGAACGTATGTGGAGCTGTCGCCAGCCCAAACAGTAACGCCCGGAACTGAAAATATCCAATGGGAACGGCAAAGCGCAAAAACCTTTGATGATCCGATCTGATCGGAATGTGCAGATAAGCATCTGTCAGATCTATGGACGAAAGTACCTCTCCTGGTCTTACCACCCGAATAACTGATTGTAGGGTTTCCATTCGAAAATGCGGTACTCTCAAAGACCGGTTCACCTGCTTGAGATCCAGAATTGGTTGAAAGGACCCTTCTCTCTTGGGAACCACAAAATAAACTGAGTATTGACCTAAACCGTACTGGTCTAAAGACACCGGGACTACCGCTTGAAGCCGCAAGAACTGCTGAAGCGTGTTGTTTATTGCTTTCTTTTTTGCTTGCGGTCCACACGGAGACACCATGAAAGTGTCTGCCAGTGGATGAGTGAACTCCAGCACATATCCGTCGCGGATGATCTCCAGCACCCACCGGTCTGTAGTTACGGCGGCCCAGGCAGAGAAAAACCCCTGCTGGTGTCCCCCTATCGGGATCTCTGCCTGGGCCAGCTGCCCTTCATTGCGATTTCTTAGCAGAGTTCTGCTGGGCATTGAAATAGCCCCTGCCGAACCCCCTAGTTCCTCAAAAGGATTGACCTCTGGCCACAAAGCTTAAACTAATCATACCAGAAAGAAATGTATCCTGTAATTATGTAAAGTAGGTAAATATGTAAAGCCGCTTCTCAAGCAATCAAATGTATAATGTAAGATTCCTCTCAATCAAATGTAATTCTGTAACCATTTGAAGTGTTTATTACCCATCCCTGCAATCATATTGTATGTTCTAATTCTGGTCTGTACAGCCTCTCCCTTATCTATTTGAAAACCGCTGCTGATTGCTGGAAGTAGTGGGATACAAGTGTACACTAAATAAATAAAATGGCCTCTTTGATATGGGGCAAACCGAGCTCCTCAGAACCTGTGAAAGTCCCTACCTGACCCCCTTTGTATACCTCCAGGCCTGGATGCCTTCGGCTGATCCTCCGGAAGGTGGCCTCCCTTGGAATCACCCCAATCCTTTATGATCTTTTCCAAGGCTTCCCCAAAGAGCAGCTTGCCCTTATAGGGGAGTTTACTTAGCCTAGATTTAGAAGATGTGTCTGCTGCCCAATTACGCAACCAGAGAAACCTTCTTGCGGCAATTACTGACACCATGGACTTAGCTGATAGCCTCACCAAATGATAGAAGGCGTCCCTTAAATAAGCCGCAGCTGACTCTAGCTTTGCCCCCTCTGAGGAAGCTCCTTCGCCTCTATCTGCGCCCGAGTCCCCTTGGAGCCAACAGATAGAGGCCTTCGACACGTATGCCCCACAAATGGAGGCTTGCAGGGAAAGAGCACTGGAATCAAAGGCCTGTTTAAGAAACGTTTCCAGCTTGCGATACTGAAGATCTTTAAGAGCTGAACCCCCTTCAACTGGAATCGTCTTTTTTGTCACTGCTGCAACCAACGCATCTACCTTAGGCATCCGCAACAACTCCTTCTCTTCCTGTGGCACAGGGTAAAGGTGACCAATGGCGCGGCTACCCCTCAGGGTAGCTTCAGGACATTCCCATTCCGACTATCATCTGCTTAATTACTCTGTGAATGGGAGAACAGCGCTGCTCTGCTTTAAAACCTTGCAATAAGGGATCTTCTAGTGGCTCCTGCTGCACTGCCAGAAGGAGAATATTTAAAGCAGCTAGGGACTGGGCTGGAATGGAGGAGTAGCCTAGTGGTTAGAGCAGCTGCCTAGTACCCAGAAGATCAAGGGTTCGATTCCCACTGGCACTCCTTGTGACTTTGGGCAAGTCACTTTGCCAGCCTTTTCTTCCGAGGCAATGGAGGGTAATCTACTTCCGGTGATACATTGCCAAGAAAACCCAGAGTTAGCTGGGTCACTATGAGTCAACACTGACTTGATGGCACTTAAAAAAAAAAAAAAGGAAAAAGGACTGGACTATAGGAGCTCCCAGTTCCTCCTTGTGAAAAACCCGTAACACATTTGGGTCTTCGCCTGGACCAATCTCCCCCTCTTCCAACTCTCCTGCCCAAGAGTCTACCCCTGCCTCTGAGAGGATCTTCCCCTCTTGTATTATATGAGGCGGTGAGACCTGCGGATCGAAGCCTGTATCAGGACCCAGGCCTTTTTGAGAAGATCCCTCCCCAGTATCTATGCCTTTAGGCTCCCCTTTCTGCACCTCCAACAGACTAGGAACCGTTGGATTGTTTGAAGTCTGAGACAACTTTAAACAATAAGCCTTATGCAATGCCAATATAAAATCTGGGGAAAACAAGGATGACAGACCTTCTTGTGCTTTTATTTCCTCAGAAGAAGCCTTAGTTGACTTTGCCTTTCTCTTTCCCAGCTTGTGCTGATGTACAGGAGAAATGGCTGCCGTTCCCACCTTTTCTAACGTGCCCTGCAGCCTGTCTATCAAGTCACCTTCATACTGTGTGCCCCGATCGAGAGCTGAAATCAGCCCCACAGCATGGTAGAGACCGCTGGAACCAGCAAGCTGCGATTCCCTGCTGAGTGCTTGCTCATTGCTGATGTCAGAATCCCACACTGCACTGCTGCTTCAAAGACTGCCTCAGCGACGGTCTTCCCCCACGACAGCGAGCTAAGAACCCCTGCCAGCAGAAACCAAATCGCTTCCTTAACGAACACCACCTACCTGCAGCACAGCCCAGCGAATCGCCAAATCTCCACTGCTAGCGGGACCTTAAGATCTCGATGCCGGAGGTATAAGGGTGGATTCTGGGGCTCCCAGTTCCTTTCCCCCTTCCTTGAATGACAGATCCTGTCAAATTGAGGCAGGCTCTGCCCTTTCAGCCGCTGTTATAAGTTATGGTAGCTCAGGACAGTCACCCATAACTTATATCTATATCTTGAATTTTTTTTTTTAATAAAATGTGTCTCCTTTGGAGTGAGAACCCAGCTAGGGCAAACACCTCCTTTCCAATCCTGCCTAACTCTGCTATTCCTCTCCGTTTCTCCAGGGAGCCTGTCAGCCACACTCCTGTTCAGCTGCTGAGGACTGAAAGACTGAATCTCTGACACCAGGGTGAGCAGGATAGGCTGTCAGCAAGATTTTCAGAATTCAGTCCTCAGCTGCTGGAGGAGGTTGACTACCCTAATATTCCTGGACTGGCCCGGAGAGACGAAGAGGAACTATGTTTCTGTCCTTAAGTACAAAAAGGGGATTTCTTTTAATTATATACTCTGTCCTTCTCCACAATACCTTACATCAAAGGTCCACGAATGTTCTATGGAGCCTATTTTTCTAGCCCACTATAGGTTTTCTGTCTGTGGAGGAGGTTAAACTCTTTTCTCATCTGCACCAGCAGCAAGGGTGATAGGGTTCCTAGCCGCCACCAAAGATAAACTACCCTCTCAGTGATTTAGGGTGCTGCTTGCATATTCATTGTGGATATTGTGAAAATCTGACTGGCCATGTGGTTCCTGAGGACTTAGTTGAGAACCACTGGTTTAGTGCCTCTCATGGAAGTCTACAGTACAAAACAGTGGCAAGAGGTGATTGTTATGTAACTGATCTTTATAGTTAGAAAAGGCCATTTTTGCTTTCATGCTTAGCTGTGGCATCAACTCTCTTGAGCTCTATGGCTCATCTACATTTCTCAAATATAAAACTAACATAGAAAGCAAACTGAAATATCCAAAGAGAAGCTGATGTGATAAAAATACAGAATCTAGCAGCATCATACCATCTAATTAAATCCTACTTCCATCTCATCCTGCTAGACCAGCGGGTTAAGTTCCCCTACCAGCAGATGTTGGAGACAGAAAAAGATACCAGAAGCTTGATTGGCTGATCCCTGGTAATATGGCTGTACCCCTAGGGGTCGCCTTCAGTATTTTTCCATCTCCAGCAGATGGTTCCCTTCTGAATTTCTCTTAATATTTCTTTATTTCTCTGCTTTTCTGGATGTCTCCAGGGTGCACTGAAAGTGCCTCTCTGGAGTTCCTTGTACCAGCACATCATTTGAACTGCAGAGTAAGCTCCTGATCGCGAGGATCAGTGGAGCTTTCCTTTCATGGACTGCCAGCTTCCTGGTTAAGAGGACTTTCGCAGGCCACAGGCAGGGGGGGAGCCTTCCTTACTCTAGCTTAGCTGTAAAAAAAAGAGTTTTACTGAGGGTGCAGCGCTGCTTGACAGTTGTTCTGGGCTCTTCTACTCTGCTCCAAATTGTTGATCCTGCTCCAGAACACAGTGAGTTTCGGCCACTCCTCTCCCCGCTTGTCAGCGATAGTCGCTGCCACTGCTGGGCTCCTTCCCGTGCTGTCTCCTCGATTGTCCACCTCCCATTTCACTGAGCCTCTTGGGCTCCAGACCTGACAGCGTGAATTCATCTCCCGACTGCAGCACTCATCTGCAGGCCTGTGCGGTGCTTCAGCGACGCAAAGATTTTCGGTGAGAAACTTGCAGGGGCGATTTTAGTTTAAAGAGACAGCCTGCACAGCCTTTTTTGGTGGGAAATGTCAAGGCGTCAATTTGGGAAGTTCTCTTCCCTTCAGAGGTGTATAGTTTGTAGCTGCACGTGCAGAGACCTAGAAGATAGGGTCTGCTCAGCTCACCCTGGAGAGAGCTCCCGGTCTATCATTCAGGAGGTTAGGGAGGGCCCGGCCTCTGTTCTGCTGCCTCAGGACATCAGTAGCCTGCCTTCAGCTGAGGCTGTTCTTCCGCCTCCCCAGCAGACTTCATCTGTCTCTCAGCTGCAGGACATGTCACAAGCACAGCTGCTGCAGGATTAGGGCTTGCAGAGCTTCCTGCTGCTTTTTAGGCAGGCATGGGACCTCTGGCGCTCAGATTTGGATTCCCCCTCCACTCAAAGAGCCTTGCGGATGTCTGTTTCAGGGTCCTGGAAGCACACCTGGGAGGCCTTAGTTCTCAGGGGAAGCCGCCTGCCCAAGGAGCTCTCATAGGCTTCAGGAGATTGGACAGAGGCACCTGCCGTGGAGGAAGACAGCCTGGATATTTCCTTTAGGCAGGAAGGTGAGTGATCCTCCTCGGACGCCTCTGCCAAAGAGCATGACGGCTCTTTCGTAAGGAAGAGCTTCTAGTTCTGATTTCGCAGGTGGTAGACACCTTGTGCCTCTCGACGCACCAGCCCAGGACCCAACACTTCCTCAGTCTCAAGCTGATCCCATCCTACAGGGCATCTGAAAGCCCTCCAGAGCTCCAACAGATGATCTCTTAGGAGTGGGATGTGCCTGACACACCCTTGTGAACGGCACAGCACTTGGGCCAATACTATCTCTGGTCCCCTGCAGCGTTGACAAATGGCTTGCATATCTGAAAGTGGATACCCTCGTGATGGGTGTCACTAGGCACACTCCTATCCTGTTGGTCATGAAGCGCTGCACTGCCCTCCACCTGGATCATAAAGTAGAAGAGTTCCTCAAGACGGCATTTTTCTCCTCTACTCTAGCACTCCAGGCCTCCGTTTGTGGAGGTTTGGCAGCCTGGGCCCTCCTGCAATGGATCCAGCGCTTGCCAGAGGACCTGGCTTTGGCCCACTTGGAATCTGTTACGGTCACCTTAGCGGATGTCTCCTACGATCTACTCCATCTTTCAGCTCGCTTAGTGGCCACCATGACTGTGATTCGTCACTGGCTCTGGCTGCACCAATGGTTGGCTGATGTGGCCTCTAAGGCATGGCTCGCTAAGCTCCCCTTTGGTGAGGACCTGGGAGAGGTAAAGCCCCAGCACCTTCCAGAGGACAAGCCACGTGTATTGTTGTGCCGCTCTGGACAACGATCCTATCGCCAGCCTCCTCTCGATCCTGATTTTGTGACTCGGCAATATCAGTCCGGTAAGTCGTTTGCACCAGCCTCGTCCAAGCGCCCTGGCCAGAGGTCACAACCTTCTGGGGTTCCATTGCCAGTAGGAGGCTGGCTGGTGCTGTTTCCCCAGGAGTGGGCTCTTATCACCTCTGACAAATGGGTCAACATCATTTGGGAAGGTTATGCACTTGATTGTCTACATCCCCTCAGAGTTGCTTTTATTGTTTCACCCTATGTCGTGCCAAAGAAAAAGGCCACTATATAAGCCACTCTCCAGTGTCTTCTCTTGCAGGCCATCCAGCCAGTTCCCCCTTTGGAACAAGTCGGTGGCCAATATTCCATTTACTTTGTGATTCCCAAGGACGACAGATTGTTTCATCCTATTCTGGATCTCAAGGAGGTCAACCAGGCCCTTCGGGTACCTCTGTTTCGAATGGAGACCCTGCTATCAGTTATTCAAGCGGTTCGGAAAGGGGAATTCCTTGCCTCTCTCGACTTGGCGGAAGCATATTTCCACATTCCCATCTGCAAAGCTGAGCCATGTTTCTTACACTTTGCCATTCTCAGCCATTGCTTTCAGTTTTGTGCTCTGCCATTCGGCCTGGTGATAGCTCCACGAACCTTCTCAAAGGTCATGGTGGTAACAGCAGCAGCAGCAGCCTTATGAAAACAAGGCAGTAGAGTACATCCCTATCTAGACAATTGGCTCATCCGAGCAAGCTCCTTTTCTGAAGCCTGCCAGACTATAGTCTGCGTGGTATCCTTAGAGAGTCTTGGCTGGGTAGTCAGTCATGTAAAGAATTGCCTATGGCCGTCTCAGGCTATCGAATTTGTCGGAGCCAGTTTCGATACTCTACAGGGGAAAGTATTCCTGATACTTTCTCATGCAAAGCAGCCCCTGAGTGTAGGATTATCTGCAGGTTTTTGGATCCATTGCAGCCACGATTGATGTGATCCCTTGGGCCCGGGTGCACATGAGAGATCTCCAGTTGTCTCTCCTTTCAACTCTGGTCCCCTGTCTCTGAGGACTATAACCAGTGGTTACACCTTCCCTGCTCGGTTCAGTTTGGTCTGCAGTGGTGGCTCTCGCCAGACCATCTACTCTGGGGCATTCCCTTGGAGATTCCTCGCTGGATTTTTGTGACCACTGACACAAGCCTCTTGGGCTGGGGATCTCATTGCCTGAACCAGATGTCTCAGGGGTCTTGGTCGTCATGGGAGACGGGCTGGACCATCAACCACCTGGAGGCATGGGTGGTCCGCTTAGCCCTGCTACACTTTCTACCGCTATTGCGCTCTCAGGCAGTCTGCGTTATGTCTGAAAATGCAACCACAGTGGCATATCTGAACTGTCAGGGTGGAATGAAGTGTCTGGGAGTAGCCAGGGAGATTGCTATTTCCCTGGGTGGAGCGTCACCTGTTGGCACAACATACAGGTGGACTTCCTCAGCTGTCATCTCCTTGACCCTGGTGAATGGGAGTTGGCACCCTGGGCCTTTCAGTGAATAGGGTGGGCCTGGGGACATCCCAACATGGACCTGATGGCAACAGCAGCAAACACAAAGGTGCCTGTGTTCTTCAGTCGGAGGAGGGAGAAGGGGTCACAAGGGCTCAATGCGTTGGTTCAACCATGGCCTGTAGCACCTCTGTTATACCTATACCCTCCAAGAGCAATAATCAACAGAGTTCTCTGGTGCATAGAGGTGCACCCTGGCAGGGTAATCCTGGTAGCACCCAACTGGCCTTGGAGGCCCTGGTATACCAACCTCATTTGCCGCCTCAAGGGCTCGGGTCCCTTCCACAGTAGGGTCTGGTCACGATGGACGACCTAGCTCCTTACTTGCTTACGGCCTGGCTCTTGAAAGGCACCGCTTGATTTGCAAGGGCTACACTCCTGGTGGGGTAGCTACCCTCCTAAGGGTGTGGCTTTCCTCCACCTCTCTAGCGGATACGAGGGTCTGGAGTCTTTTTGAATCTTGGTGCACTTGTCACAGCCTCTTGCCATGGTGGGTACAGATCCTGAATATTTTAGCCTTCCTTCAGGAGGGCCTGGATAAGGGCTTAGCCCTCGGCTCCCTCCAGGTTCAGATTTCAACTTTATCTTGTTTTCAGGTTACCATTGTGTTCCATATGGATGTTAGGAGATTTCTTAAGGATGTGTGAGTTCTTTGCCCGCCGGTTCGGTTGGTGGTTCCCTGGTGCCTTATGCAACCTCCTTTTGAACCCCTCAAGCACATTATATTCAGGGATTTGACGCTTTAGAAGGTGTGTCTCTGCCATTACTTTGGCTAGGAGGGTCTCTGAGCTGCAGGCTCTCTTGTGTTGAGATCCTTTTCCACAGAAGGAGTCATCCTTCAGGTGGTTCCTTCCTCCTGAAGGTTCTTATGCCCTTCCATGTAAACTAGCCTATTTCATTGTCTACCTTTTTCTAAGGCACAGTGTCAAGGATGGAACCAAGGCCTTTGCATGGTGGACCTCAGGAGGGTTTTATGGCACTACCTACGGGTTACCAATTCCTTCTGTAAGTCTGATTGCCTTTTTGTCCTTTATGCTGGCCCTTACAGAGGCCTTGTAGCCTCCAAGCCCACTATCTCCTTGTGGCTCTGCCAGGCCATTGAATCTGCCTATATCTTACAGGGAAAGCCAGTGCCACTGGGGCTCAGTGCACACTCTACTTGGTCACAGGTGACTTTGTGGGCAGAGCATTTGCATGTGTCTCCTCTTGACATTTGTTTGGCACTATTGCCTTGATCTCCAAGCCCAAGATGCAGTGAACTTTGGGGCCACTGTGGTGGCAATAGCTGTCTCTTCCTGCCCAAGGGTGGCATAGCTTGGGTACTTCCTGCTTGTCTGGCATGATCTAGCAGAATGAGATGAAAGGAGATATTATAACTTACTGTTAATTTCCTTTCCTAGAATCCTGTTAGACCAGTCCAGCTCCTACTTGTATTGTGTTCTGTTGGACACTCTGTATGTTTTCAGACAGCCTTGCTAGCAGAGTTCAGAGTTAGGGACCACTGTCCTGTACAGCTATTTGTCTCTCATGCCCTAGGGCATATATACTTTGCATTGCATGACAGCACTCTGGTGCTGGCTTCTTATGCTTAGTTTATGGTTTCTATTTTAATGCTTTGCCAGAGTATACTGAAGATGACCCTGAGGGGGTATAGCCAATCAAGCTTCTGGTATCTTTTTCTGTCTATCATCTGCTAGTAGAGGAACTTAACCTGCTTGTCTGGACTGGTCTAGCAAGATTCCAGCAAAGGAAATTAATGGTATGTTGTTTCTCCTTTATTTTTTTTGGTGTATTGTTTTAATAATTGAGTAGGTATAATTTTAAGGCTGTGCCTAACTGTTGGCTATTACTTGATTTCAATCCCTGCATGAAAGAAAGCTAAGTGGTTTCATTATATTTATTAAAATGTGATATACTGCCCTTAGTAGGGACATCAGAGCAGTGTACATAAAGAAAAAGCAAGTAAAATGTATCATCATCAAAAACTTCAGAAGAAAATAAAGGAACACTAAAACCTAGCAAAGCCAAGGTACCACCACTTTCTGACACCTTGGGCAAATCGCTACCCCTTACAGACTCTAAGCTCTCTGGGACATACCGCTTTGTATTGGAATGTAACCCAGACATGGAGCTAAATTAACATTCCTCACCAGATAAAAAATGAATATAATATGACCATGATAATTTCATTAGTAATTTACAATTATGCAGAGTCATCTACTGAATTGTTTAAGCTTGCACCATGAAGTGAGAGCCTTTTAACTGACCAGGTCATAGAAGGCAATGGCTTGAAGAAGAGCATCACACATCTCCTCTTCTCTGTTCCATGAACCTGTCTGAAACCGGTTTCTGTGCTGTAGCAGCATGTCCTGTGAAAAAGAGACTCTTGGCTGTGACTGGGTAACAGCTTCTAAAAGAAACTGCTTTACAAGGTTTAGTCCACTGGTCCGTGCATCCCCTACCATCAAGTCAAAGTGTTTTCCTACTACATTTCGCATCATGCTTAGCACTCGATGCTGGCCATCTTTCATGAAGGTGACATCTAATAATGCAAACAACATAGCTTCCACTGTACGCAAATGTAACATCACAGGGAATAGGCTGACATGTTGAGTAGAAATTCCAGGTTTCTCTAGGATGTACAAGTCCGCTTGAGGAAGCCTGGATACCACTGCAAAAACCTTTTTAAAGAAAAGAAAACGGCTGAATTAAAACACAACACAGCTCTTACACATTTAAAAAGGAAAGAACAGCAGTGGTTCCAAAAGTGATTACTCCTCCCCTAGGAAAATGATCAGCAGATTGTAATTCTCCAGGACCAAGCAGGAAATCAGTCCTCACATATGGGTGACATTGACGTTGATGGAGCCCTTGCGGAGCATTTCCCCAGCTTTCCATGAAAGCCTTTGGGAATGCAGGCATGCATGCGCGGTTCCCTTCCCACCTAAAGGTGCCATCTTGCTCAGTCTCTCTTTTTCCGTGAAGCCCACCGGACGTGTGTCCTAGTCCTCCCGGAAAATAGTTAGATTTTTTGGCGATCCTTTGCTATTTTTTTCTCCGGTTCGACACCGGTTCCCCTCCCACCGGGTTCAGTACACCGGTATCGATGGTTTTGGTAGAAAGTGCTTCCAGGGCTCGATGCTTGCTTGCCGTGTCCAGTCTTACCAGCTAGCTGTACATGGGCATGTACTTGCGAGACCTGGCCAAGGAGCTGGCCGGTTTCTCTGCTGGTCTCTCCGGGGAACCCTTGCAGATATTCAAGTCCTTGTCCTCAGGGATCCGGGAATGCTCCAAGTTTGTCCCGCGCTGCCTACGATGGCTTCGGCCCGTGTTGCAGCAGCCGGCATCACGGCACGACGCTAGGCATGGCTGCAGTCATCAGACCTCGAGCCATGGGTTGAGGACAAGTTGGTCGATGTCCCTTGCTGAGGTGAGAACCTTTTTGGCAAGCCCATGACCGAGAAGGCCGCACAGCTTGAAACCGAGCACCTCACGAGGACAAGGCTGTCTAGGAAGACTTCTGCCCCTTCTCACAAAAAGAAGGGCTCGGGTAAAAAACCCTTTTACCCGATGAAGGGCACTGCCTACAAACAGTACCCACAGTACCAGGCTGCCCAAGCTGCCCCTCAGGGTCAGCAAGCCAAGGGGTAGGGTAATGGGCCCCGTAGGCAGAGGACCCCCAAGCCTCCGGTCCCTGCTCCCACTCAGCAGGGTGGGGGTTTTTCACTCCTTAAGCATAGCCTCTCTGTCCCTGCACTCCCAACCCTGCACAGAAGGTCACCTCGCCCTCTTTGCCCACTCATCACTGGAGACAGTTGGGTGTTTAAGCATAGTCCACAAGGGCTATCTGCTTCACTTCCAACAGCTGCCTCCTCCATACTTTCCAGGGGAGCCGCCGAGGCTTCCCCTGCACACAGATCTCCTTCAGGAGCTCCAAGGTCTGTTGGAGGACAGGGCGGTGGAGCCTGTGCCTCCCCACTTGCAAGGTCAAGGGTTCTACTCCAGGTATTTCCTGGTACCCAAAAGAACCGGTGGCCATCGACCTATTCTAGACCTCAGAAGCCTCAACAAGTTCCTAGAGAAGGAAAAGTTCAAGATGCTTACTCTTGGAACACTTCTGCTCTACCTCCAGCAGGGAGATTGGCTATGCTCTTTAGATCTAAAGGATGCGTACACTCACATCCTCATTCATCCAGACCACAGAAAGTACCTCAGGTTCATTGTGGGAGGAAACCATTATCAGTACAGAGTAATGCCTTTTGGCCTCACCTCCGCTCCCAGGGTCTTTACCAAATGCCTGGCAGTGGTGGCGGCCTACCTGAGAAATCAGGGAATCTTTGTCTTCCCCCATCTGGACGACTGGCTCATCAGGGGTCAGATGTGCCAGGAGGCCAGACAAGCTACCCTCAGAACTATTGCTCTTCTTCAAAGCTTGGGATTTGTAATAAACTTCGCAAAGTCCACTTTGCTCCCCTCCCAGCACTTGGAGTTCATAGGGGCAAGGTTGGACTCTCTCCTGGCAAAGGCATTCTTGCCAGAAAACAGAGCCCAAAGACTGATAAACTTAGCAAACCAGTTTCTCAGCAGGTCACTGGTCTCCGCCAGACTCTGTCTGAGGCTTCTTGGCCACATGGCTTCGACAGTACATGTGACCCCCAATGCCAGGCTCCATATGAGGCCTGCACAGTGGTGCCTTCGGACTTAGTGGTTACAGGCAGCCTCAGAGACAGGATAAGGGTGTCCAGACAATTTCTGAACTCCTTCAGCTGGGGGCTGCACCTACCCAATCTGCTGCAGGGGGTACCTTTTCAGATTCCTGGGTTCACAGTGGTGTTGACCACGGATGCCTCCCTGCAGGGCTGGGGAGCTCATTGTCTAGGCAAGTGCACCCAGGGCCTGTGTTCTCCCTGGGAAGCCGCACAGCAGATCAATCTACTAGAAGTCAGGGCTATTCGGTTAGCCCTCAAAACCTTCTCTCCTACCCTGGCTCATCAGTCTGTCTTAGTTCAAACAGACAACCAGGTAGCCATGTTTTATGTGAACAAGCAGGGCGGAACTGGATCCAGGCTCCTTTGTCAGGAAGCACAGGACCTTTGCTTGTTTGCCCTCAAGCACAACATGCTTCTCAAGGCTGTGTACCTCCCTGGCCAGGAAAACTACCTGTCTGACAGGTTGAGCAGGATTCTGCAGCCCCACGAGTGGCAGCTCCATCGTTTGGTGGTCCAGAGGATTTTCCTGAAATGGGGACTTCCATCCATAGATCTGTTTGCCAATCCACTGAACAGGCAGCTGCCAAAGTTCAGCTCCAGACAACCGCATCCTCTGCGAATAGCAGCAGATGCTTTTCTAATCCCATGGTCTCAGGGCCTCCTGTATGTGTTTCCTCCCACGCCCTTGGCGGCCCGAACCCTGTTCAAGATTCTTCAGGACAAGGTCTCGGTCCTGCTGGTGGTTCCCAGGTGGCCGAGACAGCCTTGGTTTCCACTTCTGCTTCAGCTGGCAGTGGATCTCCCACTGCCTCTGGGGTTGCAACCCGACCTTCTCTCTCAGGATCAGGGTTCCCTTCTGCACCCCAATCTCAAAGCTCTCAATTTGATGGCCTGGAGGCTGCAAGGGTAGTTTTGGCTCCCTGGGGCCTACCTCAGGAAGTTGAGGAGGTTGTCCTAGCCTCTAGGAAACAGTCCACTAGGAAAACCTATGCTCTCAAATGGAAAAGGTTTTCTGTGTGGTGTCAGCTATGTACAGAGGATCCTTTCTCCAGTACTGTACCAGTAGTGCTTCAGTACTTACTGCACTTATCAAATCAGGGACTTAAGTCCAATTCTGTTTGGGTCCACCTCTCAGCTCTGGCAGCTCACCACTCACTAGTGGAAGGACATTCTCTGTCGGTTCACCCCTTGGTGTCGCGGTTTCTCAGAGGCTTGCTTTTGCTCAAGCCTCCACTCCGTCCTCCTGCTCCTGAGTGGGAGTTGAATGTGGTTTTGCAGCAACTGACTCGCCCACCTTTTGAGCTGATGGCTACTTGCCCTCTACGCTTCCTGTCCTGGAAGACACTCTTTCTGGTAGCCTTAACCTCGGCCAGGCGAGTGAGTGAACTTCAGGCCCTGGTATGTGACAGGCCTTACACTCGCTTCTATACGAACAGGGTAGTCCTTAGGACTCATCCAAAGTTCCTCCCAAAAGTTGTCTCCTCCTTCCACCTTAACCAAGAGGTGGTTCTTCCAACATTCTTCCCTAGGCCTCATGCAAGCCAGGCTGAGGCAGTTCTGCATACCCTGGACTGTAGGAGGGCCTTATCCTTCTACCTTGAGCGTACGCAGGGGCATAGGAGGGCTACTCAGCTCTTTGTCTCTTTTGACCCTAATAACTTGGGGTTAGCTGTGTCCAAGCGTACCTTGTCCATCTGGGTGGCTGACTGTATCACCTGGGCTTACAGGGCGGCTGACCGTCCTTTGCAGGGTTGGGTCACAGCCCATTGTATGAGGGCAATGGCTGCCTCAGTGGCTCACCTCTGCTCTGTACCGTTGGTGGACATCTGCAGGCTGCAACTTGGTCCTCAAGCCAGACCTTTGCGGCCCATTACTGTCTGGAGAGGGAGTCCTGTAGGGACAGTGCTTTTGGCCAGGCAGTACTCCGGAATCTGAGGTTTAGGCAACTCCAGCCCTCCGTTGGGCTACCGGTGGAGGTTCTGTCAGTGAAAAGCCTTTCTTTGATGCTGGGACTAGAGAGAGTTCTCTTGTTCAGCCTGGGTTCCTTGGTAGCTCAGAGCTAGGGAGTCACCCATATGTGAGGACTGACTTCCTGCTTGGTCCTGGAGAAAAAGTTGTTACTCACCTGTAACAGGTGTTCTCCAGGAGCAGCAGGAATCAGTCCTCACAACCCCCCCTCCTCCCCTGGGAGTTGCAGTTGTATATAGTTTATTTTTGTGTGCTGTTTTTAGCTATGTCATTTGACTGAGCAAGATAGCACCTTTAGGCGGGAAGGGAACCGCGCATGCGTGCCTGCATTCTCAAAGGCTTTCAGGGAAAGCTGGGGAAATGCTCCGCAAGGGCTCCATCGATGTCATCCTTACGTGAGGACTGATTCCTGCGGCTCCTGCAGAACACCTGTTACAGGTAAGTAACTACTCTATATTTTAAGTCTTTAAAATTATGAAACCAACCACACTTCGGATTTTGAAGTAACTTGATTGGTAAAGCCTATGACATCTCTTTTAGGTGGTTGCCACAGAGAAAACTAGAATCTACTATTACTGGACCATTTTATAAATGAGCCTATTACAGTAGAATATTTCCTACACCTAGCCATATCAGTGTACATACTGCATTGAGTGATTTAACTAGGCTTATATACTGCTTTGACTTGTAGAAAAGCGGTATATAAGCCTAGTTATTTATTTATTATTATTTTATTTAGAGTTTCTTTTATACCGCGCTATTCGACATCAGCGCGGTTTACAGTGAACAGAAATTACACTTCACAAAATTGATCAGTGCTTACAATGAACAGGGCAATACATTAAACAGGTTTACATTAAACAGGTTTCTTAAACAGAGAACATAATAAACTATGTACAAAAGGCAACTATATACAAAGCCGCTAAGTGCAGCTATATGATTCCTGATGAGAGCGGAAGCAAGGTGAGATTGCCGCTCTTCGTGTTAAGACTATAGAGCGCATGGGTTTAACGTGTTAAATAAATACAGTTACAGTGGCCCTGTACACAAATGTAATGTTAACAAGTCACACAACTCATGCTAAAAGAGCAAAATCTCATCCTGCTCTTTGGGTTTGTAGCTCCTTATTTCAACTATTAACACTTCCAGGAAAAGCTGCTTCTCCATGGACAAGCAGTATGAGTCAGCCACGCCTAGGGTGTGCTATCTGTAGGGACCGGATTAGCTCTCCCTTAGCTCAGAGGATTTTTTTTTTTTTTTTTTTTTAAATTCCTCTGAACCTGTTCCGGCTCCTGGCCTTTCTTCCTCAGTTTTTTCCATCTGCATTCCAGGACGGACAGCCAGCTCTCTCCAACAATTTTTCTATTTAAAATAAAAAATACCTACGAACATGGGAAAAAAAGAACATCCAAGAAGTGCCTCTGCTGCAGCAAGACTCTCAGCCATGCCTCCACCACGAGCAGCCCTGCACTCACAGCAGAGCGCAAAGAAACCCACAAGGAGAATTGGGGACAAAAGGGCCAAAGCAGCACATAACACAGAAAAAATACTCCGAGCCCTCCAATCGCACACAGGCAGAACTCCTGGGCAGGTTAAGCCCATTCTCCATACTTCCTAGCTCTGATTCTCCCATCCCAGCTGCCTCTACTGCCAGCAACATTGCCATTTCTTCTACCCCTACTGCCTCCATCCCCTGGAGTTCCCATATCCTCCGGAGAAACAGCCTGCCAAGACTCACTCTCTCCTGCGGAGTCCAGACTCTCTGCAGCCCACCCCCCTCGACAGGCAGAGCACCTCAGCCACACTCCAGCAGGGCAGCCATAAGGACTTAATGCTGGTGCCATGACTAACACAGGTGCCAATGTCATAGCCCTCCCCCCCACGACTCCACCTCCCAAACAGGAGAACAGCCTGCAGCTCCTCCCCCTCTCCACCCCAGAAGAACAGACAAATACAGCTCCTCTTCCAGCTACAGCCAGGGGTCCAGAGCTCAAAGGGGGCAATCAGCATCAGGGAAGTGCTTTCTACCTTGCCACAGCAGACCGCCAGGAAACCAGCCCGACTCAACCTCTGGCATCCCAGCAAGGAACCCTGATGGAGTTCTTGGCCAAGTTCCTAGCCCAGCATCTGATAACACCACCACAGATGCATCCAGCCTCTGCTTGGATCTCCACCCACACAAGAGGAAGGTAAGATACCAGACTCCGAGGATTCCTTCTGGAGCTCAGGGGACAAGGGCAGTACACAATCTGCACGATGCACCTCAGTCAACACACCACCATGCACGTCCCAGGCCGTAATGCAGTTAATGAGGAACAAACTAGCATGCAGAGATTCTCCAGGACCAAGCAGGAAGTCAGTCCTCACATATGGGTGACGTCGGCGCCGACGGAGCCCTCGCGGAGCAATTTTCCCCAGCTTTCAAAGAAAGCCTTTGGGAATTGCAGCACGCATGCGCGGTCCCCTTCCCGCCCAAAGGTGCCTTCTTGGCCAGTCTTCTTTTTTCCGCGGAGCCCTACAGACGTTGTCTAACAGTCACCGCTAAAAAGTTGATTTTATTTCTTATTTTAAGTATTTCTTCGGTTCGACCCCGGTCCTTTTTCCGTCCGGCCTCGCGACGCCGGTTGCGAGGCCTCCCCTTCTTTTTCGGTTTTTCTGTCCTTCGTGACAAATTCGCGTTTTTTCACTTTTTTCCTGGCGGCCCGCTCGTTCGACCTCGCAGGGGCCCTTTTTCCCCCGATGGCCGCCAGTGGCTTTAAAAAGTGTGTTAAGTGTACGAAACTGATGTCTCTTACCGACACACATGATTGCTGCCTCCGTTGCCTGGGCCCAGATCATGAAGAAATGATCTGTGGGGCCTGTAGCAAGATGTCCGCGAAATCTTTGCGGAGTCGGCAGCATCAGCGGGAGAGAATCTTCTCTGACCCCAGCCGTACCCGGACCTCGTCAGAAGCTTCGGTGTCCCGAGAATCTGGCTCTGAACACCGTCGGAGCTCCTCTGAGAGGGGGTCCCCTACCAGGGAACATCACCGGAAGAGCAAACCCGCGAGGGCGGCGTCGGTGGATGCTCCTGGCTCCTCGAGGGCCAGGTCGCATAGCCCCGACAGCCGTCCCGGGTCTTTGGAGCTGGAGCGGCCGTCCAAACAGCCTCGTCTGGAGATGGACTCCTCTGCTCACGTAAGTGCTGTTGTCTTCGTGGACTCGCCTCCGAGGGGTCCGACGTCGGGCCCCGAGTTGGGGGCTGCTGGGTCTCCTGAGTTCGGACTCAGGTTGACGGCCTTGGACAGCAGCCTTGCTGCCTTCATGGACCAGCAGCGGGCATTGATCACTGGCCTCGCTGGCGCTTCTGCCCTGACCGCCGGGTCGTCGACGTCTAAGTCGACCCCGGAGACCGAGCCGATCCTCGAGTCCATGCGGGCTCGAGTCTATCCTCGGTCGCGGTCGCCTTCGGCCTCCCGTTCGGGGCCGAGGTCGTCGACGCCAACCCCCTCGGCGTCGGGGCGAACGGCGTTTGTACCCGCCCGGCCGGAGCCGCTCGACTCCTCCTCCGAGGAGTCCGCCTGGGAATCCGAGGTGAATGAGTCGCCTGATTCCTTTCGGACTCGGTGTGTCCCTTCAGACTCCCCCGAGTCCGAACCTCGGAGACAGTCCCCTCCGGAGGATGCCCGGTTCTCGGACTTCGTGAGGGATATGGCCAAGGCCTTGGCCTTCCCTGCGGATCCCGAGGAGGAGCCTCGAGCCGAAGAGCTCGATGCCCTCCAGTATGACTCTCCTGCAAAGGAGCATTTTACTGTACCGGTTCCTCCGATGCTGTAACGACTTCTCTTCCGCATGTGGGAGAGTCCGGCGGCGGCGCCGGTGTTGAGCAAGCGGGTCGATGCCATCTATCGAGTCCGCAAGAGCCCTGGCTTCCAAAAAGCACAGCTGCCGCACCATTCCATGGTGGTGGAATCGGCCATGCATCGGCTCAAGAGCCAGAAGATGCACTCCTCGGTGCCTCCCGGCAGGGAAGCCCGCAGCCTGGATGGCATCGGTAAGAAGTGTTTTCAGGGCTCTATGTTTGCTTGTCGGGTCCAGACTTACCAGCTCTACATGGGCATGTATCTCCGAGACCTGGCTAAAGAAATAGCCGGATTCTCTGCTGGTCTCTCCGAGGAACCTTTGCGGAGGTTCCTGGCCTTGTCCACCGGTATTCGGGAGTGCTCCAAGTTTATCTCTCGAGCAGCCTATGATGGCTTTGAGGCATCGGCTCGGGTAGCCGCAGCCGGCATCGGGGCCCGCCGACAGGCTTGGCTTCAGTCATCCGACCTCGAGCCCTGGGTGCAGGACAAGTTGGTCGATGTCCCCTGCAGAGGTGAAAACCTCTTTGGCAAACCTATGGACGAGAAGGCTGCACAGCTCGAGACAGAGACTCTCACCAGGACTCGGCTCTCCAGGAAAACCTCTGCCCCTTCCCAGAAGAAGAAGGGCTCGGGAAAAAAGCCCTTTTACCCGAGGAAGGCGGCTGCCTATAAACACTACCCCCATTATCAGGCCTCAGCAGCTCCCCAACAGGGTCAGCAGGCCAAGGGACGGGGTAACGGGTCCCGTAGGCAGCAAGCCCCCAAGCCTGCGCCACCGGCCCCTGCTCCGCAGGGTGGGGGTTTTGACTCTTTCAGCATAGCCTCTCCCCCTCCGCTGGTGTCTCTCAGCACGGGAGGCCGGCTGGTCCACTTTGCCCACAGGTGGTCCAACATCACGTCCGATACCTGGGTGCTCCACATAGTCCGAGAGGGCTATCTTCTACACTTCCACCAGGTACCTGCCCCCTACTTTCCAGGGGAGCCTCTGCGACCCCCTCTCCACCGGGACTTACTCCTTCAAGAGCTGGCAAGTCTTCTTCGGGAACAGGCGGTGGAACCAGTGCCCCACCACCTGAGAGGTCAAGGCTTTTATTCCAGGTACTTCCTGGTACCAAAGCGAACTGGGGGCCTCAGACCCATCCTGGACTTGCGGAACCTCAACAAGTTCCTGGAAAGGGAAAAGTTCAAGATGCTTACCCTTGGAATCCTGCTGCCCTACCTCCAGCAGGGAGATTGGCTATGCTCCTTGGATCTAAAGGATGCCTACACTCACATCCTCATCCACCCAAGCCACCGACAATACCTAAGGTTTGTGGTGGCAGGCAATCATTACCAGTACAGAGTACTGCCCTTTGGCCTATCCTCCGCACCACGAGTCTTCACAAAATGTCTCGCAGTGGTAGCGGCTTATCTCCGGCTTCAAGGCCTCTTTATCTTTCCTTACCTGGACGACTGGCTCATCAGAGCACCGTCCTCCACGGAGGCCACTCACGCCACGCAACGTACTGTGACTCTACTCCAGTACTTGGGCTTTGTCATAAACTTCGAAAAGTCCACTTTGCTCCCCTCTCAGGATCTCGAGTTCATCGGCGCCAGGTTAAACACGCTTCAAGCGCGAGCCTTTCTACCGCTCGACCGGGCACAACGGCTCATGGCTCTCGCCAGCCGCTTTCGCAGCCATTCCCGGGTCTCGGCCAGGCACTTTCTGCAACTGCTCGGCCATATGGCTTCCACGGTCCATGTGACCCCCAATGCCCGCCTGAATATGCGGCCTGCTTAATGGTGCCTTCGCTCACAATGGCGTCAGGCCTCGGGGAGACTAGCGGACTCAGTACGAATCTCCAGCCCGCTGGTCTCTTCTCTACGGTGGTGGCTTCATCTGCCCAACCTAGTGCTCGGAATGCCTTTTCAGTCTCCCCCGCCGGTTCAGGTACTGACGACCGACGCTTCTCTCCTGGGTTGGGGAGCACATTGCCAAGGGGCATGTACTCAGGGTCTCTGGACCCCGTGGGAATCTGCCCAGCAGATCAACTTCCTGGAGCTCAGAGCGATCCGCCTGGCTCTCCGGGCCTTCTCCCACCTTACCGCTCGCCACTCCGTCCTCGTTCAGACAGACAATCAAGTGGCCATGTTCTACGTGAACAAACAGGGGGGCATGGGCTCCTTCCTTCTCTGTCGGGAAGCGCAAAAGCTCTGCGCTTGGGCCGTCAGCCGAGGGATCCTCCTCAAAGCTGTCTACCTCCCAGGTCAAGAAAATTACCTGGCAGACAAACTGAGCAGAATCCTCCAACCACACGAGTGGCGATTGGACCCGCTGGTGGTTCAAAGGATCTTTCTCCAGTGGGGCCTCCCCACGCTGGATCTATTTGCCAGTCCTCTGAACAGGCAACTTCCCCGGTTCTGCTCTCGGGAACCGCATCCCCTCCGAGTAGCGGCGGATGCTTTTCTGCTCTCATGGTCCACGGGCCTTCTGTATGCCTTTCCTCCCATGCCGCTGGTGTCTCGAACACTTTTCAAGGTTCTCCAGGACAAGGCTTCGATGATCCTGATAGCGCCCCGGTGGCCCAGGCAACCGTGGTTCCCGCTTCTGATGCAACTGGCGGTAGATACTCCGTTGCCTCTGGGGTTTCAACCGGATCTCCTGACCCAGGATCAGGGGTCTCTCCTCCACCCCAACCTCAGATCTCTTCATCTGATGGCCTGGCTGCTGAAATGGTAGTCCTTGCTCCCCTCCTGCTGCCTCCGGAGGTGGAAGAGGTCGTGCTGGCTTCCAGGAGACCCTCTACCCGGAAATCCTACGCCCTTAAATGGCGTCGCTTCTCCACCTGGTGTACTCAACAGTCTCAAGACCCCTTCTCCTGCCCGGTGTCGGTGGTCTTGCAGTACTTGCTTTCCCTCTCCAATCTTGGACTTAAGTCCAACTCAGTCAAGGTTCACCTCAGTGCTATTTCTGCACATCATGTGCCGGTGGAAGGCAGGCCTCTTTCCGGCCACCCTCTTGTGGCACGGTTCTCCCGAGGTCTCCTTCTCCTTAAACCACCTTTGCGCCCCCCAGCCCCCGACTGGGACCTGAACGTGGTTTTACAGCGGATCACCTGTCCGCCCCTTTGAACCCATGGCTACCTGTCCTCTCCATTTTCTTTCTTGGAAAACCTTATTCCTGGTAGCCCTCACTTCCGCTAGACGCGTTAGTGAACTGCAGGCCCTAGTGTCTGATCCCCCTTACACTAGGTTCTACAAGAACAGGGTAGTCCTGCGGACTCACCCTAAGTTTCTTCCAAAAGTGGTCTCCCCTTTTCACATCAATCAGGAGGTGTTGACCTTCTTTCCCAGGCCACACTCCAGCCGAGCTGAGATGGTCTTGCATACCCTGGACTGTAGAAGGGCGCTGAACTTCTACCTTGATCGTACGCGGGAGCACCGTAAGACTGTCCAGCTCTTCCTGTCTTACGACACTAATAAATTAGGGCTCCCTGTCTCCAAGCATACTCTGTCCATCTGGGTAGCTGACTGTATCGCTTGGGCTTATGGGGCGGCTGGCCTCTCGTTGGAGAGTCGAGTCACGGCTCATCGGGTTCGGGCGAAGGCTGCGTCAGTGGCTTACCTCCGCTCTGTTCCATTGGCAGACATCTGCCGGGCCGCTACTTGGTCTTCGAGCCAGACTTTTGCAACCCATTACTGCCTCGAGAGGGAGTCCCGCAGGGACAGTGCTTTCGGACAGGCAATCCTCCATAATCTCTTCGAGGTTTAAGCAACTCCTACCCTCCATCCCGGATGTTGGCTACCGGTTGGAGAATAGTCAGAGAAGATTCCTGCCTTCTGTGCTGCTGAGCTAGAGGGAGCTCATTTTTGTGCTTGGGGTCTCCGGTAGCCTTGAGCTTGGGAGTCCCATATGTGAGGACTGACTTCCTGCTTGGTCCTGGAGAAAGCGTAGTTACTCACCTGTAACAGGTGTTCTCCAGGAGCAGCAGGAATCAGTCCTCACAGCCCTCCCTCCTCCCCGTGGAGTTGCAGTCATATGATTTAGTTTTTGCAAATTTTTTGCTGTCTTTTCGCTATGTCATCAGACTGGCCAAGATTGCACCTTTGGGCGGGAAGGGGACCGCGCATGCACGCTGCAATTCCCAAAGGCTTTCTTTGAAAGCTGGGGAAAATTGCTCCGCAAGGGCTCCGTCGGCGCCGACGTCACCCATATGTGAGGACTGATTCCTGCTGCTCCTGGAGAACACCTGTTACAGGTGAGTAACTACGCTATGTGTATCCTCTCCCAGTTCTCAGATATTACTAGTACAACAATATTTTTACCTGATCAAGACGAAATTAGACTTACCTGCTAATTGTTGTTCCTTAAGGAACTCTAGTCCAGTCCTGGAACCAGTGAGTTGTGAATCCCCTCCAGCAGCTTTGGAGACTGACACCCGTCATTATTTTGATGACCTCAGGCTATATATATGGTAGGACCACCCCTTCACCTTCAGTACCTATTGACAAAGCAAACTCAGCAGAGCAACAAATAAGTAGTCAAACAATGTAATAAAGAAAAAACACAGAAGCACAAACCCCCTACTGTCCTGGCAGTACTGCCCCAGAGGTTTCCGCTTCTGGCATAGGTTCGGCATATAAACATCGTATTAGTTAATAACTTTTTACGCTATTCTTTTTTTTTTTTTTTTTTTTGTTTTCAAATCACAGATTCTGGGTGAGCCACAGGGCCCTCAGGAACCCAGGAAGAAACGGTGCTGCAGCCGGCCCGGACCGCAGAGAAGAAACAGGAGAAGTAAACTGAGAAAGAATCGGAAAAGGCAGTGCAGACTGGACCCCCAACCCCACACAATCTCGGGCGGGCTCCGGGACTGGACTAGAGTTCCTTAAGGAACAACAATTAGCAGGTAAGTCTAATTTCGTCTTCCTTTTCGTCCCTCTAGTCCAGTCCCGGATCCAGTGAGGATGTATCAGAGCAGTAGATTATTTAACGGGAGGGACCAGCCAGACCAGCCTGAAGCACTGCCGCCCCAAAACGGCCGTCACCTGCCACCTGAACATCGAGCCGATAATGCTTAGTGAAAGAATGTAACGACGACCACGTCGCCACCCTACAAATGTCCACCGCCGGCACCAGACTGAACTCCGCCCAGGAAGTAGCCTGTGCCCTAGTCGAATGAGCCCAAAGCCCCTCCAGCACCAATCTCCCCTTTAACAGATAAGCCCCGGCAATGGCTTCCTTCAACCACCAGGAAATAGACGACTTAGCCGCCGCTTCTCCCTTCCGAGGACCCCCGAAGGAGACAAACAATCTGTCCGACTTACGGAAAGGCTCCGTACCACGAAGATAATGCCGCAGCGTCCGACGGACATCCAAACGTCGTAAACAACGATCCGACTGAACCTCCGGACCGCCTGCAAAAACCGAAAGGGACACCACCTGGTTCACATGAAACACGGAAACCACCTTCGGCAAAAAAGCCAGAACCATACGTAGCACCACTTTCTGCTCAGAAAAGGAAAGATAAGGCTCCCTACAAGAGAGGGCCTGAAGCTCCGAAATGCGGCGAGCGGAACAGATAGCTACCAGAAACACTGTCTTTAAGGTCAGATCTTTAATCGAAGCTTTCCCCAACGGCTCAAAAGGCGGACGTAACAGCGCCTCCAACACTAAGTTCAAATCCCAGGTCGGAACCTAACTTCGACGCGGAGGCCGCATAAGCAGCACCACCCGCAAAAACCGGCGGATGTCGCCATGTGACCCCAACGTTTGGCCCTGAACCTTACCCCTAAAGCAAGAAAGAGCCGCCAACTGAACTCTCAAGGAACTGGCCGCCAAACCTTTCTCAACCCCATCCTGCAGAAAGGAAAGAATCTGGGGCACCAACGTCCGCAACGGTCGCAAACGCCGATCAGCGCACCAGCTCTCAAATATACGCCAGACCCTAACATAAGCTAGCGAAGTAGAACGCCGCCGAGCCTTCAACAAGGTGGAAATGACCGCCGGGGAATAACCACGAGCGGTTAGCCGTGCCCGTTCAAGAGCCATGCCGTAAGCGAGAATCTAGCCACGTCCGGCATCCGTAAGGGCCCCTGACGCAAGAGATCCGGTCGAAGAGGCAGTTTCCAAGGGGGTGCCACCAACAGACGAATCATATCCGCGTACCACGGCCGCCTGGGCCAGTCGGGCGCAATCAGAAGCACTCGGCCGGGATGCCGCTTTATGCGCTGCACCACTCGACCTACCAGAGCCCACGGGGGGAACACATAAAGCAGACCCTCCCGGGGCCAAGCCTGTGCTAGGGCATCCAGCCCTTCCGCCATCCGCTCTCTCCTCCGGCTGTAAAACCTGTCCAACTGAGCTGAGTCGAAGGTCGCCATGAGATCCATGAGCGGACGACCCCAACGCCGGACAAGCAGGGAAAATACCTCCGGATGGAGCACCCACTCCCCCGGATCCACTCTCCGACGACTGAGGAAATCGGCCTCGACATTGTGTACTCGGGCCACGTGTTGCGCCGACAAGCCGAGCAGATTGCACTCTGCCCAAATCAGCAGCTGGCCCGCCTCCTCGAGAGCCGCGCGGCCGGTACCTCCCTGGCGATTGATATAGGCCACCGCCGCTGCGTTGTCGGACAGCACCCGAACCGCCGTCCGCTGCAAAACGTCCTGAAACCATAGGAGAGCTAGAGACACCGCCCTCAGCTCCAACCTGTTTATGGAGAAACTCTGCTCCGCCGGAGACCATTGGCCTTGCGCGAACCGACCCTCGCAATGCGCCCCCCAGCCCGAGAGGCTGGCATCGGTTGTCACCAACCTCCAAGAAGGAGGTTCCAACGGAACTCCGGAGTCCAACGACTTTTTGCGTAACCACCAATGGAGCTCCCGGCGCACTTCCGCCGAACACACCAGACGGCGTGATAGAGGATCCACCTGATGAGACCAGCGCCGTAGAAGGGACCTCTGCAGCGGTCGCATATGAGCCCGTGCCCAAGGAACCACCTTTATCGCCGCGGCCATCGTCCCGAGCAGCTGGAGATACTGCCAGGCCGAAGGCGCCAGGAATCTTCTCACCAGCGCTCTCAACGCACGTGCCCGACGATCCGGCAAAAACACCTTGCCCAATCTCGTCTCGAAACGCGCACCCAAGTATTCCAGCGACTGGGAGAGGACGAGATTGCTCTTCGCTCGATTGACTACCCAGCCGAGGTTCTCCAACGCTTGAACCACTCAGGCTGTTGCCTGCACACTGTCCTCCTCCGATTTCACTCGAATCAACCAATCGTCCAAATACGGATGGACCAAGATTCCCTCCTTCTGAAGCGCTGCTGCCACTACCACCATTATTTTGGTAAAAACCCGCGGCGCCGTTGCCAGCCCAAACGGCATCGCTTGAAACTGGTAGTGTCCCATGGGAAGCGCGAACCGAAGGTACCGCTGATGCTCTTGCCGAATGGGAATATGCAAATACGCTTCTGTGAGGTCTAGCGACATGAGAAACTCCCCTTCTCGCACCGCCGCGATCACCGACCGCAAAGTCTCCATCCGGAAATGCGTGACCCGGAGACAACGATTTACCCTCTTTAAGTCTAAGATCGGTCGAAAGGAACCCTCCTTCTTGGGAACCACAAAGTAAATGGAGTAACGACCTGACCCGCACTAATCCGAGGGAACGGGAACCACTGCCCGGAGCTGAAGTAACCTTCGCAACGTCTCCTCCACCGCGCACACCTTGAGCGGGGACTTGCAGGGAGAAAGCACAAAGGAATCTACAACGGGTCGATGGAGCTCGAGAGCATAGCTCTCTCGAATAACCTCTAGAACCCATCGATCTGTGGTAAGTTGGACCCAGGCAGGGTAAAACTCCCGTAACTGACCTCCGACGGGCAGCACCTCCACCTGAGCCCGCCTCATCTCATTGTGCCTTCTTACCGGCCGAGGACTGATAGGGAGCAAAACCCCTACCTGCCCCTCGAAACCCCCGAAATCTGTGCCCTCGCACGGGAAACCGGCTCCGCTGTGAGTGGGCAAACCGAGAAGACCGAAACCTACGAAAGTCCCGCTGACCCCCTCTGGAACCCGCGGGCGCTTTCCCTTGTTTAGGCTTATCCTCTGGCAAACGACCGCCCTTGGACTCTCCAAGATCCTTCACCACCTTATCCAAATCCTCGCCAAACAAAAGCTTACCCCGAAAGGGAAGTTTACTGAGGCGGGCCTTGGATGAAGAATCCGCCGCCCAATTCCGCAACCATAAATAGCGACACGACGCCACAACCGAGGCCATAGCCTTCGCAATGCCCCGAATAAGGTCATAATGAATGTCGGCGAGATAAGCGGATCCGGACTCCAGATGCGTTATTTCGGCATCCTGCGCCTCCAACCGATCCCCCTGCAGGGCCTGGGACCATCGGAGACAGGCTCTAGCAACCCACGCCCCCGAGGCTTGCATGGATAGAGCCCCAATATCAAACACCTGCTTTAATAAGGTATCTAATCTCCGGTCTTGAACATCCTTTAATGCCGCAGACCCCTCATCCGGAATGGTAGTCTTCTTAGTGACTGCCGAAACTGCAGCATCCACTTTCGGAGAGCGAAAGAGCTCCCTATCTTGATCTGAAAGAGGGTACATCCCAGCGATCACCTGAGACCCCCGGAGGGCCGACTCGGGCACGTCCCACTCCTCCTGGATCATCTTCCGAAAGACCCTATGGAGTGGGAAGACGCGCTGGGGGGTGCGAACGGCCTGCAACAAAGGGTCCTCCAGAACCTCCTCCGAAGGCGGTTCCCCCGAGGGTATATTCAATGCCTTAAGCGTCTCAGCAATCAGAGCCGGAAGCTCCTCTTTCCTAAACACCCTGACTACTCTACTGCGCTGCTCCTCCTCGGGCAACTCACCCTCTTCTAGATCCTCATCCGAGAAGCCCGGGAGCTCACCGTCCGCTGACATCAGGTCCTCCCAAAGAGAAGGAACAGGCTCCACTGAGCTGTCTGACCGACAGCGCTTGGGCGGAGTCGGCTGACCCCCCGCCGGCACCGACCGCTTCTGACCCCGAGGAATCGGAGGGGCTGCCGCTAACGCTGGCTGCAACAGCGCAAGCGTTTGCTGCATCAAAGCAAAGAAGTCAGGCGGAATCTCCGCTGCCGACCTAGGCTGTGTCGTTGACAAGAAAGGAACCGCCCCCTCACCCGCGGGACCCGGGAGCTGTTCCCCCGAAACCTCAAGGGAAGGCGGGGCCCCAGTATCGGAACCCGTATGATCCCTGCTGGTGCCCTCCAGTGGATTTTCCACGAGGGCAGCCTCTCTCTGGTGCAGGGCTTGCAGACCCCGGCCTCCAGCAAGTCACTACGCCGCGTGCCACACACGAGGCAGCGCAGCTTAGGAGACATACTTTCCCCCCAATCAGGCCTGCTGCTAAAAAGGAAGGACAGAGCCTGTAACACCCGGGCTTGAAGTTCTACCTTTTTTTTTTTTTTACTTTTAACAAATTCTAACAGCACAGCGAGTTAGCTAGCAAGCAGGTACTCTGAAGCCTCCGGGAAAATCACCAACGAAAAAGAAAAACCGCACAGCCACAGCTCAACGCAGCCGCGGCTAAGAAAATGGCCGCCGCTCCGATTTTCCCGCCGAAATCGGGCAAGCGGCCTGCACCCACGGAGCGCTCCTGATGTCGCCCCGCTCCAAAAATAAGCTGTCCCCAGCAGCACTCACCTCCTGGACCGCAATCAGGCAGCGGGTGCACCCAGCGCGCCGGAGCTCAGCCGAACCGCGGCTTCAGCTTCCGGCGGCAACGGCTGATGCGCCGCGAGTGTCGAGCCTGCAACCTGCTCCTCACCCGTAACCGCGGGTTCGGGGGCAGGGGGCCGAGGTGCTGGGCTGAAGTACTCCCCCCAACTGCTCGTTTCCACGACCGGGAACAACAGATCCAAAACAAAAAGAAAAGGTAAAGAATCAAAAAAGGGGGGGGAGCCAGCAGAGAGGAAGAGAGAAATGCAGAGCCGGTCTAACAGACGGTCTGATTTCCAGCCACAGCACCACCTGAAAAAGGAAGAGGAAAACCCCCAGTAAGTAAATCAGGCAAGAAATAAAAGAACCAAAAATAAAGACAAAAGGGATTAAGCTAATCTGCTTATTTGTGCTGAGTGAGCCTAAAGCTCCGAAGCCTCTTCAGCTGCTTGGAGACTGACATACTGAAGGTGAAGGGGCGGTCCTACCATATATATAGCCTGAGGTCATCAAAATAATGACGGGTGTCAGTCTCCAAAGCTGCTGGAGGGGATTCACAACTCTCTGGTTCCGGGACTGGACTAGAGGGACGAAAAGGAAAACTTGCCAATTAAAAGATTACAGAATAAATATTTATTTTTTGAGATTTTAATTTGTAATTCAGTAATACAAACTTTTGCATAAGGTCCAGCTTACACATATTTCCCTGCCCACAAAAGGAATGCAAGTGGCAAGTAAAACTTGAAAGCGTAAATCTGTTTTTCAGCTTGTTGTGAAGTATCACATTACAACACTATTTTTTAACAAACAGCATCTCAACAGTGAGAAGTCTACCACCCAGTGCTCTGATGCCTGACCTACAGAAAGGCAGAAAAAGGGCTGAAAATATTGCCCAATTATAGGTGGACACCACTGTTCCCTCTAAGTTGTGCGCGCACGCACACCTCGCTGAGCGAGCGCACATACTTTACAACAGAGCGCACAAAAATTACGGTTCTGATTCTGATAGAAAACACCACAGACATCTTAAAATTTAAAAGTTGTGATTGTAATTACTAAATGAAGCAGAAAATTTCTAGTAATCGTCTATTTTCATTTAATTTGATTAAAATCAATGTGGTATACATACTGTATTCTGACGTGTAGTCAAATTTTAAAGTATATAACTCCGAGTGTCGTTATGTGGCACACAAAAATTTTACCTTCCTTCAAAAGCTGCACGGCCCACAGAAAATTAGTGGGAACATTGGTGGACACTTGGATACACAAACAGAAATAAATAATTTGGCTAATGTCTGGTTTTGGGGAGCCTGTGAGCATCAGTCTAAGATACCTGAAGGAGATATTTTAGAGATACAGACTGTAAACTTTAAATTGTAATAGTGAAATTAGGCCTTACCTGCTAATTCGTTCCTCAAATTCCTCCAGTAGAGTCCAGATGCTTAGATTTATGCTTTCCTACCAGCAGATGGAGATGCGAACCTCTGGTTTGTTGATGTCACTGTATAAGGATCCTGTACAGCCATCCTCTCACCAGTATTTCTACAACAGACTCCACAGCGAACTGTCATTAGTTAACTCCTACGTTATTTTCATACTTGCCAAATAACCACCCTTGCTTGAAAGAGGGACCAGAGTACTGAATATGGACCTCTGCTGTCCAGCCCTCCACAACCACCTGCAAATACAAGAAATGGCTCAGCAGAACAGCGACCTTCCAGTGATGCAGTGACAGAGCTGTTCTCCCCCCCCCCCCCCAAATAACTGCAATATGGTCCCATCGCCTGGGCACATGCCCCCACAATGCATCTGGGTTTTTCAAGGAAGTAAACAGGGTGAGTCCTGGATTGGAATAGAGGAAGGAAAATTAGCAAGTAAGGCCTATTCTCCAGGAACAAGCAGAAGTAAATCCTCAGATATGGGTGACATCGGCACCAACTGAGCCCACATGGAAGCATCTCCCCAGCTTTCAAAGAAAGCCCTTGGGAGATGCCACCACGCATGCGTGGTCTCCTTCACACTCAAGGGTGCCATCGTGCTCAGTCTCCTTTTTTCCACAGAGCCCAGCAGACATGCATCTGATCCCCTGGAAAAAGTTTATTTTTTTCTCAGAGCAACACACTCTCTCGCTAAGGCTGCGGCCAGTCCCTTTCCCACCCCCGAGTTTGCTCACCTTGGCACTGTGTCCTTGGGGCTCGTGAATTTTTCTTTTTAGTGTGATTCTCGCCTTTTTCCTGCTGGAAGTTCCTCGGGTCTTCAACCTCCCCTCCCCCCCCCCCCCCAATGGCCTTGGCTTTAAAAAGTGTGATCGGTATTCCGGTAATTTTTCTATCACCAACATACATGACTGCTGTCTTGGTCCTGACTACTACCCAGAGACCTGCGGATCTTGCAAGAAGCTGACCCCCAAAGCAGTCAAAAGTGGGAGAACCTCTTCCAGGGCCCAGTCCAAGACCCTTGGATCATGCAGTGATTCTGTGGCCACCAGTTGGGGTCGCGAGTCCTCCTAGAGGGCAGGGGGTGCTTAGGAGCTCCAGTATGCACCCCAGAAGGTGCAGACCCCACATCCTGACCTTTTTCCATTCTGTAGGCTCCGTGAAGGAGCAGGATAAACTCTGGAGAAAACAATGATGCTTCCTCTGGAGTTCTGATCTCCCTCTTGCTCTCCAGCCTGCAAAATGGATGTGGCAGGTTGAGTGCCTGCAGCCAAAATGGCCACTGGAGAAGCAGCACGGGAAAGATCCTGTGCATCTAGAATGGAGACAGAGTGGCTAACAGCATGCTCCTGCCCCAGTGGACATGCCGGCGAGTCCTCTGTGGTGTTCGGAGAAATGGGCAGACCCCTTCTCCTGCATGGTACAGCTAGTCCTGCAATACCTGCTGCACCTCTCCCATACCGAACTCAAGTCCAGCTCAGTCAGGGTGCATCTGTGTACCCTATCAGCACACCACCACCCTATTGAGGTCGACCCTATTTCAGCTCAGCCCCTTGTCACCCGCTTCCTGTGGGACCTACTGCTCTCCAAGCCCCCAATCCACCTGCCCCCCGGCAGAATGGGCCCTTAATGTAGTGCTGATACAGCTCACCCGACCACCGGTTTCATCCCCTAGCCACCTGCGGTATCTCTCGTGGAAGATCGCCTTCCTGGTGGTGCTCACCTCCACTTGAAGGGTCAGCGAACTCCAAGCTCTGATGGAGCCACTATATAAAAGGTTCTATAAGAAGAGAGTCATGCTTTGCACGCACCCCAAATTTCTGCCGAAGGTGGTCTCCTTCCCCCTCAATCAGGAGCTGGTGCTCCCCACCTTCTTCCCATGGCTTCACGCCAGCAGGGTGGAGGCTATACTTCATACTCTGGACTGTAAGAGGGCCCTGTCCTCCTATCTCCAGCATACCCAGGGCCACCACAAAGCCTCCCAGCTTTTCATCTCCTATGTCCCTATTTAGCTGACAGAAGCGGTGACCAAGCAGACCCTGTCCACCTGGTTCGTGGACCGCATTGTCATCGCCTGTGAACAGACTAAGCTGCTGGAGCGCCGGGTCACTGCTCACAGCGTCAGGGCTATGGCGATCTCGGTTGCATACTTGCGCTCTGTCCCCATGAGAAACATCTGCTGGACCGTCATCTGGTTTTCAGTCCACACCTTCGCAGCTCACTACTGCCTGAAAGGAGAGTCACGAAAGGACAGCGCCTTCGGCTAGGCCCTACTCCATAATCTTTTCAGGATTTAGGCAACTCATACCCTTCTGTGTTCAGGCTACTGGAGTGATGGTTCTCCCTGGACACTGGGGTCTTTTCAGAGTCTGTCCTTCAGACTCACTGGCTGCTACTCACGGCTTGACCGTGGTTTTTCTACAGGTTCTCAGTAGCCTGTAGCTAGGGAGTCCCATATATGAGGATTGACTTCCTGCTTGTTCCTGGAGAAAGCTAGTTACTCATCTGTAACAGGTGTTCTCCAGGGACAGCAGGAATCAATCCTCACAACCCTCCCTCCTCCCTGTAGAGTTGCCTTAACTATACCAATTTGTTCTCCAGGACCAAGCAGGAAGTCAGTCCTCACATATGGGTGACGTCGGCGCCGACGGAGCCTTCGCGGAGCAATTTTCCCCAGCTTTCAAAGAAAGCCTTTGGGAATTGCAGCGCGCATGCGTGGTCCTCTTCCCGCCCAAGGGTGCCATCTTGCTCAGTCTTCTTTTTTCCGCGGAGCCCTACAGACGTTGCCTGTGAATCCCCGCAGAAAAGTTGATTTTTCTCTATTTTTCTCTATTTTTTCTTCGGTTCGACGCCGGTTCTTTTCCCGCCCGGACTCGCGATGCCGGTTGCGAGTCCGTCCTTTATTTTTCGTTTTTTTGTCCTTCGTGACAGATTTCGCGCTTTTTTTTTTTTTTCTTTTTCCCTGGCTGCCTGGTCGTTCGACCTCGCAGGGGCCCTTTTTCCCCCGATGGCGGCCAGTGGTTTCAAAAAGTGTGACCTCTGTAAGAAACTTATGTCTCTTACAGACACTCATGACTTCTGCCTCCGCTGCCTCGGCCCAGATCATGACCCCATGATCTGCACGCCATGCGGCAAAATGTCCTCAAAAGCATTGAGTCGTCGGCAGCACCAGCGGGAACGTATCTTCTCTGACTCCGGCCGGGCTCGGTCCTCGTCAGAGGCTTCGACGTCTCGGGACTCTGGTCCTGAGCATCGTCGGAGTTCCTCTGAAAGGGGGTCTCCTACCCGGGAGCATCATCGGAAGAAGAAACCCGCGAGGGCGGGATCGGTGGACGCTCCTGGTTCCTCGAGGGCCAGGTCGCATAGCCCCGATTCCCGTCCCGGGTCCTTGGAGTCGGAAAGGCCGTCAAAACATCCTCGACTCGAGGTGGACTTGCCCGCTCACGTAAGTACTGTTGTCCTCGTGGACTCGCCTCCGAAGGACCCGCCGTCGGGGCCCGAGTCGGGGGCTGCTGGGTCTCCTGAGCTCGGACTCAGGTTGACGGCCTTGGAGTGCAGTTTGTCTGCCTTCTTGGACCAGCAGCGGGCATTGATCGCTGGCCTCGCTGGCGCTTCTGCCCTGACCACCGGGACGTCGACCTCCAAGTCGACCCCGGAGACCGAGCCGATCCTCGAGTCCATAAGGGTTCGAGTCGATCCTCGGTCGAGGTCTCCTTCGGCCTCCCGTTCGGGACAGAGGTCGTCGACGCCGACTCCCTCGGCATCGGGGCGGATGGCATCAGTGCCCGCCCGACCGGAGCCGGTCGACGACTCCTCCGAGGAGTCGGCCTGGGAATCTGAGGACGAAGAGTCACCTGGTTCCTTTTAGACTCGGTGTGTCCCTTCGGACTCCCCCGAGTCCGAACCTCGGAGACGGTCCCCCCCGGAGGATACCCGGTTCTCGGACTTCGTGAGGGATATGGCCAAAGCCTTGGCCTTCCCTGCGGATCCCGAGGAGGAGCCTCGAGTCGAAGAACTCGATGCCCTCCAATATGACTCTCCCCCGAAGGAGGCCTTTATTGTACCAGTTCCTCCAATGCTGGAAAGGCTTCTCTTCCGCATGTGGGAGAGCCCGGCGTCGTCGCCGGTGTTAAGCAAGCGGGTCGATTCCATTTATCGAGTCCGCAAGAGCCCCGGGTTCCAAAAGGCACAACTACCGCACCATTCCATGGTGGTGGAATCGGCCATGCATAGACTGAAGAGTCAAAAAAATGCACTCCTCGGTGCCCTCGGGTAGGGAAGCCCGAAGCCTGGATGCCCTCGGTAGGAAGTGCTTCCAGGGCTCTATGCTTGCTTGTCGAGTCCAGACATACCAGCTTTACATGGGCATGTATCTCCGAGACCTGGCTAAGGAAATAGCTGGGTTCTCTGCTGGTCTCTCCGACGAACCTTTGCAGAGGTTCCAATCCTTGTCTACTGGCATTCGGGAGTGCTCCAAGTTTATCTCTCGAGCAGCCTATGATGGTTTTGAGGCTTCGGCTCGAGTAGCCGCGGCCGGCATCGGTGGACGCCGCCAGGCTTGGCTTCAGACGTCCAACCTCGAGCCCTGGGTACAGGACAAGTTGGTCGATGTCCCCTGCCGAGGTGATAACCTCTTTGGCAAGCCCATGGATGAGAAGGCTGCACAAATCGAGACGGAGACTCTCACCAGGACTCGTCTCTCAAGGAAGACCTCTGCTCCTTCTCAAAAGAAGAAGGCCTCGGGGAAAAAGCCCTTTTACCCGAGGAAGGGTGCTGCCTATAAATACTACCCTCAGTATCAGGCCTCACCAGCTCCCCCACAGGGAAAGCAGGCCAAGGGTCGGGGTAATGGGCCCCGTAGGCAGCCAGCCCCCAAGCCTGCACCACCGGCCCCTGCTCAGCAGGGTGGGGGTTTTGACTTTCTCAGCATAGCCTCTCCCCCTCAGCTGGTTTCTCTCAGCACAGGAGGCCGGCTAGTCCACTTTGCCCACAGGTGGTCCAACATCACCACAGATACCTGGGTGCTTCAGATAGTTCAAAAGGGCTATCTTCTTCATTTTCACCAGGTACCTCCCTCCTACTTTCCAGGGGAACCTTCCAGACTCCCTCTGCACAGGGACTTACTCCTTCAGGAGTTAGCAAGTCTTGTTCAGGAACAAGCCATGGAACCGGTGCCCCACCACCTGAAGGGTCAGGGGTTTTATTCCCGATACTTCCTGATTCCGAAAAGAACAGGAGGCCTCAGACCCATCCTAGACTTGCGCAACCTCAACAAGTTCCTTGCAAAGGAAAAGTTCAAAATGCTTACCCTTGGGATCCTGCTGCCCTACCTCCAGCAGGGAGACTGGCTATGCTCCTTAGATCTGAAGGATGCGTATACTCATATCCTTATTCATCCAGACCACAGACAATACCTCAGGTTTGTGGTAGACGGACGCCATTACCAGTACAGAGTACTGCCTTTCGGCCTATCCTCCGCCCCCAGAGTGTTCACCAAATGCCTAGCAGTGGTGGCGGCCTATCTGAGACTTCAGGGTCTCTTTGTGGTCCCATACCTGGACGACTGGCTCATCAGAGCCCAGTCTGCCCAAGAAGCCACTCAGGCTACTCATCGCACGGTGGCTCTGCTCCAGCACTTGGGATTTGTCATAAACTTCGCAAAGTCCACTTTGCTCCCCTCTCAGGATCTAGAATTCATCGGCGCCAGGTTGAACACTCTTCAGGCGCGGGCCTTCCTGCCTCTGGACAGGGCCCAAAGGCTCATGGATCTCGCCAGCCGCTTTCACAGCAATTCCCTGGTCTCGGCCAGGCAATTTCTGAGACTGCTCGGCCATATGGCTTCCACGGTCCATGTAACCCCCTATGCCCGCCTGAACATGCGACCTGCTCAATGGTGCCTTCGCAAACAATGGCATCAGGCCACTGGGAGCCTAGCGGACTCCGTACAGATCTCCGACCAGCTGGTCTCCTCTCTGCGATGGTGGCTTCACCTGCCAAACCTAGTGCTCGGGGTGGCTTTTCAGCCCCCTGCACACTCTCAGGTCCTGACGACCGATGCTTCTCTCCAGGGCTGGGGAGCACATTGCCAAGGGACTTGTACTCAGGGTCTCTGGACTCCTTGGGAGTCCGCTCAGCAGATCAACTTCCTGGAGCTCAGAGCCATCTGCCTAGCGCTCAAAGCCTTCTCTCACCTGATTTCTCACCAGTCAGTACTTGTCCAGACAGACAATCAGGTTGCCATGTTCTACGTGAACAAGCAAGGCGGAACCGGCTCCTTCCTTCTCTGTCAGGAAGCACAGAAGCTCTGCTCTTGGGCCGTCCATCGCAACATCGTCCTCAAAGCTGTCTATCTCCCAGGTCAAGAAAACTACCTGGCAGACAAAATGAGCAGGATCCTCCAACCGCACGAGTGGAGATTGGATCTGCTTGTGGTTCAGCGGATCTTTCTCCGGTGGGGCCTCCCCACCATGGATCTGTTCGCCAGTCCTCTGAACCGGCAGCTTCCCAGATTCTGCTCTCGACAGCCGCATCCTCTCTGGGTAGCGGCGGATGCTTTTCTGATTCCATGGTCCACAGGCCTCTTGTATGCCTTTCCACCCATGCCTCTGGTGTCTCGGACGCTCTTCAAAGTTCTCAGAGACAAGGCATCGATGATCCTAGTGGCTCCCCGGTGGCCGAGACAACCTTGGTTCCCGCTTCTGATGCAGCTGGCGGTGGACACCCCTCTTCCTCTGGGGTTTCAGCCCGACCTCCTCTCGCAGAATTAGGGGACGCTCCTGCACCCCAACCTCCGGTCCCTTCATCTGATGGCCTGGCTGCTGAAAGGGTAGTCCTCGCTCCTCTGCAGCTACCTCCAGATGTGGAAGAGGTCGTCTTGGCCTCCAGGAGGCCTTCCACCCAGAAGTCCTACGCTCTTAAGTGGCATCGGTTCTCCGTCTGGTGTATTCAGCAGTCTCAAGACCCCTTCTCCTGTTCGGCATCAGTGGTCTTGCAGTACTTGCTTTCTCTTTCCAATCTTGGACTTAAGTCCAACTCGGTCAAGGTCCACCTCAGTGCTCTTTCTGCGCATCACATGCCGGTGGATGGTAGACCTCTTTCCAGCCACCCTCTGGTGGCTCGTTTTCTCAGAGGCCTCCTTCTCCTTAAACCACCTTTGCGCCCGCCAGCCCCGAACTGGGATCTCAATGTGGTTTTACAGCGGCTTACCTGTCCGCCTTTTGAGCCTATGGCTACCTGTCCTCTTTGTTTTCTTTCCTGGAAAACCTTGTTCTTGGTGGCCCTCACTTCTGCTAGACGCGTTAGTGAGCTGCAGGCCCTGGTATCTGATCCTCCTTACACTAGGTTCTACAAAAACCGGGTAGTCCTACGGACTCACCCTAAGTTTCTTCCTAAAGTGGTTTCCCCTTTTCACATCAACCAGGAGATGGTACTTCCGACCTACTTCCCCAGGCCACACTCCAGCCGAGCTGAAATGGTCCTGCATACCCTGGACTGTAGAAGGGCGCTGAACTTCTACCTGGACCATACGCGGGGGCACCGAAGGGCGGTTCAGCTCTTCGTGTCTTATGACCCCAACAAGTTGGGACTCCCTGTCTCCAAGCGTACTCTGTCCATCTGGATTGCGGACTGCATCGCTTGGGCTTACGAGGCTGCGGGCCTTGTGCTGGAAGATAGAGTCACCGCTCATCGTGTTCGGGTGAAGGCTACGTCAGTGGCTTACCTCCGCTCTGTTCCGTTGGCAGACATCTGCCGGGCCGCTACTTGGTCTTCAAGCCAGACTTTTGTAGCCCATTACTGCCTGGAGAGGGAGTCCTGCAGGGACAGTGCTTTCGGACAGGCAGTCCTCCGTAACCTCTTCGAGGTATAGGCAACTCCTACCCTCCATCCCGGATGTTGGGCTACCGGTTGGAGACATATTCAGAGAAGATTCCTTCCTTCTGTGCTGCTGAGCTAGAGGGAGCTCATTTTTATGCCTAGGGTCTCCGGTAGCCTTAAGCTTGGGAGTCCCATATCTGAGGACTGACTTCCTGCTTAGTCCTGGAGAAAGCGTAGTTACTCACCTGTAACAGGTGTTCTCCAGGAGCAGCAGGAATCAGTCCTCACAACCCTCCCTCCTCCCCTTGGAGTTGCAGTTTTATGCTTTCGTTTTTGCTAGTTTTTGCTGTCTTTTTGCTATGTCATCTGACTGAGCAAGATGGCACCCTTGGGCAGGAAGAGGACCGCGCATGCGCGCTGCAATTCCCAAAGGCTTTCTTTGAAAGCTGGGGAAAATTGCTCCGCGAGGGCTCCGTCGGCGCCGACGTCACCCATATGTGAGAACTGATTCCTGCTGCTCCTGGAGAACACCTGTTACAGGTGAGTAACTACGCTTGTTTTGCTGTCTTAGCTATGTCATATGACTGAGCAAGATGTTTGTTTATTGAATTTGATATACCGCTCAGACCCAAAGGCATTAGAGCGGTTTACAATACTACATCATTTAGGAAAACAAGAAAAGAACGCCATTTATAAGATAGGACAGAGACCGTCAAACAGATTAGAGGAAGAGAAGGACACGGAACAGCAAGTTACCCTGATATATATGTAGGACATCAATACATCAATAAGGACTCCAGATACAAATGCCACAGACCAACGCCAAAGGGCCCTCGGGCGCACCCGCGCCTTACGGGCCCGCACCTCGGCAACGGCGGTTCTTAAGCCGTTTGGCCTGGATAGTGATTGGCGGGCTTGGGGAGGAAGGGGGAGCTCCTGCTCTCACCCCCGTCAAAAGCGCTGCTCTTCCTGCGCCCCGGCAACGGCGGTTCTTAAGCCGTTTGGCCTGGATAGTGATTGGCGGGCTCGGGGAGGAAGGGGGAGCTCCTGCTCTCACCCCCGTCAAAAGCGCTGCTCTTCCTGCGCCCCGGCAACGGCGGTTCTTAAGCCGTTTGGCCTGGATAGTGATTGGCGGGCTCGGGGAGGAAGGGGGAGCTCCTGCTCTCACCCCCGTCAAAAGCGCTGCTCTTCCTGCACCCCGGCAACGGCGGTTCTTAAGCCGTTTGGCCTGGATAGTGATTGGCGGGCTCGGGGAGGAAGGGGGAGCTCCTGCTCTCATCCCCGTCAAAAGCGCTGGGAAGGGGGCCATGCATGCATGGTAGCAACTCCCAAAGGCTTTCTTTGAAGACTGGGGAGATGATTCTGCGCAGGTTCTATCAGCACTGACGTCACCCATATGTGAGGACTGATTCCTGCTGTCCCTGGAGAATACCTGTTACATGTGAGTAACTATGCTATTTCACATACCTCCTCATCCCATCTAGTTCACACATGTGTGATATACCAAAGCAATACTAACTATGGGAGAGCCTGGCTTACAACACTCACGCTCCAAACTACGCATTCCCCCCCCCCCCCATCTAACTGTGGAGATGATAACCATTAGCAAAAGAATGGAGAGAACACCACCTTGCCACACTGCCAATTTCTGCCCACGAAGCAGCCAGGACCCTGGAGAATAGACCCCTGAATTCTGCCAGAACTATCCATCCCTTGAATCAACAGGCAGACAAAACCATCTCCATGAGCTACTAAGGCAACCAATACCTTGGAAGGAGAAATTTAGGTCTTACCTGATAATTTGCTTTTCTTGAGTTCCTCCAGTCCACTCCACTGAGTTGTCACCTTCTACCTGCAGCTTAGAGACAGAGCATGTCAAGCCATGATGTCACTCTACTTAGGTAGCTGGCACTTCTCTTCAGGCTCGGTATTCTGTTGACAAAGCAGAATCCACGAGCAAAAACAATGATGAATGAACCAGAAACACTAAAATGTAAGCAAAAGGGAACCCCAAAACCACCCTCTGGGAAAAACCTGCACCCCTGAACAGAAGCAGAAAGCTTTAGGAGTGTTCCATCACTCCACTGTTTTTTTCTTTTTTCTCCGGCAGCAGAAACCCTTGCGAGCTCCACAGGAAAAAAACAGTACTCAAAGGCACCACCGCCTCACCCGGAACAAACCTGATTTGCTGTACTCTACTTAGACAGAATATCTACTGGGAGGGTTATGGACTGGACTGGAGGAACTCAAGGAAAGCAAATTATCAGGCCAGGAAAATTGCTTAGCCGACAAGCTGAGCAGAATTCTCCAGCCGCACGAATGGCAGCTGGATCCCAACATAGTCCAAGGACTATTTCATACCTGGGGACAACCATTCATAGATCTGTTTGCCAGCCCACAGAATTATCAGTTGCCCCAATTTTGCTCCAGACAGCCACACCCAAGCAGGATAGCTGCGGATGCTTTCTTAATCTCGTCTGTGGGCTTCCTCTATGCGTTTCCTCCCATGCCTCTTGTGGCCAAGGCCCTGTTCAAGATCATCCAGGACAAGGCCTCGGTCATACTGGTAGCTCCCAGGTGGCCGAAGTAACCCTGGTTCCCACTGCTGCTTCAACTGGCAGTGGGGCCCCCAATTCCTCTGGGATCACATCCCAATCTCCTGTCACAGGAGGGGGGCACTCTCCTGCATCCCAACCTCAGATCCCTCAATCTGATGGCCGGGCTGCTGAAAGGGTAATTCTTGCACCACTTCTTCCCAAGAATGTGGAAGAAGTGTTACTAGCCTCAAGGAGGCACTCGACACAAAGGACTTATGCTTTCAAGTGGCATAGGTTTGAGGTGTGGTGCACAACACAGAAGGAAACCCCCTTTTCCTGCCAGGTTGGTGTGGTACTTCAGTACCTTCTTCATCTTTCAGATTTGGGCCTTAAGTCCAACTCAGTCAGAGTCCACCTTAGTGCCTTGGCTGCACACCACTCTCCAGTGGAAGGCAAACCTCTCTCTGCACACCCTTTGGTGTCCAGATTCCTAAGAGGTTTGCTTCTGCTGAAGCTCCCGGTTCGCCCTCCAGCAACCGAGTGCAATCTAAATGTGGTCTTGGCGCAGCTCACCCGCCCACCATTTGAGCCAATGGCAACCTGCCATCTACGCTTCCTTTCTTGGAAGGTAGTGTTCTTGGTGGCACTCATGTCAGCCAGGCGAGTGAGTGAGCTACAGGCTCTGGTATCCGACAGACCTTACACAAGATTCTATAGGAACAGGGTGGTACTTCACACTCACCCCAAGTTTCTGCCGAAAGTGGTCTCTTCGTTCCACCTCCACCAGGAGGTAGTTCTCCCTACCTTCTTCCCCAGACCACATGCCAGTTGGGCAGAAGCAGTACTGCATACCCTGGACTGTAAGAGGGCGTTAGCCTTCTACATTGAGCGTAAGCAGGGGCATCGAAGAGCTTCTCAGCTCTTCGTATCCTTTGACCCCAGTAAGTTGGGGTTGTCTGTCTCCAAGCGTACGTTGTCCACTTGGGTGGCAGACTGTATTGCATGGCATACAGAGCGGCCGATCTTCCGTTGCAGGGTCGAGTTTCAGCCCACCGGGTCAGGGCTATGGCAGCATCAGTGGCTCACTTCCGCTCTGTTCCACTGGCAGACATCTGCTGGGCCGCCACTTGGTCTTCGGGTCAGACTTTCGCAGACCATTACTGCCTGCAACGGGAGTCGCAACGGGACAGTGCTTTCGGCAAGGCTGTACTCCGTAACCTTTTCGAGGTCTAGGCAACTCCTACCCTCCAACCCTTTGGTATCAGGCTACCGGAGTGTTACTCTCAGTTAAAATCCTATTATGGCTGCTGCGGCTCTCGTAGAGGGAGCCTATTTTTCAGCTATGGGTTCTCGGTAGCCTATAGCTAGGGAGTCCCATATGTGAGGACTGACTTCCTGCTTGTTCCTGGAGAAAGCGTAGTTACTAACCTGTAACAGGTATTCTCCAGGGACAGCAAGAATCAGTCCTCACAACCCTCCCTCCTCCCCTGGAGTTGCAGTCATATTATTATTGTTCTTTTACTATTTTGCCATCTTTTGGCTATGTCATTTGACTGAGCAAGATGGCACCCTTGGGCGGGAAGGGGACCGTGCATGCGTGAATGAAAGTCCCAAAGGCTTTCTTAGAAAGCTGGTGATTTGCTCCGCACGAGGGCTCCGTCGTCACCCATATGTGAGGACTGATTCCCGCTGTCCCTGGAGAACACCTGTTACAGGTGAGTAACTATGCTATCTTGGCTCAACTGCAAATGGCTCTTGGCAAAATTGACCACCCTGTCAAGCCGCTGGAGACAGGCGACCACCCAGTCCATCACTGTCCTGCTCTCTTCCAGGGACTTGGCCTGCACCAACTTTATACCATATTGTATTTCTATCATTCTCAAGATCTGGAATCCCCCCCCCCAAGCATGCATAACAAGAGGGCTACAATTCACCCTCCAGAAAGACATTACTCAACTTCTAGGTAGACAGGTAGAAAAGGCTACAGCGAAAGCTAGAAGGATGCTTGGGTGCACAGGGAGAGGAATGGCCAGCAGAAGAAAGGAGGTGATAGTGCCTCTCTATAAGTCTTTGGTGTGGCCTCATTTGGAGTATTGTGTGCAATTCTGGAGACTGCACCTTCAAAAGGATATAAACAGGTTGGAGTTGGTTCAGAGGGTAGCTATTAAAATAGTTAGTGGTCTTCATTATAAAGCATTTGAGAACAGACTTAAGGATCTTAACATGTATACTTTAGAGCAGGGGTCACCAACCTCCAGAGGGCCGCGGGCCGCACAGCCGACTACCGGCAGACTCGCGGGCCGCAGCCCCTCCCCCTCCCCCCCCCCCCACCCCCCCCCCCCCCCCCCCCCGCGCGAAAAAAAACCTGCTCATACCTAACCTTGAATAATCCATGTCAGCTCCCTCCCTTCTTCTGCAGCCGCGGCTCCCTGCCTCTTAGGGAACCGCGGCTGTGCTTGTAAAATCATCGCGGAGCCCTTCCTGTCTTGACGGGCTCCGTGCAGCATTGTCCCGCCTCTAAAGGAAGTTGTTTACCACTTCCTTTGGAGGCGGGACAATGCTGCACGGAGCCCGTCAAGACAGGAAGGGCTCCGCGATGATTTTACAAGCACAGCCGCGGTTCCCTAAGAAGGAGTCGGTGAGTTTGCCTTGGCGGGCCGCACCGGGGTAGGGTCTCGCGGGCCACACGGAGGGACCTCGCGGGCCGCAGGTTGGTGACCCCTGCTTTAGAGGAAAGGCGGAATAGAGGTGATATGATTGAGATGTTTAAATACATCCATGGCATAAATGCACAGGAGGAGAGCCTCTTTCAATTGAAAGCAAGATCTGCTATGAGGGGACATGGGTGACTCAGGAGTAATATGCAGAAATATTTCTTTACAGAAAGAGTGGTAGATGCGTGGAATAGTCTCCCAGTGGAGGTGGTAGAGATGAGGACAGCATCTGAATTCAAAAAAACATGGGACAGAGGATCTCTAATGGAAAAAAGGGTATTGTTGTAGTTGTTGATATTGAAGGGCAGACTAGATATGCCATGTGGTCTTTTTTCTGCTGTTATGTTTCTATGGTTCTTTGCAGCTTTACTGCTAAACTCCCCAACACCACTCACGATGCTGGCTGAGTGTTTCGCCAGTTGCTTCCTCAGGGAGAAATCATTTAATCATCCAAAATACGCTGTGAGGGAAAACAGGAAACTATATCAATACAAGCTTGCCATGCCAATTCCAACACAATATAATATAAAATTGGAATAACAATTGGATATAATCATTGGAAGGAGGATTTTTTTAGGGTCAATGTACCGAGGACAAGTTGAGGCTTGAGTGCAATTTACCGAGTGCCTATACTCTTACCTCATATGATTCTGAGACCCTTTTTCTTCTTTCGATGGATTGAAGCGAGCAAAGCTTGATTTAGGAGCCTGCTAATCTAGAAGAGTGAATTCTATTTGAATGCTGATGCTCAGTCTCCAAGTTCCAGGGTGGAGGGTGACAACTCAATGGTCTGGTCTGCACTGGACTGGAGAGAACAATAAGAAAACTGTTTTATCCCTGCGCAGCTCTCCAAAGGACACAGATCTACTCGTGGATGTCCAACATGCACAAAGGCAGTGACACCGATTCATCTGGGCATCCAAAGAAATAGTAATTAGATCTTACCTGCTAATTAGTGTTCCTGAAGGAACGACAGTCCAGTCCCTTTACTTCTGGGTTACGCAACCCTTCCAGCAGCTTGGAGGCTGAGCCCAACCTTTTTGGGAGTGGGGCGGTATAAATACCCCTGGGACCACCCACCAACTCCAGTATTCGAATGAAAAAGCATACTTAACGAACATCCATGCAAAAACTTATCACGGCATACCCTAACCTAAACCAATAACTCAATACTCTGAACAATAGGATATATATATATATTTTTTTTTTTTGGAAATATAGAAGGAGAGGAGGAACGGCAACGGACGGAGGAGGAGGCTGCTTCTATCCAGCCCGGGCTTCCCCCGCACTTGCTCCCGCTGACCCAGCTCCGCGCTCGGTCCAGCGCTCCTCCATGCACGTGAAGACTTGCCAGTTGCCGGAACCGGGTGGGATCAGGGACTGGACTGTCGTTCCTTCAGGAACACTAATTAGCAGGTAAGATCTAATTACTATTTCCTTATCGTCACTCCAGTCCAGTCCCTTTACTTCTGGGATGTGCCAGAGCAGTTCAACCCTGGGTGGGATCCGGCAAACCGGCCCGAAGAACCGCTATCCCGAACCGAGCATCTGCAGTGCTCTGCACGTCCAGCCTATAGTGTTTGGTGAAGGTATGCAGCGAGGACCACGTCGCTGCTCTGCAAATATCCAGTGGGGGGACAAGACTGAATTCCGCCCAGGAGGTCGCCTGTGCCCGAGTGGAGTGAGCCCTCAGACCCACTGGGACCTGTTTCCCCTTGAGAATGTAGGCGGAGGCAATTGCCTCTCGGATCCACCTGGAGATCGAGGCCTTTGCCGCCGCCTCCCCTTTGTGTGGACCTCCAAACTGAATGAACAGGCGGTCGGACTTCCGGAATGGAGCTGTGCGAGCTAGATACCGTTTCAAGGCTCTCTGGACGTCTAGCAGGCGCATCTTGTTATTCCTTCCCTCCTGCCCCTTGGCCTCGAAGGCCGGTAGGGTGACTGTCTGGTTCACATGAAAAGGAGAGATAACCTTGGGTAAAAAGGACGGCACTGTGCGCATGACTACCTTGTCCTTTAAGAAGGTCAGGAAAGGAGGCTGGGCGGAGAGCGCCTGGAGCTCCGAAACCCTCCTGGCCGAGCAGATCGCTACCAGGAAAACTGTCTTCAGGGTCAAATCCTTTAAGGAAGCTCTCTTCACTGGCTCAAAGGGCTCCCCGACCATGGCATTCAGCACTAGGTTAAGGTCCCAAGGGGGGACGACCACCCTCCGCTGAGGGCGAAGTCGACTAACTGCCCTCAGGAACCTGTATACGTCCGGGTGCTCCCCTAAGGGTTTGCCCCGGACCTTGCCTCTATAGCAAGCGATCGCCGCTAGCTGGACCCGTAGGGTGCTGTGCGCCAGGCCCTTATCAAACCCTGCTTGTAAGAATTCCAGAACCTCTGGGACAGAGGCCAAGAGAGGTTTGCGTCGATGCTCTGCACACCAGGCCTCGAAAATGCGCCAGACCCTTACATAGGATAAACAGGTCGATCGCTTCTTCGCCTTCAGCAGCGTCGAGATCACTGCTCCTGAGTAGCCTCGTTTTAGGAACCGCGCCCTCTCAATAGCCAGGCCGTAAGCGAGAATCGATCCACGTGAGGCATGCGCACCGGACCTTGCCTTAGCAGGTCCCTTTTGCAAGGGAGCCGCCACGGGGGGTCGGCGATCATCCTCACCAGATCCGCATACCAGGGGCGGCGAGGCCAATCCGGGGCTATGAGGACTACCAACCCCTGGTGAGACTCCACCCGCTGCAGTACCTTTCCGATCAGAGCCCACGGAGGGAACACATATAGGAGCCCTTTGGGAGGCCACCTTTGAGACAGGGCATCCAAGCCCTCGGACATTCTTTCCTTCCTTCGGCTGAAGAACCTGTCTACTTTGGCTGTAGAGAACCGCGCCATGAGGTCCATGACTGGGATCCCCCAGCGTGCCACTATCTGTTCGAAGATCTCCTGATCTAGTTCCCACTCCCCGTGGTCTATCTTGCATCTGCTGAGGAAGTCGGCCGTGACGTTGTCCTCGCCCGCCACGTGCTGAGCTGAAAGGGCTAGTAGGCTGTGCTCCGCCCACCGGAAGAGGACGTCTGCCTCCTTCTCCAGGGCCGGACTGCTGGTGCCCCCCTGGTGGTTTATGTATGCCACCGCCGTGACGTTGTCGGAAAGGACGCGGATAGCCTTCCCTTGAACTAAGGTCGAGAATGCCTTGAGCGCCAGCGTGACGGCCCTCAGTTCCAGTCTGTTGATGGGCCACTGAGACTCCACCTGTGTCCAGCGGCCCTGGACGAACTGGTCCTCGCAGTGTGCTCCCCAGCCTGACAGGCTGGCGTCCGTTGTCAATAGTAACCACAGATGAGGTTCGAGGGGCATCCCGCGGTCCAAATTGCTTGGACACTGCCACCAGCGAAGGGACTGTTTGGTCCTCGGGGCGCAAGGTAACTGCATTGCCAGAGGATGATGCTGAGGAGACCATCGACGTAACAGAGCCCGCTGAAGCGGACGCATGTGTGCCCTGGCCCACGGGACTACCTCTATCGCCGCCGCCATCGTTCCCAGAAGCTGAAGATAATGCCAAGCCGAGGGACTTCGCCTGCCGAGAAACTGCATGACCAGACGCCTCAGCTCTCTTGATCTTGATTGTGACAGGAAGACCTTGCCCCTGAGAGTGTGGAATCTTGCCCCGAGGTACTCCAGGTCCTGTGAGGGAGTCATCCTGCTCTTTAGGCGATTGATGACCCACCCCAATTCTTCTAGAACCTGAACCACTCTGGCCGTTGCCGCATGACTTTCCTCTTGTGATTTTGCTCGAATCAGCCAGTCGTCCAAGTAGGGGTGCACTAATATTCCCTCCTTCCGAAGGAAGGCCGCCACTACCACCATCACCTTGGTGAATGTCCTGGGGGCCGTAGCTAGACCGAAGGGTAGGGCCTGGAACTGAAAGTGGCCTCTTGGCACTGCGAATCTCAGGAATTGCTGATGGGACTTCCTGACCGGGATATGAAGGTAGGCCTCTGTCAAGTCGAGGGACGTTAGGAACTCCCCTCCCCTTACGGCCGCTATGACTGAGCGTAGGGTCTCCATTCGGAAGTGTGGTACCCTGAGGCAACGGTTGACCTGCTTTAGATCCAGGATCGGTCGGAAGGAATCTTCCTTTTTTGGCACTACGAAGTAAATCGAGTATCGACCAGAGCCGCACTGGTCTGGTGGAACTGGGACCACCGCCCCTAGAGCTATTAGTCGGGCAAGAGTTGCCTCTATTGCCGCCCCCTTTGATGGGGAACCGCAGGGTGACTGGACAAACGCTGGAGGAATTTGTTTTGAAAATTCGAGAGCATAGCCTTCTCTGATTACCTCTAGGACCCATTGGTCGGACGTGACACGGGACCAGGCGGGAAGGAACCGCCTCAGGCGACCGCCTAGTGGCTGTCCTTCCTCCTGGACCCCCGTCATCTCATTGTTGTTTTCTGGGTCCCGAGAAGGAGGAGGAGGCCCCAAAACCCCGTCCTGCCCCCCGAAAACCTCTGAAGTTATGTCCCTTCGAGGGAAAACGGCCCCTGGGAAAGGAGCCTGACCTGGCTGGACGAAATCTCCGCGAGTCCCTAGGTTGGGAGCGCACCGGGACTGGAGGGCGCCCTTGTTTTGGTCTATCTTCCGGGAGCCTGCCTCCCTTTGACTCACCCAGGTCCTTAACTATCTTCTCCAAATCCTCTCCAAATAAGAGTTTCCCCTTAAAGGGGAGTCGGCTCAAGCGTGACTTTGAGGACGCGTCAGCTGCCCAATTTCGGAGCCACAGGTACCGTCTAGCTGCCACGACCGAGGCCATGTTCTTGGCTAGGCTTCTGATGAGGTCATAGTGACTGTCCGCCAAGTAGGCCGCTCCGGACTCCACCTTAGTCGAGTTGGCCTGTAACTCGCCCGTTGAGACCTCTGACTGGAGCTGTTGGGCCCACCGCAAACAGGCCCGGGCCACCCATGCTCCCGACACGGAGGCCTGCAAGGCGATGGCGCTTACATCAAAGGCTTGTTTCAGGAGCGTATCCAACTTCCTGTCTTGCGCGTCCTTTAGGGCCGAACCGCCCTCCACTGGTATCGTGGTCTTCTTGGTCACTGCTGATACCGCTGCATCTACTCTGGGAGATCTTAGAAGCTCTTTATCCGCCTCCGGGAGCGGGTATAACCGAGCCATGGTCCTGACTCCCCTTAAGCTTGATTCAGGCTGGTCCCATTCTTCCTGGATCATCTGGCGTACGACCCTGTGGATAGGGAAGACCCTTTGGGATTTCCTAAAGGCCTGGATTAAGGGGTCCTCCAACTCTTCTTCCTGCGAGGGCGTGTCTGAGGCCACATTGAGGACCTTTAGGGACTCATTAATTAACGCCGGGAGCTCCTCACGGCGAAAGACCCTGACTACCCGTGACTGATCTTCTTCCGGGATCTCTCCTTCTTCTAGCTCCTCTTCATCCTCCTCCAAGTCTTTAACTGAGCTATCCTCCTCTGGAGTACCCTGGGACAGGGATGCTAGGAGCTCTTCGCCGCCCAGACGTGGGCGCTTAGCAGGGATACCGGCGTCCCGAATGGTAGCCCCGGAGGCACTAGCTGATTTGTCCTCTGCTGGCGGGACAGCCTCTTCTGCCCCCCGGCCCTGCTTACGTAGGCAGTAGGCCTTATGGAGTAAGAGGATGAAATCAGGAGAGAAAAGTTCTCCGGGCCCCCCCGCACTGGTGTGGGGGGGAGGTAAAGGCTGAGGAGGCATAGGCAGGTCTGCAGGAGTGGAGATAGGAAACTGGGACTCCCCTTCTTCTTCCAGAGGATTGCCTGATCCCTGGGAGGGCTGCGACATGGCCATGCTAATCTCCTGTTCCACTGATGCAGCCTCCGCGGCACAGCCCCTACAGATTCCTGACTCTGCGGAGGTGCCCCTGCGCGTCCCACAGGAAGGACACCGCGGCTTGGATGCCATGGAAGTAAATCAAATCCCTGATAAAGCAAATAGCTTGTAATGCTTTCCTAATATGGGAGCAAACCAAGACTGGATAAGGGAAACTAAACAGCTTAACTTAAAAGTAAAATTAAATTAAAATTAACATTAAATTAAAATTAAAATTAAAATTAGCTTCAATGTGAAGAATCTGTGCCACACATTATGCACAAGCAAACTCCCCTGCCAACATAAGACTCTGTACTTGCGGTTAGGAGTTCTTCCAAGCTGTGCAGAGAGCCGATTCAGCAATCTCGGGCCGTAGGCTCCACACGTGGTAGGCCTCAGCCACGTGGAGCTCGACCCGGGGCAAAGGACGGCGCTGGGAGAGAAGAGCCAGGGCCGGGAACACCCTCCAGCGCCAGAGGCGGCTTCCTCCCGCTGCTGCAGACGATCTCCGCGGGCCTGCTGCGATCGCGGGCTCCGGGGCTCAACTCCGCGTCCCTTCGGGCAGAAGCGGGACGAACGGAGGAGGCTAGATGCGGCGTGCCTCCAGCGCTCAGCCACCGGGGGGCTTCGGCGCGAGGCAGCACAGTCGCACAGGACTCTGAAGAAATGCGGGGTAAGCCCGGGGCAGCCGCGAGAGGATCCTGACCTGTCCTCCTCGCTGCCGCCGGTGAAAGAACTCACCTCCGACGTCCGTCCCCGGGGGGGGGGGGGGGGTTGGAGGGGAGAAGGCAGGAACAATTTAAAGATACAGAGACAAAATAAATACCATACTCAAAATAAAAGGGCTAGAAATAACCTAAGCTCAATTAAGATTAAAATTAAGATTAAAATTAAAGTAAAATTTAAAGAAAGGGAGACTCCAGTAAGCCCCAGGCTTACGGAACCCTCCAGCTGCTTGGAGGCTGAGAATACTGGAGTTGGTGGGTGGTCCCAGGGGTATTTATACCGCCCCACTCCCAAAAAGGTTGGGCTCAGCCTCCAAGCTGCTGGAAGGGTTGCGTAACCCAGAAGTAAAGGGACTGGACTGGAGTGACGATAAGGAACACCGTTAGAGGCATGGACAATCAGGTGAATCCAGACATCACCTTGGCAGTGATGAAGACACCAGTCAACGGACCCCTGTTCTCTGGAAACCAAAAGAAAGGGACCTCTGCATAGAAAAGCTTGAATATGCAAAAAGCTTTGTGACCATCATATCACCACTAGGGACCCTATCACCAGCACGAGAGCCTTCAGGGAAAAATTCCTGGACAGGAACTAACAGTGCCCTTATGAGTACAGACAAACAAATCCAAAATAACTCCAGCAGGTCTACCGTCTAGCCACAGAACACACTTAAAACCCTCCTCCCGAATGCCCCTATCCAGAAGTGGGGCCAGAAATGCTCCCTGAAACCTATGCCAGGACAAGCCTAACAATGAAACCTGTGACAACAGAGAAAGTCTCATGTCAAGCCTTGCTTGCAAGAAAGCCAAAATGCCAGACTGTGACAAACCCAACATGAAGATTCTATTTCAAGTACCACCTCTTCAGCAACCTTCCACTGGCATACAGATAGAGAACTAGAACACATACGGGCCCTGAGCAAAGTCACCGTGACCTGAGGTCACTATGTCTTCCTCAACCTAGTCCCTTTAGATCCAAGTCATGTACAAGAAATGACCTGCTGCTGACATGAGGAATGTATCCCGAGCCAGAAGATCGACCAGCCCAGGTAATGGGGATAGATCTTCCACTGCCTGACCATCCAGAAACATATAGCATGGACTACTGTGGCCAATCCAGCGCTACCCACCTCACTAGCCACAGAAAGGCTATCCTCAACTGGACCATGCAATCTGTGAGGACCAACAGGGGAAACATGCAACTGCCTCTCTTCCTGAGATCATAATGGAATGATACCCCATGACTGAAGTGGTATTTAAAGGTGCGGAAGAATTGAAGGAAATATCGATACATCGGGAAGATGTATTACAACTATTAGATAAACTGAAGAGTAGCAAATCACCTGGGCCGGATGGTATACACCCAAGGGTGTTGAAAGAACTGAAATATGAGATTGCAGACCTGCTATTAGTAATCTGTGAACTATCATTAAAATCATCTCTAATACCTGAAGACTGGAGGATCGCCAATGTAACACCAATTTTTAAAAAGGGTTTCAGGGGTGATCCGGGAAACTACAGACCGGTGAGCCTGTCATCAGTACCGGGAAAAATGGTAGAAACCATCATAAAGAATAAAATTACTCAGCATGTAGATAGTCATGACCTAATGGGAGACAGCCAACATGGCTTTAGACAAGGAAGATCTTGTCTTACTAATCTGTTATGTTTTTTTGAAGATGTGAATAAACAGGTAGACAAAGGTGAGTCGGTTGATATAGTGTATCTGGATTTTCAGAAAGCCTTTGACAATCCCTCATCTGAGACTTTTGGCAAAACTAAAAAGTGATGGGATAGGAGACAGTGTACTATTGTGGATCAGGAACTGGTTAAAAGATAGAAAGCAGAGGGTAGGGCTAAATGGCCAATTTTCCCAATGGAGAAAGGTGAATAGTGGTGTACCTCAGGGATCTGTGCTGGGTCCGCTGCTTTTTGACATATTCATAAATGACCTGGAAAGTGGAATAACGAGTGAGGTTATCAAATTTGCAGATGACATAAAACTATTTAAAGTTGTTAAAACCCAAGAGGATTGTGGAAAATTGCAAGAGGATCTTGATAAATTGGAAGACTGGGCATCAAAATGACAGATGAAATTTAATGTGGACAAGTGCAAGGTTATGCACCTAGGGAAGAACAACCCAAACTATGGTTACACGATGCAAGGTTCCACATTAGGAACCACCACCCAGGAAAAAGATTTAGGCGTCATCGTGGATACCATGTTAAAACCCTCGGCCCAGTGTGCAGCAGCGGCCAAGAGAGCAAATAGAATGCTAGGTATGATAAGGAAAGGAATGGAAAATAAAACAAAAGATATTATAATGCCTCTATATCGTTCCATGGTGAGACCGCACCTTGAATATTGTGTGCAATTCTGGTCACCGTATCTTAAAAAAGATATAGCAATTTTAGAAAAAGTTCAGAGAAGAGCCACCAAAATGGTAAAGGGGATGGAAGGATACTCCTATGAAGAAAGGCTAAAAAGGTTAGGGCTCTTTAACCTGGAAAAGAGACGGCTGAGGGGAGATATGATAGAAGTCTATAAATTAATGAATGGAGTGGAACGGGTAAACGTAGATCGATTGTTTACCTTATCAGAATACAGAAAGACTAGGGGATATGCAATGAAGCTACAGGGTAAACTATTTAAGACTAATAAAATATTTTTTCACTCAACGTGTAATCAAACTCTGGAATTTGTTACCGGAGGATGTAGTAAAGGCTGTTAGTGTAGCTGGGTTTAAAAAAAGGTTTGGACAAGTTCCTGGTGGAAAGGTCCATAAACCATTATTAAGAAGGGACCCAGGATATCAATGCTTGAACCAATACAAGCATTGTGCAACCTCTGTCCCTTGGGGAAACTGCTAGGTACATATGACCTAGATTGGCCACTGTTGGAAACAGAAAGAGTAGTTACTCACCTGTAACAGGTGTTCTCCAGGAGCAGCAGGAATCAGTCCTCACTTAAGGATGACGTCGGCGCCGACGGAGCCCTCGCGGAGCAATTTTCCCCAGCTTTCGAAGAAAGCCTTTGGGAATTGCAGCGCGCATGCACGGTCCCCTTCCCGCCCAAGGGTGCCATCTTGCTCAGTCTGATGACATAGCGAAAAGACAGCAAAAAAGTTAGCAAAACAATGGATAAGAATGACTGCAACTTCGAGGGGAGGAGGGAGGGTTGTGAGGACTGATTCCTGCTGCTCCTGGAGAACACCTGTTACAGGTGAGTAACTACTCTTTCTCCAGGACCAAGCAGGAAGTCAGTCCTCACTTATGAGACTCCCGACCTTAAGGCTACCGGAGACCTCAAGCCGAAAAATGAGCTCCCTCCAGCTCAACAGTACAGAAGGAAGGAATCTTCTCTGAATACGAATCCGGCCGGTAGCCCAACACCAGGGCCGGAGGGTAGGAGTTGCCTAGACCTCAAAGAGATTGTGGAGGACTGCCTGTCCGAAAGCACTGTCCCTGCGGGACTCCCTCTCCAGGCAGTAATGAGCTGCAAACGTCTGGCTTGAAGACCAAGTAGCGGCCCGGCAGATATCTGCCAACGGAACAGAGCAGAGGTGAGCCACTGACGCAGCCTTCGCCCTGACACGGTGAGCCGTGACCCGACTCTCTAAGGAGAGGCCGGCTGCCCCATAAGCCCAGGCGATACAGTCAGCTACCCAGATGGACAAAGTACGCTTAGAGACAGGTACCCCCAACCGATTGGGGTCAAAAGATACGAAAAGCTAGACAGCCTTTCTATGCTCTCACGTACTATCAAGGTAGAAGGATAAGGCTCTTCTACAGTCCAGGGTATGCAGAACAGTTTCAGCTCGGCTGGTATGCGGCCTGGGAAAGAAGGTCGGAAGAACCACCTCTTGATTGATGTGAAAAGGGGAGACCACCTTTGGAAGAAACTTAGGGTGAGTCCGTAAGACCACCCTATTCTTGTAGAACCTAGTGTATGGGGGGCTCAGACACTAGGGCCTGTAGTTCACTAACGCGCCTAGCGGAGGTAAGGGCTACCAAGAAGAGAGTTTTCCAGGAGAGGAAACGCAGAGGGCAGGTAGCCATGGGTTCAAAAGGCGGACAGGTAAGCCTTTGCAAGACCACATTGAGGGCGCAACGGAGGCTTAAGCAGAAGAAGGCCCCTGAGAAAACGCGCCACCAAGGGGTGCGAGGAAAGAGGCTGGCCCTCCACCGGCGAATGATGTGCAGAGAGAGCACTGAGGTGGACCCTGACAGAGTTGGATTTGAGGCCTAGATCAGAGAGGTGAAGCAATATTGCAGTACCACCGATACTAAGCAGGCGAAGGGGTCCTCAGAGCGCTGAGAACACCAGACCGAGAAGGACGTAAGATTTCCGGGTGGAAGGTCGCTGAGACGCCAGGACGACAGCTTCCACCTCCGGAGGAAGTAAGAGCGGAGCTAGGACTACCCTTTCAGCAGCCAGGCCATCAGGTGAAGGGCACGGAGGTTGGGGTGCAGGAGAATACCCTGATCCTGGGTCAGGAGATCGGGCTGAAACCCCAGAGGAAGAGGGGTGTCCACCGCTAGCTGTAGGAGTAGAGGGAACCAGGGTTGTCTCGGCCACCTGGGCGCTACCAGGATCACGGAGGCCCTGTCCTGGACAACTTTGAACAGTGTCCGGGACACAAGTGGCGTGGGAGGAAAGGCATACAGTAGGCCCGTGGACCACGAGATGAGGAAAGCATCCGGCGCTACTCTGAGAGGATGCGGGTGCCGGGAGCAGAACCTGGGAAGTTGCCGGTTTAGAGGACTGGCAAAGAGATCCACAGTGGGGAGGCCCCACCGGCGGAAGATCCGCTGGACAACTACGGGGTTCAACCTCCATTTGTGTGGCTGCAGAATCCGGCTCAGTTTGTCGGCCAGGCAATTTTCCTGCCCGGGCAGGTAAACAGCCTTGAGGAGGATGTCGTGGTCGACTGCCCAAGAGCACAGTCTCCGCGCCTCCTGGCATAGAAGGGGGAGCCCGTGCCCCCCTGTTTGTTCACGTAGAACATGGCAACCTGATTGTCCGTCTGTACCAGTACAGATCGATGAGAAGTGAGGTGAGAGAAGGTCCGCAGAGCTAGGCGGATCGCCCGCAGCTCCAGGAAGTTTATCTGCTGAGCAGCCTCCCAAGGTGTCCAAAGGCCTTGAGTGCATGTTCCCTGGCAATGCGCTCCCCATCCCAGGAGAGAGGCATCTGTCGTTAGCACTTGGGAAGGTGGAGGAGACTGAAAAGTCATGCCGAGGACCAGATTGGGCAGGTGAAGCCACCATTGCAGAGAGGAGACCAGGCGGTCGGAGATCTGTATTAAGTCCGTCAGTCTCCCTGTGGCCTGATGCCATTGAGTGCGAAGGCTCCACTGAGCAGGTCTCATATGCAGACGGGCATTCGGAGTGACATGGACCGTGGAGGCCATATGACCGAGCAGTTGCAGGAGTTGTCTGGCAGAGACCGGTGACGCGCTGTGGAACCTGCCGGCCAGAGCTATGAGCCTGTTGGCCCGTTCCAGAGGCAAGAAGGCACGAGCCTGCAGAGTGTCCAGCCGTGCTCCTATGAATTCGAGATCCTGAGAGGGGAGCAAAGTGGACTTTTCGAAGTTTATGATGAAGCCCAAGTGCTGAAGCAGAGCCACTGTGCGTTGAGTGGCCCGGGTGACCTCTAGGGAAGACTGCGCCCGGATGAGCCAGTCGTCCAGGTAGGGGAAGACGAAGAGGCATTGAAGCCTCAGGAAGGCTGCCACCACTGCCAGGCATTTCGTGAACACCCTGGGAACGGAGGAGAGGCCAAAGGGCAGTACGCGGTACTGATAGTGATTCCCTGCCACCACAAATCTTAGATATTGCCGGTGGTCCGGATGAATAAGGATGTCAGTATAAGCATCCTTTAGATCCAAGGAGCATAGCCAATCTCCCTGCTGGAGGTAGGGCAGTAGGATTCCAAGGGTAAGCATCTTGAACTTTTCCCGCTGCAGGAACTTGTTGAGGTTGCATAAGTCCAGGATGGGTCTGAGGCCTCCTGTTCTTTTTGGTATCAGGAAGTACCTCGAATAAAACCCGTGACCCCACAGGTGTTGGGGCACTGGCTCCACAGCCTGTTCCCGAAGCAGACTTTGCAGCTCCTGAAGGAGTAAGTCCCTGTGCAGAGGGGGTCTTGGAGGCTCCCCTGGAAAGTAGGGGGGAGGCACCTGGTGAAAATGTAAGAGGTAGCCCTTTTGAACCACCTGCAGCACCCAGGAATCGGATGTTATGGCTGACCACCTGTGGGCAAAGTGGGTCAGCCGGCCCCCCGTGCTGAGCGAAGGCCGTGGATGGGGAGAGGCTATGCCGGCATAGTCAAAACCCCCACCCTGCTGAGCAGGGGTCTGTGTAGTGGGCTTGGGGGCCTTCTGCCTACGGGACCCATTACCCTGTCCCTTAGCCTGCTGGCCCTGATGGGGAGCTGCTGATGCTTGATATTGTGGGTGGTGGTGTTTATAGGCAGACACCTTCCTCGGGTAAAAGGGTTTTTTCCCCGAGCCCTTCCTCTTCTGTGAAGGGGCAGAGGTCTTTCTGGATAGGCGAGTCCTGGTGAGAGTCTCGGACTCGAGTTCTGCCGCCTTTTCAGCCATGGGCTTACCAAAGAGGTTTTCACCTCTGCAGGGGACATCGACCAACTTGTCCTGCACCCATGGCTCGAGGTCGGATGACTGAAGCCAAGCCTGACGGCGAGCACCGATGCCGGCTCCGGCTACTCGAGCCGATGCTTCGAAGCCATCGTAGGCTGCTCGAGAAATAAACTTCGAGCACTCTCGAATACCAGTGGACAAGGCCTGGAACCTCTGCAAAGGTTCCTCGGAGAGACCAGCAGAGAACCCGGCAATTTCTTTTGCCAGGTCTCGAAGATACATGCCCATATATAGCTGGTATGTCTGGACTCGGCAAGCAAGCATAGAGCCCTGGAAGCACTTCCTACCGAGGGCATCCAGGTTCCGGGCCTCCTTACCCGGAGGCACCGAGGAGTGCATCTTTTGACTCTTAAGTCTATGCATGGCCGATTCCACCACCATGGAATGGTGCGGTAGTTGTGCCTTTTGGAACCTGGGGCTCTTACGGACTCAATACATGGAATCGACCCGCTTGCTTAACACCGGCATCGAGGCCGGGCTCTCCCACATGCGGAAGAGCAGCCGCTCCAGCATCGGAGGAACCGGTACAGTAAAGGCCTCCTTCGGGGGAGAGTCATACTGGAGGGCCTCGAGCTCTTTGGCTCGAGGCTCCTCCTCCGGATCCGCGGGGAAGGCCAAAGCCTTGGCCATGTCCCTCACGAAATCGGAGAACCGGGTATCCTCCGGGGGGGGATCGTCTCCGAGGCTCTGACTCGGGCGAGTTGGAGGGGACGCACCGAGTCTGAAAAGACCCGGGTGACTCGTCCTCCTCCGTGTCCCAGCCCGACTCCTCCGTGGAGGAATCGAGTGGCTCCGTGCGGGCGAGTGCCGAGGACCTCCGCCCCGACGCCGAGGTCGATGACCTCGGTCCTGAACGGGAGGCCAAGGGAGACATTGGCCGAGGATCGGCTCGGCCTCCGGGGTCGACTTTGACGTCGACGTCCCGGTGGTCGGGGCAGATGCACTGGCGAGGCCGGTCATCAATGCCCGCTGCTGGTCCATGAAGGCAGCGATACTGCACTCCAAGGCCGTCAATCTGAGACCAAACTCAAAAGACCCAGCAGGCCCCGACGGCGGCTCCCTCGGAGGCGAGTCCACGAGGACTACAGTACTCACGTGTCCAGGAGACTCCACTTCAAGACGAGGATGCTTCGAAGGCCTCTCCGCCTCCGAGGACCCGGGGCGGCTGACGGGGCTATGCGACCTGGCCCTCGAGGGACCAGGAGCGTCCTCAGACGCCGCCCTCGTGGGTTTCTTCTTCCGACGATGTTCCCGGGCGGGAGACCCCCGCTCAGAGGAACTCCGACGATGCTCGGGGTCGGAGTCACGAGACGTCGAAGCTTCTGACGAGGTCCGGGCCCGACCGGACGCCGAGTCAGAGAAGATTTGTTCCTTTTGTGACTGCCGACTCCTCAATGCCTTCGAGGACATTTTGTTGCACGGACCACAACTCATCGAGTCATGATTGGGTCCGAGGCAACGGAGGCAGCAGTCATGTGTGTCGGTAAGAGACATGAGTCTGGTACAGCGATCACACTTTTTAAACCCGCTGGCAGCCATCGGGGGAAAAAGGGCCCCTGCGAGGTCGAAAGACCGTGCTGCCAGGGAAAAAGAAAAAAAGTGGCGGGAACGCCCGTTACAAAGGACAAAAACCGAAAAAATGTGAACGAACTCGATATTGGAGTATCGAGGCCGGGCGGGAAAAGGACACGGCGTCGAACCGAGAAAAAATAAACGAAAAAATCAACTTTTTCAGCAGCGATCACAAACTACGTCTGTAGGGCTCCGCGGAAAAAAGAAGACTGAGCAAGATGGCACCCTTGGGCGGGAAGGGGACCGCGCATGCGCGCTGCAATTCCCAAAGGCTTTCTTCGAAAGCTGGGGAAAATTGCTCCGCGAGGCCTCCCTGCTTGGTCCTGGAGAATACTGGGCTTGATGGACCTTGGTCTGACCCAGTATGGCATATCTTATGTTCTTATGAAGGTGACTTGATTTCTGCTGCCATATTCTCTTGTTTGTGGCTGCAAAACTTTGACACCTTAGTCTGAACTGCAGCTGTCATAAGAACTATTACCGGCAGCACCCCATTGGAGCACCACTGCTGCAACACTGAGTTCATGAAGAACCACTCACCTGGATCCAAGAAAAGTACGTGATGCAATCTACACTAATATCTTCTCTTCCAGCTCACTGGGCCAGTGCCAGCATCCAGCAGGGAAACTACCACCTTCGCCAATCTGAGCCTCACAGTTCCTTTGGCTACTGATGAAGTTTACTACGGAAACCATATCAGACAGTTTGAGAGGCATACATACTGCTCGTGCTTCCAACCAATGGATTGACCCAGCACATGATAACTGCCTATACAGATCCCCTAGGACTAAGAGTGCAATGCCATGGTCAGGCTCTACTGCTGCCACAGAGCCATTCGAGTGCCATCCAACAGCACCTGTTGTTTATCTTAGATGCCCTGGGGGCTCTTAGTGACTACTATTTAGTTTGAGGCACGTTGCCCTGTTCCTGGGGAACCAGAAGACAACCAAGCAACTACCTCAGCTAGAAACCACCTTGAAAGAAAAAACAGACACAACCCAGAAGTACAAAAAGGTGAACTCTGGAGAGGTCTGCTGCTACCTACCCACGTGCTGGAAACAAAATGACTCTCAGCGTAAGATGCAGAAAACCACGGAGCCCCAAAACAGTTCAGCATCTCACATCATGTTCCTCTAGTTTCTTGTGTGCTACGTTGTCTCTCTCTTTATTTTATCTTTTTTTTTCTTCACTCTAACCAAAGGTGAGAGTGTTTCAGCCACCAGTTCAGCCCCAGATGCAAAACTAGCAACAACTTTATGCTTCCTGATCTTGGCTTTATCCTCCGTGTTTACTAGAACTGATGCCCTGCAAGGTGCAGATTGTGCTGTCAACAATTGGAAACTCAGCTGAAGTAACTTCCCCCAGCATTAATTCCTCTGCACCAGGAAGAACGATACCAGCCTAGGATCAGACTAGTGAATTAATGATGGAATCTCAGAAGTCACAGCTCCTCATTAAGGGCAAACTTAAACAGCCGAAAGCACATACTGACTGATCCACCTCCATCTACTCCAATGCAAGCCCATAAAGGCTGCCTTTCATAAGAAAAAGCAACAAGTGTACCCAAACCTAGAAGTCCTTAGCACTGATGAAACAATCACATCCTAGTCAACCCCAGGATGGGTAATCCAAGATACTATATAAGCTTGTCCTATGCCGGGGAGGAGAAGCTGAAAGCATGTGCACTGTCCCACTCATTCCTCCGGTTCCACACTAGACCTTATCCTTACGTTCTCCTCTTCCCCCTACGTTCCCTCTGCCATCTCTTCTGCCTCTCTTCCCTGGTCCGATCATTACTGTCTGTTTTTCTCTTTCACTCTCCCCCCTGTGCAAACCCTTGCTTCAACTGTTTCAACCCCACCTAAGGTTCTCAAGCGCCGCCTCACTCCTCTTACTCTGCAGGCCTTCCCTCCTGCTGACTCTCTCTTTTCCTCCGAGTTCTTTTCTCTTCCTGTCAGCCATCAAGCTGATTCCTGGTCTTCTGTTCTTTCCAGCACTCTCGATATGCTTGCACCCCTTCGCCCCACTCCCTGTCGTTCCTCTTCCCATCACCCCTGGTACCATTCCGGTCTCTATCTTCAGCGCGCCCATCTCTGGCGTGCTGAGCGTTATTGGCGCAAGCATCCCTCCCCTGCTGCCCTGACTTCTTTCCGCTGCGCCCCTCACTCGTACCGTGCTATGATTACTGCGGCAAAGAAGGCTTATTTTTCAGATCTCATCACTGCCTCTTCCAATTCTTCTCGCTGCCTATATCGGGTTCTTCACTTCTTGTCCTCTTCATCAACCTGTTCTTCTTCATCAGCGCTCCCTCCCACTGCCCCTAGCCCGACGGCCCTTGCTTCTTTCTTTATACATAAAATTCAGTCCCTTCGTTCCTCCTTTCCCCTCTGCCCCCTCCCCTCTCCCCCCTCCTTCTCCTTCCACTTCTTCCTCTATTCCTTCCCCCCATCCCTCCAATGTTTTTTCTCATACCTGATGCTCCTTTAGTCCTGTCTCTTCCGCTGAGCTTGTTCAGGTGATCTCTTCTTCTCATAAAACCACTTGCCCACTCGACCCTCTCCCGTCTTCTTGATCCCTCTCTTCGCCTTCTCCCGTATATCCTTGGCATGGTCAACACTAGTCTTTCCTCCGGTAGTTTTCCCACCTCCTGGAAGCACGCCCTAGTCCGCCCTCTTTTGAAAAAACCCTCCCTTGACCCCAGCGTACCTGCCAACTGGTGTCCCGTTTCAAACCTCCCCTTCCTCTCTAAGGTCCTTGAAAAACTGGTCTTTGCACAGCTTTCGGCACACCTCGACTCTACTCTTTACCTTCACCCTCGCCAATCCGGTTTTAGACCTGGCCACAGTACCGAGACTGTCCTCCTCGCCCTTCTCAGTGACCTTCACCGTTCTCACGACCGTGGTGACCTATCTATCGCCGTTTCCCTAGATCTCTCCGCTGCTTTTGACGTCATTGATCACCGCACCCTTCTCACTCGTCTGTCCGATTCTGGTATCCACAGCACTGTATTACACTGGTTTCATTATTTTCTCTCCCATCGTTCTTTCTCAGTTCAGTCTGGCGCTTCCACTTCCGCCCCCTTCCCTTTGCACTGTGGTGTTCCGCAAGGTTCCATCCTTGCCCCTCTACTTTTTAATATTTTCCTTGCTCCCCTAGCCCTTCTCATCCAGCAATCCGGTGTTTCCTTCTACTTTTACGCAGATGATATCCTCCTTGTCCATCATACCAGCTCTGCTTTCCCTGACCTTTCTGCGCTCAATACTTGTCTATCTCGTGTCGCCTCTTGGTTTTCTGAAAACTTTCTTTGTGTTAACCTTTCTAAATCCTCTGCCATTTGGTTCTCTTTCTCCTCTCCCCCGCCCAGCTTAGCCCCTGTGATGTCCTCCCTTCCTATTCCCGTTGTCTCTTCCCTTCGCTATCTGGGTGTTACCTTAGATTCCTCCCTCTCCTTTCATCCTCACATTTCCTCCCTTGTCCGTACTTGTCACTTCCACCTGTGCCGTATTCGCTCTCTTCGGCCTTTTCTTTCTTCTCAATCCCTCACCACTCTAGTTCTTTCCCTTGTAACTTCCCGACTGGATTACTGTAATTCCATTCTTGCTGGCCTCCCATCCTGTCAACTCCGTCGCCTTCAGCTCCTCCAGAACACTGCCGCCCGCCTCCTCACCTTTTCTTCCCCCTCTGATCATATTACCCCCTGTCTCTTCTCCCTTCATTGGCTCCCCATTAAATTCCGGCTTATTTATAAGTATATCATCATCACTCACAGGGTTTTCTATACCAGCACTCCTCAGTACCTCTCCGATCTTATCTTTCATCAGCCTGCCCCCCGTCTCCTCCGCTCATCTCATACCAATCGTCTCTTCCTTCCCTCTCCATCCCAGGCCCACCTTGAACTTACCCGCCATTCTGCTTTCTTCTTCCTAGCCCCTGCCCTCTGGAATTCCCCTTCCTCACACCCTCCGTATTGAGCCCTCTTTCTCCCATTTCAAAGCCCTCCTCAAGACTCACCTTTTCTCTCAAGCGTTTGATCTCCCAGCCTCTCCCTGAAACGTAACCATCATGCCAAATCCTGTCCATCATGTCATATTAGACTGCCACCCCCTGCCCTCCCTCTTTCCCTGCGTTTAGCTTTGTAACCTCTGTTCTTTTCTTCTCTCTATCTCTCACTCGCTCTTTCCTATTATTCAATGGCGTTCCTTTCTCTCTTTGTTTTCTGCGGCTGCCTTTTATTGTACACCGCCCTGATACTTCAGTCTTGGGCGGTATATCAAGCCTGAATAAATAAATAAATAAATCTAGAGTATCCAGAAAGCCTAAACCCCTTAACGCTGCTGCATACCCTGCTATTAATTCTAATAAAAAGGCAGCAGCCTGTGCTTCACGGATAGGGGACTACACCAACCCTCAAGCTACCTGAATGCCAAGGTCCACCACAGAAAGAGACAGCATCAGAGGAATCCATTACTGCATGCGGAAATGTGGTCACCGAATAATCCCCTGGAGGCTGACTCCGGGACAGTGTTGACAGATGAGCCCAAAACCTCCTCCCAAAGAAAGGGAGTATGTCAGACCATGGTTACTTACGCAGTATAGGTAAGGTAGAGCCCCCAGTATAAAGCTACCTGTAAGATAACAGGGCCACCACCAGAAGGAGCAAGTACTAATCAGGCCCAACCAGCCTAGCTTTAGATATCAGTCAAGATCGAGTGCCTTTATGTTCTTATGCCCTTGGGATGGTGAGGCCATAAGCCGCCAGCATCATGAGCTAAAGTTGTTCTTATTAATAGGGGATCTCAAGCTACTTGAGGGTGATGTGGCTTGTGTACCAGATCATACTAACCCCATGAGCGAACATTCTGCCCCTCTTGAAGCAGCAGCAACGAGGAGCAAAGAGTAAGAAACTGCATTTAGCGAAGCATGTCTCACAGAACTTTGAGCTGCCTACAGATATTTAAGCCCTTGAATAAAGTCAGAAACCATCTCTGAGGAGCGGGGAGTATTTACACGTGCTCAGAAAGCTTGCTGCACTTGTCCAGCACCTAACAGGAGAGAGAGCCTCCTGAGAACGCAACCCACCATAAAGGACCATACAAGCACATCTCTGGAGCCGAAGCTCCTTTTATTTATTTTTTTTTATTTATTTGGACAGGTTTTCTATACTGCCCCTTCCAGAGATCAGGGGCGGTTTACATGGAACAAGTTACATAGAACAGAATCCTTAGCATTTTTTTCTTGTGTCCAACGAACAGCCCTTCTGGCCCTTCCCCCCGCTGCCAAAGGCTGGGGAAGATGGTGAATGTATCTCTTCGAAGAGACTTTTAATACATTATAGCAGCAGGAGAAGTAGTGTTTTGAGAGTCTTGGTGATCTTGTAGAGCAGTGGTTCCCAACACAGTCCTCAGGTACCCCAGCCCAATCAGGTTTTCCTGATATCCACAATGAATATGCATGAGATAGATCTGTATACAATGGAAGCAGTACATGCAGATCTATCTCATGCATATTCATTGTGGATACCCTGAAAACCCAACTGGCCTGGAGATGCCCGAGGACTGGAATGGGAACCACCATCAAAGAGAATGATTGAGTTTTTCCTTCCGCTGTTACCTTTCTTTGGTTCTGTTACCCAATTTTTCCCTCTCCCATTTTTCTCCGGGAACAAGCAAGAAGTCAGTCCTCACATATGGGTGATGTTGGCACCAACAGAACCCTCATGGACGCATCTCCCCAGCTTTCAAAGAAAGCCTTTAGGAGATGCGTGGTCCCCTTCCTGCCCAAGGGTGCCATCTTGCTCAGTCTCCTTTTTTCCACAAAGTTCCTGGAAAAAGTTGATTATTTTCTCAGTAAAGTGTTTTTTTATTTTCTCCGGTTATAACCAGTTCCTTTCCTGCCTCCGAGTTTGCTTGCCCTGGCATTGCATCTCGGACCAGTCTTTCCTCAGTGTGGATTCGTGCCTCTTATTTTTTCCACCCGCTGGCCACTCCTCAGGTCTTTGTCCTCTCCAGGGTACTTTTTTTTCCCCGATGACCAACGTCTTTAAAAAGTGTGATCGGTGCACTAAAAATATGTCCCTCACCGACACACACGATTGCTGCCTCCATTGTCTAGGAGCTTAACACAACCCGGAGACCGGCAGCCTTGCAGAAAGATGTCCGCCAGGGCCATCAAACTCTGTCAACAGAAGCACAATGAGATCAAAAAGGTCAGAGTCTGCCCCAGAGTCCCTGGTGCTCTATGCTCCAGGGCCCCATCCAAATCACGTGAGTCACATAGTGATCCCTTGGCTACCAACCAGGGCCGTGGGGCCTCCGACAGGGGTTCCCCGGAGTGGGAACACAGGAAGAAGAAGAAATAATCCTCGATGAACTCCTCTTAGGACTCAGACAAGACAGGCAAGCCCCGCACTAGGTCCCGCAGCCCACGCAGAGAATCCGAGAAGTCTGAGCGGGAGCAGCGGGCCAAGGTCCCCCAGAAGGATTTGGAGGCCTCCAGCGATTGTCATCAAACATCTGAGGCCATCCTCATTGAGAACTCCCTCTCCTTGCCGATGCCAGACCTGGTAACCCCAGCATCCGAGTCGAAGGCTGCAACACCTCCTGAATGGGAAACTAGGATGGTGGCCTTGAATCGCAGTTTGTCTGCCTTCCTCGACATGCAGCAAACACCGGTGCATCCGCCCAAACTACTGGAACCTAGACAATAAGGGCTTCTCTGGTTGCCAAGCAGATCCTTGTGAGCCCACCTCCTCGATTCGATCCTCTGCAGATGTCTCGATCACAATCCTACTCCTCAGGAATGAGATCCTTACTGGTGAGTGCTTGCAGCTCCAGCCACTGTAGTCTATCGGCCCCCCCGACCCAGGTCCTGCCCCAGTGCCGAATCCTCCGACTACTCCAACTGGGAGTCAGAGGATGAGGCATCACCGGACACCTGCAAACACCGTGATATCCTCTCGGAACCATCCCCTCTGGCGACCCAGTGTCTGTCACCACCCGAGAACACCTCGTTCCTTGACTTCATGCGGGATATGTCAAGGGCACTGGCCATCTCCATTGAGTCGGAGAAGGATCCTCGCATGGAGGAGCTAGAGATTCTCCAATATGATTCTCTGCCAAAGGAGGCACTGACGGTTCCCATCCCTGCCATCCTCGAGAGACTTCTCCTCCACATGTGGGAGATGCCACCATTGGTGTCCATAGTCAGCCGACGACTCGATGCCATGTCCTGAGTCCAGCGAGGCCCTGGCTTCAGGAAGCTGCAGTTGCCACATAACTCCATGGTAGTGGAGTCGGCCATGCGTCGGCTCAAGAGTCAGAAGACGTACTCCTCGGTGTCCCTGGAAAGGGAGGCCAGTACCCTCGACGCCCTCAGTAGGAAGTGTTCCAGGGCTCAATGCTTGCCTGCCGGATCCAAGCATACCAGCTCTATATAGGCATGTACCTTTGAGACTTGACAAAGGAATCAACAGGTTCTCCACTGGCCTCAGGAATGACCACCTTGAGCGATTCCAGAACCTGACCAAGGGCATCGGGGAGTGCTCAAAGTACGTGACTCAGGCGGCCTACGATGGCTTTGAGTCAACAGCAAGGATAGATGCTGTGGGCATCACTGTCTGACGCCTGGCATGGCTGCAGTCTTCAGATCTGGAGCAGTGGGTTCAGGACAAGCCATCAATGTTCCATGCCAAGGAGAGAATCTCTTTGGCAAACCCATGGCAGAGGGAGCGGCGGAGATAGAGTCTGAGTTCCTGACGAGGACTTGACTCTCCAAGAAGACTGCTACCCTCCCCAGGAGGAAAACCCAGAGGAAAAAGCCTCCCTACCTGAGGAAGGGTCAGGCTTACCGGGGATACCCTTGGTATCAGGCCCCTCCAGCCCCTCAGCAGGGTCACCATGCCAAAGGAGCAGGTAAGGGCCCCGCAAGCATAAAGGCCCCAAGCGCACAGCGCTAGCTCCAGCATAGCTTTTGTCTCTTGAGGCATAGCCTCTCCATCCTCAGGAGGTCAGCTGCCCACAGGGGGAAGTCTGGTCCACTTTGCCCACTGGTGGCCTGAAATCATCACCAACGCTTGGGCACTCCAGGTAGAGAAGGCTAGCTTCTCCAACTGGACTGGACACCTCCTCCATTCTTTCCAGGATAGCCCTTTCAGACTCCCCTGCCCCGGGCCCTGCTACTGCAGGAACTTGCAGGTCTCCTCATGGACAAAGCCGTGGAACCAGTGCCCCATCACCTAAGGGGCAAGGGGTTCTACTCACGGTACTTCCTAGTCCCAAAACGAATGGGGGGCCTAACGCCCATCCTAGACCTGTGAAACCTAAACAGGTTCCCGGTGCGGGAGAAGTTCAAGATGCTCTCCCTTGGAACACTGCTGCCATACCTCCAGCAGGAAGACTGGCTACGCTCATTGGATCTAAAGGATGCGTACAGCCACATGCTCATTCATCCCAGCCATAGGCAGTACCTCAGATTCATGGTTGGGGGCACCACTACAAGTAAAGGGTGATACCCTTCGGTCTAGCCTCCGCATCCAGAGTCTTCACCAAACGCCTAGCAATGGTGGTGGCCTTCCTCTGTCTCCAGGGCACCTTTGTCTTCCCCTATTTGGATGACTGGCTCGTAAAGGGAGACATGGCCGTATAGGTGTAGCAGGCTATGGCCCGCACCATCAGTGTCCTGCAACACATGAGGTTTGTGATAAACCACTCCAAGTCCCACCTGACCCCTACACAGGATCTGGAGTTCATAGGGGCTTGAGTAGAAACTCTTCAGGCCAAGGTCACCTCATAGCCAGAGCTTGCCAGAGCAAGTCACCTCACAGCTTTGGCCACAAAGGTATAGCACCACCACTCTGTGTCGGCTCACTCCCTGCTCCGTTTACTCGGCCACATGGCATCAACAGTCCATGTTGTCTCCAACGTCCGCCTGCATATGAGGGCAGCTCAGTGGGGCCTCCACTCCCAGTAGACACAGGCCAGGGGCCAGCTTCGGGACAGGGTGCATGTGACCCACCCACTGGCAGAGTCGCTCAGCTGGTGGAAAGCCACACAACACCTACAGGCAGGCATGCCTTTCCAGAACCCAGCACTCCAGCAGGTCCACACCATGGACGCCTCGTTGCTGGGATGGGGGGATTCTCCGCATGACGGGCAACTGGTCCAGAGCAGAGAGCCAGCAACAGATCAACCTGCTGGAGCTCAGGGCCATATTCCTGGCACTCAAAGCTTTCTGCCACCACCTACATACAGTACCAGTCTGTGCTGGTCCAGACGGACAACCAGGTTGTGATGTTCTACCTGAACAAGCAGGGAGGCACAGGGTCTTACACCCTCTGCCAGGAGGCAATAGCCCTCTGCTCATATGTGATCAGTCAAGGAATGCTCCTGAGGGTGGTATACCTGCCGGGCCAGGACAATGCCCTGGCAGATAGATTGAGCAGGGTCCTACAGAGCACGAATGGTGGCTAGACCCCAGGGCAGCCCAATGGCTCTTCTGCCTCTGGGGCACCCCCACGAGTGGACCTCTTTGCCAGCCCAGCCAATGCTTAGCTGCCTCACTCCTGCTCTCGCCAGCCTCACCAGTCCCAGGTGGCAGTGAATGCCTTCCTCATCCCATGGTCGGAGGGCCTCCTGTATACATTCCTGCCCATGCCACTGGTCGCTAAGACCCTTTTCAAGGTCCTCCAGGACAAGGCATCGCTGATACTGGTGGCCCTGTGGTGGCCAAGACAATCTTGGATCCCGCTGCTGCTCCGCCTGTCGAGGGAGGCCCCGGTCCCTCTGGGGAAAACCCAAGATTACTGATTCAGGAGGACAGCTCCCTCCTTCACCCCAACCTGGGTCTCTGATGCTAACAGCATGGCTGCTGAACAGGTAGCCTTGGCTCCCTCCAACCTCCTGAGGGAGATGAAGGAGGTCCTCCTAGCTTCTCATAAGACCTCCACGAGGTAGGTCTATGCCTTCAAGTGGCGCAGATTCTCAGTGTGGTGCACAGAGCAACAGGCCAACCCATTCTGCCCGCTGCAGATGGTGCTGCAGTACCTGCTTCATCTCTAGCAGGCTAGATTCTCCAACTCCATCAGGGTGCATCTGAGTGCTCTTTCAGCACACCATCATCTTATCAAGGGCAAACCCCTCTCTGCACAGTCCCTCGTTACCCGGTTCTTATGGGGCCTCCTGCTCTCTAAGCTCCCAATCTGCCCACCTCTGGTGGAATGGGCCCTTAATGTGGTACTGTCACAGCTCACTGGGCTGTCATTCGAGCTTCTAGCTTCTTGCCACCTATAGTACCTCTCATGGAAGGTTGTCTTCCTGGTGGCACTCATATCTGCTCACAGGGTCAGCGAGTTTCAAGCCTTGGTGGCAGAGCCACCCTATACCAGGTTCAATAAGAACAGGGTCGTGCTTCGCACGCACCCTAAATTTCTCCCGAAGGTGGTGTCCTCGTTCCACCTCTCAGGACGTGGTGCTCCCCACCTTCTTTCCACAGTCTCATGTGGACAGGGCAGTGGCTGTCCTCCATACCTTGGATTGTAAGAGGGCCCTGCCCTTCTACTTGCAGCATTCCCAGGGCCACCGCAAAGCCTCCCAGCTTTTCATCTCCTATGATCCCAGTTGGCTGGGGGAGGCGGTAACCAAGCGAATCCTGTCCACCTGCGTGGTGGACTGTTTTGTCCTCACCTACAAAAAGGCAGGGATTCAACTGCAGTGCCAGGTTATGGCACACAGCATCAGGGCGATGGCGGCCTCTATTGCAAACTTGCACTCTGTCCCCCATGACAAACATCCGCTGGGCTGCCATCTGGTCCTCAGTCCACACCTTTACAGCTCACTACTACTGCCTGGAGAGGGAGTCCCGATGGAATAGCACCTTCAGCCACACCATACTCTGTAATCTCTTCAGGGGTCTAGGCAACTCCTACCCTCTGACCCTTCTTGTTCAGGCTACTGGAGTGATGGTTCTCCCTGGACATTGGGATTCTTTGAGTCTGCACTTCGGACTCACGTGCTACTGCTCACGACTTGACCATGGTTTTCTACATGTTCGTGGTAACCTGTAGCTAGGGAGTCCCATATGTGAGGACTGACTTCCTGCTTGTTCCCAGAGAAAGCTTAGTTGCTCACCTGTAACAGGCTCGATCATTAGGCATGTAGATAGCTGGGTGGCTGGTGGATGTGAGGATCGCCTGGTAACATGCCTGCCTGGTGTGAAGGTAGCGGACCTCACGCGTCACCTAGATAAGGTCTTAGATAGTGCTGGGGAGGAGTCTGCTGTCTTGGTACATGTCGGTACCAATGACATAGGAAAATGTGGTAGGGAGGTTCTGGAGGCTAAATTTAGACTTTTAGGTAGGAAGTTGAAATCCAGAACTTCCAGGGTAGCGTTCTCCAAAATGCTTCCCGTTCCACGCGCAGGACCCAAAAGGCAGGCAGAGCTCCGGAGTCTCAATGCGTGGATGAGACAATGGTGCAGAGATGAGGGTTTTGGATTTGTTAGGAATTGGGGAACATTCTGGGGAAAGAGGGGCTCTTCTGAAGGGATGGGCTTCACCTTAACCGGGATGGAACCAGGCTGCTGGCAATAACCTTTAAAAAGGAGATAGAGCAGCTTTTAAGCTAGATAATAGGGGAAAGCCGACAGTCGCCCAAGAGCGGATGGTTAGGAAGAATGTATCCTTGAAGGATACTACCAAAAGCAGAGAGGTTCCAAAAAAGAGTAAAGTAGCCCAAATGCCCTCGAGTATGGAGCAGACACAGCTTAAAGATCCCAAATTACCCATGTCTACCAATAGCCAAATTAATATGAATAAAATACAGTCTCTAAAATGCTTGTATGCAAACGCTAGACATCTAAAAAATAAGATGGGAGAGTTAGAATATATAGCATTAAATGAGAGGTTAGATATGATTGGAATATCAGAGACATGGTGGAAGGAGAACAACCAGTGGGACACTGTGATACCTGGGTACAAACTATATCGTAATGATAGAGCTGATCAAATTGGTGGTGGGGTTGCGCTCTATGTTAGAGAGGGCATTGAGTCAGAAAGGATTAAAGTTTTGCAGGAAACAAAATTTGCTGTAGAATCTCTATGGATTGAAATTCCATGTAAAAAGGGGAAGAAGGTGATGGCAGTGAGGGTGTACTATCGACCGCCTGGCCAGAATGAACAAATGGATGATGAAATGCTCAAAGAAATCAAGGAAGCTAACAAAAGTTACAGCGCAGTAAAAATAAGGTTAAATTAGACTTGCCTGCTAATTGTAGTTCCTGGAGTAGCTCCAGTCTAGTCCCGAACCATTAGAGTTGTGTACGTCCTCCCGCAGCTAGGAGACTGAGCATGTCACTCTTTCAGTGACCCTAGTATAAATAGTCCAGGGACCGCCCCCTTAAACCAGTTTTGCCAAAGCCGACTCACCAGAGCAAAAAGTAAGTTAGTCCCAACATGGACCAGATAAAGAACTAAAACTTGCAAACATGAAACCTTAACTTCTTCAATATTATTAGTAGAAATACCATGCTGGAAATATGAGCCGCCCCTTCTCCCATGCCCTCTAAAGGAGCCCTTCTCTCTTATCAAGAAGTTGCCGACTCAATACTTCCGGTATTCAGATCTGCCACTCCATTCCGCCATCAATGGCTGTCATCCTTCCCCTTTCCATGTGCTCAGGCTACCACCTGGCAGAATATCTTCAGGGGACTGCTCTGCTACATCTCTAATGGTTCGGGACTAGACTGGAGCTACTCCAGGAACTACAATTAGCAGGTAAGTCTAATTTAACCTTCCTTATCATATCTCCACTCTAGTCCCGAACCATTAGAGATGTAGCAGAGCAGTGAACACTCTTAACGGGAGGGACCTGCCAGACCAGCCTGAAGCACTGCCGATCCAAATTTCGCATCCCCTTCTGCCTGCACATCAATCCGGTAATGCTTAACAAATGTGTGTAAAGATGACCAACTCGCTGCCCTACAGATATCCGCCGCAGGAACTAAGCTATACTCCGCTCAGGATGCTGCCTGAGCCCTAGTAGAATGCGCCCTTAAACCCTGCGGCACCACTCTGCCCTTCAGAAGATACGCTGCCGCAATCGCTTCCTTAATCCACCTAGCAATAGAAGCCTTCGAAGCCGGCTCTCCTCGCCGCAAGTTTCCAAACAGGACAAACAACCTATCTGACTTGCGCAGCGCTTCTGTCCTCTGCAAATACACTCTTAGAGCTCTACCTATGTCTAATCTATGCAATCTGCCTTTGGTTCCCTATTCACTTGACCTCGCAAAAACAGGCAAGGCCACCACCTGATTGACATGAAATGCGGAGACTACCTTAGGCAAAAAGGACGGCACCGTCCGAAGCACTACCTTCTGACTTGAAAAGGACAAGAATGGCTCCCTACACGACAGAGCCTGCAATTCCGAGATTCTCCTTGCCGAGGTAATAGCCACCAAAAACACTACCTCTAGCGTAAGGTCCTTCAAAGTCACCTGAGACAGCGGCTCAAACGGCTCCTTTATCAGCACCTCTAACACCACGTTGAGGTCCCACCCTGGGTCCACCTTCCTGCAGGGCGGTCTCAACAAAGAGGCTGCTCTCAAAAATCTCTTCACATCTCGATGAGCCCCCAGCGCCTTCCCCTGCACGTTTCCTCGGTAACAAGCTAGAGCTGCTAGCTGCAACCTAAGGGAAGATGCCGCCAAGCCCTTGGTCTAATCCATGCTTCAAAAAGGACAACACTTGCGCTACCGTGGACTTCAACGCTCGCACCTGTCTCTCCTCACACCAGGCCTCAAACAGCCTCCACACTCTTACATACGCCATAGATGTGGCTCGTCGCCTAGACCTCAATAACGTAGCAATCACTGCTGACGAGTAACCTTTACTCATCAGCCTTGCCCTTTCAAGAGCACGCCATAAGCAAAAATCGATGTACCTGAGGCATGTTTAACGGACCCTGCACCAGGAGATCCACCCTGTCCGGTAGCCTCCACGGAGGTTCCACTAGCACACACATCAAGTCGGCATACCACGGCCTTCTCGGCCAATCTGGCGCTACCAGCAGAACTAATCCCCTGTGCCACTCTATGCGCTGGAGAACTCTGCCTATGAGCACCCACGGCAGAAACACGTATAGCAAGGTGTCTTCCGACCACCTTTGCACCAGAGCATCCAACCCCTCTGACATCCTCTCCCGCCTTCTGCTGTAAAACCTGTCGACCTTTGCCGACTCGAACGTTGCCATAAGGTCCATCGCTGGCAGACCCCATCGCCGCACGAGCGCATCGAAGACCTCCTGCTGAAGGACCCATTCTCCCAGATCCACCCGGACATGACTCAAAAAGTCCACCGTCACATTGTCCACTTCTGCTACATGAGCTGCCGACAACGCTTCCAGGTGCAGCTCGGCCCAGGCCAGCAATCCGGCCGCTTCCGTCTCCAACTGCACGCTGCTGGTTCCACCTTGCCGATTGATGTACGCCACCGCCGTGGCGTTGTCGGCAAACACTCTGACCGCCTTTCCCTGCAGCAGATCCTGCAAAGCCTGGAGTGCTAAAAACACTGCTCTCAACTCCAACCTGTTGATGGACCACTCCTTCTCGCAGTCGGACCACTGCCCCTGGGCAAACTGCCCCTCGAAGTGCGCCCCCCATCCGAACAGACTTGTGTCTGTTGTCAGAGGCTTCCAGTCCAGCAACTCCAGTGGCATGCCTTTCTCCAGGCCCCCCGGCCGCAGCCACCACCGCAGCGACCTTCGCGCCTCCTGCGGACACATCAACGTCTTGGACAATGGATCCGACTGATGAGACCACCTCTGAAGCAACGCTCTCTGTAGAGGTCTTATGTGAGCTCTGGCCCACGGCACCACCTCTATCGTGGCCGCCATCGTCCCCAGCAGCTGCAAATACCGCCACGCCGACGGGGACCCGATTGCCCGGAACTCCCAAACTAAGCGTCTCAATTTCTGAATTCGCTATCTCGGAAGAAAAACTCTTTCCCTGCTTGTGTCGAAGCGAGCTCCCAGATACTCCAACTCCTGAGATGGCGTTAACTTGCTCTTTGCTACGTTGACTACCCATCCCAGGCTCTGCAAGGAGGACACTACTCGACTGGTCGCCTGCTGACTCTCCTCCAGCGATTTTGCCTGAATTAACCAGTCGTCCAAATACGGGTGCACTAACACTCCTTCCTTTCTCAACGCCGCCGCCACGACCACCATAATCTTGGTGAACATCCTTGGCGCCGTTGCCAACCCAAACGGCATAGCCTGAAACTGGAAATGCCCCATAGGCACTGCAAAACGAAGAAACTGTTGATGCTCCCGCCTGATCGGAATGTGCAGGTATGCCTCCGTCAAATCTAACGATGTTAAATACTCTCCCTGCAGCACCACCACCATGACCGACTGCAACGTCTCCATCCGAAAGTGCGACACACGGGGACACCTGTTGACTCTCTTTAGATCCAGAATAGGCTGCAAGGTGTCCTCCTTTTTTGGCACCACAAAATAAATCGAGTACCGACCATTGCCTTTTTCTTCCGGCGGCACCGGCACCACCGCTTCGAGTGTTATCAACCTTTCCAATGTCTGACTTCTCGCCTCTCTCTTGGACCTCGTTCTGCATGGAGACCGCACAAACGCGTCCCTCACTGAGTGTTGGAACTCGAGTGCATAGCCCCTCTGCACGACCTCCAATACCCAGCGATCTGAAGTAATGTGGGCCCAAGCAGGAACGAAATCTCTTAACCAACCCCCTACCGGCACCGTCCCTGCCTGGACCCCGCTCACTTCATTGCAGCTTTTTAGCGGCAGAGGATGCCGAGGCAGCAAACCCTCTTCCTGCCCCTCGGAATCCATGAAAGCCCTGCGACCTATAGGGAAATCATCCTCTTTGCACTGGGCCAGACCTGGAGGGGCGAAAACGACTAAACTCTCTCATCTGACTCCTAGACGGCCCCCCCGTCCAACTCTGTTTTTGTTTGTCCTCCGGCAACCGGCCCCCTTTCGACTCACCTAGATCCTTTACCAACTTCTCTAACTCCTCTCCAAAGAGGAGCTTACCTCTGAAAGGGAGCTTACCCAATCTTGCTTTGGAGGCCCCATCCGCTGCCCAATTACGCAGCCAGAGATACCGCCTCGCCGCTACTACTGATGCCATATTCTTAGATATTCCTCTAATCAGGTCATACTGGCTATCCGCTAAATACAGCGTGCCCGACTCAATGCGGGACGCCTCTTCTGCCGCTTCGTCCGCTTGGACCCCCTTCAACCTCTGGGACCACCGCAGACACGCCCTTGCCACCCAGGCCCCACAAATCGAGGCCTGTATGGAGAGGGCATTCACCTCAAACACCTGTCTCAGCAAGGTATCTAATCTCCTATCCTGCGTATCCTTAAGCGCAGCACTCCCTTATACGGGATTAGTTGTTTTCTTAGTTACCGCCGAAACCGCTGCATCCACTTCCGGGGGCTTAAACCTATCCTTATTCGGTTCCACCAGAGGATAAAGTCAATTCATTATCCTAGCCCCCTTGAGGCTAGCTTCCAGCGTATCCCATCCTTCTTGAATCATCTCCTTGAACACCCTATGAATGGGAAACGCCCTCTGTGACTTCCTCACCGCCTGTAACAATCTCCTCTGCAGAACCCGAGACTGGCACATTTAGGGCCTTTAGCATTTCCGCAACCAGGGCCAACAGTTCCTCTCTCCGGAACACTCTCACTATCCTCGCCTGGTCCTCTGTCTCTGTTATCTCACCCTCTTCCAAATCCTGCTCCATATCTGAATCTTCTATGCGGTCTGACTGCTCTTCCAAATCCTGCTCCTCTCCCTCCAAACGCAGTTTGGGTCTCTTGCCTACAATACTACCAGCTACCTCCTCTAACGCCGCCCCCGGTCTCTTTGACCCTCGGGCCTCAGTCCCCGAAGGCCCAGCTACCCTGGTACCAGGCCCCCCAAGAGCCTTCTGCAGCAGCGACCAGAACTGTGGCAAAAAAATTGCCCCCAGTCCCCCTGGGAGAGGAGCCTGGTGCAAAAGCCTGTCTGGAGCTGACGACGGTCCCAGCATGGGTTCCTGACTAGCCTCCGGGGCCACAGAAGAGTCCTCCACCACTATCTCTTCTGCAGTCTCAGACCCACCTTTCTGATCACTATCTGCCATGGCAGCCTCAAGGGTACAGCCTCTGCACACCCCCGATTCAGAGACTGCCCCTCTGCATGCCCCACACAAGAGGCACCTAGGCCTGTTAGGCATGAAGATACTTAAACCCCCCGTTTTTTTTTTAAACCGCTTGCCTTGCTCCCCAAGACATGCGTTCCACCCAAAGGGGTTAAAATAAGTTCAAATAGGGTTAAAATAGGCCCCCCCGGGAAGCTCTTCGCTAGTTCCCCGTTTCCCGCGCTTTCCCACACGGCCCAGGCCGTCTCTCTAGCGCCTCAAACAGCTGGCTTCCACCACGCGGCTTTGAAAGAAACCGCCGTGTTTAACCGCCCCAGGCGCTTACCTGCTGACCAGCTCAACTAGACTCTGCCCCACTCTCGCACAAAGCGGTGCCGGTCCCGATGTTCCCCGACGTGCTCCTGCTGCCGCATGAACCGCTGCCCCTCGAGACTGCCAGAGGCGTGCGGCCACGGTACAGCCCTCAACGGCTGCTGTCCCACCTCGGGGGAACAGAAGCCGGAGGCCCCTGCTCAACACCTGCGCTCTCCTCTGTCAGCTCTCCCTGCTACAGAGGGAGGGGAAGAAGGGGGGGTAGCTCACCAGCCTTCCACAAATTTACCAGGCAACTAATCAAAACGCCAATTTAAAGGGGCAGAGTCCCCTTTCTTTTTCGTTATCTTTTTTTTTTTTAAACTAATCTAACACTGCCTAATTTCAACAACCTAGCAACTGCCTTAATCTTTGCTCCAGTGAGTCCTGGACCACTGGACTCACACCTCCTTCCGCTGCACGGAGACTGAGCAAAACTGGTTTAAGTGGGCGGTCCCTGGACTACTTATACTAGGGTCACTGAAAGAGTGACATGCTCAGTCTCCTAGCTGCGGGAGGACGTACACAACTCTAATGGTTCGGGACTAGACTGGAGATACGATAAGGAATGGGTGATTTCAATTACCCCAGTATCGACTGGGTCAGTGTCACGGCAGGACATACTAGGGAGATAAAGTTCCTAGATGAAATAAATTACTGCTTCTTGGAGCAGCTGGTTCATGAACCAACCAGAAAGGAAGCCATATTAGACCTAGTCCTTAGTGGAACACCAGATCTAGTGCAAGAGATAAGGGTGTTGGAGCCACTTGGCAATAGGGATCATAGCATGATCGCCTTTGATTTAATTAGTGGAGGAGGGATAGTAAGGAAATCCACAGTACTACCTTTTAACTTTCGAAAGGGAGACTATGATAAAATGAGGAAAATAGTTAAGAAAAAACTAAAAGGAGCAGTTGCAAAGGTTAAAGACTTACATCAAGCTTGGGTGGTGTTGAAAACTACTATCTTGGAAGCCCAAGACCAGCTGTATTCCACGCTTTAAGAAAAGTGGAAGGAAGTCCAAAAAATTGCCAGCATGGTTTAAAGGTGAGGTCAGAGAGGCTGTTGTTGCCAAAAAAGCATCTTTCAGGAAATGGAAAAAAGAGCCAAACGACGAAACCTGGAAACAGCACAAGCACAGGCAAGTCAAATGCAAGGCATTGATAAGGCAAGCAAAGGGAGAATTTGAGAAGACGCTTGCTGCGGAAGCAAAAACGCGAAATAAAGACTTTTTCAAGTACATTCATAGCAAAAAACCTGTGAGAGAGTCAGTTGGTCCATTAGATGATAGAGGGGTTAAAGGGGCACTAAGAGGCGACAAGGCAATAGTGAAGAGACTGAATGAATTCTTTGCTTCGGTCTTTACTGAGGAAGATACAGGAATGTTACCCATGACTGAAGTGGTATTTAAAGGTGCAGAAGAATTGAAGGAAATATCGATACATCGGGAAGATGTATTACAACTATTAGATAAACTGAAGAGTAGCAAATCACCTGGGCCGGATGGTATACATCCAAGGTTGTTGAAAGAACTGAAATATGAGATTGCAGACCTGCTATTAGTAATCTGTGAACTATCATTAAAATCATCTCTAATACCTGAAGATTGGAGGATCGCCAATGTAACACCAATTTTTAAAAAGGGTTCCAGGGGTGATCCGGGAAACTACAGACCGGTGAGCCTGACCTCAGTACTGGGAAAAATGGTAGAAATCATCATAAAGAATTAAATTACTCAGCATGTAGATAGTCATGGCCTAATATGAGACAGCCAACATGGCTTTAGACAAGGAAGATCTTGTCTTACTAATCTGTTATGTTTTTTTTGAAGGTGTGAATAACAGGTGGACAAAGGTGAGTCAGTTGATATAGTGTATCTGGACTTTCAAAAAGCCTTTGACAAGGTCCCTCATCAGGAGACCTTTGGCAAAACTAAAGAGTCATGGGATAGCAGGCAGTGTACTACTGTGGATCAGGAACTGCTTAAAAGATAGAAAGCAGACAGTAGGGCTAAATGGCCAATTTTCCCATTGGAAAAAGGTGAATAAGTGGTGTACCCCAGGGATCTGTGCTGGGTCCGCTGCTTTTTGACATATTCATAAATGACCTGGAAAGTGGAATAATGAGTGAGGTTATCAAATTTGCAGATGACACAAAACTATTTAAAGTTGTTAAAACCCAAGAGGATTGTGGAAAATTGCAAGAGGATCTTGATAAATTGGAAGACTGGGCATCAGAATGGCAGATGAAATTTAATGTGGACAAGTGCAAAGTTATGCACCTAGGGAAGAACAACCCAAACTATGGTTACACGATGCAAGGTTCCACATTAGGAACCACCACCCAGGAAAAAGATTTAGGCGTCATTGTGGATAACATGTTAAAACCCTCGGCCCAGTGTGCAGCGGCGGCCAAGAGAGCAAATAGAATGCTAGGTATCATAAGGAAAGGAATGGAAAATAAAACAAAAGATATTATAATGCCTCTATATCGTTCCATGGTGAGACCGCACCTTGAATATTGTGTGCAATTCTGGTCGCCGTATCTTAAAAAGGATATAGCGTTATTAGAAAAGGTTCAGAGAAGAGCCCCCAAAATGATAAAGGGGATGGAAGGATACTCCTCTGAAGAAAGGCTAAAAAGGTTAGGGCTCTTTTACCTGGAAAAGAGACGACTGAGGGGAGATATGATAGAAGTCTATAAATTAATGAACGGAGTGGAACGGGTAAACGTAGATCGATTGTTTACGTTATCAGAATATAGAAAGACTAGGGGACATGCAATGAAGCTACAGGGTAAACTATTTAAGACTAATAAAAGAAAATATTTTTTCATTCAACATGTAATCAAACTCTGGAATTTGTTACCGGAGGATGTAGTAAAGGCTGTTAGTGTAGCTGGGTTTAAAAAAGGTTTGGACAAGTTCCTGGAGGAAAGGTCCATAAACCATTATTAAAAAGGGACCCAGGATATCATTGCTTGACCCAGTACAAGCATTGTGGAACCTGTGTCTTTTGGGGAAACTTCTAGGTACGTATGACCTGGATTGGCCACTGTTGGAAACAGGATGCTGGGTTTGATGGACCTTGGTCTGACCCAGTATGGCATATCTTATGTTCTTATGTTCTCTGGGAACAGCAGGAATCAGTCCTCACAACCCTCCCTCCTCCCCGTTGAGTTACTGTATTTTGCCATCTTTTTTGTCAGCTCTAGCTATGTCATCTGACTGAGCAAGATGGCACCCTTAGACAAGAAGGGGACCATGCATGCATGATGGCATCTCCCGAAGGCTTTCTTTGAAAGCTGAGAAGATGCTTCCAAGAGGGCTCCATCAGCATCGGCGCCGATGTCACCCATATGTAAGAACCAATTCCTGCTGTCCTCAGAGACCACCTGTTACAGATGAGTAACTACGCTTTCCGTGCATGTTGAGTTGTATATTTCTTATCCCTCACTGCATAGTTTGTAAGACAGCCTTGTGGTATATCAAATAAAGGATAATCATAATGATAAGACTCCACGCACTATGGTCTCCCCCTTCCTCCTCCTAAAGGTTGGGAGGGGGTCTCCACCAAGCCCCCAGGTACCTCGGAGTCCCCCCTGCTCCCAGAAAATAATGAGAGGGGACCCAGCACCACAGGCTTCTGCACCCCAGCCCCTTTAGCCAACTATTGACATACTATGCCCGTTGGTCTGATAACAGAAATCTAAAAATATTTTCTTCTGTTCCAAGTCTCCCAATCTAGTTAAGACTACACATGTTTAGACAACTCCCATCTGCTAGAGACTACGAAATACTGATAAAAGAATGACTGCACAGGATCCTTATATGATGATGACGACACCAAGCCATCATCTCAATCTCCACCTACTGTTAGGAAGACAGCCATACATCTGGGCTGGACTGGAGGGATGATGAGGAAATACAAAAAAATGTAAAGATGTTCAAAGTGGCTTACAAGCGTTCTGGTAGAGCTGGCATGCCGACTGGACGTAGCCGAGTGAAGCTCCGTCCAAGCCCCCTCTATAGTGGTGTTAAATAGCCAGATCGTCCCTGGAAAAGCAGGTGGAAAGCTGCTCAAAAACCTTACCATGTCTGCTCAGAAGCGGATGAAGGAGTTCCAGTCGAAATATGACCAGAAAGAGCACTCCCGGGGGAGGAGTGTGGAGCTGAATGAGGGGCTGGAGCCATCAGCTGGAAGGGAGGCCACAAAGAGATAAGGAGAGAGGCAGTGAGGATTTAAAACTGTCGCTGCAGGAGTTTCGGTACAAAGTAAAATCAGACATCAGTGCCCTCCATCTGGATTTAAAATCTGCCCTTGCCACTCTTCAGCAAGATCTCACGGAGCTCGGGGGCCAAGTGTTGGAGACCAAAGAGCACGTGGAGCGCCATGCAGTGGAACTTTAGGAGATGGCGTGGAGGTGGGAGAACCTACGGCAGGGCCAAGAGCAGTTACAAACCATGCTGGAAGACCAATCCCGCCATTGTAATCTGAGGGTATGTGGATTGAAGGAAGGAGAGTGCTATAAAGACTGTGTAGCAGTTTTGCAAAACTTATTCAGGCACATTCTGGAGCTGGACCAAGTAGGTGACAGTGACCCTCTCCCCTCTGATGCAGGTGGAACGGGCACATCGGAGTCTAGGGCCGATACGTGAGAAAAGGCCCCAGGATATAGTGGGTGCCTGTCTTCTTTCCCCTTCAAGGAACAACTTTTTAACATTGCCTGCAAGTATGGCCGCATCAGGTGGCAGGAGCAGGAGATCGAACTGTTTCAGGACTTGTCACAGGGGACATTGATGCGGCGTCACCAACTCCGAGAGGTGACGGGTTACATGAGAAGGACAGAGATGCATTATCAATGGCTATTCCCGTTTGGCTTGTTGTTTATGGGAAGAGGGGCCTCTAGGAAGGTGGCCTGGCAAGCACTTCAGGAGCTGGAATGTGAGGGATTGCCACCCTCGACAATGCAGCAAAAAGGCCTAGAACCAGATCAGGTGATGAAAACAGTGGTTTCAAAGTGGCAGAGAGTGGCGGTGAAAGGGACATGCTTGAAGAGACTATCGCAGGACAACCAGCCTCAATAGCGGGATCTGGCATCAAGACTGGACACTTGAAGGGACATAAGGGCAAGTGAAAAATTATGGGGCAAAAACAGTTGTTGCTAAGGGCAGGATGTGGTTCTGGGGTTCTGTGAGTTGGGGAAAGTGAAAGGGATTTGTAAAGGGGGTGAGAGGGATGAAGAAGGGCCCTATAGAGGATAAGGGGGGACATATTGGGGCAAAGTGGTGAAGGGGAAGGGCTTGGGGGAAGGTAGGAGGTGGAACATATGAATGAAGGGCAGAGGGGGGAAAAGCAGGTGCCAGCAAACCTACTATGGAACGGGTCGCTCCAAGAGGGGGGAGCGTACAGCAAGAAAGAGAGCCTGAGGGGCGAAAAGGGGAGGAATAGGAAACTGGACCATGGTGCGCATAGGCACACTGAATGTTAGGAGGCTTAACTCCCCATAAACAACAGCTGTTATTCAGGGAGCTTGAATGGAACCACTGGGACTTTGTTCTACTTCAGGAAACCCATCTGAGAAGGACGGATGAGGGGAAGTTGCAGCATCAGGGATATCCGGAGTTGTTCTCGGTGCCATCGTGGGGTGGGGGGGGGAGGAAGGAGGTGTCGCGATCCTGATTCAACAAGGGGTGAATTTTCAGTTTGAAATCACCTTTACCGATAAAGAGGGGCGGGTTGTGGGGGTTGGGGCACCTGGAGGGGGAACAGATCACAACAGTATGTGTATATGGGCCTAATGGAGCTTAGGGGCCCTTTTGGAGAGGTGTGAATATACTTGAGGGTCAGGCGCAGGGGAAATTGGTAATCGGTGGCGGGGGGGGGGGGATATCAATTTCGCTCTTCAATCGGCACAGGATAGGAGCTCTAAGGTTAGCGATGGGGCCATGGCCTGGTTTGGGTAGAAATGGGGACTCAAGAGATGGAGTAGACAAGATTCTGGAGGCTAAACGAGAGTCTGATGAGAAAGAAAGAGGTGGAGGTGGATGTGAGGGCACAAATTAGGGAATACCTTCAGTTTAATGATAAGGGGGGAAGTGCGTCCAGCTATCATATGGGAAAGCCTGAGGCAGTGGTGCAGGGGAGATTTATTATGTGGGCATTCAATTATAAAAAACTCTGATTCCAACGAGAGCAACAACTATTATGGGAGCTTAAGGATACATTAGCAGTCTATCAATGGTCAGGGGCACAGAGGGCATGGAAAAGGGCGGGACAATTGTGGGCAGAGCTTCAGGAGTTGCAGGTAGATCAGATATATAAGCTCCAACAAGTGAAGCAAGTTTATTATGACTGGGGGAAAAGAGCTAGTAAAACTATTAGCTAGGGAACGTAAGCGCTAAGTGATACAGTCAACAATTTGCAGATTTCAAGAGAGAGATGGGACCATTTGCTCAAAGGATAAAAAGATTAGGGAGAGATTTGCGGATTTCTATCAGGCTTTATATACAGGACAAGAGGGGATTGGGGAGGAAAGGGTGCAGTGGTATTTAGAGAGTTTGGAGTTTCGCAGTGGGAGGAGGACTCAAGTGCACACCTAGAGCGGGCTATAGATAAGGGGGAAATAGAAGGGGTAATCAAAACCCTGCCTGCAGGGAAGGTCCCTGGCTTAGACAACCTACCGGGGTTATATTATAAATTATATAGGGAGGAACTTAGTGATCTAATGGCACAGGTGTTTAATGGGGTATTGGAGGAAGGGGAGAGCTGCCGCCGACGATGGTCACAGCAGGTATCACTTTGACCCCCCAAGGAAGGGAAGGACTCACTGCTGTGCGGTTCCTATCGGCCAATCTCACTCATTAATGTGGATGTAAAAATCCTGGTTAAGCTTCTGGCGAACCAGTTGCCCCCCCCAGATGGAAAAGCATAGTTACTCACCTATAGTAGGTGATCTCCGGGAACAGCAGGAATTTAGTCCTCACGTATGGGTGGCATCGGGTACCAATGGAGCCCGCGCAGGAAGCTCCCCAGCTACCAATAGGAAAGCCTTTGGGAGCAGTTCACTGCGCCCGTGCTGCTGTCTTCCCACCCTTCCATCTGACTCTCCTCAGCAGAGTGTATAATTGAAGAGAAAGGAGAGTAGAAAGGAGAGAATCCTACAATTCCTTGGGGAGGAGGGTGGTTTGTGAGGACTACATTCCTACTGTTCCTGGAGATCACCTGCTACAGGGAGTAACTATGCTATCTCCAGGAACAAGCAGGAATGTAGTCCTCATGTATGGGACTCCCTAGCTCCCAGAACTCGTTGGGGTTGGAGCTTGGATAGGTTCGTTGAACTCAACGTCCCCAGCACGGAGATCTGGATTGAAGCGGGCGAGGGGTAGGAGTTGTGTTATGTTCCAAAGAGATGCCGAAGGACCGCTTGGCCAAAGGCCGCATCCCGGAGGGAGTCCTGGTCTAAGCAGTAATGGGCTGCGAAGGTATGTACGGAGGACCACGTAGCAGCTCAGCAGATTTCAGCGGTCGGTACTGTGTGTAGGTTCGCCACCGATGTGGACATTGCTTGAACGGTGTGCAGTGACGTGTCTAGTGAAGGATAAGCCTGCGTTGTTCTAGCAGAGAGATATGCAGTCCGCTCTCCATGTCGATAGGGCTTAGAAACTGGAAGTCCCAGATGAGCTTGGTAAAAGGCGACAAAAAGTTGAGATGACTTCCTTATGGCCTCTGTTCTTTGTATGTAGAAAGTCAGAGCTCTTTTGTAGTCCAGAGTATGCAGAGTGGCCTCCACCTAGGAGGCGTTTCGTCTGGGAAAGAATACAGGAAGGATGACTGATTGATTGATGTGGAAGATGGAGACCACTTTCGGGAGGAAGCGGGGGTGTGTTCGTAGAATCACCTTGTCGTGGTAGAAATGTATGTTGGGGGCGTGAGCCTCCAGGGCCTGCAGTTCACTGACTCGCCTGGGTGAAGTTAAAGCTATGAGGAAGAGTATCTTCCAAGAAACATAGTGTAGAGGAGCAGTTCGAAGGGTGATTTGAGCAGTTGAGCTAAAACGACATTAAGATCCCATGCTACTGGGGTGGGTGGGGATCAGAGGAGATGGGTTTATCGTTCACTGGGTCATGTTAAGCTGAATTTACACTTAGATGGACTCTTATCGAGGATGATTTGAGGCCTTGAGAAGAGAAGTGCCAGAGGCAGTGGAGTAGTGTCACCACAGATGTCTGAAAAGAACTGTACGCTTTTTGTGATCATCATTCGCCATATCTGCACCACTTTAGTGAATAAGCCTCTCTCATGGAAGGTTTCCTGGCACTGAGGAGAATACGTCTGACCTCCGTGGAGAGAGGAAGATGCCACAATGCTAGGTTTTCAGAAGCCATGCTGTTAGGCGAAGGGATCGGAGGCTGGGATGGAGAAGTGTTCCGTCGTTCTCAGAGGAGACCCGGTGAGGATCCCAGTGGGATTGGTTAAGTTTGAGAATGTTCAAGGAGGAGGGGGGAACTAGGGTTGGCGGACCCAGAAGGGAGTTATGAGAATCATGTACCCCTTGTCCTCTCGTAGTTTGAAAAGTGTTTTCAGGATCAGGGGCATTGGCAGAAACACATAGAGAAGTCCCCAATTCCATGGAATCATGAAGGCGTTGTCGGACAGACTGAGGTTTGTTTGCAACTTCGAGCAAAAGCAGGGAAGTTTGGCATTGCACTGAGTAGCAAATAGGTCTATCCATGGAATTTCCCAGGTACTGAACAAGAGATTGGCCACTGTCTGGTCTAGAGCCCATTCGTGAGGATGGAGCAATCTGCTGAGCTTGTCCATCTGCAGGTTGTCTTGACCTCGAACGTAGATTGCCCTGAGCAGTATGTGATGCTGAATGGCTTGGTCCCAGATCTGGCACACCTCCGTGCAGAGGGGAAGAGAGCCCATACCTCCTTGTTTGTTGATATAGAACATGGCCACTTGATTGTCCATTCTTACAAGGACAGAACTATTGGCAAGAAGATCCTTAAAGACTTGGAGAGCCCTCGACACAGCTTGAAGTTCTAAGAAGTTTATCTGTTGTGTGGACTAGAAGGGAGTCCAGTGGCCTTGCGTGGAGAAAATGTCCAAGTGAGCTCACCAGGCGAGTTTGGATGCATCCATTGTTAGGGTATGCTGAGGCTAGGGGGGGAGCGAAAAGGAGACCCCTTGAGGAGATTTTCAGGGGTTGTCCACCATTGTAGTGATTGTGCCATGTGTGGTGAGATGGTGATGGATGCATGCAGACCGTCAGTAGCCTGTGTCCACTGGGTTGACAGAGTCCACTGCGCTTGGCGCATGTGCAGCCTGGCATTTGGAACTACATGTACTGTGGAGGCCATGTGGCCCAGCAGTTGTAGGAAGGATTGTGCCAGCGTCGACTGGCATTGCCGCATGATCTCTGCTGATAGTATGAATTTCTGCATACGGTCTTGTGGGAGAAATGCCTTGCTTTGGACGGTCTCCAGGACAGCTCCTATGAACTCCAGTCTTTGTCTCGGAACCAGATGTGATTTTGGAAAGTTGATCACAAAGCCTAGGAACTGTAGGAGGACTACGGTTTTGTGTTGTACAGAGGAGAGCTCCCCAGGAGAGTCTGCCTTTATGAGACAAATATCTAAGTAGGGGAAGATGTAGATGGGCTGATCCAAAGATGAGCCGCTACAATGGCCATGCACTTTGTGAAGACTCTTGGCGCTGAGGCGAGGCCGAAGGGAAGCACCCTGTATTGATAATGTCTCTCCTGGCAGACAAATCGTAGATACTGCCTGTGAGAAGGATGGATGAGAACATGAGTGTAGGCCTCTTCGAGGTCTAGGGAGCAAAGCCAGTCGTTTTGCTGCAGGTAAGGAAGGAGGGTCCCCAAGGAGATCATCTTGAATTTTTCTTTTACGAGGAACTTGTTGAGATCTCGGAGGTCTAGGATAGGCCTGAGGCCTCCTGATTTCTTTGGAATGAAGAAGTAGGGAGAGTAGAATCCCCTGCGATGTTTCTGTAGGGGGACCAGTTTGATGGCTCCTTGAGAGAGGAGTGAGGAGATAACCTGATGTAAAAGGGCGTCAAGAGAGTGTTTGGACAGAGCTTGATCCCTGAAACGATGAGGGGGAAGTTCTCTGAAATTAAGACGGTATCCCTTGTGGACGATAGACAGTGTCCATTTTTCAGAAGTTATAGTCCTCCATTGAGAGATGAACCTTCTTTCTGGAATGGTATGGATGGGACTGGCCATGCTCCCCGTGTAAGAGTCAAAAGGATGGTGCTGAGGCAGCTCGTTGAGGTTGAGATGTTTGCTTGGTCAACCGTGGATTTTTGGCTTGCTTAGCTCCGTTGCTTGTGTTGTGGAGGGTAGACTGGTTGGGAGTAGGTTGGGTAGTATCTCCTCTTTTTTGGATAGAGGGCCTTTTTTGACTGTGCCTTCTTTTTGGAGGGATCCGAAGTTTTTCTTGACAACCTCTTGAGGGTGGTGTCATCAGTTTCAAGTTCTCCCGCTTTTTCCCTCCAATTTTTCCCAAAGAGGTTTTCACCTGTACAGAGGATATTAGCAAACTTGTCCTGCACCCACTGTTCTAAGTCAGATGCCTGGAGCCAAGACAACCGTCTCGCCCCTATTGCTATGGAAGAGGTTCTACTATTCAATTCAAAGGTGTCGAAAGCTGCTCTGTTGACAAACTTAGAGATGTTTTATTTACTTATTTCTTTATCTAACACTTCTTTTATACCGCGCTCTTTATCATCAGTGCGGTTTACAGTTAACAGAACGACTCGAGGACCACAGGGCACTCCCGAGTTTACATCAAACAGGGAAAACAACTTGGAAAGAACAGGGGAAACTATGTACAATTTACATGTTGCTGTGTCAATAAAGTAATGTTACAAGGGGTAGAACAGGGGAGTGTGATCCAGAGTGGACCGTAATCCATTTACAGACCGCTTCCTCTTATCAAACTTGTGTTAGCTGATAAGCTATCAGGTTGTGGGATGACATGTGTGAGGGTATGAGGCGTGAAGGAATTATTGTATTGTGGAAAGTGAGTAATGAACAAATGGTGCTTGAGGGCCTTTCTAAATTGAATGCTGTCTTTGATTGCTCTGATGTCATGCAGGAGGTTGTTACATGATCTGGGTGCGTAGGACACAAATGCACGTTTATTGGTTGATTGTGCCCATTTTGTGGAAGCTTTTGGGATAATAAGTATGTTGGCGGAATGCAACCTCTTGGATGTGTTGTCGGGGGGTTGGGAGAGGAGCATGGAGATTGAGGGGGGCGCTATGTTGTTTACGACCTTAAAAGTGATTAAGAGGGCCTTGAAGGAGATCCTACAGCTTATCGGGAGCCAGTGAAGATCTCTTTGACTGTGGGCAAGGACTACCTGAAAGGCAGGACGCTTCTCTTCAGGGAGGAATGGCAGGAAGCCCTCCCAGTCTTTGTTCAACTCTTTAAAGAACATTCCCATATACAAGATGAATGAGTTGATCCTGCTGGCGAGCATGGAGGCCTGAAAGGTGCGCCTCGCAAAGGAATCAAGGGTTCTTGATTCGCGTCCTGGAGGAAAAGAGGCATGGTTCTTTGCACTCTTTATCCAACACATCGCTGATTCCACCACGATGGAGTGGTGCGGAAGTTGCTGTTTCTGGATGCCAGGGCACTCGGGAACCCAGTACATGGTATCGAGATGTTGACTTGTGGGAGCGACGGATAATGGTGTTTCCCACATTCAAAGCATTAGGTTGTGCAGTCTGCAGTGCACCGGTAGGATGGTTGCTTCTTTTGGTGCAATGGGATATTCTAATATCTCAAGTTCTTCTGCTCTGGGCTCTGGCTCCGAAGCAGCAGGAATGGAGAGACCTGCCGCCATGTCCTTTATAGATTCTTGGAAAGACATATCTTCTGGCGGGGATTTCCTTCTGGTACTGGCCTGCGGCGGTGAGGTCACCAGAGTCCAGGGATCTGTGGTCGGTCAGAGGTTTCTGAGTCAGATCCTGGAGAGTATCGCCGGTGTTTAGAGTAGTGACGCAGGTCGATGTCCTCTGGTTCCAGCATTTAAAATTTTTCAGCGCTCCAAGGCGCAGCAGTCATCCGGCGGCAACCCGATCAGCGTCGGGGAAGGGAGCAGGCAGGTGAGCTCCTCCCTGCTCCCCACCACAAGGCCAATCAGGCCGAAGAACCCCAGCATTTACAATTCTTCAGCGCTCCAAGGCGCACCCGCGCCTCTCCGGTGCTCCGTAGCTGCTGGGGTCGAGCAGGCTTGATCGATCCTCCACACATCGCCTCCAGAACAAACCATCTCATGAGCTCCACCCTGGTATCTTCAAGTAACTCTCCTTTGTCTTCCTTCTCACTGCTGGCATTGTCCTTCCTCCCATTACCCGCCTAGAACTTGCTACCCACTGCCTGCACTGTACGGCTACCCATTGTTGGCATTGAACTACTATCCACTGCCTGCATAGCACCATCACCCTCTGCTTGCTTAGCATTGCTCCCATTGCCTGCATCGTACTGCTACCCATTGCTGGGCATAGAACTGCTACCCATCGCTTGCATAGTACTGCTACCCATTGTTTGCATACTGTTGCCACCCCATTGTTGCTTAGAACTGCTACCCATTGTTTTGCACACTGTTGCCTCCCATTGTTGCTTAGAACAGCTACCTATTGTTTGCATAGTGTTGCTACCTACTGTTGCATTGAACTGTTATCCATTGCTTATCCATTGTTGCTTAGAACTGCTACCCATTGTTTTGCACACTGTTGCCACCCATTGTTGCTTAGAACTGCTACCCATTGTTTGCATACTGTTGCTACCCACTGTTGCATAGAACTGTTATCCATTGCTTATCCATTGTTTGCATAGTACTGCTATCCATTGTTTGCATAGTACTGCTACCCATTTTTGCATACTGTTGCCACCCATTGTTGCATAGAACTGTTATCCACTGCTTATCCTCTGCTTGCTACCCATTGCTTGCATTGAACTGCTATGCACTGCCTGCTTGTTTGCCGATCACTTACTACCCATTGCTTGCTCTGACCTGCTGCCCACTACCATGGCCCCACATCTCATTGTCCTTCTCTTCATTATCCTCCCCAACTGCCTCCCCTCCTACCAACACTCTCCCTCCTCTTCCTCCTACCCTCCCCCTACCTTCCTCACTTTTCCCTTCACTCTGCCCCCTAGCCTTGCACTTCACACCATCCCCCGTATTCAACCAGCCCCCTCTCTACCTTCCTCACTTCTCCCTCCATTCTGCCCCCTAGCCTTGCACCTGCTCTTGGGCTTCTTCATACCATCCCCCCCGCATTCAACCAGCCCCCCTTCTCTTTAAGGCAACCCCACCCTCGCTTCCACCGTACTATCTCCACTATACCTTGCTCTCTAATACTCCTTCTCCTTCTCTCATCAGGTAATGTCAACCCCAACCCCGCCCCCCCCCCCGATTTCCTTCTCACACTAAAAAAAAAGTTCCTCACGTACCCTATCTAATCTCATCCACATCCCGCTCCTCCAACCCTCTGCCCTCCCTCATTCATTCCACAATCACTTATCCATATATATCAACTCCAACCCTACCCCCCAAAATAATCCCTCACATAACCTACCCGATACCATCAATTTACCCCTCATTTCCCCTCCCTCATGTCCCTTTTGGAGAGCACACTCACCCAGACACACCCACCCACACCCTGCTCCCTCTAAATCTCGGCATTACCCTAGAAATAGACCCCCACGCTATTCTGATAAGAAATCTACACGTAACGTATCCAACCTTATCCATATCCCTCTCCTCCTCCCCTCCGCTCTCCCATTTTTATGCGCCCTATGGAACGCATGCTCAGTCATTTAAAAAAAACCTTTTATTAATGACCTTTTTATCTCCAATGCCCTACACCTTCTTGCCTTGACCGAGACCTGGCTCCCTCCAGATGACACTACATCCATTGCCTCTCTCTGCTATGGGGGCTACCAGTTCTTCCATACACCTCGCCCTACTGGTCGCAGTGGTGGCGTTGGCATCCTACTCTCTCCCTCCTGCCAATTCCAACCCTTCCTGCCACCCCAATCACACTCTCCCTTCTCCTTCGAAGTCCACTCCATTCGCCTCCTCTCACCACTTCCCCTCCGAATAGTTGTTACTGATCACCCACCGGATAAATCCAAATCAACCTTCCTCACCGACTTCGACTCCTGGCTTTCTGCCTTTATGGATCCCTCCTCCCCCACTCTTATTCTTGGCGATTTCAACATTCACATCGACGACCCCCATGCCTCAAAGTTCCTCGCTCTTACCTCCTCGTTCGACCTCCAACTTTGCTCCATTGCCCCCACACATCTACACGGCCACTGCCTTGACCTAATACTCTTCTCCATCTCCTCTCCTTCAAACTTCCCCAAATCAATCCTTCCCTCATCTGACCATCACCTCTTAACATTTACTCTTCAACTCCACAGTCCCAACCTCATCTGGTCTCCTCCGACCTATTTAGAAACCTTCATAACATGGATCCCCTGACTCCTCCACCATCCCCATCTCTTTCCGCCATTTTATCCTCCAAGTCCATCAACGAGGCATTATCTTCATACAATGCTACATTATCCTCAGCCCTTGACACTCTTGCCCCTCCCACCCCACGTCCTGTCAAACGATCTACTCCCCAACCCTGGCTTTCACCCACAATCCGTTACCTACGCATCTGCGCCCGTTCTGCCAAATGAGCTTGGTCTAAATCCCGCTCCCCAGAAGACCTTCTACACTTCAAATTCATGCTTGGCTCCTTCCAGTCAGTCTTAGCACTTGCCAAACAAGATTACTACATCCACCTGACCAACTCCCTTGCCTCTGATCCTCACCGTCTCTTTAATACCCTCAATTCTCTCCTCAAGGTCCCCCCACCCCCAATCCCGCCCTCCCTTTCTGCCCAAACCCTAGCCAACTACTTCCATGACAAAATCCACAAGATTAACCTCCAATTCCCTACCCCCATCTACCTCCCCCTCCTCCCCAATTCTCCTCCCCCATCTATACTCCCTCTGCCACCCTCTCCTCCTTCCCTCCGATCTCTGAGGAAGAAACCACACTCCTCCTGTCCTCCTCCAAACCCACCACCTGTTCATCAGACCCTATCCCCACCCATCTCCTACGTTCCATCCCTCTCACCATTGCCCCCTCCATCACTCATATCCTCAACCTTTCACTCTCCACTGCAACTGTCCCCATTGACTTCAAACATGCTGTTGTCACACCCCTCCTCAAGAAACCCTCACTTGATCCCACATGCCCTTCTAACTATCGACCCATCTCCCTGCTTCCCTTCATATCCAAACTATTAGAACGAGCAGTCCACCATCGCTGCCTCGACTTCCTCACCTCCCAGGCCCTCCTGGACCCACTTCAATCCATCTTCCGTCCCCTACATTCCACTGAAACAGCACTCACAAAAGTCACTAACGACCTATTCCTGGCTAAATCCAAGGGCCTCTATTCTATCATCATCCTTCTTGACCTTTCTGCTGCCTTTGACATTGTTGACCACGACCTCCTCATCACCCTCTCCTCGCTTGGCTTCAGGGACTCCGTACTATCCTGGTTCTCCTCCTACCTCTCCCATCGCTCATTCAGTGTATGCTCTGGTGGCTCCTCCTCCTCCTCTACCCCGCTCCATGTAGGTGTACCCCAGGGATCTGTCTTGGGCCCCCTCCTCTTCTCTCTCCATACCCAAGGCCTTGGCGCGCTTATCTCCTCCCATGGCTTTCAGTACCATCTCTATGCCGATGACTCCCAAATCTACCTCTCTACACCTAATATTTCTCCGGCAACCCAGTCCAAGATCTCTGCCTGTCTTTCGGACATCGCTGCCTGGATGTCTCATCGCCGACTGAAATTGAACATGGCCAAGACTGAACTCCTTGTCTTTCCACCTAACTCCTCCCCCCCACTTCCCCCTCTCTCTATCCATGTGGATGGATCTACTATCCTTCCTGTTCCTTCGGCCCGCAATCTAGGGGTTATCTTTGACACCTCTCTCTCCTTCTCCGCTCATATCCAGCTTGTAGCTAAGATCTGCCGCTTCTTTCTCTACAACATCAGCAAAATCCGCCCCTTCCTCTCTGAACACACTACCAAAACGCTTATCCACTCCTTACTCTCTTCTCGCCTCGATTACTGCGACCTACTCCTCGCTGGTCTTCCCGTGAGCCACCTCCTTCCCCTTCAATCTATACAAAAGCACGCTGCTCAACTAATCTTCTGCCAGCCTCGCCATGCCCACATTACTCCTCTTCTCAAGTCGCTTCACTGGCTCCCTGTCCAGTTCCGCATCCAATTCAAGCTTCTCCTGCTGACCTATAAATTCATTCACTCTATGGCCCCTCAATACCTCTTATCTCTCCCTACGTCCCCTCTCGAAATTTGTGCTCCGCTAATAAATTGCTTCTATCAATGCCCTTCACCCACACCGCAAACTCCCGACTGTGCTCCTTTCACCTTGCTGCACCTTACGCCTGGAACAGCCTACCTGCGTCTGTGCGCCAGGCATCCTCCCTGGCCCTCTTCAAATCCAGGTTGAAGACCCACCTCTTCACTGTTGCATTCAGATCTTCCTCATCTTACCCTAACCCCCATCAACGTTTATGACCAAACTACAGACCAAACTGTACCACACCGTACCTTGCGCAGAACTGACTAATGCTCTGTACTGTTCTAATTAATGTACTGTTCTGACTAGATTGTAAGCTCCGATGAGCATGACTCTGACGGGCAGGGACTGTCTCTTGTATGTTGGCTACCTCTTGTAGGTTAGCTGTGCAGCGCTGCGTGCGTGGCGCTTTATAAGTGCTGAATAGTAGCAGTAATAGTAGTAGGTTCCGCACGGCGCATGGATCTGTCGGCATCAATGGAGGCCCCGGCATTGACGAAGGTATCGGTATCAAGGAAAGTCCAGGCAACAGAGAAGGTATCGGCGAGGGCACTGACATCGGTGATGGTACCGGCACTGGGGAAGATAGCGGTATTGCAGGTGGAATCAACACTGAGGTCAATGGCAGCATCGACATTGGCACCAAGCCGGCTTGCATTCCAAATATCGGTGCCGATGTAGTTCGCAATGACATCGGGGCCAATGGTAGTAGGTGCACCGAGGCTGCTATGATGCGTTCCAGAGTCAGCATGCATTGATTCAATGAGGTTTCCGGTGCCTGGTCATCGGATGGAGCGGGGTCAGCCATCACCAGACCTGGGTATGGCATCGGAGGTTCTGCAGAGGTGGGTGCTCTGGGTACCACTCGACTCCCCACTGAGGCTTTGGAGGACGCCTCCCACCGGGGATGCCTTGACCTATTACTGGAATTGGATGATGTCCGGGACGATTCCTTGTGAGCGCGGGAACGCTCCCAGGATCTTTCCCTCGACCGCTCCCTTGATGCCTTTGGCCTACCAGAGTGGTCCTTCGTCTTTTGGCTCTGATCCTTCCGAGTCTCCGAGGGCTCCCGGGGCAGCGACTTCTCCCTGGGAGTATGGGAAGGAGAGGATCCTCTCTCACCCTATCTGGAGTCTCTTGGGTGCTTGGAGTCAGAGGAAGCTCTCGAGGAGGTGGAGGCCAAGGAGAGAGGTGTCTGCTGGTAAGAGCTCTTCAAACTTCTTGGCTCAATTCCCAAGACCTCGTTTTGTCATCTGCTTGCAGAGTACACACTCTATAGGGACATGAGCGGGGGACCGAGGCATTTGAGGCACCAGTCATGTTTTTCGGTTATCGATATTATGCCGGAGACCTTCATACATTTTTTTAAAACCACTGGCTGGTTTGTCCATGTTGCCTCAGAGGGTAGGCCTGGTGACGCCTCAGAGGAAAAAGAAAGCTTGGAGAAAAGGGCTTTTTTTAAAATTTTTGCAAGATAGACGTAGTAAGATTAGAAATATAAAGATTAGTGATAGAATAATGATTAGTATGAGGTATCAATGATGCACGTGAAGACAGCAGTTCTTCAGCAGGTACAGGAGAGATCCTATCGGCTCTGTGGAAAGAGAGAACTGAGGAGAGTCAGTTGGAAAGGCGGGAAGGCAGCAACACGGGCGCAGTGGACTGCTCCCAAAGGCTTTCCTATTGGTAGCTGGGGAGCTTCCCGCGCGGGATCCGTCAGTACCCGATGTCACCCATACATGAGGACTACATTCCTGCTTGTTCCTGGAGATAGCTGGTTCAGCAGGACCAGACCGGTTTTATCAAAGGGTGGCAAGCTGTGGATAGCATACACTGGGTGATGGAGCTACTATGGTCCGCAGAAAGCGATTGAGAGGAGGTACTGCATGCCTCTATCGATACGGAGAAGACGTTCGATAGGATGCACTGGCCCTTTTTATTTGCAACCTTGGGTGCAAAGGGGTTTAGGGCTAACTTTCTAGGTTAGATACGGGAGCTATATAGGGAGCCAAGGGCTCAAGTAAAGGTGAATGGGAGATACTCGGAGGACTTTAGGCTAGGCCAAGGCACTCTGCAGGGATGTCGCCGCTCCTCTTTGCAGTGGCCATGGAACTGTTGGCCTAAGCAATTAGGGCTAATGCAAACATTAAGGGAGTAAGGAGAGGGGGAGTCAACATTGTGTCACTATTTGAGGATGATGTGCTGTTTTGTTTGATAGATCCGGCACAGTCGCTACCAGAGGTGGTAAAGGAATTGCAGTGGTATGGGTGTGGGGGGGGGGGCGTCTCTGGGTTTAAAGTTAATATGGAAAAGTCTGAGGCGTTGAATGTCTCAGTAACACCAGAGGTGGAGGCGTCACTCAAAGGGCGATTCCCTATTCGCTGGATTTGGAGTCCTATTCAATACCTGGGATGCAGATCCCTAGGGAAGCTCTATCAGGTTAACTACCCTAAGCTATTTTGATCTATAGGGGTTGAATTAGACGGCTGGATGAAGATGGAGATCTCCTGGTTGGGACGGATTGCGGCTGTTAAACTGATGAGCCTTCTGAAATTTCTATATCCGTTTCAGGCATTGCTGGTACCAATACCGGAGGCAGCACTTACAGAGAAAAGTATTCCAATATATGTGGAACAAGAGACCACCCTGCATCGCCTGTGAAACGATGTACCATACAGACACAGGGAGGAGGGAGGCCTGGGGGTACCCAATTTGAAAAACTATTACAGGGCAGGGCAAATTAGGCAGCTTGCCCCAGGTGGTGTTAATGGAGCAGCTGACAGCACAAAGGCAACAGAGGGTTGAGAGGTTTGAAAAGGATTGGAGGAAACTGCTTCAGGGTCTAAAGGAGAGAGGTGGGTAGATGGGGGTTTCGGGTTCCATACAAGGGAGGGGGGGGAGAAGGGGACATATAGCGGAATTTTAAATGCTGACAGGAAATATTGTATTTGTTGTTGTAATAAAAAGAAACAATATGGGGAAATAAACAGGTACATAAGAACATAAGATATGCCATACTGGGTCAGACCAAGGTCCATCAAGCCCAGTATCCTGTTTCCAACAGTGGCCAATCTAGGTCCTAAGTACCTAGCAGTCTCCCCAAAAGACACAGGTTCCTCAATGCTTGTATTGGGTCAAGCAGTGATTTCCTGGGTCCCTTTTAATAATGGTTTATGGACCTTTCGTCCAGGAACTTGTCCAAACCTTTTTTAAACCCAGCTACACTAACAGCTTTTACTACATCCTCCGGTAACAAATTCCAGAGTTTGATTACACGTTGAGTGAAAAAAATATTGTCTCCTATTAGTCTTAAATAGGTTACCCTGTAGCTTCATTGCATGTCCCCTAGTCTTTTTATAATCTGACGACGTAAACAAATCGATCTACCCGTTCTACTCCATTCATTAATTTATAGACCTCTATCATATCTCCCCTCAACCGTCTCTTTTCCAGGTTGAAGAGCCCCAACCTTCTTAGCCTCTCTTTATAGGAGTATCCTTCCATCCCCTTTACCATTTTGGTGGCTCTTCTCTGCACCTTTTCTAATAATGCTATATCCTTTTTTTAATATTTTTTATTTAAGTATTTATTCAATTATACAACAAAATACAACAATAACTAAACACCATCAGTTTCAAATTATTCCTATCCATCATAATACAATCCAATCATATCCTAACCTCACGAACCCTCACCAAACAAAGCCCTATCTCCCCTGTCCCTACCCACTTTTGCCCTCCTGGCTCCTCTCCCCCCCTCTCCCCCCCCCCTTCTAGGACACGCCATAACTCTCCCCAATTCACTTCAAACCGATCTACCTTTTGTCGCCTTGCAGCAGTTAATTTCTCCATGAGAACTATATGCGTAAGTTTTCCCTCAAATTTCTCAATAGAAGAGGCTTCTTTCTGCATCCACGCTGCTGCCAGCTCACATCGGGCTGCGCTCAAACTTTCAATCACCATTTGCCCCCCACCCTGCTGCTGCTCATTACCCCACCAGGAGAGCAGGAATATACCCGGTTTCAATTCCACCTCCACCCCCAAACTCCGCTGCATCCACTTTTGTATCTTCCCCCAATATTCTTGTATCTTTCTACACCCCCACCAAATATGCCAAAATGAACCAACTTCCCCACACTCTCTCCAGCAATAGGGCGCTACCCCAGGATATATCCGATGCAACCTCTCCTGTGTGTAATACCATCTGAACAGGATTTTGTAACGATATTCCCTAATGTTACTAGACCAAGGAGCTCTCTTCTCCTGATCTCCAATCCTTGATGGACATCGTCTCCCCTAACTCCACCTCCTGTATATTTGAACTTTTTTCCTTTCCTCTCTCTAACCCCCTTATATAATGCCGAGATCAGCCCTTTAGACCCCCTTTTTCCCATACCATATTGTCTCCAGTGCAGACAATTCACTATCTACTCCATCTTTCCCTAAAGCCCCCCTAAGGAAGTGACATGCCTGAATATATGCAAATCTATCCTTTTCCTCTAAGGCATAATCCCTCCTTACCTCCTCAAATTTTTGAATCTCTCCCGCGTCCACCATTTGATAAAAACATTTGAGCCCTTTACCCCGCCATTCATCAAAGAGTCCCCCTTCCCATCCTGGCTTAAAGGCTTTCCACCCTCTCCAAGGTGTCATCCAGGAAAACCCACTACTCCGTCCTTTGACTTCCTGTGCTCTCACCCCATCCCACACCCCCACTACCTGTCTCATAGCTGGAGAGCCCACCCCCATTTCCTTCCGATCCTTCCATGGAGCCCACAGCCAAGCCTCAAACCTTCCTCCCTTAACCTGTGTTTTTTCCAATGCCACATAAGGTTTAACCCCCTTACTCATCCTCCAATCCATTACATGCCTTACCTGAGCTGTTCTATAATAATCCTTAAAGTTGGTAACCCCCAATCCATCCTCTTCTTTTGACGCAAACATGACCTCTCTCACTATTCTCGGAGGTTTCTTTCTCCAAATATATTGGAATACCTTCCTCTGCAAAGCACGCAACGCTCCATCCGGCACTCCTACCGATAATGCCTGAAATAAATATATCAATCGGGGCAAAATGTTAATTTTAACCCCCGCTATCCGGCCCAGCCATGACACTTCATACCTCATCCACCCATCTAAGCCCTTACTGATTGCTCCCATAAGTCTCGGGTAAGTAACCTTATACAATGCCTCATATTTTGCTAGTATATGAACTTCCAAATAACTCAAAGATTTAGTAACCCACCGCAAAGGATATTCCTTTTTTAGTTGTTCCTCCACTTCCTTAGTTACCATCACATTCAGCACTTCCGTCTTATCGAGGTTCATTTTAAACCCCGATACCTCCCCAAATCTAGCCTAGCTCTCCCATCACTTCTGGGAGTGTCAAATAAGGCTTACCCAAGTACAATAATATATCATCCGCAAATAATATTTTATGACTGACCCCCCCACCCCCTTTTTCCAATCCCAAAATCTTATTGTTTGTCTTAATCCTCTGTGCCAGTGGTTCAACCACCATCACAAACAAGGACGACATCGGACCCCCCTGTCGGGTCCCTCTCCCCAACCCAAAATCCCCTGAATAACTCCCATTAATTTTAACTCGTGCCCTATTTGCCCTAGGCCCAGCATATAGCCCCCTTACCCATTTCTCATAATTTAGACCGCATCTCATTTTCCTCATTAAAAATTCCCAGTGCACTCTATCAAAAGACATCAATTGACATCAATATGAATTCCTCCTTCCCTTGCCCCGCCTCCCCCACCACCCCTAACGCCCTCAATATTATCGGCTGCTTGCCTACCCATAATGAACCCTGTCTGATCCTCCTTTATTACTTCTAGCAATCACAGCGCCAACCTCCCCGCCAGAATCTTCGCTAGTATTTTAACATCCACATTAAGTAATGAAATGGGACGATAAGAGCTACAATTCAAAAGATTCTTCCCTGGCTTTGGCAAGATAGTAATTCCCGCTGTAAGCATTTTGTTGCACAGTTCACCTTCCTCCTCTAGTATTCCATTAAATACGTGACCCAATACCTCCCCAATTTCTTCTAGGAATATTTTATAAAAACTTCCTGGTAGCCCGTCTAATCCCGGTGCCTTTCCCACTGCCATTCCTCTTACTGCCTGCCCCACTTCCGTGATTTCTTCTTCCATTCTATCTTGGGCCTCCTCCGGCAATACCGGCAACTGCATCTCATCTAAATATCCTTGGATTTGTTCCTCCCTAATCCCCTCCTGCCTTCTATACAATTCTTGATAGAACTGAGCAAACCTATCTCTAATTTCATTTTCATCCCTGCACACCTTCCCACTTTTCCCCCATATCTGATATATCATTGATGTAAACTTCCTCTGTCTCAGCCTTTGGGCCAACAATCTACTTGGCTTATCACCAAATTCGTAATACACCTGTTTTACCTGTCTCATTTCAAAGGTTACCTGATCTACTTGTAGCTCTTGCAATTCCCCCCGCACCTTCTCCACTTCTTTCCTGTCACGCTTTGCCCCCGCCCTCCGGTACACTGACTCTGCTACTGTAAGTGCTCTACTCAGCTCCACTTCCCTTTGGTATCTAGCTTTTTTTAGTTTCGCAGCCCACATAACAAACCTCCCACATACAAAGGCCTTCAATCCTTCCCACAATGTTACATCTCTCACCTCCCCATTATCATTAAAAGATAGATATTCCCTTATTGCTCCTCCGCAATTACCTCCTTTCTCTCAAGCAGACTCATTTAATCTCCAAAATTTGACTCCCACTTGCCTCTTCCCCTTTATTTCCACTTCCACCGTCCCACGATGTGACCATGCTATCTGTTCTATGCCTCCCTCTTTAACCCCTAACATCCATTCCTTATCCACTAATATCATATCAATCCTGCTCCAACTATTATGTGGTGCCGAGAAAAACGTGTACTCTTGCCTCTTGAGGAATAGTTCCCTCCAAACATCTACCAAATTATACTGACGCAATAGTTGGTTTAACCCTCTCCTATTACTCCCCCCCCTCCATCCGGCCCACTCGGGTGCCGGTCCACTCCTGGTTTCAGCACTACATTAAAATCCCCCCTTATAAGGAGCTTCCCTTGGGATTCCTCCACCAACAGGTTTCGCACTCCCCTCCAGAACGGGACCTGATTTCCATTTGGCCAGTATACTGACACAATGGTAATATCCTCATTCCCCAGTTCCCCTTAATACCCATTATTCTCCCTTCCTGATCCCTAAAGCTCTCTTTACTTGAATCCCACGTCCCTCCTTCACCAAAATAGCTACTCCACCCCTCCTTGCCCCTTCCTTGTTTATTGAGTAGAATTGGTCTGGAAACCTCCCATTCTTCATCCGCCCCACATCCCTCTTCCTCAGGTGAGTTTCTTGCAATAACATTACGTCCCATTGATTCTTCTGAACATCTTGATATAACTGCCTACATTTGATAGGTGAATTCAACCCCTTAACATTTACCGACCCCTATCCGCAACATTTCCCTTTTTTCCTCTTCCTCCCCCCCTCTCCCTCACTTGACGTGTCTCCCCCCATCCTACCCTCCTCTCCCCCCTCCCCTTCTTTTTCACCCACCCACCCCTTCCCCTCCCCCCCTCCATTGCTTCCCCCTCCCACTTCCATACCCCCCTTCTACCCTCCCCTGCCTTCCTTCCGTGTGTTTCATGTCTTAACCGACTACCCTCCCCATCCGCATACCCTTCAACCATGAAGCCCAGACCCCCACTCTCAATATCCATTTCCACTCATCCCCTTCCATACACCACCTCCACCTCATATTCTATTCACTTAGGGCACCCCTCCTTCAACCCTCACCATAGCCCTAAATTATTCTAATTCTCCAGGACCAAGCAGGAAGTCAGTCCTCACATATGGGTGATGTCGGCGCCAACGGAGCCCCCGTGCGGAACATTTCCCCAGCTTTCAAAGAAAGCCTTTGGGAATGCAGCGCGCATGCGCGGTCCCCTTCCCGCCCAAGGGTGCCATCTTGTTCAGTCTTCTTTTTTCCGCGGAGCCCGACGGACGTGTTTCATTTTCACCTGAGGAAAAAGTTGATTTTGTTCTGCGTGACCCGTTTCCTTCGGTTCGACGCCGGTTTACCTTTCCCGCCTGGGTACATCGGTATCGAGCCTGGGTACATCGGATACATCGGTATCGAGCCCGGACTTCTTTTTTTGGTTTTTGTCCTTAGTGACTAGCGTACGCGCCATTTTCTATTTTTCACTGGCAGCCCTGTCTTTTGACCTCGCAGGGGCCCTTTTTCCCCCGATGGCTGCCAGCGGGTTTAAGAAGTGTGATCGGTGTAAGAAGCTTATGTCTCTTACCGACACACATGACTGCTGCCTCCGGTGCCTCGGACCCGATCATGACCCGATGATCTGTGGCCCGTGTGGGAAAATGTCCTCGAAGGTGTTGAGGAGTCGGCAGCACCAAAAGGAAAGAATCTTCTCTGACTCCGCGTCTGGACGGGCCCGGACTTTGTCAGAGGCCTCAACGTCTCGGGACTCCGGCCCCGAGCAGTGCCGAGGCTCCTCTGAAAGGGGTCTCCCTCGCGGGAGCATCGCAGGAAGAAAAAACCCACGAGGGCGGCATCGGTGGACGCACTTGGCTCCTCGAGGTCCAAGTCGCATAGCCCCGAGCGCCGTCCCGGGTCTTCGGAGTCGGAGAGGCCTGCCAAACAGCCTCGTGTGGAGATGGAGTCCCCGAGTCACGTGAGTACTGTAGTCCTCGTGGACTCCCCTCCGGGGGAGCTGACGTCGGGCCCGACACCATCAGGGCCCGAGTCGGGGGCTGCTGAGTCTCCTGAGCTCGGCCTCAGGTTGACGGCCTTGGAGTGCAGTTTGGCTGCCTTCATGGAACAGCAGCGGGCACTGATCGCCGGTCTCACCGGTGCATCTGCCCCGACCACCGGGACATCGACGTCCAAGTCGACCCCGGAGGCCGAGCCGATCCTCGAGTCCATGCAATATCGAGTCGATTCTCGGCCACGGTCACCCTCGGCCTCCCGTTCGGGACCGAGGTCGTCGATGCTGGTTCCCTCGGCATCGGGGCGGATGACATCGGTGCCTGCCCGACCGGAGCCGCTTGATTCCTCCTCCGAGGGATCTGGCTGGGAAACGGAGGATGAGGAGTCCCCCGACACCTTTCAGACTCGGTGTGTCCCATCGGACTCGCTGGAGTCCGAGCCTCGGAGAAGGTCCCTCCCGGAGGATACCCGGTTCTCGGACTTCGTGCGGGATATGGCCAAGGCCTTGGCATTCCCCGCGGATCCCGAGGAGGAGCCTCGAGCCGAGGAGCTTGAGGCCCTACAGTATGACTCTCCTCCAAAGGAGGCCTTTACTGTACCGGTTCCTCCGATGCTGGAACGGTTGCTCTTCCGTATGTGGGAAGCGCCGGCTTCGACGCCGGTCTTGAGCAAGCGGGTTGATTCTATCTATCGAGTCCGCAAGAGCCCCGGGTTCCAAAAGGCACAATTGCCGCACCATTCCATGGTTGTGGAATCGGCCGTGCATCGTCTGAAGAGTCAGAAGATGCACTCCTCGGTGCCTCCCGGCCAGGAAGCCCAGAACCTGGATGCCCTCGGCAAGAAGTTCTTCCAGGGCTCTATGCTTGCTTCCCGTGTCCAGACCTATCAGCTGTACATGGGCATGTACCTTCGAGACCTGGCAAAGGTAACTGCCGGGTTCTCTGCTGGTCTCTCCGAGGAACCTTTGCAGAGGTTCAACGCCTTGTCATCGGGTATTCGAGAGTGCTCGAAGTTTCTCTCTCGAGCAGCCTATGATGGCTTCGAGGCTTCGGCCCGTGTAGCCGCGGCCGGCATCGGTGCACGCCGTCAGGCCTGGCTGCAGTCATTGGACCTCGAGCCATGGGTCCAGGACAAGTTGGTCGATGTCCCCTGCCGAGGTGAGAACCTCTTTGGCAAGCCCATGGCTGAAAAGGCTGAAGAACTCGAGACTGAGACTCTTACCCGGACGAGGCTGTCCAGGAAAACCTCTGCCCCTTCACAGAAAAAGAAGGGCTCAGGAAAAAAAACCTTTTACCCGAGAAAGTCATCTGCCTATAAACCCATACCCTCATTTTCAGGCCTCTGTAGCTCCCCAACAGGGTCAGCAGGCCAAGAGGCAGGGACATGGGCCCCGTAGGCAGAAAACCCCCAAGCCACAAGCTCCAGCTCCTGCACAGCAGGGAGTGGGGTTTTGACTCCTGTGGCATAACCTTTCCTCCTCAACTGGCCCCTATCAGCACAGGAGGCCGGCTGGCCCTATACGCCCACAGGTGGCCAGCCGTAACAAGGGATACCTGGGTACTAAGTATAGTCCATAAGGGCTATCTCCTCCACTTCCACCAGGTACCCCCCTCCTATTTTCCAGGGGATCCTCCAAGACTTCCTCTGCACAGGGACTTACTCCTGCAGGAGTTAGCAAGTCTTGTAAAGGAACAGGCAGTGGCACCGGTGCCCCGCCACCTGAGAGGTCAAAGCTTCTATTCCAGATACTTTCTGGTACCAAAAAGAACAGGAGGCCTCAGACCCATCCTAGACTTGTGGAATCTGAACAAGTTCCTGGAGAGTGAAAAGTTCAAGATGCTTACCCTTGGAATTCTGCTGCCCTACCTCCACCAGGGAGATTGGCTATGCTCCTTAGATTTAAAGGATGCTTATACTCACATCCTCATTCATCCACACCACAGACAATATCTCAGATTTGTAGTGGGAGGAAACCACTATCAGTACAGAGTACTGCCTTTCGGCCTAACCTCCGCCCCCAGGGTATTCACCAAGTGCCTGGCGGTGGTAGCCGCCTACCTCAGGGTTCAAGGCCTCTTTGTCTTTCCATACCTGGACAACTGGCTCATCAGGGGCCAATCCCCACAGGAGACCAATCAAGCCACCCTTCGCACTGTCGCTCTGCTTCAGCACCTGGGGATTGTTATAAATTTCACAAAGTCCACTTTGCACCCAACACAGAACATGGAGTTTATAGGAGCAAGACTGGACACCCTTCAGGCAAAGGCCTTTTTACCCGTGGACAGGGCCCACAGGTTGATGGATCTAGCCAGGCACTTCCACAGCAATTCTCTGGTCTCCGCCAGACAATTCCTGAGCCTCTAAGGCCACATGGCTTCCACGGTCCATGTAACTCCAAATGCCCATCTACACATGAGGCCAGCTCAATGGGGCCTCAGAACTCAGTGGCACCAAGCCACAGGAAACCTTACGGAAAGGGTGAGGATATCCAAACTACTAGAGTCTTCTCTACAGTGGTGGCTTCATCTTCCGAATCTAGTGCAAGGGGTGTTTTTTCAGACACCTCCATACTCTCAAGTGATCACAACCGATGCTTCTCTTCAAGGTTGTGGAGCACATTGCCAGGGAGCATGTACTCAAGGCCTGTGGTCTCCTTGGGAAGCCGCACAGCAGATCAATCTCTTAGAACTGAGAGCTATTCGTCTGGCCCTGAGAACTCTCTCTCATCTCCTTTCTCACCAGTCTGTCCTAGTTCAGACGGACAACCAGGTTGCTATGTTCTATGTGAACAAACAAGGGGGCACAGGGTCCCGCCTTCTATGTCAGGAAGCGCAGAACCTGTGCTCCTGGGCAGTCAGTCACAGCATGCTTCTCAAAGCGGTCTATCTCCCAGGTCAGGAGAATTACCTGGCAGACAAATTGAGCAGGATCCTGCAACCACTCGAATGAAGGTTGAATCCCTTAGTGGTTCAACAGATCTTCCTGAGATGGGGTCTTCCAACCATAGATCTCTTTGCCAGTCCTCTGAACCATCAACTGCCCAGGTTCTGCTCCAGACAACCGCATCCTCTCAGATTAGCAGCGGATGCGTTTCTCATTCCGTGGTCTACAGGCCTCCTATATGCCTTTCCTCCCACGTCTCTAGTGCCCCAGACACTGTTCAACGTGCTCTGAGACAGGGCCTCGGTGATTCTGGTGGCTCCCAGATGGCCCCGACAGCAGTGGTTCCCACTTCTTTTGCAGCTAGCGGTGGACACTCCCCTTCCTCTGGGGATGCAACCAGATCTCCTGTCTCAGGAGCAGGGCTCTCTTTTACACCCCAATCTCCAGTCCCTCAACCTGATGGCCTGGCTGCTGAAAGGATAGTTCTAGCACCCTTACTACTGCCTAGGGAAGTGGAGGAGGTGGTCTTGGCCTCTAGGAGGCAGTCCACTCGGAAGTCTTATGCCCTTAAGTGGCGTAGATTCTCAGCCTGGTGTACTCAGCGCAACGAGAATCCTTTTTCATGCCTGGTACCAGTGGTGCTGCAATACTTGCTTCACCTGTCCAACCTAGGCCTTAAGTCCAATTCTGTTAGAGTTCATCTTAGTGCTCTTTCAGCATACCACTCACCGGTGGAGGGTCAGTCTCTCTCCAGCCACCCTTTGGTGGCTCGCTTCCTCAGAGGCCTGCTTTTGCTTAAGCCTCCAGTGCGTCCACCTGCCCCTGAATGGGATTTGAATGTGGTCTTGCAACGACTTACTTGCCCACCATTTGAGCCTATGGCTACTTGCCCTTTGCGCTTTCTCTCTTGGAAAGCGTTGTTTCTGGTGGCTCTTACCTCAGCAAGGCGAGTGAGTGAACTTCAGGCCCTAGTATCCGATCCTCCATATACTTGGTTCTATAAGAATAGAGTGGTCTTACGGACTCACCCTAAGTTCCTTCCAAAAGTTGTCTCCTCCTTCCACCTCAATCAGGAGGTGGTTCTTCCAACTTTCTTTCCCAGGCCGCATGCCAGCCGGGCTGAGATGGTCTTGCATACCCTGGACTGTAGGAGGGCGTTGACCTTCTACCTTGACCATACGCGGGAGCACCGGAGGGCTGTTCAGCTCTTCATCTCTTTTGACCCCAATAAGTTGGGGTTACCTGTCTCCAAGCATACTTTGTCCATATGGGTAGCCGACTGTATCGCCTGGGCTTACAGGGCAGCCGGCCTCTCCTTGCAGGGTCGAGTTACGACTCACCGTGTCAGGGCGAAGGCTGCATCAGTGGCTCATCTCCGCTCTGTTCTGTTGGCAGACATCTGCCGGGCCTCTACTTGGGCTTCAAGCCAGCCCACTACTGCCTTGAGAGAAAGTCCCGCAGGGATAGTGCTTTCGGACAGGTGGTACTTCACAATCTCTTTGGGCTTGAGGAAACTCCTACCCTCCGGCCCTGGTGTTGGGCTACCGTTCGGGGGCGTTATCAGAGAAGATTCTTTTCTCACATGCTGAGGCTCTAGAGGGAGCTCATTTTTTCAGCTTGGGTCTCCGGTAGCCTTAAGCTGGGGAGTCCCATATGTGAGGACTGACTTCCTGCTTGGTTCTGGAGAAAGAGTAGTTACTCACCTGTAACAGGTGTTCTCCAGGAGCAGCAGGAATCAGTCCTCACAACCCTCCCTCCTCCCCTTGGAGTTGCAGTCATAAGCTTTATTTTGTTATTTTTTGCTGTCTTTTAGCTATGTCATCAGACTGAGCAAGATGGCACCCTTGGGCGGGAAGGGGACTGCGCATGCGCGCTGCATTCCCAAAGGCTTTCTTTGAAAGCTTGGGAAATGCTCCGCACAGGGGCTCCATCGGCGCCGACGTCACCCATATGTGAGGACTGATTCCTGCTGCTCCTGGAGAACACCTGTTATAGGTGAGTAACTACTCTTTATTCCCCTTCCCCACTCCCTCCACTCAACCTCCATTTCTGATCCCTTAATCATCCATATAGTATATATTCCCTATAACCCCCTCTTTATTAACTATCCAAGTACTACCCACAAGGGCCTTACTTAACCCCCCTTACCCTTAACATAATTACAAGTTTCATTAAAAAAAACCACAAAAAAAATCACAACTTTTCAACCATTAACACCTCACATACCTCCCTCTCCCTTTCCCACCACTACCATCCCCCCCGTTAATGCCCTATAAGTCCAGTTTCCAAGGGACCATACAGCCCCACTCCTATTGACCACCAGCCATCTCACCACCTCTCAATCGATTTTCTCAGGTGTCCACTGCTGTCCGCGTTGCCTTCCTTTCCTGGGATAATCTCTTCAATCTCCTCCTCTTCGCTGCCACTCTCTGCCATTGAGACATGGTTTGCACCCTGCCTACTTGGTTGTAACCATTCTCCATCCATTGTCTTTGGCGCATTCTCACATCCCAGCTCATGCAACACTGTCCACGCTTCTGCTACCTTCACCTTCCTGGACACCCCATTCACTGTTAGCAAAAGTCCAAACGGGAACATCCATCTGTACCGCAGCCCTTTTTCCTTCAAATACGTTGTCACCTCCTTCATTTCTTTGCGCCGTTCCAAGGTGCCCCTGGAGAGATCATTAAAGATTTCCACCTCACATTTCTCCCATGTCATACGACCATATTTCCTTGCCACATTCAGTATCTTTTCCTTGATTGGGAAACAGCTCAGGCATACGATCACATCATGCGCCAGTTTCTCTCTCCTTGCTCCCAAGCTCCAGTGCGCTCTCTCCACCCCCACCTTTTCCACACTTTCTTCTTCACCTCCTTCCAGTCTCAAGATATGAATAAACAAGCGCTGTACCACTTGCACACAGTCTTTGAAATTGTCTTTCTCCAGGAACAAGCAGGAAGTCAGTCCTCACATATGGGTGATGTCGGCCCTCGTGCAGAGCAATTCCCCAGCTTTCAAAGAAAGCCTTTGGGATTGCATTGCGCATGCGCAGTCCCCTTCCTGCCCAAGGGTGCCATCTTGCTCAGTCTTCTTTTTTCCACGGAGCCCAACGGACGTGGTCCCGTTTCCACCCTGGAAAAAGTAGAAAAGCTGAATAATTTCTTTCAGCTTCCCAGTTCGACGCCGGTTCCCCTTCTCGCCTTCGGCTCGGTACACCGGTATCGAGTCCAGTTATATTTTTCATTTTTTGTCCTTCGTGACTAGCGTTTGCGCTCTTTTTATTTTTCACTGGCAGCCCAGTCCTTTGACCTCGCAGGGGCCCTTTCTCTCCTGATGGCTGGCAGCAGGTTTGAAGAGTGTGATCGGTGTAAGAAGTTAATGTCTCTCACCGACACACACGACTGCTGCCTCCGATGCCTCGGCCCTGACCATGACCCGGTGGTCTGTGGGCCGTGTGGTAAGATGTCTTCGAAATCTTTGAAGAGCAGGCAGCACCAGCATGACAGGATTTTCCCTCAGTCCGTATCCGCCCGAGCCGGGACCTCGTCTGAGGCCTCGACATCTCGGGACTCGAAGCCCGAGTACCGTCGTGTATCTTCTGAGCGGGGGTCTCCTTCCAGGGAACACCAGGGGAAGAAAAAACTCGTGAGGGCGGCGTCGCTGGATGCCTCTGATCGGCCTGGGCCCGCGGAGCTCGGACCGCTGCCCCGGGTCCTCGGAATCGGAGAGGCCGGCTAAACAACCTCGCAAGGAGCCAGAGACGTCGGACAAGGTAATTTCTGTTGTCCTCCTAGACTCTCCTCCGGGAGAGCCTGCGTCGGGACCCGAGCCGGGAACTGCGGAGCCTTCTGAGCTCGGTCGCAGGATGGCGGCCCTGGACAGCAGCATGGCTGCCTTCATGGAGCAGCAGCGGGCGCTGATGGCCGGCCTCGCCGGTCCATCCGCCCTGACCACCGGGACGTCGAAGTCGACACCGGAGGCCAAGCCGATCATTGAGTCGATCAGGTCTCGAGTCGATCCTCGGCCAAGGTCCCCCTCGACTTCCTGTTCGGGACTGAGGTCATCGACGCCGGTACCCTCGGCGTCAGGTTGGTCGGGCTCGAAGCCCTCGAGGCCGGAGCCCATCGAGTCCTCCTCAGAGGACTTGGCGTGGGAGACAGAGGAGGAAGACTCCCCAGACACCCACCGAACCCGGTGTATCCCATCGGACTCTCTGGGTTCGGAGCCTCGGAAAAGGTCCCCTCCGGAGGAAACTCGGTTCTCGGACTTCATAAGGGACATGGCCAAGGCTTTGGAATTCCCTGTGGACGCCGAGGAAGAGCCTCGAGCCGAAGAGATCGAGGCCCTCCACAGTATGACTCTCCCCGAAGGAGGCCCTTACTGCACCGGTGCCTCCAATGTTGGAACGGCTGATGCTCCGCATGTGGGAGTCCCCGGCCTCGATGCCAGTGCTCAGCAAGCGGGTCGATTCCATTTATCGAGTCCGCAAGAGTCCTGGGTTCCAGAAAGTGCAGCTGCCGCACAACTCCATGGTTGTGGAATTGGCCATGCAAAGGCTGAAAAGCCAAAAGACGCACTCTTTGATGCCTCCCGGCCGGGAGGCCCGGAACCTGGACGCCCTCGGCAGAACGTGCTACCAGGGCTCAATGCTATCATGCCGTGTCCAACTTCAAGGCCTTGTCCACGGGGATCCGAGAGTGCTCGAAGTTCATGTCTCGAGCAGCTTATTACAGCTTAGAGGCTTCGGTCCGAGTAGCCACGGCCGGCATCGGTGCAGGCCGTCAGGCCTGGCTCATGTCGTCGGACCTGGAGCCATGGGTTCAGGACAAGTTGGTCGATGTCCCGTGCCGAGGTGACAACCTCTACGGCAAACCCATGACGGAAAAAGCTGCAGAAATCGAGTCCAAGTACTTGACCCGGACATCTGCATCTTCTCACAAGAAGGCGGCCTCGGGGAAAAAGCCCTTTTTCCCGAGGAAGGATACGGCTTACACAAACTACCCCACTTACCAGGCCGCCCCAGCTCCCCAACAGGGGCAGCAGGCCAGGGGACAGGGGCATGGCCCACGTAAGCCGAAGACCCCCAAGCCTCCAGCTCCGGCTCCTACCCAACCGGGAGGGGTTTTTTGACTCCCAGTACATAGCTCCTCTCCCACCAATGGTTTGGCCCTGCACAGGAGGAAGGCTGGCCCTGTACGCTCACAGTTGGCCAACCATTACCACCGACGCCTGGGTTTTGAAAATAGTCCAACAGGGCTACTTACTTCATTTCAACCAGGTGCCCACCTCCTTTTTTCCCAGGAGAGCCTCTCGGGCTCCCTCGTCACAGGAACCTCCTCCTGCAGGAGTTGGCAGGTCTGCTAAAGGATCAGGCAGTGGAACTGGTGCCCCACCACCTGCAGGGGCAAGGCTTCTACTCCAGGTATTTCCTCATACCACAAAGAAAAGGAGGCCTTCGTTTGCCCCATCCTAGACTTGCACAATCTGAACAAATTCCTGGTGAGGGAAAAGTTCAAGATGCTTTCCCTTGGGATCTACTGCCTTACCTCCACCAGGGAGACTGGCTATGCTCCTTAGACTTAAAGGATGCTTATACTCAAATCCTCATACACCCAGACCACAGACGATATCTAAGGTTTGTAGTCGGAGGAAACCACTTTCAGTACAAGGTGCTTCCCTTTGGCCTGTCTTCCGCTCCCAGAGTATTCACCAAATGCCTAGCAGTGGTGGCGGCCTTCCTCAGAAGTCAAGGAGTCTTTGTCTTTCCATACCTAGACGACTGGCTCATCAGGGGCCAATCGGCATAGGAGGCACAGCAGGCCACTGCTTGCACAGTCACCCTGCTCCAGCACCTAGGGTTTGTTGTAAATCATGCAAAGTCCACTTTACTCCCCACTCAGAACTTGGAGTTCATAGGGGCAAGACTGAACACCCTTCAGGCAAAGGCTTACCTACCGCTGGGCAGGGCAAGGCGGTTGCTGGACTTGGTACAACAGGTCCAGCACAGACTGCATGTCTCCGCAAGGGTCTTCTTATGCCTCCTGGGCCACATGGCCTCCACGGTGCAAGTGACTCCACATGCTCGCTTCCACATGCGCACAGCTCAATGGTGCCTCAGAGACCAGTGGACACAAGCCACAGGCCGCCTCAGAGACAGGGTAGCGATTTCCAAGCTACTGGTGACAGCCTTGCAATGATGGCTTCAACCTCCCAATTTGCTTCAGGGAGTACCATTCCAACCTCCCTCTCACACCAGAGTGCTGACGACAGATGCCTCCTTGCTGGACTGGGGAGCCCATTGCAAGGGTTCATGCACTCAGGGTCTGTGGTCCTCGGAAGAGGCCACACTTCAAATCAAGCTTCAAGCCATCCACCTAGCTCTTCAAGCCTTCTGTCATCTTCTTTTACATCAGTCGGTGCTGATACAGACAGACAATCAAGTAGCGATGTTCTACATCAACAAACAGGGAGGCACAAGATCTCGCATCCTCTGCCAGGAAACCCTGGACCTCTGCTCTTTTGCAGTGGCGCATCACATATCCCTAAGGGTAGTTTATCTGCCAGGTCAGGAGAACCTCCTGGCCGACAAGTAGAGCAGGATTCTTCAGCCTCACGAATGGCAACTGAACCGGATTGTAGCCCAGCAGATCTTCAACCACTGGGGTCTCCCATCCATGGATCTCTTTGCCAGTCCGCAAAACCATCAGTTGCCCCAGTTCTGCTCGACGCAGCCACATCCGCTGAGTGTGACGGCAGATGCTTTCCTGATCTCGTGGGCACAGGGCCTTCTCTATGCGTTTCCACCCACACCCCTGGTGGCACGCGCTCTGTTCAAGATTCTTCGGGACAAAGCCTCTGTCATCCTGGTAGCCCCCAGGTGGCCAAGACAACCTTGGTTCCCTCTTCTCCTTCAACTGGCGGTCGACACTCCACTCCCACTGGGGGTGCAGCCCGACCTCTTGACCCAGGAACAGGGTTCCTTACTACACCCCAACCTCAGATCCCTCAACTTAATGGCATGGCTGCTGAGAGAGTAATACTTGCTCCTCTACTCCTTCCAAAGGAGGTTGAGGTGGTGTTGCTGGCCTCCAGGAGGCAATCCACTAGAAAATCCTACGCGTTCAAGTGGCGTAGATTTCAAGTGTGGTGTAAACAAAATAAGGAGAACCCGTTCACTTGCCAAGTACCTCAGGTGTTAAAGTACTTGCTCCACCTCTCAGAGTTGGGCCTCAAGTCTAACTCTGTCAGGATCCACCTGAGTGCACTATCAGCTAACCACTCTCCAGTGGACGGGCAACCTCTTTCAGTTCACCCTTTAGTATCCCGATTCCTCAGAGGCCTCTTATTCTTGAAGCCTCCGATTCGTCCACCGGCTAAGGAGTGGGACTTAAATGTGGTCTTGCAGCGGCTTACTCGTCCATCTTTTGAACCAATGTCCACCTGTCATCTCCACTTCCTTTCCTGGAAAGCACTCTTTCTGGTGGCACTCACGTCGGCTCGACGTGTGAGCGAGCTGCAAGCTTTAGTATCAGATAGACCGTATACACAGTTTTATAAAAACAGGGTGGTCCTACATACTCACCCCATGTTCCTTCCAAAAGTGGTTTCCTCGTTTCACCTCAATCAAGAGGTGGTTCTTCCAACCTTGTTCCCCAGGCCACATACCAGCAGGGCAGAAGCGGTTCTGCATACCCTGGACTGTAAGAGGGTGCTCGCCTTCTACCTGGAGCGTACACGGGGACATCGGAAAGCTTCCCAGCTCTTCATCTCTTATGACCCTAGTAAACTGGGTCTACCTATCTCCAAGCGCTCGTTATCCGCCTGGGCATACAGAGCAGCTGATCTCCAGCTGCAGGGCCAAATCCAAAGTGGGAGTGGAGGAGTAGCCTAGTGGTTGGGGCAAGGTACTTCAGGCCGGAAGGTCAGTGGTTCAAATCCCACTAGAGGACAGCAACCTTGGGCCGGAAGGACTGGGGTTTCTAGTCCCACAGGTGCTCCTTGTGGTCTTGGGCAAGCCACTTAACCCTCCATAGCCCATGTTCCCTGTAAAATAGTTATCTCCAAGTTATAATGCCCTGTTCAATGTAATTTCAGTTTGTTCAATGTAAACCGCACTGATGCAGAATAGCGCGGTATATAAGAGAATGTAAATAAATAAATAAAATAAATAAATCACAGCCCACTCTGTCAGAGCTAAGGCCGCATCAGTGGCTAACTACCGCTCTGTTCCGTTGGCAGACATCTGCCAGGCCACAACTTGGTCTTCAAGCCAGACTTTTGCAGCCCATTACTGCCTGGAGAGAGAGTCCCGGCGGGACAGTATTTTCGGTCAGGTGGTACTCCGTAACCTATTTGAGGTTTAGGTAACTCCTACCCTCCGTCCCTTTGGTGTCAGGCTACCGGGGTGGGGGGTTGCGTTCTCGGAGAAAAATCCTATCACTGCTGCTGCGGCTCTTCTAGAGGGAGCCATTTTCAGCTATGGGTAGCCTATAGCTAGGGAGGCCCATATGTGAGGACTGACTTCCTGCTTGTTCCTGGAGAAAGCGTAGTTACTCACCTGTAACACGTGTTCTCCAGGGACTGCAGGAATCAGTCCTGACGACCCTCCCTCCTCCCCTGGAGTTGCAGTCCTTTGATTAATTTTTTCTCATTTTTGCCGTCTTTTTAGCTATGTCATCTGACTGAGCAAGATGTCACCCTTGGGCGAGAAGGGGACCGTGCATGCGTGATGAAATCCCAAAGGCTTTCTTTGAAAGCTGGGGAATTGCTCCGCACAAGGACTCCATTGGCACCGTCACCCATATGTGAGAACTGATTCCTGCTATCTCCAGGAACAAGCAGGAATGTAGTCTTCACATATGGGTATCGTCGGTACTGACGGAGCCTGCGCGGGAATGCTCCCCAGCGTCCAATTAGAAAGCTTTTGGGAGCATCCCACAAGAACACCTGTTACAGGTGAGTAACTAAGCTGTCTCTGGTATCCCTCTGATTCGAAGGTTACTCCGCCGTGCTCGATCCTCTAGCTCTTCCAATTTCTCCAGCACTTCCTCCTGCTGGGCCTTGAGCTTGCACTGCTCCACCGCCATTTCCTGCAGCTCCACAGCATGGCTTTCCACGTGCTCCTCTATTTCCTCCACACGCTGCCCAAGATTTCCCAAGTCCTGCTGTGTAGTTAACAATGTCTCTTTCAAATCATTTCTCATCGCTTTCAGATCTTCTTGAATCTCCTTTTTAAATGCATGTAGCCAGGCTTTCATAGCCGCCCCTTCCTGCTGTCTCTCTCCCATTGCCTTTTCACCCTCTGAGCTCTCCATTTCTCCTGCCTCCTCCGAGTTTCCCGAACTCATCGCTGTTGCCGCTTCTCTTTTCGTGTAAGCTGACTGGAACCCCGCCAACTTCTTTCGGATTGACATGACAAGAATGGTTGTCTGACTCACGTCCACTGTGCAACCCAGGGATCAGCTCATTTTGATAAATAGTGTGGGATTCGGACGGAGCTCGGCTAAACTACTGCCATTAGCTCTGTGACGTCACCGGAAGCCAACGCTATATACTTTTAAAGATACGGCAACCAGAATTGCACACAATATTCAAGGTGAGGTCATACCATGGAGAGGCATTATAATATCCTTTGTTTTATTTTCCATTCCTTTCCTTATGATACCTAGCATTTTATTTGCTCTCTTTGCCGCCGCTGCACACTGGGCGGAGGGTTTCAACATGTTATCCACGATGACGCCTAAATCTTTTTCCTGGGTAGTGGTTCCCAATGTGGAACCTTGCATGGTGTAACCATAGTTTGGGTTGTTCTTTCCTAGGTGCATAACTTTGCACTTGTCCACGTTAAATTTCATCTGCCATTTGGATGCCCAGTCTTCCAATTTATCAAGATCCTCTTGCAATTTTCCACAATCCTCTTGGGTTTTAACAACTTTAAATAGTTTTGTGTCATCGGCAAATTTGATAACCTCACTCGTTATTCCCTTTTCTAGGTCATTTATGAATATGTTAAAAAGCAGCGGACCCAGCACAGATCCCTGGGGTACTCCACTATTCACTTTTTTCCATTGGAAAAATTGGCCATTTAGCCCTACCCTCTGCTTTCTATCTTGTAACCAGTTCCTGATCCACAATAGTATATCACCTCCTATCCCATAACTTTTTAGTTTTGCCAAAAGTCTCTGATGAGAAACCTTGTCAAAGGCTTTCTGAAAGTCCAGATACACTATATCAACCAATTCATCTTTGTCTACATGTTTATTCAAACCTTCAAAAAAGCATAACAGATTAGTAAGACAAGATCTTCCTTGTCTAAAGCCAAGTTGGCTGTCTCCCATTAAGCCATGACTATCTACATGCTGAGTAATTTTGTTCTTTATGATGGTTTCTATCATTTTTCCCAGTACTGACGCCAGGCTCACCAGTCTGTGGTTTCCCGAATCATCCCTGGAACCCTTTTTAAAAACTGGCGTTACATTGGCGATCATCCAATCTTCAGGTATTACAGATGATTTTAATGATAGTTCACAGATTACTCATATTTCAGTTCTTTCAGCACCCTAGGATGTATACCATCTGGTCCAGGTGATTTGCTACTCTTCAGTTTATCAAATAGTTGCAATACATCTTCCCAGTGTAGCAATATTTCTTTCAATTCTTCTGCAGCATCACCTTTAAATACCACTTCAGTCATGGGTAACATCCCTATATCTTCCTCAATAAAGACCGAAGCAAAGAATTCATTCAGTCTCTCCGCTATAGCCTTGTCCCCTCTTAGTGCCCCTTTTACCCCTCTATCATCTAATGGTCCAACTGACTCTCTCACAGGTTTTTTGCTACGAATGTACTTGAAAAAGTCTTTATTATGCGTTTTTGCTTCCACAGCAAGTTTCTTCTCAAATTTTCTCTTTGCCTGCTTTATCAATGCCTTGCATTTAACTTGCCAGTGCTTATGCTGTTTCCAGTTTTCATCATTTGGCTCTTTTTTTCCATTTCCTGAAAGATGCTTTTTTTGGCAACAACAGCTTCTCTGACCTCACCTTTAAACCATGCTGGCAGTTTTTTGGACTTCCTTCCACTTTTCTTAAAGCGTGAGATACAGCTGGTCTGGGCTTCCAAGACAGTATTTTTAAACAACAACCAAGCTCGATGTAAGTCTTTAACCTTTGCAACTGTTCATTTTAGTTTTTTCTTAACTATTTTCCTCATTTTATCATAGTCTCCCTTTCGAAAGTTAAAAGGTAGTAATGTGGATTTCCTTACCATTCCTCCTCCATTAATTAAATCAAATGCGATCATGCTATGATCACTATTGCCAAGTGGTCCTAACACCCTTATCTCTTGCACCAGATCTGGTGTTCCACTAAGAACTAAGTTCAAAATGGCTTCCCCTCTGGTCAGTTCATGAACCAGCTGTTCCAAGAAGCAGTCATTTATTTCATCTAGAAACTTTATCTCCCTAGCATGTCCTGCCGTGACACTGACCCAGTCGATACCGGGGTAATTGAAATCACCCATTATTATTACTGTTCTGTAACTTTTGTTAGCTTCCCTAATTTCTTTGAGCATTTCATCATCCATTTGTTCATTCTGGCCAGGCGGTTGATAGTACAACCCCACTGCCATTGCCTTTCCCTTTTTACATGGAATTTTAATCCAGAGATTCTACAGTGAATTTTCTTTTCTGCAAAACTTTAATCCTTTGTGACTCAATGCCCTCTCTAACACAGAGTGCAACCCCTCCACCAATTTGATCAGCTCTATCATTATAATATAGTTTGTACCCAGGTATCACAGTGTCCCACTGGTTGTCCTCCTTCCACCATGTCTCTGAGATACCAATCATATCTAACTTCTCATTTAGTGCTATATATTCTAACTCTCCCATCTTATTTTTTAGACTTCTAGCATTTGCATACATGCATTTTAGAGACTGTATTTTATTCATATTAATCCGGTTATCAGTAGACAGGGGTAATTTGGCATCTTTAAGCTCTGTCTGCTCTGTACTCAAGGGCATTTGGGCTACCTTTGTCTTTATTGGAACCTCTCTGCTGACGTGCCCTAACTTCATTTTTTGGTCGTATCCTTTAAGGATACATTGTTCCAAACCGTGCGCTCTTGGGTGACTGTCGGCTCTCCCCTATTATCTAGTTTAAAAGCGGCTCTATCTCCTTTTTAAAGGTTAATGCCAGCAGCCTGGTTCCAACCCGTAAGGTGAAGCCCATCCTGAGTCTATCCCCTTTCACCTTCATCCCATGTCCCCTCGTAGTAGAGCTTGCTTTCAATCGGAAGAGGCTCTCCTCTTTTGCATTTATGCCACGGAGGTATCTAAACATCTCTATCGTATCTCCTGTATCCCGCCATTCCTCTAACGTATCCATATTAACATCGTTAAGTCTGTCCTCATATACTTTATTATTAGCCTTAAATGTACTATATTATAAGAGGAAATGACGTCACCAGCCTGAGCGGCAGCTGAAGTTCGGAGCTCCGTGTATGTGTGATTGAAGAGCGCTTACCTCGACACATAGTGGGGTCTAGAGAGTCGGAGAAGCAGCGGTTAGCCGGCCGAAAGGAGAATCTAATCGGGGATGAAAAAAGCAAGTGCAGAATTGAAGGCGTTCGCCTACAAGAACGCGGTGTCGGGGGTAGCTGCCGGGAAAACCAAGATGGTGGCGGTGAGTGTGAGCAGCGAGGCGGCCGCCCCGGCTGGAGAACGACAGAAGGAAGGAGATGTGGAGTCCCTTCGGGGAGACATTAAGACCTGGTTTAGTACTCTCCGACAGGACATGTCTTTGTTTAAGGATGATGTCCGCGGCTGGATGGAGGATTTGCGGGGTGAGATCCGGGAGGTGGGCCCAACGGGTGGAAGACCTGGAGAACAAGGTGGAAACACATGACAGCACGCTGCTCAAATTGCAGGAACAGTTTGAGAGTTTGGAGGGGGAGCAGGAAGACTTATGGTCTAAATTGGAAGATCTGGAGAATCGCTCCCAGAGAGCCAATATTCGCTTGAGAGGCATCGTGGAGACGGCAGATAACTTGGACTGTATGCAAATTGTGGAGAAAGTGTGTAAACAGCTGGTGGTGGAGGCTGGCGTAAAGGCGGAGGGCCTATGTTGGAAGATTGATTGGGCCCAAAGAGCTTTGGGCGCCAGGAAGGAGGGATATAATAGAGACATCATTGCATGTTTCCATGAATATCAAACGAAAAACACTGTGGTGGAGGCAGCGCGGAAAATGAAAGACTTTACCTGGGACATTCAGAGAATTGAGCTTTATGCGGATCTTTCAGCAATTACGATGCGAAAGAGGAGGAACTTCGCTCCTATCACTAAGAAGCTGCGGGACAGGGATATTTGGTATAAATGGCTGTTCCCGTTCGGGTTGCAGTTCTGTATAGAAGGGGTCACATCTTATGTGAAATCTACGGCGGATGCCGTTAAAGCGATGGAGAATGCGGGCTGGACAGAGATCCCTGAGATCCCCTCGATAAATCGCAGTAAGAGTGTGCGGAAGAGACCCGGCGAAAGTGGCTGGAGGAGAGCGCCACAAGGGGATAGGAGACTGCGCAGACAACAACCGAAGCCCCTTGCGGAACCGGATGGCTGAGCAGAAAAAGTGGACTCTCTAGATAGTTTTACTTAAGGTTAAAAATGTGAAGCAGTGGAGGAGTTTCGTGTGTGCTTGTTTCAAGTTTTTGAAGTGGGGGTGTCGGGGGGGTTGCACTGTGAATATTGCGGGGTAAGAGGGGTTCGGGCTGGTGAGTTATGCCTCAAGAGATGGAGGTGTGGTGGATTTGGAGATTGGTGGGGGTGGATGGGGGGGGGAGGGGGGGAGAAGGATGGGGGGGGGAGGGGGGGAGAAGGATGGGGGGGTCAGTACTAAACAGCATAGGACGAGGAGGAGGGGCAGATGATGGGAGGCTGGATAAGCTTAGAGTAATCACGATGAATGTGAGAGGTTTAAACTCTCCGATTAAGAGGCAAAGAGTATACAGAGAGATTGGTAGATTGCAGGGGGACGTGGTGTTTCTTTAGGAGACCCATTTGAAGAGAGGGAATGAGTGGCGGATGGCGAATAGCAAATATCAGGGACAATGGTTTGCATCAAATCGTGTTGAACTTAAGAAAGGGGGGTAGGGATATTGGTGAGAACCCAAATACCTTATCAGGTAGATGCTGTTAAACAAGATAAGGAAGGGCGTTACCTCATGATTCGGCTGCAGATTAGGGGTCAGAAGTTTACTTTGGTAAATATTTATGGGCCAAATGCGGCCCAGGGTTTTTTTTTTAGGGAACTGACCAAGAGAGTGATGGAGTTTATAGAGGGACAGCTCATATTGGGGGGGGGGGGGGGGGTTAATTTAACTATTAATCCGATATTGGATAACTCCAGAGGGAAGGCATTGGGAACTGCTAAAAGTAGGGGGGTACTGAGAGCTCTGGGGGAGCAGTTGGGGGTGGTGGATGCATGGCGGGAAATACATGGGAGGAGAAAGGATTATACATATTGGTCACCAGTGCATGATTCGTGGTCTAGGTTGGACATGGTGTGGGTGGCTAAAACCTTAGTTCAAGATCTAGGGAGCTGTGAGATTGGTGAGAGAACGTTGTCCGACCATGCCCCGGTGTGGATAGAGTTAGGAGTGGGGAAAAGTGGGCGAAAGGGCTCCGGGTGGTGTCTGAATGAGTCCTTGTTGGAGGTCCCTGAAAGCGTAGTTACTCACCTGTAACAGGTGTTCTCCAGGAGCAGCAGGAATCAGTCCTCACTTATGGGTGACGTCGGCGCCGACGGAGCCCTCGCGGAGCAATTTTCCCCAGCTTTCAAAGAAAGCCTTTGGGAATTGCAGCGCGCATGCGCGGTCGTCTTCCCGCCCGAGGGTGCCATCTTAGCCAGTCAGATGACATAGCTAAAAAAGACAGCATAAAAATTAGCAAAAAGAACATAAGCAGACGATTGCAACTCCAAGGGGAGGAGGGAGGGTAGTGAGGACTGATTCCTGCTGCTCCTGGAGAACACCTGTTACAGGTGAGTAACTACGCTTTCTCCAGGACCAAGCAGGAAGTCAGTCCTCACTTATGGGACTCCCAAGCTCAAGGCTACCGGAGACCCTAAGCACAAAAATGAGCTCCCTCTAGTTCAGCAGCACAGAAGGATAGAATCTTCGCTGAATTATCACCCACCGGTAGCCCACATCCGGGATGGAGGGTAGGAGTTGCTCAGACCTCAAAGAGATTACGGAGGACTGCCTGTCCGAAAGCACTGTCCCTGCGGGACTCCCTCTCGAGACAGTAATGGACCGCAAAAGTCTGGCTCGAAGACCAAGTAGCGGCCCGGCAGATGTCTGCCAGCGGAACAGAGCGGAGGTAAGCCACTGACGTGGCCTTTGCCCGAACGCAATGAGCCGTGACTCGACTTTCTAAGGAGAGTCCGGCTGCCCCATAAGCCCAAGAGATACAGTCCGCAACCCAGATGGACAGAGTACGCTTGGAGACCGGGAGCCCCAATTTATTGGGGTCAAAAGACACAAAAAGCTGAGCAGCTTTACGGTGCTCCCGCGTACGGTCAAGGTAGAAGTTCAATGCCCTTCTACAGTCCAGGGTATGGAGGACCGTTTCAGCTCGGCTGGAGTGTGGTCTGGGAAAGAAGGTTGGAAGTACCACCTCCTGATTGATGTGAAAAGGGGAGACCACTTTAGGCAGAAATTTCGGGTGAGTCCGTAGGACTACCCTATTCTTGTAGAACCTAGTGTAAGGGGGATCAGACACGAGGGCCTGCAATTCACTTACGCGTCTAGCGGAAGTGAGGGCTATCAAGAACAGTGTTTTCCAAGACAGAACACGGAGAGAGAGAACCGGTAGCCATAGGTTCAAAAGGCGGACAGGTGATCCGCTGCAAAACCACATTCAGGTCCCAGTCAGGCGCTGGCGGGCACAGAGGTGGTTTAAGTAGAAGGAGACCTCGGAGAAACCTCGCTACGAGAGGGTCGTTGGAGAGAGGTCTGCCATCCACCGGCACATGATGTGCTGAAAGAGCACTGAGGTGAACTTTGACGGAGTTGGACTTAAGTCCCAGATTAGAGAGGTGCAGCAAGTACTGCAAGATCACCGACACCGGGCAGGAGAAGGGATCCTGAGACTGTTGGGTACACCAGACTGCAAAGCGACGCCATTTAAGGGCGTAGCATTTGCGGGTAGAAGGCCGTCGCGAAGCCAAGACGACCTCCTCCACCTCCGCCGGTAGGAGAAGGGGAGCAAGGACTACCCTCTCAGCAGCCAGGCCATGAGGTTGAGAGACCTGAGGTTGGGGTGCAGTAGGGACCCCTGATCCTGAGTGAGGAGATCCGGTTGTACCCCCAGAGGGATTGGATCCTCCACCGCCAGTTGCAGCAGGAGCGGAAACCACGGCTGCCTGGGCCAGCGAGGGGCCACCAGGATCATGAAGGCTTTGTCTCGGAGAACCTTGAAAAGAGTCCGAGAGACTAGCGGGATGGGAGGGAAAGCGTACAGAAGGCTCCCCGACCATGAGATCAGAAAGGCGTCCGCCGCGACCCGAAGGGGGTGTGGCTGACGAGAGCAGAAGCGAGGAAGCTGCCGGTTGTGAGGACTGGCAAAGAGATCCACCGTGGGGAGGCCCCACTTGAGGAAGAGCTTCTGAACTACCAAGGGATCCAGACGCCACTCGTGCGGCTGGAGGACCCTGCCGAGTTTGTCCGCAAGGCAATTTTCTTGGCCCGGGAGATAAACTGCCTTGAGGAGAATGCCGTGACTGACGGCCCAAGAGCAGAGCTTCTGTGCCTCCCGGCAGAGGAGGAAGGAGCCCGTGCCCCCCTGTTTGTTCACGTAGAACATGGCAACTTGATTGTCCGTCTGGACAAGGACGGACTGTTGGGAAGTCAGGTGGGAGAAGGCCTTGAGAGCTAGGCGGATCGCCCTGAGCTCCAGGAAGTTGATCTGCTGAGCAGACTCCCACGTGTTCCAGAGGCCCTGAGTGCGTGCCTCTTGGCAATGTGCTCCCCAGCCCAGGAGGGATGCATCGGTGGTCAGCACCCGGGTCGGCTGAGGTGACTGGAAAGGCATTCCGAATATCAGGTTCGGCTGCCGGAGCCACCACCGGAGAGACGAGACCAGCGGCTCGGAGACGCGCACTAGGTCTGCTAGGCCGCCTGTGGCTTGTCGCCACTGCTGGCGGAGACACCATTGAGCAGACCGCATATTCAGGCGGGCATTGGGGGTCACATGGACGGTGGAAGCCATATGGCCGAGCAGTCTCAGGAAGCGCCTGGCGGAGACCAGGGGCTGGCAGCGAAAGCGGTCGGCTAGGTCCATGAGCCGTTGAGCCCTGTCGAGCGGTAGGTATGCTCGCGCCTGAGGAGTGTGCAGCCTCGCGCCGATGAACTCGAGATCCTGTGAGGGGAGCAAAGTGGACTTTGCGAAGTTTATAACAAAGCCCAAGTGCTGCAGCAGAGTCACCGTGCGGCACGTGGCGTTGGTGACCTCCTGAGCGGACGCTGCTCTGATGAGCCAGTCGTCGAGGTACGGAAAGACATAGAGGCCGTGAAGCCGGAGATGGGCCGCCACGACCGCGAGACATTTTGTGAAGACTCGCGGTGCGGAGGACAGGCCAAAGGGCAGTACTCTGTACTGGTAATGATTTCCTGCCACCACAAACCTTAGGTATTGGCGGTGGCTTGGGTGGATGAGGATGTGCGTGTAGGCATCCTTTAGATCCAAGGAGCATAGCCAATCTCCCTGCTGGAGGTAGGGCAGAAGGATTCCAAGGGTAAGCATTTTGAACTTCTCCCGCACAAGGAACTTGTTGAGGTTGCGCAAGTCCAGGATGGGTCTGAGGCCCCCTGTTCTCTTTGGTATCAGAAAATACCTGGAATAAAAGCCTTGACCTCTCAGGTGGTGGGGCACCGGTTCCACCGCCTGTTCCTGCAGAAGACCTGCTAATTCCTGAAGGAGTAATTCCCTGTGCAGAGGGGGTCGCGGAGGTTCTCCCGAAAAATAGGAGGGAGGGACCTGATGGAAGTGGAGAAGATAGCCTTCTCGCACGACTTGAAGCACCCAGGCATCTGCGGTGATGCTGGACCACCTGTGGGCGAAGTGAACCAGCCGGCCTCCGGTGCTGGGAGGAACCAGCGGGGGGGGAGAGGCTATGCTTTGTGAGTCAAAAACCCCCACCCTGCTGAGCAGGGCTGGTGGTGCAGGCTTGGGGGCTTGCTGCCTATGGGACCCGTTACCCCGTCCCTTGGCCTGCTGGCCCTGTTGGGGAGCTGCAGGGGCCTGATAATGGGGGTATTGTTTGTAGGCAGTCGCCTTCCTCGGGTAAAAGGACTTTTTCCCCGAGCCCTTCTTTTTCTGGGAAGGGGCGGAGGTCTTCCTAGAAAGCCTGGTCCTGGTGAGAGTCTCAGTCTCAATTTGTGCAGCCTTTTCCGCCATGGGCTTGCCAAAGAGGTTTTCGCCTCGGCAGGGGACATCGACCAACTTGTCCTGCACCCAGGGCTCAAGGTCTGACGACTGAAGCCAAGCCTGTCGGCGGGCACCGATGCCGGCTGCGGCCACTCGAGCCGATGCTTCAAAGCCATCATAGGCTGCTCGGGACATGAACTTTGAGCATTCCCGAATGCCAGTGGACAAGGCCAGGAACCTCCGCAAGGGTTCCTCGGACAAACCAGCGGAGAATCCGGCTAGCTCTTTGGCCAGATCCCGGAGATACATGCCCATGTATAGCTGGTAAGTCTGGACACGACATGCGAGCATAGATCCCTGGAAACACTTCTTACCAAGGCCATCCAGGTTACGGGCCTCCCTGCCAGGAGTCACCGAGGAGTGCATCTTCTGACTCTTAAGACGATGCATGGCCGATTCCACTACCATGGAATGGTGTGGTAGCTGTGCCTTTTGAAAGCCAGGGCTCTTGCGGACTCGATAGATAGAATCGACCCGCTTGCTCAGGACCGGCGAGGAGGCCGGACTCTCCCACATGCGGAAGAGTAGTCGTTCCAGCATAGGAGGAACCAGTACAGTAAAGTGTTCCCTCGCGGGAGAGTCATACTGGAGGGCGTCGAGCTCTTCGGCTCGAGGCTCCTCCTCGGGATCCGCAGGGAAGGCCAAAGCCTTGGCCATATCCCTAACGAAGTCCGAGAACCGGGCATCCTCCGGGGGGGACTGCTTCCGAGGCTCAGACTCCGGTGAGTCCGAGGGGACACACCGAGTCCGGAAAGAAGCAGGTGACTCTTCCTCTTCAGACTCCCAGACCGACTCCGACGAGGACTCGGTGGGGTCGGTCCGGGCAGGGCGCGGCGCCTGCCGCCCCGACGCCGAGGGAGTCGGCGTCGGCGACCTCGGTCCCGAACGGGAGGCCGAGGGTGACCTCGACCGAGGATCGACTCGAGTTTTCATCGACTCGAGGATCGGCTCGGTCTCCGGGGTCGACTTGGACGTCGACGTCCCGGCGGTCGGGGCAGCGGCGCCAGCGAGCAGTGCCCGCTGCTGGTCCATGAAGGCAGACAGTCTGCTCTCCAAGGCCGTCAACCTGAGTCCGAGCTCAGGTGACCCAGCAGCCCCCGACTCGGGCCCCGACGGCGTCGGGCCCGACGTCGGCTGTCGCGGAGGCGAGTCCAGAAGGACTACAGGACTTACCCGAGCAGGCATCTCCGACTCCAGGCGAGGTCGCTTCGGGAGGTGTTCCTTCTCCAAGGACCCGGGGCGGCTATCGGGGCTATGCGACCTGGCCCTCGCGGAACCAGGAGCGTCCACCGACGCCGCCCTCGCGGGTTTCACCGTCCGACGATGGTCCCCGGAGGGAGAACCCCGGTCAGAGGAACTCCGGCGACGGTCCGAGCTGGAGCCTTTTGACGCGGAGGCCTCCGACGAGGTCCGGGTACGGCTGGGGTCAGCGAAGATTCGATCACGCTGATGCCGCCGACTTGTCAACACTTTTGAGGACATTTTGCCGCAGGGCCCACAGATCAGTTCCTCATGATCCGGGCCCAGGCAGCAGAGGCAAAAGTCGTGTGTGTCAGTTAGTGACATATTTCGGTCACACTGACCACACCGCTTAAAGCCACTGGCAGCCATCGGGGGAAAAAGGGCCCCTGCGAGGTCAAAGGACCGGGCTGCCAGGGAAAAATCGAAAACGAAAGCTGACAAAGTCAGAAAAACCGAAAAAAAGTAAGAGGACTCGTGACCGGCGTCGCGAGTCCGGGCGGGAAAACGATCGGCGTCGAACCGAAGGAAAAAAGGATAAAATAATGAATAAAATCGACTTTTTCGCGGGGACAAGACGGGGACGTCTGTAGGGCTCCGCGGAAAAAAGAAGACTGGCTAAGATGGCACCCTCGGGCGGGAAGACGACCGCGCATGCGCGCTGCAATTCCCAAAGGCTTTCTTTGAAAGCTGGGGAAAATTGCTCCGCGAGGGCTCCGTCGGCGCCGACGTCACCCATAAGTGAGGACTGACTTCCTGCTTGGTCCTGGAGAAATTGTAATGCAGGTGAGGGAACGGATTAAAGAGTATTTAGAGATTAATGATACAGCAGAGTGTAAAATTGGGATATTGTGGGATTGTTTAAAGGTGGTGGTACGGGGGAATTTGATTTCAATAGGTTCCCATAGGAAGAAAATGCTGGGGCAACAGAAACAGATCCTTCACGACCAGATATGGGAGTGGGAGTCCTTACAAAAAATGGGCAAACTAGGCAAGTCGGGTTTGCAAGCGCTGCTGAAGGCGAGGAAGGAGTTAGGGGAGTTGGAACTTGGGGAGATTAAATATGCCCAAGATCGGCTTAAGCAGGTTTTCTTTGAATGGGGGAATAAACCAAGTAGGATTTTGGCACAAAAGTTAAGGCAACAGCGACAGAGAAATTATATAACCAAAGCGGTTTGTGGAGTTTTATACCCATCTATATACGCCAGAGGGGGAGGAGGAGTATCTGAATATGCAGCTCCCAAGTCTGAGTGAGGGGCAAGCAGAACAACTTTCACGGCCCATAGAGGTAGGGGAAGTGTTGGAGGTCATTAAGACGTTGCCGTCCCATAAAGCACCCGGACTAGAAGGGTTTACTAATATATTTTATAAGACGTTTGGGGATGTGGTGGGGGAGGTTTTGGCACGGCTCTTTAACTCCCTTGCGGAGGGGGGGGAGCTGCCGGAAACAATGAGGAGAGCGGGTATCACATTGCTTCCCAAAGAAGGGAAAGACTTAACCTTGTGTGGGTCGTATCGCCCCATTTCGCTGTTGGGGACAGATTTTAAAATATATACAAAAATATTGGCCAATAGGATACTACCCTACTTACTGCATTTGGTACATGAGAACCAAATCAGGGTTTGTCCCGGGGAGACACACTTCCGATAATCTACGGAAAGTGTTGAATACGGTGTGGGCTGGAAAGCGTGGGAAGGAACAGATGTTGTTGTTGACAATTGATGCTGAGAAAGCTTTTGATCGGGTCTCATGGCCCTTTCTTTTTAGGGTTTTGGAAAAGATGGGGATAAGAGGGATGTATTTAGAATGGGTTAAAGCGATTTATAAGCAGCCGCGGGCAAAGATTCGTATAAATGGCGAATACTCTGAGGGGTTTGAACTAAGGCGGGGTACAAGGCAAGGGTGCCCACTGTCCCCTATTTTGTTTGTACTCTCGATGGAACCCTTGGCACAGCGGGTGCGAGAATGTGAGGAGGTGCAGGGGGTTCGGTGGACAGCAGTAGAGTGTAAGGTGTCACTCTTTGCGGATGATTTGCTGTTTTTGTTAACTAACCCCATGGGGTCCTTAACTACTCGATATGATATTTTAAGGGAATTTGGGGAATATTCGGGGTTTCGAATTAATGCTACAAAGTCGGAGATTTTGAACATCTCGGTACCTGGGGAGTCTGAGCGGGTACTTAAGGAGAAATTTCCTTTCAAGTGGGCCAGGGACAGTATTACATACATGGGTATCAGGCTAACGGCGAGGGTGCAGGACCTGTTTGAGGCGAATTATGGCAGAATGGAAAAGATTGTTAGGAAAGACATGGATAGTTGGGGTAATAAGGGGTTATCTTGGTATGGGAGGATGTCAGCGGTAAAAATGGTGATTCTCCCCAAGTGGTTGTATCTGTTTATGGTGTTGCCCATTTGGGTGCCACCGAAAGATTTAGTGAGGTGGCAACAGGGGATTATGAAATTTGTGGGGGGCCCGAAAAAGAATAGGGTTGCTGGGCGTGTCCTGCCTAGAAGGAAGGAATATGGGGGTATGGCTATACCAGATTTGAGGTGGTATTGGGAGGCTGCCCAACTGGGTGCGAGTGTGGAATGGTGGGGGGATGAGAAAAAAAGAGTGGGTGTGGATGGAGTCCGGGGAACTGGGCGAAGGACAGCTTGGTGATCTACTCTGGCTGCCCAAAGAAGGGAATAGTGGGTTTGTGGGGGAGAAGAAGAAATTAGACCTTACCTGCTAATTGTCTTTCCTTGAGTTCTCTCCGGGCCAGTCCAGGTACTGATGGGTGGTGAATCCCTTCTAGCAGCTGAGGACTGAATGCTGAAACCTTTGCTGGCAGATGCTATAGCTCCCTCTAGTGCCTGAAAGCCAGTCACCTATTGACAAAGCAGCGAACCACCAAACTGAACTCGAAACCTAGGAACACTATGGGAACAAAACACAAACTCTCAAACAAAGGAAACATGGGAGAAGCTGTAAGAAAGGCTTCCGGAGCATGTCTCCTCTAAGGGAATCCCCCCTCAAAAAAACAATCCGAATCGTCCACGCCCAGAGCACGGTGACTCCGGTAGGAGGCTGCACCCGCTAAGGGGGCGACATTACTTTCCGTTCATGTATTTATAAACTCTTTTTTTTTTATATATTTTTACTCTGTTTGAACTTCTGATATAGAAACTCAGGCATAAGAGCCCAGGAAGTAAGAACCTACCAATATCCTCTTCCACAGCTATGAGCCGTATCTAGTACACAGACAAGGAGAAACAAGTGCTAAGCCTCAACTTCTCCCCGACCCGAAGGCCGTAACCGACGCTCGCGGCCCAATGAGGTGGGACCTGGACTGGCCCGGAGAGAACTCAAGGAAAGACAATTAGCAGGTAAGGTCTAATTTCTTCTTCCTTTTCGTCTCTCCGGGCCAGTCCAGGTACTGATGGGCAGTACCAAAGCAGTACCTAAACTGGGGAGGGTCCCGCGAGCCCCGCCAGAATGGCTGAGGCCCCCACCTTAGCATCCGAACGCGCCTGGACATCCAACCGATAATGCTTAGTGAAGGAATGTAGAGAAGACCAGGCCGCCGCCCGACAAATATCCGCAGGCGGAATTAAAGCCATCTCCGCCCACGAGGTCGCTTGCGCTCTAGTCGAATGCGCCCGGAGCTCGCGCAGAGGCAGCTTACCCGCAGCCTCGTAAGCGCCTGCTATCGCTCTTTTCACCCAACGAGCGATGGAAGCCTTGGTTGCCGCATGCCCTTTGCGAGGGCCACCATAGAGAACAAACAAACGATCCGACTTGCGAAACGGCTCAGTTCGTCGAAGATACTTCCGTAACACTCGACCCATGTCCAAGCCCCTCAAGGTGCGGCCCAAGGGAGTGTCGCCCTGCGATCGAAAGGTCGGCAGCGAGACTGGCTGGTTCATATGAAAGTCCAAGACCACCTTTGGCAGAAAAGAAGGAACGGGCCAAAGAACCACTTTCTCCTCCGAAAAACACAAATACGACTCCTTACAGGATAGAGCTTGTAAATCTGAAATCCGCCGAGCCGAACACAAGGCCACGAGGAAGGCCGTCTTCCAAGACAAGTCTCGCAGAACGGTGTCTGACCCAGCCGCAAAGGGCGGCCGCGTCAGCGCCTCGAGAACCAAATTCAAGTCCCACGGAGGAACCACAACCCGGTAGGGCGGTCGGATGTTTTTAGCCGCCCGAAGGAATCTCTGAACATCCGGGTGAGACGAGCGCGAGCAACCCTGCACGCGACCCCGAAAACAGGCAAGAGCAGCCAGATGCACCTTGAGAGTGTTGAAGGCCAGACCTCTTTCGAGACCGCCCTGCAGGAACGCCAAAACCTCCGACAACCCTGCAGCACGAGGCGAAACGCCCCTGTCAGCAGCCCAGGCCTCAAACACTCGCCAAATGCGAACATACGCTAAGGACGTAGAGCGGCGCCGGGATTGTAACATAGTAGCGATCACGGAGCTCGAGTATCCTCTGCGTCGCAACCTATGCCCTTCAACAGCCAAGCCGTAAGCAAGAATCGATCCACTTGCGGCATCAGCACCGGACCCTGGAACAAGAGATTGATCCGGGAAGGCAACCGCCAAGGAGGTGCGATCAGCAACCTCACGAGATCGGCATACCAGGGACGCCGAGGCCAGTCCGGAGCAATGAGAATCACCTTGCCCTCGTGACGCGATATCCTCCTGATAACTCTGGCCAACAACGGCCAATTAGGAAAAATGTACAGAAGCAGGTCCGTTGGCCAGGGCTGGACCAGCCCGTCCAGGCCCTCCGACATGCGCTCCCTGCGCCTGCTGAAAAACCGGCTCGACTTTGTATTGTCCAGAGTCGCCATGAGGTCCATACCCGGCTGACCCCAACGCAATGTGAGCTCGTGAAACACCGCCCAGTTGAGTTCCCATTCTCCGGGATCCAGGCGATGTCAACTGAGAAAATCGGCCTGCACATTGTCCTTTCCTGCCACATGGGTGGCCGACAGAGCGTGCAGATGCAACTCCGCCCACTGAAACAGACACTGACTCTCTTGCAAGAGGGACGCACTGCCCGTGCCACCCTGCTTGTTGATGTAGGCCACCGTTACGAGATTGTCGGAAAACACGCGCATTGCTCTCCCCTCGAGGAGTACCGAGAAGTGCAAGAGAGCAAGACAAACCACCCGCAGCTCCAAGCGATTGATGGACCAGGTGCTCTCCTCCTCCGACCAACTGCCCTGCGCTATCTGAGCAAGACAATGAGCCCCCCAACCGGAGAGGCTGGCATCCGTCGTGACCAGAACCCAGTCCGGCTCCTCCAGTGGAACACCCGCCTGCAGGTGGGCTGGGGACTGCCACCACCGAAGGCTGACACAAACGTCGTCCGGACAAGGTAGTCATCGAGTCAGAGGATGCTGCTGAGGGGACCACCGAGAAAGAAGAGCATGCTGTAGCGGACGCATGTGAGCCCTGGCCCACGGGACCAGATCCAAGGCCGCCGCCATTAAGCCCAACAACTGAAGGTACCTCCAAGCGGACGGTGCTTGGAAGCGGAGGAAGGATTGTACCTGCGCTAACAGTTTCCACACCCGGATCGGCGGCAGATGAGCCTTTCCTCTGTTGGTATCGAAAAGCGCTCCCAGGTACAGCAACCGTTGCGCGGGACGCAATTGACTCTTTGATTGGTTGATGACCCAACCAAGTCGTTCCAGAAACTGGACAACCCGAGTTGTCGCTGCCACCGACTCCGTTTGCGAGCTTGCACGGATTAGCCAATCGTCCAGATAAGGATGCACCTGGATGCCCTCTTTGCGAAGGGCAGCCGCCACCACTACCATCACCTTCGTGAATGTGCGCGGCGCGGTCGCCAGACCGAACGGCAACGCCCGAAACTGAAAATGCCCCAATGGCACCGCGAAATGAAGAAAACGGTGATGCTCCGCTCGGATCGGAATGTGCAGGTAAGCTTCCGTGAGATCTATGGAGGACAGTCACTCTCCAGGCTGTACCGCTCGAAGCACCGCTCTCAGGGTTTCCATCCGGAAGTGAGGCACCCGTAAGCAACGGTTCACATGTTTGAGATCCAGAATGGGACGGAACGACCCTTCTTTCTTGGGTACTACAAAGTAAATCGAGTATCGACCTAAGCCGTATTGGTCGAGCGGCACCGGCTCCACGGCTCGCAGTTGCAACAGACGCCGCAGCGTCAACTCGACCGCCTGGCGCTTCGCGCGCGGACCGCAGGGAGAAAACACGAAGGCATCCGACAGAGGAGTAGCGAATTCCAGAGCATAACCCTCGCGGATGATCTCCAGCACCCAGAGATCTGTAGTTATGGTGGTCCAGACGGAGAGAAACTCCTGCAAATGGCCTCCTATCGGAATCTCCGACTGGACCAGCAAACCTTCATTGCGGCTTTTTGGAGGAAGACTGCGGTGTACCGAAGAAACCTCTGCCAAATCCACGGGCCCCTCAAAAGGACTGTCCCCTGGCAGGAAAATGACCCCTCTGATAAGGGGAAAACCTAGATCCGCGAAACTTACGAACGTCCCTGCTGTGACCCCTCTGCATGGGACCTGACCTGGGCGCTCTAGGTCGATCTTCCGGCAGGCGACCCCCTTTGGAGTCACCTAAATCCTTAACAATCTTCTCTAGCGCCTCCCCAAACAGCAGCTTCCCTTTGTAAGGAAGCTTACTGAGGCGCGATTTGGAGGACATGTCCGCCGCCCAGTTCCGTAGCCAAAGAAAACACCGAGCCGCAATGACCGACGCCATAGATTTAGCCGAAATTCTGATCAGATCATAGAAGGCATCCGCCAGGTACGCCACCGCAGACTCCAGCTTAGCTCCCTCCGGAGCGACAGCCTCCTGCTTGAGATCCGACTGCTCTCCCTGAATCCAGCGGACAGAAGTCCGGGACACAAAGGCCCCGCAAACTGACGCTTGCAACGCCAGGGCATTAGCGTCGAAAGCCTGTTTCAACAGGACTTCCAACTTTCGATCCTGAACATCCTTGAGGGCAGCCCCGCCCTCTACCGGAATCGTTGTTTTCTTAGTGACCGCCGAAACCAGCGCGTCCACCTTTGGCATGCGTAAGAAGTCTTTCTCCTCCTGAGGAACCGGGTAAAGACGGGAAAGGCTACGGCCCCCCCGTAAGCTAGCCTCAGGGCACTCCCACTCAGACTCTATCATCTTCTTAATCACCCGGTGCATGGGAAAGCACCGCTGTTCCGGTTTAAACCCTTGCAATAATGGATCTTCTAGGGGCTCCTGCTGCTGAGCCGGCAGCACAAGATTTAAAGCAGCAAGTGACTGCACTATCAACGCTCCGAGCTCCTCCTTACGGAAAACCCTGAAGACATTGGGGTCCTCACCAGGCCCGAGTTCCCCATCCTCTAACTCCAGAGGCCCGGACTCAAGACCTTCCTCAGAGCCAATCTCCCCCTCCTCAGGGAGAGAAGGACATGATATCCCAGGTTCCATTGCTACTGGGGAGATCACTGCACCCTGCTGCGCTGAGGAGCCCTCTCCCGGATCAGACAGCCCAGGCTCAAGAAATAATGTCTCCTGAAGCCCTGCTGTCGGACTGACAACTGGCTGAGACAACTTTAAAAGATATGCTTTATGCATAGCCAGTATAAAATCGCGAAAAAAAAGAATTCCCTGAATCCTGGGCTGCAGGGGGCAAGCAAACATCCGTCTCTGCCTTAGCCGAAGACTTGTGAGATTTTGCCTTCCTTTTCCCGGAAGTTTTCAAAAGCGCGGGAGAATCTGCACCCGCTGAAGGCAAAGAGGCCGCCGACCCCGATTTCGGCAAGGATGCCTGAAGCCGGTCCCCCGACAGCTCTGCCGATCCAGCAGCCTCCATGCTTCCACAAATAAAAAAAAAAATCCTGCCCAAAAAGCTCCGCGAGCAACCCCAGCGAAAAGAAAATGGCGCTCCCGCCAAAACCGCCGGAGAAAAAACCGCCACGAAAGAACACCTAGAGAAGCAAGACTAAGCCAGCTGACCCCGGGCTAAGGCAGGTAGTATCGCCGCTTACCTCGAGGAGCCGAAGATTTGCCTGAAAACCTGCTGCTAGCAAGGCACGGAGGCACAGGGACAGCGCCGGGAAGAGGATACTGGGGCTCCCAGCTCCTACCCACCCTCTGAGAATCAGCGGATCCTCCGGAAGCAGGCTCTGCCCCCGGTAAATTTAGAAAATAAAAACAAAAAACAAATAAAGTAGAGGATCGCTGAAGCGTGAACGTGCTCACTTTTGTGCAGAGAGAAGGGAAGATCCCGCTATGGAGCTCTGCTAGAGCCAGGGAGCAGGGATCCCCTTTGAAAGTCTGAGCTGTCCCCTTTAATAAGCTCGGTCAGCAAAACAAAAAGATCCTAAATTAATGCACTATAGATGTCAATTTATCTCTCCAGGAGCCTGCCAGATATACGTCCGTTCCAGCTGCTGAGGACTGAAGACTGGCTTTCAGGCACTAGAGGGAGCTATAGCATCTGCCAGCAAAAGTTTCAGCATTCAGTCCTCAGCTGCTAGAAGGGATTCACCACCCATCAGTACCTGGACTGGCCCGGAGAGACGAAAAGGAACCCATATGTGAAGTTGACCCTGAGGGTATGGACTAAGTGGAAGGGTAGGTGGCTGGGTAAGGAGGGAATTTCTCGGTTGATCCCAATCAGGGGGAATGCTGCGTTCCCGCCGGGGATGGGGAAGTTGGCCTATAGGCACTGGGAACAGAAGGGGTTAGGGTGGATAGGTCAACTGCTGGAGGGACGCTCTATAAAAAGCTTTACGGCAGTGCAAGAGCAGTTCCAACTGGAGGATAGGGATGCTTTCCGTTTCCAACAGATTAGACATTATATTCAAAGAAAGATAGTGCCAGGCCTAAGGGAAGATCCTACTGAGGTGGAACAGCTGTTCCTGATGGGACAGAAGAAGGGGATAGTGGCGAAATTTCATGCTATGATGCAAGGGGAAGGTCCTCGTGAGACCTTCCAAAGGAAGTGGGAAGAGGATTTGGGTGTGGAATGGGGGGCAGACACCTGGAAACAGATTTATCAGTACCGTTATAAAGATATATTGGCAACCTCTTTGATCGAAAACAATTACAAGGTTATGTACAGATGGCACTTGACGCCAGTGCGCTTGAAGCATATGTATGGTAATGTGTGTGATACTTATTGGAGGGAATGTGGAGAACGGGGTTCTTATATGCATATTTGGTGGAACTGTAAATTTATTCAGGGAAGGTGGCTGGAGGTATTTACTCTGTTGGGTCGGATATTGGAAAAAGAGTTGCAGCCATCTCCTGCTACGGCGATGTTAGGGATTCGACCACCGATTTTAAGTAGTGGGGAGGGGGACTTTGTGAATATGGGGTGTGTAGCGCTTCGGGTGTTGATAGCCAGGCGCTGGAAGCAGGTGGAGGCCCCGCCGATGGAGGAGTACTGTAACTTTAGCCCATATTTTTCTGATGTGTAAATTGACGGCGCAGAAGAAGGAGAGATCACAAAAATTTTTGAAAGTGTGGGGAAAGTATATTATATGGATGGATAATAAGTAAAATAGCTATCTATAATGGGTGCTGTTTGGATGGGTGGGGAGGGGAGGGGGATCATTAAAGTGTATACCAGTTGGATTGTTGGATGGGTGTTTAGCCTTGGGAATGGCATGGGACGATGTGTTGTAACGGGGGTTAGTAAGATGTGATTTTGTAAATCTGGTTGCAATAAAAAATAAATAAAAAAATAAAAAAGTACTATATTATAGCTTCATTGCTTGTCCCCTAGTCTTACTACCTTTTGAAGCAGTAAACAACTGAACTACATGTTCCGCTCCATTTAATATTTTATAGACCTCTATCATATAGTAACATAGTATATGACGGCAGATAAAGACCAGCATGGTCCATCTAGTCTGCCCAGCAAGGTGGCAAGAGTAGGTACATCCGCAGCTCCGTGCATGTCACCCCTCCCCATGCCTCTGTTTACGTGTGTACCCAGCATTCCGTGCAGGTCACCTTGACTTATTAAGATATCCGAGACATCTTGTTTCTATAAAGGGATCCACTGTGTTTGTCCCATGTCCTTTTGAATTCTGTCACTGTATTTGCCCCAACCACTTCCATCGAGAGGGTACGCCAAGCATCCACCACCTTTTCAGTGAAAATGTATTAGTATATCTGGGTTTAAAAGAGGAAACATTTATAAACCATTATTAAAGAGGGCCAGGGAAATCTACTATTTACCCCAGGATAAGCAACATGTAAGCTGTGCACCTTTTTGGGAACCTGACAGGTACTTGTGACTTGAATTGGCCAGTGCTGGAAACAGGATACTGGACTTGATGGACCCTTGGTCTGACCCAGTAAGGCATCTCTTATGTCCTTATGTTCCTCCTGTTGGTTTAGAAGGAAGGGGTTATGTCCCAGATGGAGAGATCAATTTTTGATAGGGACATTAGCCATGAAAACTACAGTTGGCACGGCAAGGGGGCCATGAGAATGACATGTGCTCGATCATGAAGGATGTTTTGGACTACTCTTTTGGATAAGGGGTATTGGAAAAAAATGTGTACAGTGGTGCTGTCTTCCATGGGATGATGAAAGCATCATCAGAATGTCTGGTTTTGGCTGGTCTTCTGGAGTAGAAGATGAGATGTATTTGTTGTCTTGGGATGCAAAGAGACCAATTTTAGGTGCCCCCCCCATTCTGAGTCTAAGGCATCTGTCATAAAGGTAACTTAAAACTGTGGTGTTTGGAAGGGGCAACACTCAAGGTATGTGAGTTTGCTCTGCCATTGAAGGGAGAACTGCATTGCTGAGGTTAACTTCTTCTTGAACAATGGTTGCTACCACTGTATGGACAGCATCCAAAGTCTTGCTAAGGGTAAGATGTGTACTGAAGCAGCTATGTGCCCCAGTAACTTAAGGATATTACAAGTAAGCAAACCGTATGTTAGTGATAACTAGTGGGCCAAAGAGGCTAGTGTCAATTGACTTTGCAGTGAGTTTATGAACTGTAGATCTTTATTTTGGAATGAATGAGGATTTCTGCATAATTCAGAAAGAAAGACCTTGAAGGAGGGAGATGGCTGTACTGATCTTTGTCTCTTGTTGAGTCTTGTATGAGATGAGGATATTATCCTGGTATGGACAAATAAAGAGAGCCATTCTGTGGAAGTGTGCTACTGCTGGGACTAAGCATTTTGTGAAGACCCTGGGGGTATGGCGCTAAAGGGCAGCACCTTGTATTGATTGAAAAAAAAAAAAGGTACGGTAAGGCGAAGGAACTGCCAGTAAAGGAAATTCATTGGAATATGGGTGTATGCATCGTTCAAGTCCAAACTGGCCAACCAGTTGTCTTTCTGGATGAGCAACAGGAAACCTCCAGAAACAAGCAGGAATGTAGTCTTCACATATGGGTGATGTCCACCAACGGAGCCTGCGTGTGAATACTCCCCAGCCTCCAATAGGAAGCGTTTGGGAGCATCCTTCTGCACATGCGTACTTGCCTTTCTGCCTTCCCAGTGATTCTCCTCAGTCTTAGTTTTCCCACAGAGCCCTATGGACATTTTTCCTGTAATAGCAGATAAGCACCCCAATGGGCGCAACAGAAAAAAAGTTTTAACTTTTCCTTTTTTGCCTTCCCGTCTACATCAAAACCATCACTCATCGACACCTTTTCTTGGCACTTCTCTACCTTGTGGTTCCTGCGGGTTTTTTCGTCTGTCCAATCCACCATTGAGTCTTTTCACTTGGCAAAGGCTGTGTTTCCTGATACGGAGAAGCCAGCCAGAGGTTATAAAAAGTATACTTACTGCAACCGCACTATTTCAGCCACAGACAAGCACAATTGATGCCTACAGTGCTTGGGCCCTGACCATAACCCGGACTCTTGTAATTTGTGTCAGTAAATGAAAGGGAAAGGGTTAAAAACCAGGAAAAGCAACGCGAGAGTCTTTTTGTATCTGACTCAGCACACTCTTCTTTGATGTCAACACCTTCTCGGGGGCTCCTGTTCTTTGCACGGTGCCCGCACTCCCTTTGAATCAAAAGATTGTGATAAGAAACAGCCAGTCACCGAAGCTGCATCAGCATCAGCCTTCGACATTGAGGACCGATGCCGATTGCCAGGATTGTTCCCTCGGACATTGACACTGGAGTTCCCCTTAGCGGGATTCCGATCCTGAGAGTCGAGAGCGGCCAGCTAAACAGCCCCGGTGGAAGGAATCCACCTCCAAAGCACAAGAGGGGCTCCGGAGTGCTACCCAGGCTTCAACCTTAGGAGAGCCTCCAGTTCTGTTATCTGTGATGGTGGTCAGAATCCTGCACCAGAGTCTACCCACTTCCTCCATCTCTCTCGAGCAGCGCATGCTGACCATCGAGAGGAGTTTGGCTGCGCTCCTGGCGGCATCCATGCCGGTGTCCTCAAAGCCCTCGGGAGCCCAGGTCTCAATACTGGGCCTGGAACTGGGCATTTCAAAGCCCTCAGTGACCCAGGTCTCAATACCAAGCCCGAAACCCCTGCCACCAGGACCCTCGGGATCCATGCTGAGCCTGGAATTGGCCAAATCCCATCGGCTGCAGGAAGAGCAGGTATCGAGCTTTTATGGTTCTGATGGCTCTGGACATCGGCATAGAGATCGTCCATTGACATCGGATCGGCAGTGGAGACACAACAGTGACCAATACTATTTTGACTTCCTTTCCGATTCCTGAGAATCGGAGCAGAGTCCCCTGTTTCTAGAGGCAATGTGATATGCCATCGAAGCCTTCACCGCCTCATGAGCACCGTTTGGTCCCCGCCAGAGGACATATCCTTCCGGGACTTTATTCGGGACATGGCCAAGGATCTCTTGGTCTCTGTGGGTACCAAGATGGAACAGAGAGCTGAGGAATTTGAGATACTTCAGTATCACTTGACTCCTATGAAGGCTGCCACTCTTCCAGTCCATCATATTTTACAAGACCTCATGTTTCGGATGTGGGAGACTCCTCTCTCAGTTCCCTCAGTCAGTAAGAGACTGGACACCATGTACAGGGTTTCTGAGTCCCTGGGCTTCCAGAAACCTCAACTCCCTCACCATTCTGTGGTGGTCGAGTCAGTCATGCTCCAGCTCAAGAGTACCAAGAACCACTCTTTGGTTCCTCCTGTGAGGGAATCACGTACTCTCATTGCTTTTGGCAGTCGATGCTTCCAAATGTACTTCTCACTCTATTTCAAACACTAATTTCTGGAAGCCCAACTGGATACTAGGAGACTTCAATCTCCCAACACTACACCCTAGCCACGCCTCGGCTCTCCTTGAAGCAATCAATGAGCTGGGCTACAAGCAAATTGTTGAAGCTCCCATGCACAAGAGAGGAAACATCCTTGACATGATCTTCGCTTCTCTGATAGCCCTTGATTCCAACAATAAATATGACACTTCTGTTACCCCAGTACCTTGGTCAGACCATAACTTAATCACCTTCCCCATCATTATCAAAGGCAAGCAGTCTTCATACATCAACAAAAACTCCATTGACTCAACAAAAGTAACATCTCGGAAATTCAAAACCTTCAACAAAGAACATATTCTTACGGATACCCTCCCTCTCCTCCATGACACTTCTCTCAATCTCGAAAATCTCATCACCTCCTGGAACAGCACTATCAGTTCCATTGCACTGCAACCAATCCAGAGTAAAAACCCAAAGAAAAGAAAATCCTCCCCTTGGTTCTCCCCTGACCTACGAGCATCCCTCACACACCTAAGAAGATTGGAGAAACGATGGCGTCGCTCACACTCCTCAGAAGACCAAGCAGCCTACAATGTTCACCTATCTGCGCACAGAGAGTCAGTCATGGCCAAGATGAAACAATTCCATACCGAAACGCTGAAAAGATCATTAAATAAACCACGTGAGCTGTTCAATTTAGTCAAGACCTTATCGAAGGAACCATCACCAGAACATCCTGAACCCATCCAACCCCAAGCTTTCGCCGATTATCTGCAATCCAAGCTGCTTCAAACCAGCAACATTGCAACAATCCCTTCTCAAGACACCGTAGGCATAACGAATCTACCTATGTTCTCCACTCCATCTAGAAAACATGTTGAAGACACCATCGCTGCCCTTAACACCACAACTGCACAAACTGACCCTTGCCCAGCCCACTGGATAAAGGAACTACACCAAGATCTCAGCCCCATCATCACTAGAATGATGAATTTATCTTTTACAACCGGTTCCTTCCCATCAGCCCTCAAGAGAACATCCATCAGACCCCTCTTGAAAAACCACAAACTTGACCCACAAAAGGTTGAATCTTATAGACCCATAGCTAGCATACCCCTTCTAGCTAAAATAATTGAAAAGGAAGCTCAAAGACAAATACAGGACCATATCGACACCACCTCCCCACTGGACCACTGCCAACATGGCTTCAGAGAGTTCCACGGTGTCGAAACCCTCCTTACCACTCTCTGCAACAACATCATCACAGGTATTGACAACATCCGCCAAGGCTTTGCTCTTATCTGTTTGGACATTGCTGCGGCTTTTGACTCTGTTCATCATGATCTTTTAATAGGGCGACTAAAAGAAAAGGGCATCAACAACACTGCTCTGGATTGGTGCAAGTCATACCTTGATCAGAGATGGCAGTACGTGACCTCAGGGACCGCCACATCCACGCCCTACCACCAAAAGCAAGGCATACCACAAGGATCATCCCTGTCGTCACTCCTATTCAATATATACATACAGCCAGTTTGCAATATCATCAGGTCCTTCAAGGTCGAATGCTTGATATACGCTGATGACATCCTTCTATACATGCAGTTCTCCACAGTCCATATGGACCTTTCCCCGCTAGCCAAATGTTTTGATGCTGTGTCTGAATGGCTTTTATCCCAGAACCTCCGAATTCAACACAAAAAGACTGAGGTTCTCTTCCTCACTAGGGATCCACTTTTCACCCCCCCATCCCATATAAAGGTGAAAGAAGCCGAACTCCAATCAAAACCTTCCATTCGATACCTTGGGGTCACCTTGGACCAACGCTTGGATTTTAAACTACATATAACTAACGTAGTCAGAGCAATCTACCTCAAGATCCGGACACTCCGACATCTTCGCCCCCTGCTTGATCCTGATGACTTCAGAACAATATTTCAAGCCTTAACCCTACCCCACCTCGACTTTGCTAATGCCATCCTTCAAGGCCTCCCACACTCCACCTTAAACCCTTTGCAACTCGCCATGAACACCGCCGCTAGAGTCCTCCACGGAGCATCAAGAAGGGACCATATAACTCCCATCCTAAAGCAACTCCACTGGCTCCCCATACATGGCAGACTATTATTCAAGACATTATTACTCACCTTCAGGGCCACCAAAAGCATCACTTCCTCCTCTCTAATTGACCTCATTCAAGCCGTTCCACCCAATAGATCGAGGAGAACGATATCAACTAATGTGCTAACTATCCCTAAAGCAGCGACAAAATGCCTATCAACTACATCTAACAGAGCCTTCTGCTTCTATGCCCTAAGTGCTGGAACGCCCTACCTCCAGAGATCCGGGCTATCACAGATCTATCTATTTTCAGAAAAGCACTCAAATCCCACCTTTTCCCCCATTATTACTAGACCATCCAACCAATCTCGATTACTACCCAAACTAAGAATAATCCTGTCGTGTATATACGTGTAAATACTCATGTAAATAGTTACAGTAATAGATCCCCTTGTTTTATCCAAGTTCTCTGACCTGTTCTATGTAAAACCAAACAGTTTGTTGTTCTGGTCTGTTGTTATACTGTGAACCGCGCTGATGCTGAATAGAGTGGTATATAAGAGCCTGTAATAAATAAATAAAATAAATAAAATAATTGATTTTTGCAGTTTCCACATGTAACTATATTTATAAATAATAACAACAATTATGGAGATGGTCTCAGACTAATTCGGCATAAACATCAGACTATTGCCTGTACAAAAATGCCTTTTTGCATCAAGGACCATTCTCCACATTCAAACAGTAGTCTTTCCAACTTATATTAATTGTAGACAGACCACATAACTTATCTGTCTCTTTTTGCCTCTCCTCAGCGCCTTTTTGCGTTTCGCTATTTAAGCTTCTTCAGGGGTATGTACTATTGAACTTATTTGTTTTAAACTTCTCTAATGTTCATTGATGCTGCACGCGTTCAACTCCTCTTCTTCTCTGTTCATTATGGCTTCACTGCCCATCCAAAAAATGCCACGCCGGAAGGTCGGGGGTTCAAATCTCACTAGAGGACAGCAACCTTGGGCCGGAAGGACTGGGGTTTCTAGTCCCACAGGTGCTCCTTGTGGTCTTGGGCAAGCCACTTAACTATTTTACAGGGAACATGGGCTATGGAGGGTTATCTCCAAGTTATAATGCCCTGTTCAATGTAATTTCAATTTGTTCAATGTAAACCGCACTGATGCAGAATAGCGCGGTATATAAGAGAATGTAAATAAATAAATAAATAAATATTGATGATGCTGAATTGAAGACCACCTTATTTTGAAAATCGGTGCAGCGCAATAGTTTGCTCAACTTTCGCAGCTTTCATCCAGGTCCCCTCCGCAGAAGCTTACCTTTTGGTCAATTTCTTCGGCTGCATAGATTGTGTCACTCATTGTCGGAATTTAAAAGGCATGCTCTGGATTTGAAGAATCGTCTTTTATGTAGGGGTTATCCCATTCGTATAGTTGATTGGGCTTTCTGGCGAGCCTATCATGTACAGCGGGAGTGGCTTATTGACCCACAATATCTGACAACTACAACTCAACCTTCGGAAGCGATAGTGGGCGTTCTTCCATTCACAGATCGCAGTTCGGAGATTATCCGTATTCTCCATAAGCATTGGCTTATGTTGCGTTTGCATCCTTGCTTTCATAAGCCGTTAATGATAGCTTTTTCTAGGGGCCCGAATTTGGGAGATTTTTTAGTGAAAACTACTTCTCCAGTGGATAGGCCGTTGGCCCTTCGATCATCCTGTCGGGGACATAGCCCTTGTAATGATTGTATTTATTGCACATATACCATTTCGGGAGAAGTTTGGACACATCTCAGCACTGAACGTGAATACACCCGGCGGTGGGCCACTGATTGTAATTCATCCTATGTGGTGTATATGCTGCAATGCCCATGTACTTTATTTTATGTGGATATGACTATTCGCCCTATAAGGAAAAGGCTTGCAGAACATGCCTCTCGCATTCACCAAAAAGTAGTTTCAGCTCCTGTGGTAGACCATTGTTTGACCTGTCAACACTCGTTTGAAGAGCTACGTTGGACAGTAATTGATCATGTTCCTTTTGACCCTCGGGGTGGTGATAGGACTTTTAAACTTCAGTGGCTTGAACAGCGCTGGACTTTTAATTTGAACACCATGCACCCTCACGGTTTGAACCGCGAAATTGATTGGACCAGTCTCATATGACTGTGGCAAGATTAACCAATGATATCAGGCATTCCCCTTTCAGTGGGGTATTCCCTGTTTCTATTGGTTGGTTCTCTTTATAAGCAAGACCTTTCAGCCTGAGCTCAACATGGAGAAGTCCTTAGCCGTTTGACGGCGTTTTTTTTGGCACAGTTGCCCATAAATCTCGTGATGAAAGCACTTGAAGCAGGGATTCTATCTTGAAACGTGCACGTCGTGTGAAAGTTTGGGCGATTGACAGTGGTGTGCCTTAAAATTTTCACTTGAAGCATGGGGCTTTCAGATAAGTAACATTTTTTTTGAAAATTATATAAGGTGAGGGAACCTACTTTGAATAAAAGAAGCTTACCGACTGGTGTGGACGGAGTTCCATTCCTTTCCTCCCTCGGTATGCTCCGACAAAAATTGTTTGATAAATATTTGAGGACTTTAGGTTTACAGTGAACTACTTTATTTATTGTCACAGAGATGGCAGGCATCATTCAGTACAGTCATCATGCCACGGCACGCGGTATGCTTAGTCTTTTTGGTCACATGGCCTCCATGGTCCATGTAGTCCCCTATGTTCGTCTCCACATGTGCCAATGGAAACAAGCAATGGGCCATCTATAAGACAGTAGTAGTCACCCCACTTCTGGCACACTGCCTTGAGTGATGGCTCTCTCCTCAAAACCTTATCATAGGGTTACCTTTTCAGATGCTTGCACCTCAATGGACCCTCACCTCTGATACGTCCAAATAGGGCTGGGGAGCTCATCTGGATGGCATGTGCACACAGTGCCTCTGGTCTCGACAGGAAGCCTCCCATCAGATCAACTTCCTAGAGCTGAGAGTAATAGCCAATGCTCTTCAGGTGTTTCATCATCAGTTATCACGTCAATCAATCCTGGTTCATACGGACAACCAGGTTACCATTTTTTATTTATTTTATTTATTTACATTCTCTTATATACCACGCTATTCTGCATCAGTGCGGTTTACATTGAACAGGGCATTATAACTTGGAGATAACTAATTTACAGGGAACATGGGCTATAGAGGGTTAAGTGGCTTGCCCAAGACCACAAGGAGCACCTGTGGGACTAGAAACCCAAGTCCTTCCGGCCCAAGGTTGCTGTCCTCTAGTGGGATTTGAACCCCCGACCTTCCGGCCTGAAGTACCTTGCCCCAACCACTAGGCCACTCCTCCACTCCACTCCACTCCACCATGTTTTACATTAACAAACAGGGAGGCACGGGCTCCCCCACCTCCTCTGCGAGAAAGCACTCTGCCTGTGGACCTTTGCCCTGGCTCATGGAATGGTTCTCTAAGACATTTACCTGCTGAGAAAGCAGAATGTTTTTGCGGACAGTCTCAGTTGGGTCCTCCAACCTCAGGAGTGGACTTTTCATCGGAGAGTAGTCACTCGCATCTTCCAGCTCTGGAGAATCCTGCAGATCACTCTATTTGGCACTCCACTCAATGGGCAAGTCCTTAGTTTTTGCTCCAGTGTGCCGTCTCCACAACATCAAGCCCCGGATGCTTTCCTCCTTCACCGGAGAATAGGTCTGTTATAAGCTTACCCGCCTGTTCCGCTCATAGCCAAGACACTATTCAAGTTGCATGCTGACAGAGGCACCATGATCCTGGTAGCCCTATTCTGGCCCTGACAGCCGTGGTTTCCCCTACTTCTTTGTCTAGCTCAACATCTGCCTCTCCATCTGGGATGTGCACCGGACCTGATCATACAGGATCAGGGGACATTTCTCCATCCCAACATTTGTGCACTTTTCCTGACGGCTTGACTGCTGAGAGGGTAGTCCTTTCAGACCTCAATTTACTGGAAGCCATAACGGACATCCTTGTAGCATCCTGGAAGGACTCCATGTGGTGCACCTATGCCTTTAAATGGCGCCAGTTTTGCAGTTTGGTGCACTCAACATGCCCTCAACCCCTTCAAATGTCCAGTGAAGTCATAAGAACATAAGATATGCCATACTGGGTCAGACCAAGGTCCATCAAGCCCAGTATTCTGTTTCCAACAGTGGCCAATCTAGGTCATACATACCTAGCAGTTTCTCCTGCTGTACCCCCTCTACCTCTCTTCTATGGGTATCAAAACGAATTCCATTTGTGTCCACCTTAGTGCCATTTCAGCTTTTCATCAGGGGATTGATGGAAAACCCATTTCCACACATCCACTGGTACCCTGCTTTATGCACAGACTCCTCCTATTGACTTAGCCACTGTTTAGGCCCCTACCTGTCTCCTGGGACCTCAATGTGGTTCTTGCTCAAACCTCCCTCAGGTTTCTTACTTGTATAGCTCTCATGGGCAACCAAAGCCTGCAGTTCGTTGACTCAGCAAGCTGAGGTGAGTGCAACTAGGAAGGAAACCTCTCAGCTTGCTGAGTCAACGAACTGCAGGCTTTGGTTGCCCATGAGCGCTATACATGTTTTCATCATGACAGGGTGGTCCCGCGAATGCATCCACGTTTCCTTCCAAAGGTTGTATCTCCCTTCCATCTCAACCAGTCAGTAATTCTTCCGACCGTTTTTCTCAAACCACAAGCGGTGCTTCATACCCTAGATTGCAAACGGTCGCTGACATATTATCTTGACAGAACCAAGGTACACCAAAAATCCTCACAATTATTCATTTCTTTTGATCTTAGTCACCTTGAGCTCCATGTGACAGAACACACTCTCTCTCTTTGGATAGCAGACTGCCCCAGAGCAGAGTGGCCTAGTGGTTGGGGCAAGGTACTACAGGCCGGAAGGTCGGTGATTCAAATCCCACTAGAGGACAGCAACCTTGGGCCGGAAGGACCCGCAGGTGCTCCTTGTGGTCTTGGGCAAGCCACTTAACCCTCCATTGCCCATGTTCCCTGTAAGTATTAGTGTATGTGTCTCATATCCCCTCGTGTTAAATGTATCCCCCAACCGCTTTGACCCGGTGAAAAGCGGGATATAAATGCAGCTAAATAAAATAAAATATGCTCAGGCGGTCCTGACATTAGAGGGTCATGTAACCACTCACAATGTCTGAGCCATGGCAACATCCGTAGCCCACTTACATTCTGTCTCCATAGCGGATATCTCTCGTGCTGCCACATGATCCTCAAGTCATACCTTTGCAGCTCATTACTGTCTGGACAAGGACTCTCGTAAAGAGTGACTTTGGCCAAGCCGTACTTTGGCACATCTTTGGGACTTAGCTACACCTCCTTCCCTCTGGCCCTCTGTCCATCCAAGCTACCGCCACTGCTGTCTCGATGGGGGTGTGCTGGGGATGCAGAGTCTACTAGATCCTCTGGACTCTCCATGTTGTTCTTCAACAGTTTTTCCCATTATAATGGGCCCTACCTCTTGCCATTTTCCGGTAGTCTAGAGCTAGGTAGTCCATATGTGGAGACTGCATACCTGCTTGTTCCTGGAGATAGCGTAGTTGCTATCAATCTTCACAAACCGCCCTCCTCCCTAAGGAGTTGTAGGTTTTTTCCTTTTTCTCAGCTATAAACCTCACGGAGGAGAATCATTGGGAAGGTGGGGAGGCAGGTACATATGCGCAGAGGGATGCTCCCAAACACATCTTACTGGATACTGGGGAGTATTCCCATGTGGATTCCATTGGTGGACATCACCCATATGTGAAGACTGCATTCCATATGTGAAGGCTGATTCCTGCTGTTCCCGGAGATCACCTGTTACAGGTGAGCAACTATGCTTTCTGGCAATGGAATTCATTTTGAATATCTTTCTACAAAAAATAATTGAGTTGACTTCCAATAACATCATTGGCAAGCATGGCCATGTAGCTCAGCTGCTCTGACAAGCCAAAGAAGTTTCATCCCCCAAAATGTGTTCAGCTCTCCTCCCTGAAGTGTTGAGGAGCACTCACCAGAGTTGGTAAGTGGTAGATTTTGATGTAATGGCAGCCTGGTGTAAATCAGAGGAGGGGAAAGGAGGGCTATGGCCTAAAAATAAAGCCAGGCAAACATGGGGACTAAGTGTTGGGTTGAATAACTGGAAGTAGATTCAGAGGATCACAGGGTGTTGGATCAGCAGACAGAGAGTCAATCAGTAACAAAAGATGATATGAGAGAGTGGTTTACTAAGTTGAAAAAAAGATAGCTCCTTGGTAAAGGGGAAAATAAGAGACACTGAAAGATTCAGGCCAATCTAGCAGATTGGGATCAAAGCAAGAGGAATGTGGACATCCAGGAAACTCAGATCTACTGAATAAAATAGAGGATCTAGAACACCAGTCCAGAAGTCTGAATACTTGCATAACAGGGCATTTTATGCACCTTGTTTGTGCATATTTGGGACCCTTTAGGATATAAAATCGGGACCAGTAATTAAAATGTTTATTCCCCTATTTGTGTTAAACTCACCCCTCTCGTGTTTTATTTCTGAAGGTCCCTTTTCCTAAATTTTTAATTTATCTTGATATTTCAGCAGTATCAGTGTTAAAGCTGGGTGTTCAGTTTTTGTACTTTCTGGAAGGATTCAATAGATGATGTTTGCCTTTTAGGTGGTGTACAGAGCTACTGACATCTTGTTTGTGCTTTTGTGAGGTTGTAGAAGTAGAAATATATTTCTTATTCTTAGGAGCACTTATTTAATTTTTGACATTTTTCCTTTGCAGCTTCCTTTGTGGGTTTTTTTCCAGATTTTGGCCCTTTAAGAGCTGGCATGATGGAAGCTGCCAAGTTAGAGATGTCACTGCAGAGGATGGAAAAAGTGGAAGGGCACTGCTTAGCTTACCACTTTCAGTTTCTGCACTATGCCGCTGGACTTTCTGGCTCAGGCCATGGCAATTTTGATAATGATTTGTTGCCATCATTGTCCATATTTTTTTGTTATGTGGAGAGCATGTACACAATGCAGTTGCTGGGTTCCATGGGAGATGCACGCATGCTAAGAAGGGCTGCAGTGCCCTTCTGAGCTTCAAACAGGAGGAGGGGAAACCAGAATGCTGATGTCACCCTGGCTTGTCCACAGAGAAATCTGGACTATTCTGTGTATTTCAGGGCGGGAACATAAATAGTTTCAGAAACTCATGTACATCTTCTGATTACACTTACACTGGTACAATCAACTGTGTCAAAACCTATAAAGAAGTCAGTTTCCTGTAAGCACCCTATCCACCTCACTCGAAATCAACAGAAAAAGATGAGGGAATTTAAACAATCCTAAATAGACTCCTCTTACTTACATCTTCCAAATATGCAGATGCTAGATAAGGTCCTTTCATGAATCTACGACATTCTTCTTTTTGCCAGTCAAGAACAGACAGGTTATGACTTACATGAGCCCAGGCAATTTTTTGAGTTCCAAAAACAATGGAAACTATGCTCTGTGCAGTCTAGAAGAAAAAAAATGGAGGGGCTAATTTCATTCATCTTTCAACAATCAATCTTACAAATACAACACTTCCAGAGACTCTGAATAAGTTTGTTTCCAGAATTCATACAAGAGTAGTATTATTAAATTAATTTTCTTTGTAAATCAGAAACTTATCAGATAATCAGTGCCGGTGCAAGGATATGAGGCGTCCTAGGTGAATCTCATTCCTAGTGCTGCCCCTGCCTCTCTCCAGGACATGCAGTGGTGGCAAAACCTTTCAAACGACACCAAAGTTACTTTTTCCTCCAGCACTGCAGTGCCGTTTGTGCTTCTACACCCCCTCTGATTCCATTTCCTGCTTGTAAAACAAGTCCTGGAGAGGGACAGCAGCAGTGGCCCGCTGACTACTGGTGCTCTAGGCAACTGCCTAATTGTCACGATGGCCCTGCAAACAATATTAGATGTGGGAAAGATCCAGCCGAACTAGAGTATAGCTTTCTCTCGGGAAACCCCTGTGAGGCTGTGCATCCAAACGGCAGGTGAAATTGAATGTGGACAAGTGCAAAGTAATGAACGTACTACTACTATTGATCATTTATATAGCGCTACCAATCACTACTACTACTATTGATCATTTATATAGCGCTACAAGGCATACGCAGTGCTGTACAGATACACATAAAGAAGTAATTAGACCTTACATGCTAATTAGTGTTCCTGAAGGATCTCCGGTCTAGTCCCTTTCTTCTGGGTTGTGCTTCTCTTCTAGCAGCTTGGAGACTGAGTATGTCATTCTTTGATCCCTCAGGATATATAATCACTGGCACCACCCACCAGCTTCAGTATCTTGTTAACAAAGCAGACCTAACGGAGAGACAACTAAGCAAACACAACTATAAACTTTTTAACCAAAAAGCTCCCCTCCCCCTCCCAGGAAGGAACGTCCCCACCCTTTCTTCGAAGAGGCGGCTTACCTGACACAAGGCCTTGCCCTATCGCCAGCCAAGTCCATTTCAATGGTGATATCAGTGCCCTGCAACTGCCTCTTCCACATCGGCACCGAAACCTGAAGGAAACTTCTGCCAAACCAAGCATCCATCCAACTTCTTTGGACCGGAAAACCTCTCATCATTCTGGGTGGGATCAGGGACTAGACTGGAGATCCTTCAGGAACACTAATTAGCAGGTAAGGTCTAATTACATTTTCCTAAGCATCTCTCCAGTCTAGTCCCTTTCTTCTGGGATGTAACAGAGCAGTTCAAGCATGGGAGGGGCCTGCCAAACCGGACCGAAGTACCACTCTCCCAAAACCAGCGTTTGCTGCCGCCTGAACATCCAATCGGTAGTGCTTGGCAAAAGTATGCAAGGAGGACCAAGTAGCCACCCTATAGATCTCCGAAGGATGAACCAAACTATACTCCGCCCAAGAGGCCGCCTGAACTCATGTGGAATGAGCCCGGAAACCCAGCGGAAGCTGTCGCCCTCTCAGGAGATAAGCAGAAGAAATGGCCTCCCTGATCCACCTTGAAATTGAAGCTTTAGCCGCCGCTTCTCCTCTGCGCGGCCCCCAAAAAGCACAAACAACCTCTCTGACTTACGGAACGCCTTTGTACGCTTCAGGTAACGCTTCAATATCCTACGCACATCCAACTTCCGTTAACGTGCGTCACTCTCCTCTTGCCCTAACCCGTTAAAGGACGGGAGAAAAACCAATTGATTCACATGGAACGGGGAAACCACCTTGGGCAAGAACGAAGGAAATGTCCTCAAAACCACCTTATCTTTGAAGAAAACGAGAAAGGGCGGGGAACAGGACAATGCTTGCAACTCAGACACCCGCCTGGCCGAACAAATAGCCACCAGAAAAACTGTCTTGAGAGTCAAATCCTTTGAAGAGGCAAGATGCACCGGCTCATAAGGATCTCCCACCAGAGAAACCAAGACCAGGTTAAGATCCCAAGGCAGGACGGTCACCCTTCTTTGCGGCCTCAAACGTCTCACTGCCTTAAGAAAAAACAGACCACATCAGAATGCTCGCCTATCAGCTTTCCCAAAAGCTTACCTCTGTAGCAGGAAATAGCTGCGAGCTAAACTTGCAAGGAACTGGCTGCCAGACCTTTCTGAAAACCATCCTGCAAAAACTCCAATACCTCAGGGACGGAAGCTTTCAACGGCCTCTTCTGCCGCCCTTCACACCAATTCTCAAATATTCGCCAAACTCTCACATACGCTAGGCAGGTAGAACGCTTGCGCACCTTCAGCAAGGTTGAAATCACTGCCTCGGAATATCCCTTCTTGAGCAGCCTTGCCCTCTCAATAGCTAGGCCATAAGCGAGAACCGATCCACCTGCGGCATTCTCACCGGACCCTGAGAGAGGAGATCCTCCCTTACTGGTAGACGCCATGGCCTGTCCGCCAACAGACGCATCAGATCTGCATACCATGATCTTCTTGGCCAATCCAGAGCTATCAGGACCACTAAGCCCTGATGCACCTCTATCCTCTGCAGAACTCTGCCTATGAGCGCCACGGAGGAAACACATACAGTAACCCCTCCGCGGGTCACTCTTGAACTAGGGCGTCCAGCCCCTCTGACATTCTCTCTTTTCGTCTGCTGAAGAATCGGCTGGCTTTGGCCGACTACAAGCGAGCCATCAGATCCATGACCGGCGGACCCCACCTGCGTACCACCTGATGGAAGACTTCCTGGCAGAGTACCCACTCGCCGTGATCCACCTTGTACCGGCTGAGATAGTCGGCTGTAACATTTTCCACTACAGCCACGTGCTGAGCTGACAGGCCAACAGGTGAACTTCGGCCCACTCTAAGAGGCTTTCCGCTTCTTCTTCCAACAACGGGCTGCTGGTGCCTCCCTGCCTGTTGATGTAAGCTACCGCTGTCACGTTGTCTGAAAGAACTCTGACTGCCCTTCTGCTCACCCAAAACCGGAATGCTTTGAGAGCTAGGGTCACCGCCCTCAACTCTAACTTGTTGATGGGCCACTGGGATTCTTGAGCACACCAGAGTCCCTGGGCAAATCTCCCCTCGCAGTGGGCCCCCCCAGCCGGCCAAACTCGCATCCGTTGTTACCTGCACCCATTGCGGAGGTTCGAGGGGCATCCCATTCTCTAGAGCCCCCGGAGAGCGCCACCACTGAAGAGCCTCCTTGGTTGCTAAGGAACATGGAAGCGTCACTGACAAAGGTTGATGCTGATGAGACCATCGCTACAGAAGCGACCTTTGCAAAGGACGCATATGGACCCTGGCCCAGGGCACCAGATCCAACGTCGCCGCCATAGTTCCCAGCACCTGCAGGTAGTGCCACGCCGACAGCACCTTCCAATCCAAAAACTCTTGTACTAGCCGACGCAGCCCTTCCGCTCTCTGGGCTGGCAAGAAGACCTTGCCTGCAACTGTGTTGAATCTTGCTCCTAGATACTCGAGTTCCTGAGAAGGGACCAGCCTGCTATTTGCCAGATTGATTACCCACCCCAAGCTTCGGAGGAAGGAAATCACTCTGGTAGTCGCCATCACACTCTTGTCCTTGGACTTGGCCCTGATCAACCAATCGTCCAGGTAAGGATGGACCAGGATCCCTTCTTTGCGTAACGCTGCCGCAACCACCACCATCACCTTGGTGAAAGTACGTGCAGCTGTTGCCAGACCGAATGGAAGCGCTTGGAACTGAAAATGTCCCTCCGGTACTGCGAAACGCAGAAACTGCTGATGAGACTACCTGATGGGAATATGCAAATATACCTCGGTGAGGTCGAGAGATGTTAAGAATTCTCCCTGCCGGACCACCACTATCACTGACTTCAGAGTTTCCATCCTGAAATGGGGGACCCGCAGGCACCGATTGACTCTCTTTAGGTCCAGAATTGATCTTAGGGATCCCTCCTTCTTTGGAACTACAAAATAGATGGAGTATCGACCTAACCCGCATTGGTCTTTCGGGACCGGGACCACCGCTTTCAAGGCCAACAGCCTTGACAAGGTTTCCTGCACTGCCGCTCGCTTGGCCTGAGACTTGCCCGGTGACTGGACAAAGGAAGGGTGAATTGGTCTTGCAAACTCTAAGGCATAACCGTCCCTCACTACCTCCAAGATCCACTGGTCGGATGTAACCCGGGCCCAGGCGGGAAGGAACTGCCGCAACCGACCTCCTACCGGCAGCACTTCCCCCGAGCCCCCACAGCTTCATTGGGCCTTTCTTTGGGCAGCGGCGGACGAAGAGGCTCCAAAACCGCTCCCCGATACCCCCGGAAAAATTGGCCCCTTGAGGCAAAACGGCCCCTCTGAAAGGAAGTCTGTCGAGCCGGACTAAATTTGTGGGAGTCCCTCTGCTGAGAACGTCCCGAGCTCGTAAAGCGACCCTGCTTAGGTCTATCCTCAGGCAGTCTGCCTCCTTCTGACTCTCCCAACTCCTTCACCAGCTTGTCCAAATCCTCCCCAAAAAGAAGCTTACCCCTAAAGGGGAGTCTACTAAGCCGGGCTTTGGACGAACCATCCGCCGCCCAATTGCGAAGCCAAAGGTACCTCCGAGCCGCCACCACAGGGGACATATTTTTGGACAGACTCCTAATAAGATCATACTGACTGTCTGCCAGATAGGCCGCTCCGGACTCTATTTTAGCAGCCTCTCCCTGCGATCTATCCGAAGACTCCTCAGCCATCCTCAGCTGTTGCGACCACCATAGGCAACCTCGGGCCACCCAGGCCCTGCATACTGACGCTTGAAGAGCCAACGCACCAATGTCAAAGGCTTGTCAACAGAACATCCAGCTTCTTGTCTTGGGCATCTTTTAAGGCGGTACTGCCTTCCACCAGGATCATAGTCTTCTTAGTTACTGCGGATACTGCTGCGTCCACTCTTGGTGATTTCAACAACTCTTTCTCCGCTTCGGGTAGAGGATACAAGCGTGTCATCGATCGCACGCCTCTCAAACCTGCCTCTGGCTGGTCCCACTCCTCCTGGATCATTTGTCACACCACCTTGTGGACAGGAAAAACCCTCTGGGATTTCCTCACCACCTGGATTAACAGATCTTCCAACTCCTCATCCTGCTCAGGCACCCCTGCCATGTTAAGCACCTTCAGGGACTCTCCAATTAAGGCCGGCAGCTCTTCTCGCTGGAAGACCCTTACAATCCTCGCCTGCTCCTCCGGGATCTCTCCCTCCTCGAGCTCCTCTTCCTCCTCTCCCAGCTGTTGCTCGGAAGTCCCCCTCTCCAGAGTTTCCGAATCAGGGGAACAAGGGGCCTCCTCCTCCAGGGTTCTGGTTCGCTTGGATGGAACCAATGTCTCCACCAGCGGTTTGGCCTGTGCCTCACGCTTTAGAGTGTGTCTTTGACCTCTCTGCTGACGCAACAAAAGGCTTTATGCAACAACAAAACAAATTCTGGGGAAAAACCTTCCCCCAGGCCTACCTCCCCCGAGGTGGTCCCTGGTTGTGGCTGAGACTCCACCTGCTGCTCCAAATTCAAAGCGAGAGCAGAGCTTTCCCCCAGGATTCCTTCCAAGGGTTCCGCCGACTCCTGAGAGACCACCGCCACCGGATCTCGAGAGCCGCCAGCCCTAGCTCAACTGAGGCCACCTCCATGGTGCAGCCCCTACAGACCCCTGCTTCAGAGACCGAACTTTTGCGGGCTCCACAAAGCAGGCACTGAGGCCTGGCTGGCATCCTGGCTCTCCTTTTCCTTTATATATATATATATATGTTTTGTTTTTAACCTCTAACAGATAGACTAACCAAGTATATCTATATCCTATATATATATATACATACACACACACACACTCTATATATCATATGGCTATACAGATACATCTATATATCATATGTCCACACTTGAGCCCCAGCGATATTGATTAGACTCCAGAAACCAAAGTTTCCTGCACCAGGAAAGCCCCCGCAGCCGTTGCACTCTTTCTGAGCTGCACGGCACCCAGCCCTGCCCCGCCCCCCCCCCCGGCGCACCGAGCGCACGAAAACAAGCGGCCTAGCAGACTCACTTATCAAGAGCCTCACTGCCACGGCCTGCTGTCTGCACACGAGGCTCCTCCTGTCCTGGCTGCCTCAGAACGGGCTCTCCTTACCTCGCGGTTGTTTCCACTTCATCTCCCTGCCGCTCCGAGGACCCTGGCCGAGACGGAGGCCTAACGCCTTCCGGCCCTCGTGTGCAGCTGTCTCCCAGGCTTCTGCAATGAGGCGGGAGGCAGCTCAGGGGCTCTGAATCCCAACGAGACATGGCGAAAGGAACCTCGCCAGTCTCTTTTTTTTCTTTTTTTTTTTACACGCGTGTCCCGTGCCAAGGCAAGCCGCCTCCTGGAACGAATCCGGGAGAAGGGGGGGGGGGGGGAAAGAGGGCAAAACGCTCCTAGCAACAGCAAAAAGAAAAAGAACAGAAAACTAAGGGCAAACAAACACCCCACAAAAGAAAATAATAAGGCAACCCCAACTAATCAAACCCCCTGAACTCTAAGGTCTCTCCAATAAGCCTTCCCTGGCTTAATGCTCCTAGCTGCTTGGAGACTGAGTATACTGAAGCTGGTGGGTGGTGCCAGTGATTATATATCCTGAGGTATCAAAGAATGACGTACTCAGTCTCCAAACTGCTAGAAGAGGAGCACAACCCAGAAGAAAGGGACTAGACTGGAGAGACGCTTAGGAAAAGACAGTCCCTGCTCGTAGGGAGGAATAACCCAAACTACAGACACACAATGCCAGATTCCACGTTAAGAGTCACCACCCAGGAAAGGGATCTAGGTGTCATTGTGGACAATATGCTGAAATCTGTTGTGTGTGCGGCACCAGCCAAAAAAGCAAACAATGTTAAGAATCATTAGGAAAGGAATAGAAAATACGACAAAGAATGTCATAATGCCTCTATATCATTCCATGGTGCAGCCACATCTCAACTACTGTGTACAATTCTGGTCTCTGCATCTCAAAGAAGAAATAGCAGCAGCAGTAGAAAAGGTATAAAGATAGGCAACCAAAATGATAAAGGGGATGGAGCTCTCCTATAAGGAAAGGCTAAAGGGCTCAGAACTCCTCAGCTTAGAGAAGAGATGGCTGAGGGGGGGGATAGAATAGAGGTCTATAAAATCATGAGTGTAGTGGAAGGGATAGACACAAATTGATTTTTCTCAAAAAATACAAGGGCTAGGGGACGTGCCATGAAACTACAATTAGTATATTTAAAACAGATAAGAGAAAATATTTTTTTCTCCATACATAATTAAGCTTTGGAACTCATTGCCTGTAGATGTGGTAAAAGCAGTTCCATATCGTCCTGCTAGACCAGTCCAGACAAAATGGGTTATGTTACCCTACCAGCAGATTGGTGAAGATGAAGAACCAAAGAAAACCCCAGGCTTCAATGACATCACTCCTATGCCTCTATTCTACTACTATTATTGAGCATTTATATAGCGCTATAAGACGTACGCATTCGCCTCAGCCACCAGAGATCTCTTCGGTGTTTCTTTATCTCCAGCAGATGGTGGATGGATTTTCTCTTCTCTGAAGAAAATCTGAAGATTGAGAGGAGAAGACTGATTAAACATTCGTGAATGACCACCTTGAGGGTAACTCATTTAAGTGCAATGTGGAAGGCTCCACTAGACTGTGGTCTTTTTGGTAGCCATAGGAGGAGGGAAAATTGGTTCAGCTCCACATACTCATCATGATAAGAGCCTGTTGAGCAGCTAGACATTGAAAGGATCTGGAAGAGTGTAGCAGCCTCACACAATCTCAATGCCTTTTCCCTCCTCCTCCTCTGCCCCTCCCCCTGCTCTCTCCCAAAGACTGCAGAACGCTCTCAGAGGAATCTGCCTGCCAGCCACCTTAAACATAGTGCTGCAAAGCCAGTAAAACAGCTTCAAGGGAGTAAAGCTGAGCCCTGCACGGATTCTCTGCCTGCGGCTCTCGGGGGGGGGGGGGGGGGGGGTGAGTACCAAGGCTTGACCTTGTCTTCGTCTTGTTGGGGGCTCCTGCTTCCATCTTCCTGGGATGCAAATCAGGGTGGACCGCTGGTGACTGCTGACAGTGTGGGGTTCCCGCCCTTTTCTGCGTGCATTAGTAGCGTTTTTACCTACTGTGAGCTTGGCGGTTGCGCGGTCCTAACATGCATTCCACCAAAGCAGCTCCAACGCATGTTCCTTCCCTAGCGCCTGTAACTTGCATTGCAATAAAAGCATAGTTAACGTGCGCCTTTCAGGCTGTCATGGCCTTAGCACACGCTGTTGGGATTTATTTATTTATTTAATCAGTTTTGTATACCACCTTATCCTTCAATCAAAGTGGTTGACAAGACAACAAAGGCTTAATACTGAGGGTATGGGAAAACTTAAACGATACATTATAATATAAATACAAAACAAAACAGTATGTTATAATACTATATCATAGTGAAATTAAATATACATAATGGTAAATTTAAGTTATTTCACCAAATGATTCTATAAATAAATAAGTCTTTAAAGATTTGTGAAAGTCCTTAATGTCTTCCTGAGTTCTTAAGTCTTCAGGAATGGAGTTCCATAACTCTGGTGCCATAAAGGAAAACACTCTTTTAGAAGTCATTTGTTTTGATTTGTTGAAGTTCAAAGGAGTATTAAGTTTATTGATATTTTGAGATCGTCTTGGTCTTATGCTCTTGTCTTCTGAAATTATAGATTGTAGAATATCCGCTGAGGATTGGTAAAAAATTTTGAAAATAGTCATTAGGCTTTTATATTTTCCTCTTGCAATAACTGGAAGGAAATGTAACTGTTTGAGGACAGGAGTTATGTGTTCAAATTTTGTAGAGCCAGTTATAATACGCACAGTTGTGTTCTGAACTAATTGGAGAGGATGGATAGTGTGTTTAGGAAGACCTTGATACAAGATGTTTCCAAAATCAAGTAGAGGTGTTATGACTGTCTGACATACCGTGCAAAAGTGATTTGTATTTAGTATTGGTTTTAGTTTTCTTATAATCTTTAAACGATGGTATGCTTTTGACGCAATTTTGTTTATATGAGATTTTATATTTAAATATTTATCTAATGTTACACCTAAATATCTTACTTCATCTTTAATTTTTATTTCTCTATTTAATAAATTAATTTCAATTGGTAGTTTTAAGGACTGGCATTTAGATATGAACATTGCTTCTGTTTTGTCAGAATTTATTTTTAAGTTGTTGTTATTAAGCCAATCATACTTGCCTTAACTCTCTATGTCTTCTTCCGGGAAACGTTGTTTGATCTGTGGCAAACAAGGTGCTTCATCTCTGGACTCTGCTCTTCTTGCATGGCAGCTTCTGAGTCATACCTGGAGAGCCTGGACCCCTCCAATCTCACCCACTGGCGTCCAATTTCCAACCTTCCTTTTCTCTCTAAGATTCTAGAAAAACTTGTCCTTACACAGCTATCAGCCCACCTTGACGCCACCCTCGCCCTTCACCCTTTAGGCCCGGTCCCAGCACTGAGACTATCCTCCTCTCTTTTCTTAATGAGCTGCACATTTCTCACGACCATAGTGACATCTCTTTGGCTGTCTCCTTAGATCTCTCCTCTGCTTTTGATCTAGTTGATCACCCTAATCTTCTTGATAGTCTTCACTATTTTGGGGTCCATGGCGTTGTTCTCCAGTAGTTTCGATCTTTTATTTCTTCCAGATCTAGAACATAAGAACATAAGATATGCCATACTGGGTCAGACCAAGGTCCATCAAGCCCAGTATTCTGTTTCCAACAGTGTCCAATCTAGGTCATACGTACCTAGCAGTTTCCCCAAGGGACACAGGTTCCACAATGCTTGTATTGGTTCAAGCATTGATATCCTGGGTCCCTTCTTAATAATGGTTTATGGACCTTTCCTCCAGGAACTTGTCCAAACCTTTTTTAAACCCAGCTACACTAACAGCCTTTACTACATCCTCCGATAACAAATTCCAGAGTTTGATTACACGTTGAGTGAAAAAATATTTTCTTTTATTAGTCTTAAATAGTTTACCCTGTAGCTTCATTGCATGTCCCCTAGTCTTTCTATATTCTGATAAGGTAAACAATCGATCTACGTTTACCCCTTCCACTCCGTTCATTAATTTATAGACTTCTATCATATCTCCCCTCAGCCGTCTCTTTTCCAGGTTAAAGAGCCCTAACCTTTTTAGCCTTTCTTCATAGGAGTATCCTTCCATCCCCTTTACCATTTTGGTGGCTCTTCTCTGAACCTTTTCTAAAATCGCTATATCCTTTTTAAGATACGGCGACCAGAATTGCACACAATATTCAAGGTGCGGTCTCACCATGGAACGATATAGAGGCATTATATCATCTTTCGTTTTATTTTCCATTCCTTTCCTTATCATACCTAGCATTCTATTTGCTCTCTTGGCCGCTGCTGCACACTGGGCCGAGGGTTTTAACATGGTATCCACAATGACGCCTAAATCTTTTTCCTGGGTGGTGGTTCCTAATGTGGAACCTTGCATCGTGTAACCATAGTTTGGGTTGTTCTTCCCTAGGTGCATAACCTTGCACTTGTCCACATTAAATTTCATCTGCCATTTTGATGCCCAGTCTTCCAATTTATCAAGATCCTCTTGCAATTTTCCACAATCCTCTTGGGTTTTAACAACTTTAAATAGTTTTGTGTCATCTGCAAATTTGATAACCTCACTCGTTATTCCACTTTCCAGGTCATTTATGAATATGTCAAAAAGCAGCGGACCCAGCACAGATCCCTGGGGTACACCACTATTCACCTTTCTCCATTGGGAAAATTGACCATTTAGCCCTACCCTCTGCTTTCTATCTTTTAACCAGTTCCTGATCCACAATAGTACACTGCCTCCTATCCCATGACTCTTTAGTTTTGCCAAAAGTCTCTGATGAGGGACTTTGTCAAAGGCTTTCTGAAAGTCCAGATACACAATATCAACCGACTCACCTTTGTCCTCCTGATTATTCACTCCTTCAAAAAAACATAACAGATTAGTAAGACAAGATCTTCCTTGTCTAAAGCCATGTTGGCTGTCTCCCATTAGGTCATGACTATCTACATGCTGAGTAATTTTATTCTTTATGATGGTTTCTACCATTTTTCTCGGTACTGATGTCAGGCTCACCGGTCTTGTAGTTTCCCGGATCACCCCTGGAACCCTTTTTAAAAATTGGTGTTACATTGGCGATACTCCAATCTTCAGGTATTAGAGATGATTTTAATGATAGTTCACAGATTACTAATAGCAGGTCTGCAATCTCATATTTCAGTTCTTTCAACACCCTTGGATGTATACCATCCGACCCAGGTGATTTGCTACTCTTCAGTTTATCTAATAGTTGTAATACATCTTCCCGATGTATCGATATTTCCTTCAATTCTTCCGCACCTTTAAATACCACTTCAGTCATGGGTAACATCCCTACATCTTCCTCAGTAAAGACTGAAGCAAAGAATTCATTCAATCTCTCCGCTATCGTCGCCTCTTAGTGCTCCTTTAACCCCTTTATCATCTAATGGACCAACTGACTTTCTCACAGGTTTTTTGCTACGAATGTACTTGAAAGGGTCTTTACTTTGCATTTTTGCTTCCGCAGCAAGCTTCTTCTCAAATTCTCCCTTTGCCTGCCTTATCAATGCCTTGCATTTGACTTGCCAGTGCTTGTGCTGTTTCCAGGTTTCGTCGTTTGGCTCTTTTTTCCATTTCCTGAAAGATGCTTTTTTGGCAACAACAGCCTCTCTGACCTCACCTTTAAACCATGCTGGCAGTTTTTTGGACTTCCTTGCACTTTTCTTAAAGCGTGGAATACAGCTGGTCTGAGCTTCCAAGATAGTATTTTTCAACAACAGCCAAGCCTGATGTACGTCTTTAACCTTTGCAACTGCTCCTTTTAGTTTTTTCTTAACTGTTTTCCTCATTTTATCATAGTCTCCCTTTCGAAAGTTAAAAGGTAGTACTGTGGATTTCCTTACTATCCCTCCTCCACTAATTAAATCAAAGGCGATCATGCTATGATCACTATTGCCAAGTGGCCCCAACAACCTTATCTCTTGCACTAGATCTGGTGTTCCACTAAGGACTAGGTCTAATATGGCTTCCCCTCTGGTCGGTTCATGAACCAGCTGCTCCAAGAAGCAGTCATTTATTTCATCTAAGAACTTTATCTCCCTAGCATGTCCTGACGTGACACTGACCCAGTCGATACCGGGGTAGTTGAAATCACCCATTATTACTTCTTCCGCTCTTCGAGATCATGTCACTCCCTTACTTTTCCATCTTCATTGGTTGCCGGTCCCATTCCGTTCCCAGTTTAAATTGCTAACTTTACTTCACAAAGTCTATCACACTGGTACCCCATCCTATCTGTCTGACCTTCTATCTTTTCACTCCTCACGTTACACTCCCCGTTCCTTCCATCTTAACCGTCTCGCTCTCCCCCCACTTCCCGTGCCCACCTTCAATTCACACGTCTATCTGCATACTACTTTGCTGGCCCCGCACACTGGAATTCTCTCCCCCCTTCCCTCCGCCTGGAACCACAATTCGCAATTTTCAAACAAAACCTTAAAACCCATCTCTTTTCACTGGCATTCAATATCCCCTCTCCTTTTGTATGAATCTGTTCCTGCTGTACCTACCCACCTGTTGTATCCTGTCCCGTACTTGCTACATGTTAGTCCCTATCCTTTTAAAAAATTGTACATTTCCTTTCCTTTCTGGCCATGGCCAAAGTTTTTATGTATTCTGTTTTTATGTTTTGTATAATTTATCTATTTTATGTATTTTATGAATTTTTATGTATTTTACTACCTGTACACCGCTTTGATTACCCCAGAAAGGCGGTTATATCAAATGAATAAACCTAAACCTAAACCTATTATTACTGCACTGTAACTTTTGTTAGCTTCCTTGATTTCTTTGAGCATTTCATCATCCATTTGGTCATTCTGGCAAGGTGCTCGATAGTACACCCCCACTGCCATTGCCTTCCCCCTTTTACATGGAATTTCAATCCATATAGATTCTACAGCAGATTTTGTTTCCTGCAAAACTTTAATCCTTTCTGACTCAATGCCCTCTCTAAAATAGAGAGCAACCCCTCCACCAATTTGATCAGCTCTATCATTACGATATAGTTTGTACCAAGGTATCACAGTGCCCCACTGGTTGTCCTTCTTCCACCATGTCTCTGATATTCCAATCATATCTAACCTTTCATTTAGTGCTATATATTCAAATATTTTAGACTTCTAGCATTTGCATACAAGCATTTTAGAGAATGTATTTTATTCATATTAATTTGGCTATTGTTAGACATGGGTAATTTGGGATCTTTAAGCTCTGTCTGCTCAATACTTGAGGGCATTTGGGCTACTTTACTCTTTTGTGTAACCTCTCTGCTTTTGGTAGTATCCTTCAAAGATACATTCTTCCGAACCATCCGCTCTTGGGCGACTGTCGGCTTTCCCCTAATCTCTAGTTTAAAAGCTGTTCTATCTCCTTTTTAAAGGTTAATGCCAGCAGCCTGGTTCCATCCCGGTTAAGGTGAAGCCCATCCCTTCGGAAGAGCCCCTCCTTTCCCCAGAATGTTCCCCAGTTCCTAACAAATCCAAAACCCTCATCTCTGCACCATTGTCTAATCCACGCATTGAGACTCCGGAGCTCTGCCTGCCTTTTGGGTCCTGCGCGTGGAACAGGAAGCATTTCGGAGAACGCTACCCTGGAAGTTCTGGATTTCAACTTCCTACCTAAAAGCCTAAATTTAGCCTCCAGAACCTCCCTACCACATTTTCCTATGTCATTGGTACCGACATGTACCAAGACAGCAGACTCCTCCCCAGCACTATCTAAGACCTTATCTAGGTGGCGCGTGAGGTCCGCTACCTTCGCACCAGGCAGGCATGTTACCAGGCGATCCTCACGTCCACCAGCCACCCAGCTATCTACATGCCTAATGATCGAATCACCAATTATAACGGCTGTCCTAACCCTTCCCTCATGGGCACATGGCCCTGGAGAAACTTCCTCGGTGCGAGAGGGTTTTACATCACCTGGAGGACAGGTCCTAGTTACAGGATCACTTCCTGCCACACCAGGGTGATGCTCTCCTGTCACGTGACCTCTCTCCTCCATGGCAACAGGGATGCTGCCAGACTGGAGGTGGGACTTCAGGACTATATCCCTGTAGGTCTCGTCTATGTACCTCTCTGTCTGTCTTATGCTTTCCAGGTCTGCTACTTTAGCCTCTAGAGAACGGACTCGTTCCCTGAGAGCAAAGAGCTCCTTGCACCTAGTGCACACGTAAGACCTCTCACCAACTGGGAGAAAATCATACATGTGACACTCAATGCAAAAGAATGGAAAGCCCCCATCCCGCTGCTGGACTGCTGTCTGCATCTTAGTTATAAGTTTGTGTATAGATCTAAGTTCTTTACTTACTAAGGGTTGCTATGGATATTTATACTAATAAAACTGTACCTAATACGTGTAATATACCTTGTTCACCTGAAGCTTAACTAATCTCAGGTCCTTAGTGTATGACTGATTTTGGTAATGAGCTTCACCTGAGAGCACCTCCTGTCTTTTAAGATGTGTAAGTACCTATAAAGCTACGATTATCCCAGGGGTGGGTGGGTGTGGGGAGGGAGGGAGGGAAATAACACTTATTAAAAGAGGGCTGCTACACAGTACCCTGTCTTATGCTGCTGAGGTAAGCTATATTCTGATTTTATTTAAATTATAGCTCTTAGCTGCTGCTAGGCTCTAACTTCTTATGAAATTTAAACTACAAGCTCTCTGCTGGTTCTAAATTTAACCAGAAAGCTCTCTTCTGTGTTTTAAATTTAAGCTAAAAGTACTTTGCTGATGCTAGACCCTGAGTGACTATTAAATTTGGACTACAAGCTCTTTGCTGGGTTCCAAATGTAACCAGAAAGCTCTCTTCTGTGTTTTAAATTTAAGCTAAAAGTACTTTGCTGTTACTAGGCCCTGAGTGACTATTAAATTTAAACTACAAGTTCTCTGCTGGGTATGAAATGTAACCAGAAAGTTCTCCTCTGTGTTTTAAATTTAAACTTAAACTGCTGCTACTAGGCCCTGACTGATTTAACAAAAAATAGTGGGTTCACAGATTAATTAGCTTTAATACAAATAATTCCTTTTAGAAAATTACCAGAAGTATATACTCACAGTTGCAGATCTCTCTCCAGAAGTGACAGTCCCTTTTTCTAGTCCTTCTAGTCTTTCTCTGTGTTATCTGGTTCTTCCTCTTCCCCTACCACCCTCCTGCCCTATGGTGTTCCTCAAGGCTCTGTCCTTGCTCCCCTACTCTTTAATGTTTTCCAATTCAACAACATGGGATCTCAGCCTATTTCTATGCAGATGATATCATTCTATTATTTCACACCAGCCTTTCTTCCCCTGATCTCTCCTCCCTGAACACTTGCCTTGCTGCCATAGATTTGATGATATGGAAGGACAGACTAGATAGGCCATTTGGTCTTTTTCTGTCATCATTTTTCTATGTTTCTATTCCTGGATGGTCTCCAATTTCCTTCATTATTATCAACCTTTCCAAGACTCTTGCTATCTGGTTCACCTTCGGCAGTCCCTCCCTGTCCCTTGCACCTCTTCTCTCCCACACCCCCATTCCCTTAGTATTCTCCTTGCACTATCTGGGCGTCACCCTAGACTCATACTTAATATTCTCCAAACACATTTCCTTTGCCACTTTTCGCCAGCTCCGCATCGTCCGCCCTTTCCTCTCCATCCCAGCACTAACTACTCTTCTCCTTTCTCTTGTAATGACACGTCTCGACTACCATAATGTTACCCTCACCGTCTTCCCCCAATATCAATTTCAAAGGTTACAGCCTCTGCAGAACACTGCTGCCCAGATTCTTATCTACTCCAAACGTCATGATCACATCACTCCGCTTCTCATACACCTTCACCAGCTTCCTATTTGGCAGCTGGGATTTAATGTTAAAAAATGTAAGGTCATGTATTTGGGCTGCAGCAATCCAAGGGAGCAAGAAGTAATTAGTCCTTACCTGCTAATTAGTGTTCCTGAAGGAACTCCAGTCCAGTCCCTTTTACTTCTGGGTTGCGCAACCCTTCCAGCAGCTTGGAGGCTGAGCCCATCATCGTTTTGATGATGGTGTGGTATAAATACCACTGGCACCACCCACAGGCACCAGTAATCTATTGAAAAAGCAGACCTAACAGATAGCTCTTTAACAACTAAAAAACGCTAGAAACTACTACACACCAAACTTTTTTTTTTTTTAAAGATACAGGGGAAAGGCAGGAAAGAGAAGGTCTATCCGAGTCCGCCACCGCCTTCACCCGTTGCCTTCCTAGCGGGTCGCCCCGCCCTCTAACTTCGGTCCGTTGCGTTTCCTCTCTTTTTTTTTTTTGTTTTTTGTTTTTTAAAGAGGACTATTGCCCACTGCAAACATCGAACCCGGGTGGGATCAGGGACTGGACTGGAGTTCCTTCAGGAACACTAATTAGCAGGTAAGGACTAATTACTTCTTCCTTATCGTCACTCCAGTCCAGTCCCTTTTACTTCTGGGATGTATCAGAGCAGTTCACCCCTGGGCGGGGTTCGCCATCCCGGACCGAAGCAATGCATCCCCAAACCTAGCGTCCGCCGACCTCTGCACGTCCAGCCTGTAGTGCTTGGTAAAAGTATGCCGCGAGGACCATGCAGCCGCTTTACAAATGTCCAGCGGCGGGACCAAGCTGTGCTCTGCCCAGGACGTCGCCTGCGCCCGCGTTGAATGCGCGCGGAGACTTACTGGGACCTGCCTTTCTTTCAGGATATAAGCGGAGGCAATAGCCTCTCTGATCCACCTAGAGGTGGAAGCCTTGGCAGCCGCCTCTCCCTTGTGCGGCCCTCCAAATTGAATGAATAAACGTTCGGACTTTCGAAAAGACGCCGTGCGCGAGAGGTAACGCTTCAGTACTCTACGCACGTCCAGGAGATGGAGCCTCCCGGCCTTCCCTTTTTGCCCTTCTCCGGCGAAGGACGGAAGTGAGACTGTCCGGTTCACATGAAAAGGAAAGATGACCTTGGGCAAGAAGGAAGGGACTCTCCGGAAGACCATCTTATCTTCAAAGAATGAAAGAAAGGGAGGCCGAGAAGACAGGGCTTGAAGTTCGAGACACGCCTAGCCGAGCAGATAGCTACCAGAAATACCGTCTTTAGGGTCAAGTCCTTTAGGGAGGCACTTCTTCCTGATTCGAAAGGTTCCTTGGTTAAGGCATTCAGCACTAGGTTGAGGTTCCAAGGGGGAATCACCGATCTTTGACGGGGCCATAGCCTCCTGACCGCTCTTAGGAACCTACTCACATCCGCGTGATCTCCTAATGATTTTCCCCGGACTCTCCCCCTATAACAAGAGATGGCCGCTAATTGTACCCGCAGCGAACTAGGAGCTAGACCTTTCTCGAACCCTGCTTGAAGAAATTCCAGGACCTCCAGGACAGAGGCTGCCAGAGGCCTCTTCTGACATTCCGAGCACCAAGCTTCAAATATGCGCCACACTCTCACATAGGAAAGACAGGTCGAGCGCTTTCGCACACTCAATGGAGTCGAAATCACCGAACCTGAGTAACCTCGCTTGAGGAGCTGCACCCGCACTGAGGTACTCGTTCTCTTGCGTGGGAATCAACCTGCTCTTTACCCGATTGATGACCCACCCCAACTCCTCCAGGAATTCCACCACTCTGGTTGTAGCCAAACGACTCTCCGCTTCTGACTTTGCCCGAATCAGCCAGTCGTCCAGGTAGGGATGCACCAAAATTCCTTCCTTTCGGAGAGCCGCAGCTACCACCACCATCACTTTGGTGAACGTCCTGGGAGCTGTTGCTAGACCAAAGGTAGGGTTTGGAACTGAAAATGACCTCTTGGTACCGCGAATCTCAGGAACTGCTGATGAGAGCTTCAGACCAGGATATGTAAGTATGCTTCCGTCAAGTCCAAGGAAGTCAAGAACTCCCCTTGCCTTACGGCCGCAATGACTGACTTCAGGGTTTCCATTCAGAAGTGAGGTACCCTAAGACAGCGAATGATTTGCTTCAGGTCCAGGACTGGACGAAAGGAACCCTCTTTCTTTGGTACCACGAAATAAATTGAGTATCGACCGAACCCGCATTGGTCTTTCGGGACGGGAACCACCGCCCCTAGCTCTATTAGCCTTGACAGCGTAACCTCTATTGCCGCCTTCTTTTCCGGTGGACCGCAGGGAGATTGAATAAAGGTTGGAAGTACCCGCTTTGCGAATTTGAGGGCGTAACCATCTCAGATTACTTCCAAGACCCGTTGATCGGATGTGACCCGGGACCAGGCGGGAAGAAACTGCCTCAAGCGACCTCCCACCGGCAGGCATCCCGCCCGGACCCCCGGAATCTCAATGCGGCTTTCTGGGGCCCGAGGAGGAAGAGGGGGGCCCCAAAACCTCTACCTGCTCCGCGAAACCCCCTGAAGCTCTGACCCCTAGAGGGGAAACGGCCCCTAAGAAAGGAGTTTGATCTGGCCTGACGGAATCTCCGGTAATCCCTTGTCTGATTCCGCAGCGGAGCTGAAGAGCGGCCTTGCTTCGGTCTGTCTTCCGGAAGCCTGCCTCCTTTAGACTCTCCAAGGTTTCCCCAAACAACAGCCTCCCCTTAAAGGGGAGGCGACTCAGACGTGCCTTAGAAGAGGCATCTGCTGCCCAATTACGTAACCACAAATAACGCCTGGCTGCTACCACGGAGGCCATATTCTTAGCCAGGCTCCTAATGAGGTCGTACTGGCTATCCGCCAGATAGGCCGATCCGGACTCCAGCCTAGCTGAAATCGCTTTAGCGTCTTCTGGGAGACTGTCTGCCAGCTGAAGTTGTTGGGACCACCTCAGGCAGGCCCGAGCCACCCAAGCCCCTGATACCAAGGCCTGTAAGGCAAATGCACTAACATCAAAGGCTTGCTTCAAGAGTGTATCTAATTTCCTATCCTGGGAATCGCTCAGAGCCACGCTTCCCTCTACCGGGATAGTCGTCTTCTTTGTTACTGCCGACACCGCTGCGTCTACCCCCGGTGACTTCAGTAGATCCTTGACCGGTTCCGGCAATGGGTATAGGCGAGCCATAGAATGGACCCCTCTCAAACTCGATTCTGGTTGGTTCCACTCCTCCTGGATGATCTGACGCATGACCCTGTGTAATGGAAACACTTTCTGAGACTTCCTGACGGCCTGGATCAAGGGATCCTCCAAAGCTTCCTCCTCTGCTGGAGTATCGGAGGCCATATTGAGTACCTTCATTTATTAATGCAGAGAGCTTCTCCCAGCGAAACACTCGAACTATGAGGGGTTGATCCTCCTCCGGAATCTCCCCCTCTTCCAGCTCTTCATCCTCCTCTCCTACTTCTCTGTCCGAGACCTCCTCTTCGGGAGAGCCCTGTGATTGCGATGCGAACGGCTCCTCGCTTAATAGCCTTGCACGCTTAGGTGGAGGCCCAGAGTCCTGGGTCCTGGCCCTCACCGGTCCGGCCACAGCGTTTTCCTTCGCTGTCACTGCTTCTCCTGCCCCCTGCCTGCATAAACAATAGGCTTTATGCAAAAGGAGTACAAATTCTGGAGAAAAATGCTCCCAGCCATCCTCCACCCCCCCCCCGGATGTGGAGGGCAGAGACAGAGAGGAGGCCGGCACGTCCAAAGCTGAGGGAGGGGGAGAAAGAGATTCCCCTCCTCCCTCCTGGGGGTCCCCAGACCCTTGGGAGGTTTGAGCCATATTCAAATGGATCTCTTGTTCCACTGAAGCCGCCTCTGCAGTGCAACCCCTGCAGACGCCAGCTTCAGAGGTGATACCCCTACGAGTGCCGCAGGACGGACACCGTGGTTTGCCCATCATGCCCCTTTTTTACCAATTAACAATGTCTGAATAATAAAAAACAGAGAAATAATAATAAAAGGATCCAAATTAAATTAGATTAAAATTAAATTAAATTAAATTAAAATTAAATAAATTAAATTAAATTAAAATTTGGGACTCTGAGATCCTTCCCCTCCCCCAACTGCTAGCTGTAGAGACTAAAATCACAATCCCTCTAAACCAAACAGAAATAAAAAGGGGGATTGCTTTAACTTATTAACAATTCAATCGTGTATAAAATATTAAACCTGCAAGCTTCCAAACTCAAATACTTGCGGTTTTGTAGTCCCTCCTCCAGCGTGTGAACCCAACACGAGGAAAACAAGCGCCCTCCACGTGGGTAGGCCTCAGCCACGTGGAGTCCAGGCCGGCGCCTGTGAGCCTTGCAAGAAGCTGACCACCGAGCTCTCCGTCGAGCTATAAAGGCTTCCAAACCTCGGCGCAGCCTAAAGCGCGCAGCCGCTCCGTGGGCTTCGGCGCTAGTCGGGGGAGACCTCCGGTACAACCGCGGTGCCGCCTCAAGTGCTCAGCCACCTTCCGGGCTTCGGCGCAAGGCGGTGCAGGCTCCCTGAACAATGCTGGAGCGTCGGCAGGCTGAACTCGAGAGGGAAGACTCCTCCGGTCCCCCTCACCTCTCCGGAAGACTTCTTCTCAGCACTGCAGGAGCGGGCATAAAGGGAAGGAGAAGGTGGGGGGGGGGAGGAGGTTTGGAGTTAGAAATATAAAAGGAACAGCTCCCTAAACTAAAGAACAGCTATAGCTACAGAAATTAAAGATAAATGAAATAAAATGATTCAAACTAAATTCAAATTAACTAAATTCAATTAAATAAACTCCTGTAAGCACTCTGGCTTACTGGAACCCTCCAGCTGCTTGGAGGCTGAAAATACTGGTGCCTGTGGGTGGTGCCAGTGGTATTTATACCACACCATCATCAAAACGATGATGGGCTCAGCCTCCAAGCTGCTGGAAGGGTTGCGCAACCCAGAAGTAAAAGGGACTGGACTGGAGTGACGATAAGGAATATAGTATAGGGGGTGAGGTACTTTTGTCCACTAAAGAAGAGCGGGACCTATGCGTGGTTGTGTCTGATGATCTTAAAGTAGCTAAACAGGTAGAAAAGGCGACGACAAAAGCTAGAAGGATGCTTGGGTGCATATGGAGAGGAATGGTTAGCAGAAAAAAGGAGGTGATAGTGCCTCTGTATATGTCTTTGGTGCAACCTCATTTGGAGTATAGTGTGCAATTCTGGAGATCGCACCTTCAAAAGGATGTGAACAGGATGGAGTCGGTGCAGAGGGTGGTTACTAAAATGGTTAGTGGTCTTCATTATAAAGCATATGAGGACAGACTTAAGGATCTTAATATGTACACCTTAGAGGAAAGGCGGGATAGAGATGATATGATTGAGATGTTTAAATACCTCCGTGGCATAAATGTACAGGGGGAGAGCCTCTTTCGATTGAAAGCAAGTTCTGCTACGCGGGGACATGGGATTAGGGTGAAGGGGGATAGATTCAGGAGTGATATGCGGAAATATTTCTTTACGGAAAGAGTGGTGGATCCGTGGAATACTCTCCCAGTGGAGGTGGTAGAGATGAGGACAGTATCTGAATTCAAAGAAGCATGGGACAAACACAGAGGATCTCTAAGGGAAAAAAGGGGACTGTTGTAGTTGTTGATATGGAAGGACAGACTAGATAGAAATATGACGACAGAAAAAGACCACATGGCCTATGCTTCTATTAAGTACCAGATACAGTATAAGATTCTTATCTTGGTTCATTAAGCTAGTCACACAAACACTCTGCAATACCTCTCTGATCTGGTCTGCCTTCATGCTCCCCACTTCTCGCTTTGTCTCATTCATGCCAACCATTTGTTTCTTCCCTCCATCTCACAGGCACATCTATAGTCCACCCGTCACTCTGCTTTCTTCTTTATTGGTCCTCTCCTCTGAACTCCCTTGCAACAGACCTCTGCCTAGAACCCTCACTCCCCAAATTCAAAGCACTTCTGAAAACCCACCTCTTCTGTACTGCCTTTGACCTCCCTCCTTCCCTACCCATTCACCAACTATTATGTGCTCTACTCCCTCCCCCGACCCAATTGTCTCTCCCTTCTCTTCTTCTATCTAACATTTCCTTTGACTTAACTGTCTCTCTCTCTTTCCTATTATAAATGGCGTTCCTTTTCCTTTCCTATTTTCTGTAGTAGCCTGATTGCTTGTTTGTAAACCGCTCTGGTGCGTGAGCGAGAGCAGTATATCAAAAACTAAATAAAGATCAACCAGGGGATGCAGTTAGTCCGGCCTTGCCTACCTCAGGGCGGGTGGTGACAGATGGCACTATGGATAAGGATATCCAGCCGACCAGAGGGTCCAGCAATCGTGCTGTGAGCTGCTCCTCATCCTCTAGGGGATCTGCAGTGGCTGTGCCCCCTGGTGTTGGGTGGTCATTTCCAAGAAGAGAACTTCCAGACTGTCCTCCCCAGGATTTTTTTCTTTTTTGCAGCAGGCCTGGTCCTTCCGGCGTGGAAATTCAGCCCTGCAGCCTCTGGGTGCCGTCTCATGCGGAGCAGACTGAGTGGAAGCCCTGTTCAACTGCCTTTGGCAAAGCATCCCTGGCGAGGGGCGCCCCCTGGAGATGGGGAACAGCTGGAAACTGAGATTTTGAAGATTGTGAAGAGACCGGAGTGACCCACCTATTCCAGAAGGAGCTGGCAGTGTTGATTGCCAGGGTCTGATATGGATATGCTTCTGGCATGGAGCAGGAGCCGAAGTTGCACTTGCTTCTTCAAGGGGTACAGAAATCTACTACTGTCTTTCTGTTCCCAAATGTGATCAATGATATGATTTTGATCAATCACCTCAACCCAGCACTCAGGGCTCTCTAGAGTGATTACTGTGAATTGCTATGCTGGATTGCTATATTAATTGCTATACTGAATTACTATACTGAACTGCCATACCAATTGCTATACTGAAGTGCTATACTGAATTGCTATACAAATTGCTATACTAATTGTTATACTGAATTACTATACTGAATTGCTATACTAATTGCTATACTGAATTGCTATACCAATTGCTAAACACTCCTACTACCAAAAGGCAACACCAACAAAACATCTCCAGAAAAACACATACAACGCCACAAGACGACACACATTAACGTAGACAGATCCCACATCACAAGCACAAATGGCATACCCATTATTTACTCTTGCCCTAATCTATACACTAGCCAGCACATTCTATGATTCAGTTGTATTAGCAGATGGCTGCAACCCTATCCAACTACTAAAGAGCGCAAACGGTAAACAATACAACAACCAATACCACCGACAGCCAAACCCTTACCATAGAAGACAGTCACACTTAATTTATGTATCTATAGACCTCAAACCCCACAAAACATAAAGATGCAAAACACCAGCAAGAACTTAGGTGTGCCCTTATCAATGCACGCTCGGTCCGTAATAAATGGCCAGTAATCACTGACCTAATCACTACTCACAATCTAGACATACTGATGGTCACAGAAACATGGATCTCTGAATCTGACAACGTTATACTGAACCACCTTACTCCACCCAACTTTTCAATCTACACCTGTAACAGGGAAAACAAGAGGTGGAGGTGTACTGATTCTTGCAAAATCAGTGTTACAATACCGGGCTAGTCTTACCAAGAGCACACAACACCTGAACACACTAACCATCACCAGTAAATTCAATACCATTAACCTCATTTACAGAGCACCAGGCACTGGATCAGATGAGCTCTCAGACATCATTGACTTAGCACGTAATCCGGAAGACCCCTTCAAACCTAACTGGTTACTAGGAGACCATAATCTTGCTTCTATGCAATCTGCCCTAGCCAAAGCCTTCCTAGAAGCAATGTCTAACCTCAACTACAAGTTATAGCTGATCCCACCCATCAGGGAGGGAACCTCCTTGACCTAATTTTCATCCCCCATACAGTTATGAGTACGTTAAACCAATTTGACCTTACAATCTCACCAGTCCCCTGGTCAGACCACAATCTGATAACATTTCAGATACCAACGCAACAAACTACATGCCACCACTCAAATTCATTGGCTACATCAAGAGTTGCACAATTCAAACAACTCAACATGGAAATAATCATTAGCGATGTTCTCCCAAAACTTGCTCAACCAGCAACCAACCTTAATGAAATGATGTCCAACTGGAACGGGACCCTCTCACATTACGCTCAACAGCCTGCCAATAGCAGAAAAGCTACACCTGACACAAGAGCCGCTAAGAAGCAGACCGCCCCATGGTTTTCCTCAGAACTACGAGCTTCCCTACTCCAACTCAGAAAACTTGAAAGAAAATGGAGAGCTACTCATAATATCTCAGACCAAGCCATCTATTTACAATACCTGAAGACCCATTGCGAATCAACCTGGGCCAAAAGGAAGCAATTCCATGCAGAAATCCTCAACCGCTCACTAAATAAGCCAAGAGACCTTTTCCACCTGGTGAAATCCCTTACCAACCAACCCTCCCCACCTCAACAAGAAGGTATTCAGCCTCAGGCTTACGTGAACTACATCCAATCCAAGGCAATAAAAATAACTACAACTACATCACCACCTCATAACAACCATACCACAAACTCCAAAACTACTCATATCCAGTCTACAATCACCAAACTTTCACCTCCATCAGCTAAGACCATTGAGGAAGTAATTGCCTCAATCAACGCCACAACTGCACCAACTGACCCCTGCCCAGCACACTGGATCAAAACGATGCACACTGAGCTCAGCCCTATCATAGCCAACATTACCAAGTTGTCCTTTGAAACCGGAGTTTTCCCAGACGCACTCAAGCACACATCCATTCGTCCACTACTAAAGAACAATCAACTTGATCCAAAGAAAGAAGAATCTTACAGACCAATTTCTAGTATCCCATTACTAGCTAAAATTCTCGAGAAATTAACCCTGAGACAGATCCAGCAGCATGTAGACTCATCCTCACCATTAGATCCCTCTCAACATGGATTCCGGGAAGCCCACGGTATTGAAACTCTGTTAACGACATTAACCAGTTCACTGATCAATGGAATGGACAGTATAAAGAAGGGTTTTGCACTAATTTTCCTCAATATAGCAGCAGCATTTGACTCCGTAAACCATCTACAGCTTCTTACGCGGCTACATGAGAAGGGAATCCGGGATCAAGCATGGAACTGGTGCAAATCCTACCTCGAAGACAGATGGCAACAAGTCCGTATTGGAAATGCCACTTCCGAACCTTTCCAGCAGAAACAAGGTGTACCCCAAGGTTCCTCCCTCTCCGCTCTGCTCTTCAACATCTATATGCAGTCAATTTGCGACATCGCCCGTTCATTTGGCATATCTTGCCTTATGTACGCCGATGATGTACTGCTATTTACACACATATCACATGTCCTGACTATACAGTGCTAGTCAACTGCTTCAACGCAATAACGGACTGGCTACTAACTCAGAACCTCCGGATAAATTTAAAAAAAACAGAAGTCCTAATAATCACAAGGAATAAAGGTTACTCTCCTCCACCAACTCTCAAAAGTCAGAGATGCGGAACTCCCAATCAAAGCCAACATACGATATCTTGGGGTCATACTCGATCAGCAACTGGACTTCAAGGAACATATCAAACGCACTGTCAAAACCATCTACTTCAAGATCAAAACCCTACAGCATTTGAGACCCATGATGTTACCCGACGACTTCCGCACCATCTTCCAAGCACTAATCACACCGCACTTCGATTACGTCAACATAATCCTACATGGTCTCCTAAAGAGTACCCTCAAACCTCTACAGTTAGCCATGAACGCGGCAGCCCGTATGCTCTACGGAGCCGCAAGAGCCGACCACATCTCCCCCATTCTAAAGGAACTCCACTGGCTTCCCATAAGCAGTAGGATCCTTTACAAAACCCTCCTCATTACCTTCAAGGCCTTCAACAAGATATCCCCAGCATCCATTTCTGGCCTCATCACACACTCTCCAAACAACAGATCCAGGAGATCACTTGCCGCCGACATGCTACTAATACCAATTGAATCCACAAAACTCAACCAGATCACCATCAACAGGGCATTCTCAAACTATGCCCCCGTGTGCTGGAACAAACTCCCCCCATACATTACAGCAATTAGGGACCTTAGTCAGTTCAGAAAAGCTCTCAAACACCACCTTTTTCTCTTGCATTATACTCATCCTGATATCCCCCCCTTATCTCTCCCACACCCCCACTATATCAAACAACCGCTATATGATGCAAAACTATACTGTGTATTCATCTCCAACATGTAATGTAACTGAATTGTTTCTATGTAAACGATGGCCAAATGTATCTGACTAAGTGTTATATTGTTTTAATGTAAACCGCGCTGATGACAAATAGTGCGGTATATAAGAAATGTTAAATAAATAAAATAAATAAATGATCCAGTCAGAGTGAGACTATCCCAACTCCCCATCTAGAAGACCCACGCTCTCCCGGAGTATGTTGAGTGGTTTGGTATTCCCAAGGTGGATGTGCAAGTCATGGCGGTTACCCGATGGACCACCATTCCTGTGGAAGGCAGATTGGCCTTAAAGGATTTTCTGGACTGTAAGGTGGATTTGTTGTTGAACAGACAGTTTGCTGTGGTGGCTGCTATTCTGCAGCTGGCGGTATGTGCTAATCTGATGTCTAGAGTCCTGCTCCAGTGGACTCAGCCTCTTCCACCTGATAATACCCCTCTTTTGAGTCGGCTATGGCCTTCCTTTCTGATGCCATGAATGACCTGGTACATTTGCCAGCCAGCGATGGTGCCCTGATGATGGTGTCATGGCACTGGGTTTGGTTTCGGCACTGGGCAGCGGACTTATCTTCAAAAGCCTGATTGGCCCAACTGGCTTTTAAAGGGAAGCTTCTTTTTTGAGCCAATTTAGAGAAGTTGGTGAAGGACCTGGGTGAGATAAAATCTTACTGCCTTCCAGAAGACAAGTCCAGGGAGCCTGTGAAGTGGGCTGATGCCCCTTTGTCAGCCTCCGCCTATCCACAGAGAGCGTGCTGGCTGGATTCCTAGGGGTCTGGAGACTTTTGTTGTAACTGACCAGGAAAACCTTTCTTCCCCTCTGCTTCCGGGCTTCGGGCTAATTCTCAGTTCTTTTGTGCAGTGCATGAGCCCATAGACTTTGTACCCTCCCGGGCTGCACAATGAAAGTTTTGGGGGCCCATTCCCTGGTTTCTCCGGTTGGAGGCAAGCTTCGCCTTTTCTTTCAGAAATGGGCCTGGGTTACCAAGGATCACCGGATGCTAGACACCATTCAGTTCAGCTATGTCCTGGAATGCAAAGAGCCAAGTCCAGATACCTTTGTCATCTCCCCTTGTGGGTCTGCGATCAAACGTACCACTGTGCAGACCACCTTGGAAAAGTTGCTGTGCCTAAAGGCAGTGGTGCCTGTACCCCCTGGATGAGCGGGGCAAGGGCAGATACTCCATCTATTTCATGGTGGCCAAAAATAATTCCTTCTGGCCCATTCTGGACCTCAAGGGGGTAAACAAGCACTTGAACATCCTGCACCTCCAGATGTGAACCTTGCACTCCATGATTCATGCAGTGCGCAGAGGGGGGGTTCTTGGCTTCTCTGGATCTGGCCAAAGCGCATTTTCATATCCCAATCTGGGAGAATCAGCAAGCTTATCTGCATTTTGTCATGCTTGGCTCTATCAGTTTCCTGCCCTCCCTTTTGGGCTAACCACTGCCACAAGGACGTTCTCCAAGGTCATGGTGGTGGCAGCTGCAGCACCAAGGGATCTGTGTCCATCCATATCTGGACAACTGGCTCATCCGGGCCCATTCCCTTTCAGAAGCATCTCAGGTGGCATCCTGCATGGTGTCCTTTTTGGAAAGCCTTGGCTCGGTGATCAATCGGGGAAAGAGCCAGCTTCTGCCTTCCCAGTCTCTGGAGTTTCTGGGAGCACACTTCGACTCTTGAGTAGGAAGAGTTTTCCTCCACAGGAGAAAGTCAAAATACTCTTTGGATTGCCTGGCGCTGTTCAGGGTACAGCAGGCTTCCAGAGTCTGGGATTATCTTCAGGTTCTCTGTTTGCTGGCAGCAACCATAGAGGTGGTTTGTGGGTGCATGCTCACATGCGACCAGCGGTCCTTGCTGACTCGGTGGTCTCTGTGCTCTGAAGAGTTTGAGCACAGGCTCCCACTCCCGATGATGGTGAAGTCCAGCCTGTGGTGGTGGCAGCAGCCCTGTCATCTGAGGAAGGGTGTGCCACTAGATGATTTCTCCTGGATCCTCATGACGATGGATGCCAGTCTCTCAGGCTGGGGAGCCCATTGCCAAGGCCCTTTGAAATGCAGGGAAGCGGTGTGGTCCATCAACCACCTTGAGGCAAGGCCATCAGGTTGGCTCTTCTGCATTTCCAGCTCCTGGTCAGGGGCCAGGTGGTTCAAGTGTTTTCAGAGAATGCCACGGCAGTGGCTCATGTCAATCGGCAAGGCAGCATGAGGAGTGCCGGGTTAGTTCTGGAGATGGTACTCCTGTTTGCCTGGGCAGAGAAGAACTTCCTAACCTTGTCAGTTCAGCACATTGCCAGGATGGACAATGTGGAAATGGACTTCCTCAGCCAGCACTCTCTGAATCCTGAAAAGTGGGAGTTGAGTCAGGAGGCATTTGTTTATTTTGCACCACTGAGGTCGCCCCAAAATGGATCTGATGGCAACCTGCTCCAATGCCAAAGTTTGCCGCTTCTTCAGTCACCACACAGAGACAGGGTCCGAGAGCGTCAATGACCTGGCCCATCCTTGGTCAAGTCAGCACCCGCTGAGCATGTTTCCTCCATGGCCCCTCGTGGAGTGTGTGATGAGGAGTATAGAATGCCACCTGGGCAGGATTGTCCTGATGGTACCGTATTGGCCGAGGAGAGACGGGTTCAGAGACCTGATGTGACTCCTGCAGATGCCTCTTCAGTTGCCTCCATCTCGGGGTCTATTGTGGCAGGGACCACTCATCTTGGAGGACCCAGATCCCTTCTCGTTTACGACTTTTGCTCTTGAAAGGAGATGGCTAGTTCATAAGGGCTATTCTCTGGCAGTGGTCTCCACTCTACTCAGTCCAGAGGAGGTCTACCAAGCTAGCATACATGCAAGTCTGGTGCCTCTTTGAGGGAGGGTGTGGCACTCGGCAGTTGGCTCCTGAGGTGGCCAATGCGCCATCATTGTTGGCTTTTCTACAGGACAGTCTGGAGAGGGACAAACCAAATAGAAGAGCACCTACTTGCAGGGACCTCAAAGACACAAGAGCAAGAGGTATGGTGGTCACATGCGCTTTATTAATAACGAAATACCCCAACGCATTTCGGCAACGCCTTCATCAGGGGGCTGAGAACTGCAAACAATAATAATAAATAAATAAAAACTTCCATTTCATCCTGCTAGACCAGTCCAGACTAACGGGTCGTGTTCCCCTTCCAGCAGATGTTGGAGACAGAAAAAGATTTCCAGAGCCCTGATTGGCTGGCCACTGGCATATAGTAACATACCCACAGGGGTTCTCCTCAGTATTTTCTGTCTCCAGCAGATGAAGGAGTGTCTGGCTTTTCTCCTCACGTTTAATTTAATTTGCTTTGTTTTTGCTCTATTTTCTTCCTTTCATTTGGTAACTGTTTTTTATCTGGATTCCTTGCCCTCTGGAGGTATCCAGGGCTTCACACGAGGTGTTGCCTTGGATTTTCCCAGTCCGTAGTCACATTGGGGGTTTTCACAGGAGCTCCTGCTTTGGATCAGTGCAGCCCTGTCCTTCCCCTCCCCCCGGAAGACCCCAGCCCTAGCCAAGCGGGTTAGTGAGCGGGGTTGCCGCCTGCAATGCTCGGGGGATCGGATCAGATGTGTTCGGCTCTTCAGAACTGTAAGTGACAGCCTCTCCTGAATTTCCCGCCTCCGCGGCAGCCGAGCAGAGCGAAATTCTTGATCAAGCCCTCGGGAGCGACGGCCTTAGTAGTTGCCTTGGGGTCTCCCTGTCTGCCTCTCCCAGTTCCGGCCGGGTCGCTGATTTTATTATTTTGCATTTTTTTCTCAGTCTTCGGCGGCTCAGAGTTTTCGCGCACTTTTGGGCCGGTGGCCATTTTCGCGGCCGGTATCCATTTGCAGTGCCTGTTTTCTAGCGCTACCTTTTATTATTCGCTGCCTTCAGGGGTCCTTCTACGCTTGGGGGCACTATTTAAAACACTACCAAATTAAAAAAAAAAAAAAAATGGATCAGAGGGCGAATCTCCTCTAACGGTGATCATGCCTGCTACAGGGCAGCGCTGACTGGGCTGCAACAAGAACAACAAGGAGCTGTCCGATCACATGTGCTCAGCCTGCCTTACTCATCCCGGGGAGACCTCTAAGTCTTTAGATGTTCCCCCGAGTCTCTCCGCTTCTAGTCCTGCTGCCCTGCCCGTGCTAGCTTCACCAGCTGTTCCGCTGGAAGTCCCTCAGGCCACGGGCCTACAGAAGGACTTTCAATCGCCCTCGGAGGCCCAGCTTTTGGCGCTTTTTCGCCAAGCTTGGTCTCTCTGGAACTCAGACTCCCTGGTTTTGGGATTCAAGCAAGTACTGCCTGCGGGAGCTGCTTCTGAAGCGCCGGTCTCTCGCAAGCGCACGCATAAGACCTCCATCCGCGAATCCGGGTGCCCCTCCAAAAAGTTTACGGCTTCCTTATCAGACGGGACTGTGGGCCTGGATGGTACTGGATCCCAGCCTCTCGGGCTCCGAGCGGGAGGATGGCGAATATTCTCATTCGGATTCTGCCATGCCGACAGCGGATGATTCTCGGGATATCCATCTCTTCCGCAAGGAGGAGTTGACTCCCTTAATCGAGCAAGTGGTTGAGGCTCTGCGGCTTTCCGATCCTCCAACCTCTGACGCGACTCCGTCGCAGTCTCAACCGGACCCGATATTGCAGAGGATTCGGCAGCCTTCCAAGGCGTTTCCCTTCCTGGCGGAAATGCAACAAATGGTGTCTCGGGAGTGGGATGCTCCTGATTCCCCGCTCCGGGCGGTACACCGCCTTGGACAACTCTATCTCTGGCCTCCGTCTGAGATTGACAGATGGCTTACCTATCCTAAGGTGGATGCCCTGGTCTCGGGTGTGACCAAGCATACCACCATTCCAGTGGAGGGCGGTGCTGCTCTCAAGGATCAACAGGATCGCAAGGTTGAAAATCTTCTCAAAACGGCCTTTTCGTCCTCCACTATGGCGTTACAGGCGACGGTCTGTGGAGCCTTGGTGGCCCGAGCGTTGCTACGCTGGCTTCAGAGGCTGCCGGAAGATCCCGCTATGGCTCGTTTGGAATCTGCCACTGCCTTTCTCACCGATTCGTTCTACGACTTACTACGTCTCTCTGCTCGTTCCATTGCCTCCATTACAGTCGCACGGCGGTGGCGGACGTTGCTTCTAAGTCCAGACTCTCCAAACTTCCCTTTAAGGGGCGTTTTTTGTTTGGTGAAGACCTGGACAAGTTTGTAAAGGATCTTGGGGAAGTCAAACCGCAACGGTTGCCTGAGGATCGCCAGAGATCTGCTCAGCGGCGCTCCTTTCGAACTTCTTCTCAAGGCTCTCGGCGGTATTCTCGGTCTGGCGACTTTCGCAGGTTTCAGTCTTACAAGCCCCCGGTTGCTTCGTTTCCCTCCAACCGTGGGCAACAGCGGAGTCAGTCCTTTCGTGGGGCACGGAAGGGCGCTGACTCCTACTCCGGGACAGGGAAGTTTCCCGGATCCGCTCGTTTGTCACGCTGACGGGACGAGCAGCCCACTCGAGTTCCTTCCTCCGGTAGGAGAACGGTTGGCCCTTTTTTCTCGTCAGTGGGCAGCAATCACCTCAGATCAATGGGTGCTCAATGTTGTGACCTCCGGGCTGTCTCTCGACTATTGCCAGCCTATTCCCGATGCCTTCCTTCTCTCCCCGGCAGGTGCGTCCGCAAAGAGACGAGCCATTCAAACCACTTTGCGACGGCTTCTCCTGCTCAATGCCATTCGTCCCGTCCCGGCTCCAGAGCGGGGATTGGGTCGTTATTCTATATATTTCGTGGTGCCCAAGAAGGATGGTTCCTTTCGCCCAGTCCTAGATCTCAAAGGGGTCAACCGCAGTCTCCATGTGCCTCATTTTCGAATGGAGACACTCAGGTCGGTTATTCAGGCAGTCCGCATGGGGGAATTCCTTGCTTCTCTGGATCTTGCCGAAGCTTATTTTCACATTCCCGTTCGGGAGGAGCATCAACGCTTTCTGCGTTTCGCGGTGCTTGGCCGACATTTTCAATTTCAAGCAATGCCCTTCGGCCTGGCGTCAGCTCCGCGGGCCTTTTCAAAGGTGATGGTGGTAGTAGCCACGGCTCTACGGCAGCAGGGAATACGGGTACATCCCTACTTGGATGACTGGCTTATTCGAGCCGATTCCTGTCCGGAGGCATGCAGCACGGTAGCAAAGGTCGTCTCCTTTCTAGAAAGTCTGGGTTGGGTTATCAATCATCCCAAAAGATGTCTGCGTCCCTCTCAGCGAATCGACTTCCTCGGAGCCACATTCGACACAGCTCAAGGTCGGGTTTTTCTGATGAAGGCTCGCTTCCTCAAATTGTCGGCGCAGCTTTGCCTGTTTCTGCTTCAGTCCTCTCCTCGAGCATGGGACTATTTACAGCTTCTGGGGACGATGGCTGCTACCATCGATCTGGTACCCTGGGCAAGGGCTCATATGCGTTGTCTGCAGAGCGCTTCTTTCCCGCTGGTCCCCAGTGCCAGAAGATTACCAGCTCCGTCTCCCGCTCTTGCCGTACCTCAGGGACAATCTTCAATGGTGGCTCTCGCCGCACAATCTTCTTCGGGGAGTCCCGCTGGACGTTCCGCGCTGGGTGTTGGTGACGACGGACGCGAGCCTCTCCGGTTGGGGAGCTCACTGTCTGACTCACACAGCGCAGGGTTCCTGGATGCCTCTCGAGGTGACTTGGACCATCAATCGGCTGGAGGCTCGAGCTGTTCGCCTCGCCTTGCACAGCTTTCTGCATGTGCTCCGTAATCAAGCGGTTCGAATCCTCTCCAACAATGCCACCACGGTGGCATACCTCAATCGCCAAGGGGGGACAAAGTGTCCGGGAGTATCGAGGGAGATGGATCGTCTGTTTCCGTGGGCGGAGAAACATTTGTTAGCCATTTCGGCGCAGCATATCGCCGGGGTCGACAATGTCACGGCCGACTTTCTCAGTCGACACACTCTCGATCCAGGGGAATGGGAACTCGTCCCAGAGGCCTTTCAGGACATTGTGCGCCGCTGGGGAATGCCGGCGATGGACCTCATGGCCTTGGGAAGGAATGCCAAGGTGCCCGTCTATTTCAGTCGCTGGAGAGACCACGGCTCCCACGGGATAGATGCGTTAGCTCAGCCTTGGCCGGCTCACGTTCTTCTATACGTATTTCCTCCGTGGGCCTTGATCGGCAAGGTTCTCCGTCGCATCGTGGAGCACAGGGGTCCAGTAATTCTCGTAGCGCCGAATTGGGCTCGGCGACCTTGTTACGCGGATCTGGTCCGTTTATCTCGGGGGCGTCCGCTACCCTTGTCCTCGACTGCCCCCCTCCTTCGTCAGGGACCAGTGTTCATGGACAACGCAGATCCCTACTCGCTTACGGCTTGGCTCTTGAGCACCGCCGGCTAGCACGCAAGGGCTATTCATCTGAAGTCGTCTCTACCCTTCTCCAAGCTCGTAGATCTTCCACGTCTCTTGCTTATGCGCGGGTGTGGCGTGTTTTCGAATCCTGGTGTTCGTCCCATCAGATTTCCCCCTGGCGTGCAGCAGTTCCGGATGTCTTAGCGTTTCTACAGGACGGGTTCGGGAAGGGTTTGGCCCTGGGTACGCTGCGGGTGCAGGTATCTGCCTTAACTTGTTTCCGTGGACCTGTGCGGGGCTGTTTGTTGGCGTCGCACTCCGATGTAGCCCGTTTTCTCATGGGGGTGAAAGTGTTGTGTCCGCCTTTGCGGGCATTAGTGCCTCCTTGGGATTTGTCCTTAGTCTTGAAGACTCTCGTGGTTCGTCCTTTTGAGCCCCTCAAAGAGGCTTCCTTGCGGGATCTTACCCTCAAGACCGTCTTTCTGGTAGCGATTACCTCGGCTCGTCGGATTTCGGAGTTACAAGCTCTCTCCTGTCGGGACCCTTTTCTCTCCTTTTCGTCGGAGGGCGTCTCGATTAGGCCGGTGCCGTCTTTTTACCAAAGGTCCTTAAGTCCTTTCATCTCAATCAACCGCTTTTTCTTCCCGCCTTTTCCAAGGAGCAATGCGCGGGGAAGCATAAAGATCTCAGAACCTTAGATCTCCACAGAATTCTTCATTGCTACTTGAAGGTTACTAATTCCTTTTGAGCGTCTGCTCATCTCTTTGTTCTTTTTGCGGGGCCTCGGAAAGGTCTCGCGGCCTCTAAATCGACGATTTCCCGGTGGCTCCGGCAAGCCATTGAAGCAGCTTATATTGGACAAGGCAAGCCAGTTCCGGCGGTTCTTCGCGCGCACTCTACTAGAGCTCAGGCGGCTTCCTGGGCTGAACGCTCTCACGTTGATCCGGTAGATATTTGTCGAGCGGCGACATGGGCGTCCTTGTCGACTTTTGTGCGACATTACCGCCTAGATGTCCAGGCACGTGAAGACAGTCAGTTTGGCACCAGGGTGCTTTCTGCGGCTAGCGCTTCCCGCCCGGGGGGTCATTAGCTTGGGTACTTCCCGTTTGTCTGGACTGGTCTAGCAGGATGAAATGGAAGGAGAAATTTTCCTTACCGTTAATTTCCTTTCCTGGAATCCTGCTAGACCAGTCCAGTTCCCACCCCGCTGTCTGTTGCAGTTCTGGAAGTGATACACCGACCATCTTGGACATCCTCCAAGGAAGTTATTATGCAGGGAGGTCCGAGGGTCGGCTCCCCCTTTTTTCCAAGCCAGTGATTCATGTATATAGTTGACCATGTTTTTTCCAGTCCAGTTGGCCGGGTATGTTTGGTCTTGGCTTCCTTATCTTAGCTATACGAACTATACTGAGGAGAACCCCTGTGGGTATGTTACTATATGCCAGTGGCCAGCCAATCAGGGCTCTGGAAATCTTTTTCCGTCTCCAACATCTGCTGGAAGGGGAACACAACCCGTTTGTCTGGACTGGTCTAGCAGGATTCCAGGAAAGGAAATTAACGGTAAGGAAAATTTCTCCATCAGTTAAACCAAACATATAAATTACATGCAAATAAAATAAACATAAAATTAAAAATACAAATAAGTTTGTTAAACAAAATCTAATAAACAATATATTAAACATATACAAATAAAAGAATTTTAAAACATAAAAGATAAAAACCAGAAGGACAAACATTGAACTAATTAAGGGGCTTGTTTACAAAGCCGCGGTAGCGGTTTCCGATCGTTATCGGAGCCGCAGCCCCATTGAAATCAATAGGGCCGCGGCTCCAATAACGATCAGAAACCACTACCACAGCTTTGTAAACAAGCCCCTAAGTGTACAAGGGAAAAGAACTAATTCCAAGATACACTGTATTATAAAAGTATTATAAAAATACTCACATTTCTAGATATCATTAGAATGATGAAGTGCACAGAAGAGAAAAGTTTTGTAGACCTGAATCAATGCTATGATAGTTGAGCTAAAAATTACAAAATTGTGAACATAATAATTAACATGACATGTACATACATGAGAACAGTGTTAGGAAACCCAGACCAACGGGCAAAAAAACAAGAGACACAATACATTAAAAAAAAATAATAGGGGGGCGCTCGTGAGCCCGCTGCAAGATGGCCGCACTTAACTAGAGCTCCATCCCCACAGCCCCTAAAACCTCGCCAAACATGTGCTAACAACTACATTCTACCCCCTCCGTACCTCCCCTGGATCAACGCAAGCCAGCGATCCCCCTCGGAGTCTGGTCCAGCGATTCGGCGGGATCCTTCGTAGTTGGAGAACTGAAGTGCTTGCTATTGCAGCGCGGCCTGCTGGACGCTGTTTCCTGCCGCCGGACTCTCGCTTAGCTGACTCTGCCGCCGGCCGCCGTATCCGGCGCTGTCCAAGACCGCCTGGCAGACTCCCGTGGGGCCTACGGCTGGGCCCCTCTCTGTTGCCTGCGGACCGAGCGCCGGTCCGTTCAGCGGGAGGGGGCTCGCATCCTCAAGCTTGTGGCGCTTGGCTGTAGCGCTGAAGATTTGCCGGGGAGACCTGCCGCGACCACGTGGAGCCCACGCGGCAACTGCCGGCGCCTGTCATCCTTCCTCCCCATCACGACCCAACTTGAGGGGGGGTAAGTCTGAGCGATGCCTCTTCTCCTGCATGCCCTCTGAACTGCAGCTCGGGCTGGTGACCGGGGCTAATTTTCTTTGGCAGCCCAGTGTCCCACCGAGGCCTTCGCTCTCCTGAATGGATCCTGGGTGCCTTGCAGGCCGGCACATGTGATCTCAGTTCCCAGGCCTCTCATTGCAGCTTCCCAATCTGCAGCTGCGGACTCTTGCTGTTGCAGTCCCACATCGCTTTACACTGCTTTCTGATTCTCATCTGTGCCAGGCTGTTTCTCCAGGGGGGCTGGGGAGCTCTGCTGAATGTTTGTTATCCTGGGAGGGCAGAGGCAGCTTTTCCCTTCAGCCTCACTGCTTATCCAGTGCCTTATGCTTCGCTGACATTACTTGTGCACGTCTCCTGACACTGTGAGGTGGAGATTGCATTGTGGAAGTTGGAAGCCCTGGACGCCACTGCCTCCTTGCTGTCCCCACTTTTGCTGGCATTGGATACATCTCTCTCCTACCACTGTGTGACTTTGGTGACTCTGTAAGATGGCTGCTAAAGCCAAAAGTTCTGAAACTCGGGAGGGGATGCGCTCCTCCCAGCGCTTGCAGAGTAAGTCTGGAGCCCCAAGTAGTCCACACGAGCAATCCCTCCCATCAGGTTCTGATGATGAGACTGTTAGCGAGGAGGACTTGGATCCGCATAGGCAACTCTCCTCGGCTCAACTCAAACAAGAACTCCGGAGGGGCTTTGCGGAATTAGCTAATGAATTTCGTGCGCTACGGGAGGACCTGATGAAAGATGTCGCCGAACTCAGAACCGACGTCAAGGAACTGGGAACCCGAGTAGAAGACGTGGAGACCAAAATGGTAGAACAAGATGGGACTCTGATGGATTTACAATGTGCTTTAGACCGGCAGCACGCGCAAGCAATGGAACTGACTTATAAAATTGATGACATTGAAAACCGTTCCCGCCGCAACAACGTGCGTTTCCGTGGGATCCCAGAGGCGGAAAGGGGCGGAGAAGATCTACCAACTGTACTTAAATTGCTGATAGCGGAATTGCTCTCGACGGAGGACCTGGCTGCACACGCCTCTGGTATGGAAATTGAATGAGTCCACCGCGCTTTGGGGAAACCCCCCAATAATCAGCCTCGTGATGTCATCGCGAGATTTCTGCGCTATTCTGATGCTGAGCTCCTTATCCGTCGAGGCCGGGAGAAAAAGACGGTCCGCTTTCAGGAAGCATCCGTGTCCATTTACCAGGACCTCTCGACGTTCACCCTGGCGCGGCGGAGAGAGATGAAGCCAGTCTCAGCGGTCCTGAACAGCAAGGGGATTCGCTATTCCTGGTCCTTTCCATTTAGGATGAACTTCCTTTTGGGCAACAAAAAGATATCTGCAAAGGACTATACTGAAGCCTGGCGAGCCCTTCGTCAGGCGGGTTTAGTAGATGACAATGCTCAGCCTCATCCGCCGCCCCCTAAGCCCCAACACTCCAAGTGGACTCGAGTGGGCAAGTCCACCTGACCGCTTTTTGTGGACTTGAGGAGCTCCTCTTACTTTTTCTTCTTTAAGGAGTCTCAGTCTGTGGGTCCCCTGATTTTTGAATAAGTGGTGGTGGGCATTAGATTGGGGTCCCCCGCTTTTTTGATATATGAGGGGTGGCGGATGATCTGCAAACGTTTTGTTGATGTTCTTGCTTTGATAAAGGGGTATGGTGAGTTTGATGACCTGGGGGAGGGAGAGGAGCAATGGGGAGTATGTTGTTTTTCTCTATATTTTCACTGTTTAGGTTGAACTTTTGCTTTGAGGGGTTCTGGGGGTTCGGGGTTTGTGGTCAATTTACCGTGTCCTGTAATAATTTAAACAGGCAGGTGGTATTGAAGGGAAGGGGGGGGAGGGGTGGGAGGGGAGGTTCTTTTTCAATGCGGAATTGGGGGGTGTGCTTGGGTTTGGGAGGAGGGACTATGGCGCCTGTTCTTGGAGGGTGGAGTGGGTGGGCCCGACTTACCAATTATCCGGGTTTGCTGGGGGGGAAGCTACCACTGGGACCCTTTGGATAGTGGGTGGCAGCGAGAGAGTGGATTGTAATTGCTAATGGTGCGCTTTATTTCATTGAATGTTAAGGGCCTCAACTCCCCGAGGAAGAGGTCCCTGCTGTTCTCAGAATTGCGCACCCTGCGGGGGGACATTGTTTACTTACAGGAGACCCACCTTCAGAACTGTAAGCAGGGCTGGCTAAAGAGGTCCCCATATACTGAGGTGCGGGTGGCCTCAGACGCACAAGGACGGAAGAAACGGGGAGTAGCCTTACTATTCCACCAGAGCCTTTCTCTCCAGATAGAAGAGATGAAGCAAGATGCTCTGGGGAGGTGGCTTTTCTTGAATATCCGCCTAGAACGGCACTTGCTAACCTTAGCTAATGTTTACGCTCCCAATACAGGTCAAGGGGCCTTTTTTGCACGGTTGAAAGCTTTGCTGGCGGATTTTGCAAGGGGTCCCATTGTCCTGGGGGGGGACTGTAACACGCATCTGGTGCCCCATCTGGATTCCACCGGCCGCACATGGGGGCGAGTGGGGGGGTCGGCAACAGCCCTACAGCGTCTTATGCTCGACTTGGGGTTGAGGGACGTCTGGAGGGACACTCATGGGGGGGAAAGAGGCTATACGTACTACTCTCCGGTCCATCAGGTTCACACTCGCATTGACTATTTTCTATTGGATCAGCGCCTGATGGACGGGAGAGTGCAGGCTGGACATGGAGCGCTGACTTGGTCAGATCACGCCCCGTGCTGGCTCACTCTTCCGGCCGGATTGTACAGTGAACACCAACGGCTTTGGCGCCTAGATGTGAGATTCCTGCGGCGGCAGGGCGCAGTGCAGGACCACGTCCGTTTTATCACGGAATTTTTTGAGCTTAACAATTCTGGGGATGTTCCTCTCCCCACGGTGTGGGACGCTTATAAGGCTACGGCTCGTGGTCAACTCATGGCGGAGGCAGCTCGCACGCGCAAAATGTGGACGCTGTCAGACGGCTGCCTGGGTGAAAATCTTCACAGTCTTGGCAAGTGCATATCTCTATATGATTTGCAAGGTATTGTGGACAATGTAGTTCATTCACACCAGACACAGCTGCTGACAATAATTTAGTTGTGCTCTTGGGTAAAGCCAATAAGATATTTATTTATGGGGTTATTTCTCCCAACACAGATATGCTTGGTAGCACATAAAATCAGGTAACTTGCTTTCAGTGTTAACTTGGAAAAACAAAGTCAAAATCAGGAAAACAACAAATGAAAAGCCACAAAGCAAGAAACAAACGGTTCTTTTCAGATTAACTTCTGATTACTTCCCACACAGATTCAGAAGTGATTCTCTCCTAGCTCACAAGCAATTAGGTGAGGCTCGATTGCTAGCAGTTACCAGCTGAAACCCCTTAGCTGGCTTGCTTTCTACTGTGTGGGTCAAATCCTGCTTCAGGAGCTTTTCTAAGTAGATTAAAGAACAAATTTTGTATTTCTTTGTGATGGTTGCTGTACTTTGTAACAGAAAGTTACCAACGGAGTTTAGATAGAGAACAATCCATATAAATACATTCTTCATCTGCAATCATTTCCCCATCTTCAACAAGCATAGGTTCAATATCATGGATTGGCACAGATGAATCTCTCAATGGAGCACTTTCAGGAGAATACTTGTTTCCCTGCTGTCTTTCAAGGTTATAGCTAGGGCATAGATCAGTGTTCATACCTGAGCTTCCATTGCTGTTAGAGTTCCTCTCTATATAGCCTGGCCAGTATGTAGTCCAGTTCTTATGTCCAGCCTTCCAATCCAGATCCCTGGACACTGGATCTCTCTTCACATACCTTCTAGCACGGGTCTTAGGGTCCCTTCCACGTGCAGCCGTCTCCCTCACAGGTAGCCTCTGGTGATTCCTAGCTCTGCAGCACCATTCCTCTGGCTTTCCCCAGTCCAATGGTGTATGCTGGCCCTTGGAATACCTCCCAGTATACGTACTGCTTTGGACTCTTCTAGACCTCTCAAAGGCTTTTCTCCTCTTTCTTCCAGAGGGTTTTTTTCCCTCTCTGTCCGTCCGGTTTGGCTTCTGCGTCTGATAATCCTTCAGATGAAACTGAGGATAATTCTCTGGATATCCAAGGTGATCATGAAGATGGTCATCTGTAGAATAAACTCTACTCTTATTCTGCTTAGATGAGTGCTCCTCCCTAATACAGCACAGCTGTGCTGAATCAGGCCCTGCCCTTTGAGATGAGTGCTTAGGGATTACCTCATAGCCCTCCTGATTGAACACACGTTTCCCCACTTCAGCTCCTCTAATGGCTGTTGGAAACCTGGTACATTCTGGGACTGGTAGTCTTTTATGGCAAAATTCTGTTTTCTTATTTCTACCAGAACTGACAGGTTGCTTGTTCAGAGTCACTTCACCTTTTCTATAGCTCCTTCCTGAGCTATGATAAGCTTCCTTATCACAACGCATGACCATGACCTGTTGGTGGAGGAGGCTACTCGCCTCGCTCTGGAACACGCCCGAACTGGTTCCCGGCAGGCCCTGCGCCAGTGGCAGGCCGCTCGTGCCTGCAGAGAGAATTAGATAATAAACGCCGGAAACTACAGCAAACTTTTTATGAGCATGGGAACAAAACAGGCCGCTTCCTAGCTTTGCGTCTTCGCCAACAACAATCCACGAGAGTGGTGCGAGAACTGCGCGACGCGGGGGGACGGAGGAGGGTTATTTCCAGGGAGATACTTGATCTCTTTGCTGACTTTCTGGAGCAGCTCTACAAGGCGGAGCCCTTTGAACGGGACAGTGTACAGGACTATTTGCAGGGGATTGGTCTGCCACACCTCCCCGACTCTGATCGGGTTCAGCTAGATTCGGAGTTAACGGTAGATGAAGTGGAAATTGCAATTCGACGATTGAAAACTGGCAGTGCGCCGGGTAGTGATGGCTTCCCAGCAGAATACTATAAGAAGTTTAGGATACAATTAGCGCCAACCTTGACTATCTTGTTTAATGAGATCTTGGCAGGGGCCTCGTTACTGCCGTCCCTGCGTGAGGCATTGATCGTGATGATACCCAAACCTGGTAAACCATTGCATGACGCGGCGTCGTACCGCCCCATTTCCCTGTTAAACGTTGACGTTAAAATCTTTGCCTCTGTGTTGGCGGCGCGCCTGAATCGGGTCCTTCCGAGCTTGGTACACCCGGATCAGGTTGGCTTCGTGCCAGGCCGCCAGGCTGCAAACAACATCCGACGTATGCTGCAGGTCATACACGTTGCCCAGCGGGAACCGCAACCAGCCCTGCTGGTGGGGATTGACGCAGAAAAAGCCTTCGACCGGGTCGATTGGGAATTCTTATGGTGTGTGCTGGAGACAATGGGCTTCGGCTCAAATTTCATCCGTTGGGTTCGTAGCCTTTATCAGATGCCCCAGGCGTGCGTTCGGGTCAACGGGGGACACTCGAGGCGTTTCTTCTTGCTGGAACGGGGCACGCGACAGGGTTGCCCTCTTTCGCCCCTGCTCTTTGCACTCGCGATGGAACCCCTGGCTCAAAGCTTCCGAGAACATTTAGGTTTGCGGGGGGTTCTTATTGGCCCTGCGGAATATAGGATTGCACTCTTTGCGGATGACATCATACTGTCCCTGGTTGATCCGTCCACCTCCCTCCCAGTTGCGATGCAGTTGTTCGAAAACTATGCCCGGGTATCCGGTTTTTAAATTAAACTACACTAAATCGGAGATCCTGAATGTTGGGGTCCCCGGGGCGGTTTGCGTGGAACTTCAAGCGGCTTATCCTTTTCGTTGGGTGTCTGGAGCTCTACGCTATTTAGGGGTGCACTTGACTGTGGAGAGGACAGACCTCTTTAAAGCCAACTACGACCCCTTGCTTCGTCAGGTCCGGCGGGATCTAGAAGTATGGAATGGACTGCTCCTTTCCTGGTTCGGGCGCATAGCCATAGTCAAGATGGTGGTTGTTCCCCGCTTTCTCTACCTTTTTCAGGTTCTGCCGCTTCCCGTCGCACGGGCTACCTTGGCGACCTGGCAGCAACTGCTTTTGAAATTCATTTGGCGTTATCGCCGCCCGCGCTTGGCGCGACAGGTTCTTTATGCTCGTACGCGCTCTGGAGGTATGGGCATGCCCAATTTACATTGGTATTATGCGGCGGCGCAATGCCGAGCAGGGGTGGAGTGGATGATTGCTGATAGCACTAAGCGATGGGTACAACTGGAAATGAACTTGGCAGGGGGAGCCGGCTTGGGAGACTGGCTGTGGCTTGGCCCAAAACTCCGCCGTGGTATCCGCACCAGCAATCCCTATATACTTCATACCCTCCGTTGCTGGGACCGGCACTTTCGATCTCGCGACATGGATTTAACCCCCTTAGCCCCTATAGTGGATAATGCCTCCTTCCCGCCGGGGTTAAGTGATATAGTCTTTCGGCAGTGGGGACATCACGGCCTTAGTCGGGTTGGACAACTTTTTGCTGCTGGTCACCTACAACCTTTTCGTGCGATACAAGACGAATTTGACATTCCGGCCAGGCAACACTTTCAATATCTGCAAGTGACGCACTGGGTCCGATCCAGACTTGTTCGGCCCCAGGTTGCTCGGGACCTGACAGAATTGGAACGCTACTGTGAGGGGTGCACTACCACTAAGGGACTTGTGGCGACTTTGTATGCCCACTTGCAGGGCTCCCAATCGTATTTGACTAGACACAGGGAACTTTGGAACTCCGACTTGAGCCTCTCCTATACTGAGCAGGAATGGGAACGGGCGGAAACTCAATTGTGGAAGAGTGCGGTTGCGATTAATGCCCGTGAAACCAATTATAAAATCCTGTACCGTTGGTACATGACTCCGGCGCGGATAGCGCGCATATATCCTGGGGCGGTGGACCTTTGCTGGCGTAACTGTGGGCAACGGGGTACCCTAGGGCATATTTGGTGGGACTGCCCCCGCATTCGCGCCTTTTGGAGGGGTATACAATACCGGATGCAAATGCTTCTGGGAGTGAGTGTCCCTTGGGGCCCCGGGATCTTTCTGTTTGGGGCCTCGGTGCCGGGTGCACGGACTCTGAAACTTGCTCTACTCCGCCATGGCCTGAATGCAGCTAGACTATCCCTTGCAGCAGCCTGGAAGCGTGCCTCGGCCCCTTCTTTTCAGGCTTGGCTGGAACGGATGTGGGATATGTACGCCATGGAACGAGGGGTAACGGTTAGTAGGATGCGCCTGGCGCGCTTTGAGCTGGTGTGGACGCCCTTTGTCTCTCGATATGGTGTGTGACTATGCTGGCTAAGAGGGATGGAACATTCAAACTCTAAAGGGAGCCTGCCTCCCTGAGTGTGTCTTTTGCTCACCACACTTCTGTGCTTGAACATTAGCAAGCCATAGTGGGGGGATTTGGGGATTGGGAGGCGGGGTGGGAGGAGAGTACTGGGCTAGGGAGGTTTCGGGGGGGGGGAGGGAGGCTGGGGGGTTACTGTTCCCTGTTTCCTTATTTTAAAATTGCAAAAATGAAGGCATACTGTTGAATGCTGTTGTGACCTGAAGTTATGTTATTATTGTTGCATCTTCTTTGAAGATTTTTGTGGTTTATGATGCTTTGTATACTCTGGAAGCTTTTCAATAAAAAATAAATAAAATAAAATAATAAATATACCCTATATATTAATTAATAATAAACTCGAACAGCAATAATTAAAATGTACCATGTAACACATAAATCTGTATTAAACAAATAAAGGCACTAACGTAAGTGCACGCAAAAGAATATTCCTATTTTCTTATTCTTTTTTACCCACGTTTCGGAATCTTAATGCACTGTATGGTCTATTTTGACTTTATTACATAAATTGTGATCCTCCGATTATTTATTGCTTTCTATACGAACATGTACATGCCTTGTACACACATATTCTTTTGCGTGCACTTATGTTAGTGCCTTTATTTGTTTAATACAGATTTATGTGTTACATGGTACATTTTAATTATTGCTGTTCGAGTTTATTATTAATTAATATATAGGATATATTTATTATTATTTTTATGTATTGTGTCTTGTTTTTTTGCCCGTTGGTCTGGGTTTCCTAACACTGTTCTCATGTATGTACATGTGGTGATAATCATGTTCACAATTTTGTAATTTTTAGCTCAACTATCATAGCATTGATTCAGGTCAAAATTGTTCTCTTCTGTGTGCTTCATCATTCTAATGATATCTAGAAATGTGAGTATTTTATAATACTTCTATAATGTATCTTGGGATTAGTTTTTTTCCTTTGTACACTTAATTAGTTCAATGTTTGTCCTTCTGGATTTTATCTTTTATGTTTTAAAATTATTTTATTTGTATATGTTTAATATATTGTTTATTAGATTTTGTTTAACAAACTTATTTGAATTTTTAATTTTATGTTTATTTTATTTGCATGTAATTTATATGTTTGGTTTAACTGATGGTTTTATTTATTTATTATTATTGTTTGCAGTTCTCAGCCCCCTGATGAAGGCGTTGCCGAAACGCGTTGGGGTATTTCATTATTAATAAAGCGCATGTGACCACCATACCTCAGTCTGGAGAAGGGCCTTTCCCTTAGCTCCCTGAAAGTTCAGATGGCAGCTTTGGCCTGTTTCCGAGGTCCAGTGGCTGGTAAGTCTCTAGCCTTGCACCCGGATGTCTCGTGCTTTCTCCAGGGGTTCGGCATCTGTTCTCTCCCCTCTGGCCTTTGGTCCCTTCCTGGGATCTGTGTCTGGTGCTCAAGGCCGTGATGTCGGCACCCTTCGAGCCACTGAAGCGTGCTTCTCTGAAGGATTTGACTCACAAGACAGTCTTCTTGGTCGTGATTTGTTCCACAAGGCAGATTTCCGAACTGCAGGTTCTGTCTTCCCAAGATCCTTATCTGTCTTTTTCAAAGGATGCCATTTCCATTCGGCCTGCATCTTCCTTCTTGCTAAGATGACTTCTCCCTTTCATGTGACAGGTGGTCTGCCTGCCCTCCTTCTCTAAGGAGCAGTGTTGGGGGAAAGATAAGGATCTTCGCCTTGTGTATGTCAGAAGGGTGCTTCTCCAGTACTTGAGGGGTATGAATCCTTTTCGTAAGTCCATCCATTTTTTTGTGCCGTTTGCTGGCCCATGCAAGGGTGACACAGCAGCTAAGTCAACTCTGGAGCGCTGGATTGAGGAGGCCATTGCCGCGGCATATTTGTTGCAGAACCAGCCAGTTCCAGTGGGTTTTTTGCACCCATTCTACCCAAGCACAAGCATTCTCATGGGCAGAGCGAAGCTCGATAGCCCCTGCAGACATCTGTTGGGTGGCAATATTGGCATCACTTTCCACTTTTGTCAAGCATTACTGCTTGGATGTCCATGCATGAGTGGACACAGCCTTTGGCTCAAGGATTTTGCAAGCTGCTGCATCTTTTTCCCACCCAGTGGAGTCATAGCTTTAGTACATCCCACTTGTCTGGACTAGTCTAGCAGGACAATATGGAAGGTGACAGTTTACTTATCAGTTAATGTCCTTTGCCTCAAGTCCTGCTAGACCAGTCCAGGGCCCCCCCCTGAAACTGTATTTGTTCTGTTCTTTTGCTGCGGTACCCTTGGGTCTGCTATGATTTTTATACTTGGTTCTACAGGTTCATCTTCTACTGATGGCCGTCTGTTTATGCTTTCCTGAACATAGTTCTCTACTGTTGATTACTCATTGTTGCCCATGATTGTGGTTGTATGAGGTTTGCCATGTTAGCACAGTTACTTACCTGTAACAGGTGATCTCTGGGAACAGCAGGAATAAGTCTTCACATATGGGTACGTCGGTACCGACGGAGTCTGCGCGGGAACACTTCCCAGCGTCCAATCAGAAAGCTTTTGGAAGCATCCCAACACGCCTGCGTGCTGCCTTCCCGCCTTCCCAACTGCCTCTCCTCAGTTAAGTTTTAAAGCTGAGACAAAGAGAGAGAGAGCAAGGAAGGGAAAGATAGAGATAGAGAAAAAGCAACTCCTAGGGGAGATGGGTGGGTTGTGAAGACTTATTCCTGCTGTTCCCAGAGATCACCTGTTACAGGTAAGTAACTGTGCTATCTCCAGGAACAAGCAGGAATGAGTCTTCACATATGGGGACTCCCAAGCTCAGATGCCCAGAGGGAGTCCTAGCATGTTGCAAGTCTAGAACGAGCTATACTATTCCTCAGGACCTCAGGCATCCTGGGGATGGAGGGTAGGAGATGAATACAATAAACAATAAACATAATACAGAAAAGGAGTGTGGAACAGCTGGCTAGAGGCTAGAACAGGGCCTCAAAAGGGGAAGACCCTGTACAGAGGGCATTTAGTAATATAATATTGTAATCTGGGCCTCCCTTGTTGGCAGTGCACAAGTCCACTGAGCTACATATGGATCTGTTAGAAGAGCCAGTGAATGTGCTCAAGGGGTAACTCACTGAGAAGTAGAGGTAATAAAGTAGAACAAAAACAAGTGGAGGTCAGAACCCTTCAGGGTGAGAAATAGCCCCAGGGGAAAAACTGGGGTAGTATAAGAGGTAGAGCTTCAGCGGAGACGCAGAAGGTACTATGAAAGAAAGCTTAAGCTGTTTTGGTCCAAAAACAGTACAAACCTTGGACCAAGAGAAAAAATGAGTCTGACCTAACTGGACTGGGGTTGGAATCAGTCCATGTAGGGGAGAAAGGGTATGGAGACCCTTGTATCTGATAAGAAAGTAAGGACAGACTCAGGAGCGCTAAGCTTTAGAGTAACTGAAGCTCCGCAATGTCTTTCCTAAATGGGGTCAAGTAGGAAAGAAAAAAGGTACATGGAGAGCTTCAGGAGTACCTAACCTGAAAGGTTATGGTAAGGAAAAAATGTGTTAATTACCATAGGAAGTGGTTATAGCTGTAGCCCTCTAAGAATGCTGGCACAGCATTGATAGAGGTAGTGCCCATCTATCAGGCTTATATGGGAATGTAGGGATATCTGAACCTGACAGACAGATAGATAAGTAGATGGATACAGATCTATCTAAAATATATCTCATTATATCGATATATATACATATACACACATATACATACACCTGGAGGGTATATAGGCCTATAACTATAAGAGATATGTATGGGCAGAAGACACACTGATAGATATAGATAAGTATATATATATATGTATTGTGGTAAGGAGGGTGCAGCCCAGCTAGAGAAAAATGAAAAAAAGAAGACTTTTTCTTCTTTACGGGGGATGGGTGCACAAAATCACATACTCCATACTAAAAGCCCTGAAAGGAACCTAGGGGGCAGAGCTAAGGGTAAACCAATCCCAGACCACAGGACAACCTTGCATAGGAGTAGGAGGTCCAAGTGGGCGGAGCCAGGAAGGGAGTTGCCCTGCTCAGCAGTTAACAGAGAGAAAACAAACACAAGAGGGAGAGCCAGTTTGAATAAGGAAGGGGCTTTGAGAAGAAGGTACAGGAGGAATTCAAGAGCAAGCACAAGCGGCAGTTGCAGTTCCAGGCCTAGCCCAGGTTCTAGCCCAGTTCCCAGAAGGCACAGACCGGAAAGATCTGTGGCGAAACTGAAGAGAAGCTTTTCAGCCAAGGAGAGCAGCAGAAGGAGGAACCACTATAGAGGCAGCCAAGAAAGGTACGCAGGGACCAAGCATTGCCAAGAGGATAGTTCTTGCTCTGACTCAGAGGAGACTGTCATACCCCAGAAGGCTCAGCACAGAAAGAAATATCTCACTAGGGAAGTTAAACAGGAGAGACCCCCAAGAGACCGGCCTGGAGAAGGCAAGGCCAGGCACTGGGAGAGGCTGTTTAATCTGGTGAAGACTCTTAAGGAAAAGAGCCCGGAGCACTTTCAAGGAGCACCCAGCTGTAGCTCAATAGAGAGCATGGAGGTAGGCTCTGAGGAAAGTGTTGTTAATTCTGATGTCTCTGAAATGGAATGCGAGCTGTGCACTAAGGTATGCGTGTGAGCTAGAACAGTGGAACATAAAAAGGGGGGCTGTTGTAGCCTAAAGACAGTTCCAGAAGCTGGAAGAGAGGGGAAAGCCTGAATGTAAAGGATTAAGAAACTCTCCTAAGAAGCTGAAACTGCAGGAGCTCAGTGGAGGTTCAAACAGCTGAAACTGTTTGTGTGTGGCAACAGCAGGGTTGAAGCTGATACCTCACTCACTATGTGAAGAGTTTTAAAATGCCTTTTTCTTCTGATGCTAAGGTTAAGCTGTTGCAGTAAGGAACAAGAACTGGTATGAGTTTGTTCAAGGTTATACTGTTTTGGACATTTTGATTTCTGGGAGAAATTATCCTGTATTTCCTTTTTGTCTGGAGAAACCAAAAGTTATGCTTGAAGAATTTTATGTTCACCACTTACCAGCATGGAAACCGAATAAAATTTCCTGTGCGCTTTATTAACCACTTGGCTCTTCTTTCGTACACAACTACAAAAATCCTAGAAGGGATATCAGATGGCCAGCCGTCCCTACTAGGCAACCGCCTGGTAGGGGCGCGAGCGTCACAGTATCTATATATATATATCTATATATACCTATATGAATAGGCAGGCATATAGACACATGACTCCAGGTATAAGGGTGGAGAGATGTCCATAAAACCTCATCCCCCCTAGGGATATAGGGAGAGAGAAAGATTTATCTGACAGCAAGAAGGTTGATACCTGCTTGAATAGATACATAGAGAATCCTCTTTTCCTGGTTATGACTGGCAGAGTCAGAGGAGAGGTCTCCCTGACAAGAAGTCTGAATTCCTTGCAGAATTTGAGCTCTTGAATAACCAGGATGGCCTACGTGAAAATGGCAGAGGATAACTTCAGTCTGCAGACAGGAAGTCCAGGTATCTCCAGAATTGCAGTATGGAGAATGGAAAGAGGACGCCTCTGGAGGAAGATACCCTAGTGACCCGCCTATGAGGGCAAGAAGGGTATTAGGCGTCCTCTAGCTGCCATTGAAGAAATTGACCTCTGGCGAGAAGACCCAAGGAGATACGGGCCAAGCTAGGGATTTGGCCCTCCTTAAGTCTTTCTCGCAATGAAAGGCCTGAGGCGTATGCCTCAAAAGAGATTTAAGATGAGATGGTAAGGGTAGGGAATACCTGCCAGACATGAACATGACTGGGGGAGCCCCCTCTAACCATCTGGGGTTATCTGCTAGGCAAGATACTAATGCTCTCTAGCAAAGCCCCATAGTGCAAAGCTACTCTGTAGAGATGCAGAGAGCATGTTGCAGGTTGGTTAGAAGAAAAAACTGGCTGTGAAAAGCCAGCAGGTAACCAGCTATTCTGCCAAGGACAAAGGGGCGAAGAATAGAAGTTAACCAACCGGACTGTGATAATCCCTGGTTCTGTAGAGAAACAAAACCAGTGGCTTAACCACTAGGAATTGCTGTATCTGCAGCAACTACCAGAGCAGTATTGAAAAGTTCTTTTCCCTGCTCGTTTTTTAGACTGGGAAAAAGAAACAACAGACATGATAGGAGTCCCTATTGTCTGATGAGCTGCTCTAAAGGTAAGAAGGGGGGGAGACATCTCCAGAAGGGAGAATCCCCCAGTAGAACAGGTAGTGGACCATAGGGGCTTACCCGTTTAAAGAGCCACTCTTGCAAGCAAATGTTGTAGTAAGAGGGAGGCAAGACAGAGTTGCAAGAGACAGACTATGGAGGTGGTCTCGGACAGATGAGATGATACATGCCAGTACAGGGAAACAACTGTCTATTGATAGTTTCTACCTCTCTTTCCTCCAAGAGGAAGAGGAAAATCTATTGATTATGGGCATGATCATCATAAAGACTCTTAGAGTTAGAGAAAGATGTCTCATGAAGAGATATCTAGGTAGGTTAGGATGAAAATTAGTGCAGATACTTCAAGTGAAAAGAAGCAGACTGCTATCCTAACCCCCAACCAAAAGGGAAAATGATCTATTTGAAACCCTGCGACTGCTGGGTTTGTTGACCCTGTTGAGCTTGTGGATTCTTCAGACCAGGCGATGTTTCCCCTGTTTGAGAACATCTGAATGATGGGCAGATGATGGGTAAAACCTTCTCCCCCTAGGGGAAGAAAGTTTGGTAGGACATTTCCTATCTACTGGGAAAGAAGAAGGCATAGAACAGCCTCTGGAAAAAGGAAAGTCAGTGGATAACTGAGTAACCTGAAGTAAAGACTCCTTGTTGAAGAGATTTTCTCCAGTGCAAGGAGTATTTCCCAGTCTTTTTTGTGCCCATTTGTCCAAGTCTGAAGCTTGAAGCCAGGCTCTACGTCGTGCCCCTATAGCTATAGCAGACGTCCTGCTAACAGACTCAAAGGAGTCTAGGGTAGCACGAGTAAGAAACCTAGAGATATTTTGAGTATGACTAACCAGTGAGGAATAGTCTGTACATCTGGGCTCTTGAAGAAAAGGGGTCAAAAGATGTAATTGCTTTGTGACCTCCTCAAGAGATAGACCCATATAAAAAATATATGAGAGAATTCTTGCTGAAAGCATGGATGTCTGGAAGGTTTGACGTCCAAAGGCATCTAGTGTCTTAGACTCACGACCTGGCGGACAAGAAGAGTGCTTTTTATTACTCTTCACTCGCCTCATTGCTGATTCTACCACAATGGAATGATGAGGAAGTTGAGTCTTGAAACCCTGGAGAGGGGGGCACCTGATATAGAAGATCAGATGCTCTAGAAGGTAGGGGTACCTTTAAAGGAGCTGCCCACATTCGTAGAAGGAGATCCTGCAAAGAATGATGCAAAGGAAGCATTATGCTCTCCTTTGCTTTGTTAGGAACAGAGAGGTATTCTGTATTCCCATGTGTAGGATTTTGTCCAGGAATAGGAATGGCAAGTGATTTTGCCATATCCAGGAGGAAAGTCTGGAAAGAAGGATCCCCAGAGGGAACTTCCCTTAGATAGGCTAGATCTGATGAAGAACTAGCGTTGGCACCGAGGGATCTATCGAAGTATATAGGAATAGAAGATCCTGAATGGTGCAGTATGGGATCCTTAATGGTGGTCGCTGGTACTGCAGGTCAGGACCAGCGACAGTCGGTAACAGGTCGTCCATGCTAGGGATCGATTCCAAACTCGGCATCGAGGGAAGCGAGCCTGATGAGAAAAGCATGGAAGGTACCGACAACAAAGGTAAAGTGGATATCGGTACCGTATCTGATACCGGTGGATGAAGGCCAACCGGTGGCAACTCTAAACGGTATCGGAGGAACCGAGAGTTGCGGATCCGAAGTATCAGAACCGAGCCTTCGGTACCGACAGGAGTCGGTACCAAGGTGAGTCGGTACCCAGTCCTCCAGACTGGAGATCGATTCCAGACTCGGCATCGAAGGACGCGAGTCTATCGATGCACGTCTGGAGGGTACCGACTTCGATACTAGTATCGGTGTCGGTACCGATACTGGAAAGTCGGTCTGAAGCGTATCCACCGGGCCCGTAGGTACCGAGGACGCCAGACGACGATCCTTGGTGAGGAATGTTTCATCCAACACCAGTGCCGATGCCGGGGAATCAGTACCGCTCGAAGCGGATGCCACCACCGGGCATGGCTCAGGTATGTTCTGTGAGGGGTGAACCTCAGGAACAACCTGAAACCCCACACAGGCTTTGGAGGCCGAAGACTCCCACCGGGGTTTTGAAGCCAGTGGATTCTCGAGGACAAGACCGGAGGCATCTCTATGCTGTGCATGAGAACTGCCGCTCGAGGACTGGCTAGTCTTAACAGACTGTTTTTGGGTTACCTGATCCTGTGGAAAAGAAGATATGGTCGGTGCCCTGAGCGTGTCGCGGGGAACTCGATGTTGAAAACTTCTTCTCACAATACTATTGCCCGAGGGCTCCGAAGGAAAATGGTCAGGACCCAAGCAGGTTAGACACCAGTTGTGAGTGTCTAAAAATAAAGTTGTACCGCCACAGTTTGTACATTTCTTGGGGAAAGTGGCTGGCGGTTCCATGAAGGAAATGGAGAGGCCTAGAAGGCCTGAGAAACCGGAGACACTAAGGAAGAAAAAATATTCCTTAAAAAGGAAAATTTTACAAGAAAAGAAAAAAGAAACACCGGCGGTACCGGTGGCGTCGGGAAAGGCAGCCGCGACCACAAGAAAACTAAAAAATAAAAGAAGAATTTTCTGCGGTGACAGGAGGACGTCCTGCCGGCTCCGTGGAAAAACGAAAACTGAGGAGAGGCAGTTGGGAAGGCGGGAAGGCAGCACGCAGGCGTGTTGGGATGCTTCCAAAAGCTTTCTGATTGGACGCTGGGAAACGTTCCCGCGTGGACTCCGTCGGTACCGACGTACCCATATGTGAAGACTCATTCCTGCTTGTTCCTGGAGATTCTCCAATATGCTTTAGGATGAATGCCAAAGAGAGCTCTGGTAGCTGAGGCAAATAGAAGCATAGGAGTGATGTCACTGAACCCTGTTCTACCAATCTGCTGGTAGGGGAACACCACCCCTTTGTCTGGACTGGCCTAACAAGACTCAAGGAAAGGGCATTAACTATTAAGTAAAATGTCACCATAGTTTAGCTAGGTTTAAAAAAAGGTTTGGACAAATTCTTGGAAGAAGGTCCATAAAAAGTTATTAAGGTAGACAGAGAGAAAATCACTGTTTATCCTTGGGGATATGTAGCATGGAACTGGCTACTTCTGGGATATGCCAGGTACTTATGACTTGGATTGGCCATTATTGTATATCCTTTAGACCGTATTATTTAAACAATCATAATAAAGAATAAAATTACCTGTAATCTCTTTCTGTTTATTTCAGGTGTGATAAACTTCAGTGCCAGTCTGTTTCCCTGTATTTTTATCATTCCCCTTTCATTTTCAGGTGGATTGAGAATAAGGTCACACACTTGCATTGTAGATTTATACTTGAATTGAGGCACTTTCATTAAACTTTGTAAATCCTGGAAAGGTCCATGCTTTGTCCTGTATTCAACAATACTGGTTGACCTTTTGCCTTGCATTACTTTAATTAGTTCAGACTCTGAGGCAGTGTTTAACATTTGAAGGATAGTCGATCGCTGTTCAGTAGTGTAATGGTCATCTATTTGTCTTCTAGGCTCCTTAGATCTTTGATCTGATGATGCCAGAGAATTTAGAAACTCTCCTTCTGCTGAAACTATTGCTTTGCCCCAGTTGCAAGAACAGTACAAAGTTCTGTACATTAAAGACGAATATAGCTTATGAGGGCACTGCAGTAAGATCTTCCCTTAAAAATAAACAGAAAATTAAGCTCATTCATGTGGATTTATTGACCAATTCCCATTTACAGTTTTAAAGTTTTATGGTTCTCTATGTAAATAATGTTCAAGTTGAAGATAAAATAAAAACACAATAAGACTTCAAATCAATGTTGCCGTCCATTGACCATTTTGTACACATCTGTATTCCAAATCCATGACAGATTCTTTAGAGAAACTAAACCCAAGAATGAAACACCGAAAGGGCCAAGCACCCAGCATATCCCTCCTTAGTTATTCATATGAAACCCCCTCCTAAAGGTGGGTGTTTGAAAGGCAAGTGGTCAGTGTATGCTGCTGAAGAAGTGGCTAATGGGGTCAGATGAGGGACTGTCCCCACTCTGTGCTAGCAGGGCTAGAAAGCGAACATTTAGGGAGGATATGCAAATCACTGCCTGTGCTGAAGGAGCAAGGGTAATATTTGCTCACATTTATATCTAGTATTAAGCTTTAACGTTAAATCTATAGGGAATAGTGTAGGGGAATAAAGTGCACACACTAGACAGAGGGTCAAGAAGTCAATTCTGGGACCAGTGGAAACTGCTAACCCAAAAAAATGGTATCACTTGGCACTGGCACCTGCAGTCTTGTGCAGAGACCAGTTACTTGTGATTCAGAGATATTAAACCTGTTTATCTAAAAGAGCTTAATCCCCATCTGAAGGGTGGCAGAATCAGCGCTCCCATTCCGGACTAGGAGTCACAAGACCTAGGAGGGTCCAATGTCCGATCAACTCAAGTGAGACTGGATCCAGTGCCTGATCAGCTCAAGAGGGAGGGCTGCAACAGCTGTTCCAGAGTGGGCAGAAGTGCAAAACTCTCTCCAGCTTGGAGGAGGAGCTCCAGATCAAAACCTCTCCTTTCACAAGCAGCCACCGGTTCAGAGCTGGTACGGAACAGCAGTGGGTGAGACTTTGGGGCTGGTGGGCAAAGGGAAAGGGAGGGGAGTTTAACTTAAATCACTACGTGTTGGTTGTAGGAACTGCCTTGTCTCTTAATCCCATATTGCCAGTTCACCTTACCTGTTTGGGTTCTACATGCTGCATTATTTTATCACAATATTTGATGTACCGTATTTTTCGGACCATAAGACGCACTTTTTCTTCCCCAAAAAGTGGGAGGAAAAGTGCCTGCGTCTTATGGTGCGAATAGAAGAAGTTTTCGCTTTAAAGAGCAAGTTTGTCCCTCACGCTGTGCCGTACGGCGTGCTCTTTCCTTCTGGGGCTGCCCACTATAGGCTGCTTGAATCGCCAACTTCGAATGAATCAAGCTTGCAGGCAGAGGACCGGGGAGTGGAAATGCCGCGGGGTAGAGGCTGAAGCCATGCCTTGGGAGGGAAGGTCACATTCAACTCGGCTGGCTGAAGAGATTTGTCCATATCCACTGCAACAAAGCCTGCTCAAATTTCCTGTGTTGCAGATTCAGTGACGCCGATGAATCGGTCCATCGGATCTGTAACCAAAGGCAGCAGCTTGGCGGGGTAAGCCTTAGCCTCCCCTTTCCTTTTTGGCATAAGGCAGAGATATGGAGCATAACCCTCAAGCAGCCATATCAAAACCATGCCCCTAGAAATAATTTATTTAATCAGACCAGTGGTGCTCAATAAAATTGGGAATATTTCTATATCTTTCTAACATTTTTTCTTGTTCTTGGCATTTCTTGATACTTGAGTTTCTTCTTTCTTTCAATACATTGTTCAGAATAGTTGCTTGGCATTGGCATTTCTACTAGCAAAGCTATTCTTGTGTTTTTCTATGTTATCTAATTTTCTTGCATCAAGTTTTTTATCGATGAGAAAGGGAATGTCCCAGATGGTCACAACTTCCTCATTCTTCACAGTTCTCTTAGGGTTATGATGCCAATGTTTTTCTCATACAGCAATATTGCAGTATTTATGCAGTTTCCAGTGAATGAGCCATGCTACTTTATTGCACCTTTCTGTTTACAAGCCTTTTGACATTGGCAGTCACAAGACATGCAACCATATCCAGTTTTGTTTTGTAGAATCTCATTTTGTCCATTTTACCATTTTTTTTCTATGCGTTCTGTGAACCGTAGTCCATTGTCATCAGAATGCTTGTCCATGTTTTAGGATGTAGACTGTGACTACCTTTTCTGTGGTTCCAGATGGGAACAAATTTTAAAAAGAAACTGTTTGGGTACTGAGTGTAGAAAGAATTTTGGTTCAGAATATTTTTTTTCCTATTTTTCTCCTCTAAAAACCAGGTGCGTCTTATGGTCCGGTGCGTCTTATGGTGCGAAAAATACGGTATATACAGGGTGGCCCAAAAAAAGTGAGAACATCTCGTAAATTAAAAGCTTAGTTTACTTATTTACCTTTTTTATCTATATAACGTCTTTATTTCGACAATTTCCAGTCACCATCTTTTTTTTTAAATTTGTCAATTGTTTATATCTGTCTTTTTGAATTTTTAAATAACTTATATGCTACGAGATGTTCTCACTTTTTTGGGCCACCCTGTATATTGTAAATAAATTGTAAATACTATTTAAGCTAGCCTTGTTCACAGCAGTATTTTTTTGGAGAGGTTTCCTAGGATGAAAGTAGGGAAATCTACCCACTAAAACCTTTCTTCCCTAGGTGGAAACACCAGGTGCCAAACTGACAAGGACTGATGGAGCCCACCCTCGGGGGGGGGGGGGACTCCAGCAGGGGGGTGCTACACATATTCATGGCTTCAGTTATAAAGTGGGGAAAATCTTCAACTTTGCAAATGACCAGATGTTATTACATATCAGAAATTTCCTGCCACAGACTTCCGGTGACATCATCGGGTTATATGGCGGTGTAGAGTTCCAGCTCCACCGCCAAAGCCTGTAAAAAGGGGGAAAAATACCCCCCAAATGAGCGAAGCGAGAGCAGCAGCGTGACACCCCGAACGGGGGAGATGCGGGCAGTGCAAATAAAAAGCCCCGTTAGAGTGACACCATCAGCGGAGCATATTTGAGAGCTGCCTGAATGGAAGATCACGTGGCAGGCCGGAGCAGTAACCAGAAGAGAGGGGGCAGATCGCGAACAGCTTTAGAGCAGGTGAGTCATCAAGTGGGACACCATCAACAGGGAAGACAGCAGCGGCAGCGACTTGAGGGACAGGAGGGTTTGTACAGAAACACAAAGTATATCCGCAGAAGAGAGATCGAGCGGAGGTACCGCGTGGCAGTGCTGAGTAGCAGAGGGGAATCGGAGGAAGTGCAAGAGGCCCGTGGAGAGCAGGGAGTATTAAAAGGCGCCCCAGTGAGAGAATGTGGAGTGGGAACGCTGAAGATAACGTTACAGTAAGTGAGCAGTGGGAACACAGTGAGAGAGCTGCCGTAGGGCAGTAGGAACCATCATAACAGAGCAAGGGAGTCAAGCAGAAAGCAGCTCAGCAAATACAATATAGGACTGGAACATTGTGCAGTGCCACGAACTGGACAGATACACTAGAAAGACAGAGGAACAAGCCAGCACCCTAAGAGGGAGTACTAGCACTAGAGGGCAAGAAGACCCGGTAGAGGGAGAACCCTTGGATAATCCCCCTGAAGACCAGATCCGACAGCCCAGGGGATCAAGAGAGATAATGGATAAAAGCAAAGGAGACACCCAGTCCAAAAAATGTGGTTTTGAAAGAAGGAGTACTTTATTTAATATTAATTCCTCGCGCCAAAAAGCCCGACACAGGCCGTGTTTCGAATTCACTTCACTAGGGGAATTCAGGCGTACTATATTTATAAACACAAACAAAGACCCAATTACATAAACATATCATTCAAATCCTCATTTAAAATCATTGAAACATGTATATAAAATATTAATAATAAAACTCATATAAACAATTAAAAGAACTAAAAAACATTAAAACAAATATATACCTTGGTTTGCAGCTTGTCGTGCTGTGAGGGCTTGTGTGCATCAGTGATGCTGAGAGCTAAACTATCGGTAGTTTAACTACTGGCAGGGTCTCCCAAGATGGACAGGTCTCAGCTGAGGTGCCAGACCAAGACAAACCACCCATCTGGGCAGCAGCAGAATGGGATAGTGTTGATAGCGGAGGATCACATTTTTGAGACAACGGCAACAACACCAAACTTAAACTGCACGGAAGAAAGGCCCGGCAATCTACTTCTGTATCTTGCCATGAAAACCCAATGGATAGTTACAACAAAACAAATTGTGCTATGGTGCTGGAAGATGAGACCCCAGGTCGGAAGGCACTCAACTAGCTACTGGGGAAGAGCTGAAGACTTTTCAGAGTAAAGCCAGCATTTATGATGTGGTTGGATCAAAGCCCTCGGGAAGTCTGACTGCTGATGTAGCTGCGCATGAAATGAGAGTCAGAAGCTGTAAAGATGTCTTACACATTGGAACATGGAACGTACAAAGCATGAACCAAGGGAAGTTGGAGGTGGTCAAGAATGAAATGGAACGTGTACAACTTGATCTGTTGGGTGTCAGCGAACTGAAATGGACTGGCATGGGGCACTTTGCATCAGATGATCACATGGTCTACTATGCTGGAAATGAAAGACAAAGAAGAAATGGTGTTGCATTTATAATAAAGAAGAAACTTGCAAGAACTGTAATGAAATACAATGCAGTCAGCGAATGCTTAATCTCTATTCGTCTACGAGGATCGCCTATCAACACAACTATAATTCAAGTATATGCCCCAACAACAGCTGCAGAAGAGAATGAAATTGAAGAGTTCTATGAACAAGTACAAGCTGAAATTGACATTACATGCAAACAGGATATCCTGATAGTCATGGGTGACTGGAACGCAAAAGTTGGCAACAAAGAAGGCAAAGTAGTTGGAAAATATGGACTTGGCAACAGAAATGAAGCTGGAGAAAGACTGATAGAATTCTGCAAGACCAATGATCTATTCATCTCAGACACCTTCCAGCAACACAAGCAGCGACTGTACACATGGACTTCACCCAATGGATTGTATAAAAATCAAATTGACTACATCTGTGGAAGTCAACGATGGAAAAGCTCTGTAACATCAACAAAGACAAAACCTGGAGCTGACTGTGGTACAGATCATCAACTACTAGTATGCAAACTCAAGCTAAAGTTGAAAAAGAGCAAACCACTCATGAATGCAGCAAAATATGATCTTGAGAATATACCACTGGAATTTAAAGACTGCCTGCAAAATCGATTTGCTGCTTTAAATACAAATGACAGAGCTCCGGAAGAGTTATGGAATGACATCAAGAAGGTTGTGTTGGAAGAAAGTGAGAAGTCTCTACAAAAGGTGAAAAAGCAAAAACAGCCAAAATGGATGACGGAAGAAACTCTGAAAATTGCCCAGAAACGCAGAGAAGCTAAAGCCAGAGGAGAAAGAAAGACAATCGCAGAACTCAGAGATTTCCAACGTGCAGCAAGACAGGACAAGGAAAAGCACTACAATGACACTTGCAAGGAAATAGAAGCAGAAACTATTAGAGGAAGAACAAGATCGGCTTTCCTAAAGCTACGAGTGTTAAAGAAAAAGTTCCAGCCTCGAATTGGAATGTTACAAGATGCTCAAGGTTCTATGTTGAATGATGCTGAGAAGATCAAGAAAAGGTGGAAGGAATATACAGAGTTTTTATATGATAAAGATCAAGTGGACCAACAGCCGTTTCAACCTGTACCTTATGATCGGGAACCATTGGTGATGAAAGAAGAAGTTGAAGCAGCATTGAAAGCCTTATCAAAGAACAAAGCACCAGGCATTGATAGCATTCCCATAGAAGTATTGCAGCAATCTGATGCAGCTGTTACCATACTTACAAGGCTCTGCCAAGAAATATGGAAGACAACATCATGACCAACTGACTGGAAAAGATCTGTGTTTATACCAATACTAAAGGAAGGTGATCCAACTGACTGTGGAAATTATCGCACAATTGTTCTGATCCCACATGCCAGCAATATTCTACTGAAGGTTATTCAAAAGAGACTACAACCATACCTGGAACAAGAACTACCTGAAGTGCAAGCAGGGTTCAGGAAAGGGCAAGGAATGAGAGACATCATTGCGGATGTGAGATGGATCCTTGAAAAGACTAAAGAATACCAAAAGGATATCTATTTGTGCTTTATCGACTACAGCAAGGCTTTTGACTGTGTAAACCATGAGAAACTCTGGGCCACATTAAGAAGCATGGGTATACCAGAACACCTGATCGTTCTCTTGCGCAATCTGTACATTGATCAAGAAGCAACAGTTCGAACGGAACAGGGAGAAACAGAATGGTTTAAAATAAGCAAAAGGTGTAAGACAAGGCTGCATACTTTCCCCTTACCTGTTTAATTTATATGCAGAACAAATCATCAGAGAAGCAGGATTGTATGAAGACAACAGAGGTGTGAAGATTGGTGGAAGACTCATCAACAACCTTCGCTATGCTGATGATACTACATTACTGGCTGAAAGTGAAGATGATCTGAAACATTTGCTTCTCACTATCAAAGAATATAGTCTCAAAATGGGCCTGCACCTTAATGTAAAGAAGACAAAGATCATGACAACTGGCATAATCAACAGGTTCATCGTTGAAGGAGAAGAAATTGAAATTGTGAACAACTTTAACCTACTTGGATCAACTATCAATAAAGAAGCAACAGGCAGTAAAGAAATCAGACGGCGCATTGCTCTTGGCAGAATGGCTGTGAAAGACCTAGATAAGATTCTCAAGAGCAGAGATGTCTCTCTCCATACAAAGATTTGACTTGTTCAAGCCATGGTATTTTCAATAACATCATATGGATGTGAAAGCTGGACAGTGAAAAAGACAGACAGGAAGAAAATTGATGCCTTTGAATTATAGTGCTGGCGGCGAATACTGTGTATACCATGGAGTTCCCGAAGAACAAACCAGTCAGTACTAGAGGAGATCAAACCTAAGCTTTCTTTAGAAGCTCAGATGATAAGACTTCGACTTTCATACTTTGGACACATCATGCGAAGAGAGAGATCATTAGAGAAAGACATCATGCTTGGCAAGATAGAAGGTCAACGCAAAAGAGGAAGGCCAGCAATGAGATGGATCGATACAATAAAAGCAGCTACGGGTAGCAGTCTGTCAACAATGAGCCACCTGACTGAAGACCGAACACAATTTAGGATAGCTATCCAGAGGGTCGCCATGAGTCGACTCTGACTCGACAGCACTTAACAACAACAACCACCTTGAAAGTAAATAGTTATAACCATAACATATCATTAATTAACATCTATATTTAAAACCATACAATAATAAATAAATAAATAAATAATGAACAGACATAACATTGAAAGGGTGAGTAACCATACATTCTCTCTACCGATACCTCTATTGTTAGGTAAGCTCAACTTAGTTGATCTGAAAGAGAAGAGGAAATTATTACATATCACACTAATGGACCCTAAAAGCAAAGGAGTACAGACAGCAAGGAAGAAATTGGCTGAATTTCGCTCTTCATATGCGACGGCCAGAGGAGGCAGAGAGGGGGAGGAGGGCAGCCCACAACCCGACGAATCAGGAGCAGGAGATGGAGAGGGGTTGTAGCCCAGGAGTGGCTGCAACGCTAAAGGAATGGCTAACAGAGATGAAAGAGGAGATCAAGATGGAAATAAATGGAGTCAAAAATGAAATAAGAGACGATACAATCTCCGAGACAAGATATGGTGGAAATGGGAAACCAAGTTGAAGAAACGGAGCTCCAGATGGAGCGGCAAGGCGAAGAAATAGAGTAATTACAAAAATGTTGGGAGGACTTAAAGGGAGCTCAAGAAGAGCAGTGAGTGAAAGTGGAGGACTTGGAAGATCGAGCCAGAAGATGTAATATTAGGGTAAGAGGCTTCCCGGAAGGCCCAAAATATAAGAACTGTGAAGAAGTGATTGCTCAAATATTCAAGTCACTACTAGTAACCGCAGATCTGGAGGAAGGTGTCGAGGCTGAGCCTTTGCGAATAGAGAGCACACAGAGGACTGGGCCCAGCTAGAGAAAACAAGCCACGAGACATAGTGGTGTGTTTAAGCTAGTTTAAAACCAAAGAAAGGCTATTGAGTACGGCGAGGAAAATGAGGCAGGTTACTTGGGATAAGCACAAACTGGAACTCTTCCAAGATATTTCCTCGGGAACGTTACAGCGCCAAAGAAATCTTAAGGAGGTAACGGCATACCTAAGAAGGGAGGACATGAGATATAAATAGTTGTTTCCATTTGGTTTGCTGATCACCGTAAAGGGAAAGTCGAGACGAGTGCAGACATGTGAGAAAGCCTGGACATCACTTAAAGAATTGGGACTCACCAACCTTCCAGAGAGAGAGAGAGGACCGATTGGAACAACAGCCACCACAGCATCACTCCCATCCAAGCTGAACAACCTACGATGGCATAGAGTACCAGCGGCAGGTCGACGGCTGGCGAGGCTGCACAGAAAGAGCCAAGGAGTGCAAGCGGAGGAGAAAGGAGCTGGCTGAAACAGAGGACATTGTATTATCGGGTTGTAAAGCAGAAGGTAGACGGGGAGGGGTAGTTAGTAGTTTACCTTAAGGGTAAGGGGGGGATGGGGCGGAAGGAAGATCAGGATGTGGGTTAGTTAAGGTATTAGGGGGGAGGTAGGGGTGAAATGGGGATCATCGAGGGAGGGTTACAGAAAAGGAGGGGGGAAGTGGAATGGAGGGGTAAGGACAGGTAATGGCCTGATAACTAGACACCTATATGGAAGACGAATCTCTCTTCAGGAGAGGAGGGAAGAGGGAGAGGAGGTGGATGGGGGGGACATAGGGGGGAAGGGGTAGGGATAGGGATATACTAGGGAGGCATAAGCGCTTAAGAGGAAATAGGAAACAAAGGTGAGTTAAAAATAATCTTGTTAAATGTAAAGGAGCTTAACTCCCCATTTAAGCGTCAAAAATTGTATACAGAAATAGCACACCAGAAAGCAGCGATAGTGATGATACAGGAAATGCATTTGACAAGAGCAACAGAGTACCTGGTTAAGCCCAGGGGATATGGCGTATGTATATGTGCATCTAACATAACAAGAAAAGAAAAAAGGGTGGTTGCCATACTGTTAGACACACGATTAAAGATGCACTTGCAAACTACTGTGCGGGATAAAGCGGGGAGATATGTGTTATTGCGTTTGAAGGTGGGGAACAAATGGTATTGTATAGTGAATGTATATGCACCAACTGGAGCACAAGGTAAATTCTGGACAAAACTGAATGAGGAGGTGGGGAAACTGGGGGAGGGTACTCTAATCTGTGGAGATGATTTCAATTTAACATGGAATCCATCTAGTGACGCCACTGGGAAAAGAGAGGGAAAAAGGGCAGATAGGAATCGATATCGTAACTTTGTAGTGCAACATTGTTTGATAGACACGTGGAGATTTCAACACCCAGGGAGGAGACAATTTTCTTATTTTTCGCCAGTTCATGGCTCCTACTCAAGAATAGATGCTATCTGGTAATCAAAGGAGGTGGGGGTAGGATTACGGGGGCAGAGATGGACTCAATTACATGGTCTGATCATGCACCAGTTGAGGTAAGATTGAGAATGGAGGGTGAAGGGAAAGGCATACGGTTTTGGAGGCTGAATGAATCGCTACTAGAAGTCCGAGCAGACACCGAGAGAGAGACGAGGGAATATTTTAAGTGGAATGATAATGGGGTGGTGTGTGGGATGGCTATAAGGTAGTGGTGAGAGGAACTTTAGTTAAATGGGGGTCAAGGAAACGGAAGGAAAGAGAGGAGGCTCTGAGAGAACAATTCATGGCATTGGAAGAATTGGATGAGCAGGGACACCAGGGGGCATAGACAGGTCAGGTGTTGACAATAAGAGCACAGATCAATGCTATGCAGGCAGAGAAGATAAGGTACCAGATGCAGCTGTTGCGACAGGTTTTTGAGGGGGGGGGGAATAAAAGCAGGGAGATATATGGCACAGCAACTGAAACAGAGGAAATTGCGCTCTCATATAATGAGAAGCCAAAATAAGGTAGGGGAGTGGGAAATTAAGGGGAGTGGGGAGATCAGAGAGGCCTTTCGGGAATATTACCATGGGCTGTATAAAGCTAGGGAATCCCCACAGAGAGAGAGAGTACAAAGCTATCTGGACTCCATAAAATTGCCTAAACTAGAGGAGGGGGAGAGGGAAGAGCTTAGTAGGCCCATCAGAGGAGATGAGGTGCAGAGGGCAATAAAACAGTTGAAACTTTACAAGGCACCGGGTTTGGATGGGCTTACAGCGCGATTTTATCAAAGTTTTGGAGAAATCTTAACAGAACCCTTAGTGAGATTGTTTAATTTACCACGGGAGGGAGGGGAGTTAGAGGGCACGATGGGGTGGGCGGGAATTACAGTCATACATAAAGAAGGGAAAGACCCGCAAGTATGTTCATCATATAGACCTATCTCACTGCTTAACTTAGATGCTAAATTGTTAGCTAAAATACTAACCACGCACCTCAACAAGATAATAGGGAAACTGAAACACCAAGACCAAGCAGGGTTTATACCTGGTAGGTAGGTAGTGGACAATATTAGAAAGATATTAAATATGATATGGTCCATTGAGCAAAGCAGGGAGGAGACATTGTTTCTGTCCTTGGACGCGGAAAAGGCTTTCGATCAGGTGTCGTGGCCTTTTCTCTTTCAAGTGTTGGAAAGAATGGGGTTGGGGAAGGAGTTCACAAATTGGGTGAAGGCAATGTACCATCAACCGAAAGCATGCGTGAGGGTGAATGGGACTTACTCTGGATTTTTTGAGCCGGGGAGGGGAACAAGACAGAGATGTCCCCTATCGCCGCTACTATTTGCGATAGCACTGGAACCATTTGCTCAGAGGGTAAGAGAATGGGCTGATATAATGGAGATAAAAACTGAGGTGAGTGCATACAAAATATCCATGTTCGCGGATGACATTATAATTAAGCATGGCTAGACCCCATGTAAGTATCCCAATAGTAATGTGGGAATTGGAAGAATATGGTAGGCTATAGGATTTACAATAAATTGGACTAAATCAGAAATTTTAAATCTAGCAGTGCCAAGGGATATACAGGAACTACTGCAAAAGAAATACCCATTTAAATGGGCAAGGGAGAGCATCCGCTATCTTGGAATCCAGATCAGCAGTAGGCTGGACGCATTATATAAATTAAATTATTTGAAGCTATTCGGGCAGATAGAGAGCTGGCTAGATGGGTGGGGGCGGGGATCTCTCTCCTGGTTTGGGAGTATAGCTACAGTAAAGATGCTGCTGCTACCATGGCTACTGTTTCTGTTTCAGATGCTTCCAAATAAGGGTACTGCACAACAAATTGAAACAGATACAGAGACTTGTTAATAGATTTATATGGGTAAAGAGGCGCCCCCGAGTAGCACTAACGGTCATGCAAAGAGCCAGAAGAGAGGGGAGGGTTGGGAGTACCAAATTTTAGGAAATATGACGAGGCAGCACAGCTGAAAACGATCTATGAGTGGCAAAGAGACACACAGAAACAGTGGGTACAAATGGAGAAAGAGCTGATAGGGCTTGGAAAGAATAATATGGAGGGGTAGTAAGAGATCAGACACTCAACTCATAAACCCCATAGTGGTGCACAGTCTGAATGTTTGGAAACACAACAAAAACTTGTTAGTTCACGATAAAGGCTATGTACAGGGAATGACCCTAGAGGCTTGTTTTGACAAGAGAGAGGGGCCTGGGGGGCATATTTTAAGTAGATGGGCTAAAGCGGGGTTGACGCATCTCCACCAATTAATACATACAAAGGGAGTCTATGAGTTTGAGGGCCTCAAGGACCTATATGGGTTAAAGGAAAGCGATTTTTATGCATACTTACAAGTTAGTCACTTCCTAAGACAACCTAAAGTGTGGGCCGATTTATGGGAAAATAGGGGATGGTTTGAGGCATATGCTCAGGCCATTTGGGTCAAAAGGGGGTTTTGTCCAGAATTTACAAAGGATTGATAGAGAGCGGGGTGTGTAAACTGCCATATATGTTGAAATGGGAGGAGGACTTGGAGGTGAGTTGGAATGAAGAGGTGTGGGATAAGATAGTACAGACGATTGTTCATATCTCTATCGCTACACAAGTAAAAGAGATTGCATATAAAGTGTTCTTCAGATGGTACTGGACACCAGTACGTAAACACAGAGCGGGTAAGGGATCTGATGAAAAATGCTGGAGGGGCTGTCACGAGAGGGGGGATTGGCTACATATGTGGTGGAAGTGTGAACGGATACAGGCTTATTGGGTAATGATTCTCGATATGATACATGGCATGACAGGATATAGATTGCAAAGAAGACCGGAGGTATGTCTGTTGCATCAACTGGATGAAGATAAGAACATAAGATATGCCATACTGGGTCAGACCAAGGTCCATCAAGCCCAGTATCCTGTTTCCAACAGTGGCCAATCTAGGTCATACGTACCTAGCAGTTTCCCCAAAAGACACAGGTTCCACAATGCTTGTACTGGGTCAAGCATTGATATCCTGGGTCCCTTCTTAATAATGGTTTATGGACCTTTCCTCCAGGAATTTGTCCAAACCTTTTTTAAACCCAGCTACACTAACAGCCTTTACTACATCCTCCGGTAACAAATTCCAGAGTTTGATTACACGTTGAGTGAAAAAATATTTTCTTTTATTAGTCTTAAATAGTTTACCCTGTAGCTTCATTGCATGTCCCCTAGTCTTTCCAGGGGCGGCCCAAGGGGGGTGCAGGGCCATGTGCGGAGATGTGGTGCGGGGCCTCATTTGCATAAGTGGCATTATTTGCATAAATATTTGCATAACGTTACCATACACTAACTTTTAGTAAACATGTCTCTTAATGAGTGTATGGATAAAGAAAGATTAAAAGATTTCTACATTACTATAATCCAGTGCCAACCGCCAGGCACATTAGGAACTACTACAAACGCTGCCCATTTAGAACCCATAGCAAACCCGCCGTATCCTGACAGCATTACCAGGACTCACAAAGCACAATACCTACCTATCAAAAGGCAACACTGCAAATATTAAACCAATACATTTCAGAGAATACTGGGGAAAGAGAACAAGTGGCAATGTCAAATAGGAATTACATAAACAGAATACCTCAGCTCAGTTACACATGCAGAACATAGACCATCAAACAAGGAATCACAATTTAGAAACAGGAAGGCAATAATTAAACTGGGAACCCCAAAAGCCAAACTTGGAATGTACAACAACACTGTAGAAATAAAACTATAAATTAATTTCCTCTTGTACCAAACAAAGCGCAGACTTTAATGATGCACATTTCCCAGAGCTTTCATATTCCAGTTAATAAATTCAAAATAAAGAGATATCTTTCTACCTTTTGTGCATTTTTTTCAGTTGCAATTGCTCCAGCCACTTTCTTCTGGTTTCTTCATGTTTTCTGCTAACTCTCCATCGTCTGCTGTCCATTTGTCCTTTCTTCTCTCTTCTAGTTTTTTTCCATTCTCTCTCTCTACATCTGCTTTAACATACTAATCTTTCTCCTTTTGCTCTTTCCTCATTCCTATTTCATCCACACAAATTTTACCCCTCCATCCTCAATCCCCACTTACTCTCCCAATACCCGGCCAATTGTAGATTTTTCATCCCTCCCACACAAAATATTTTCCCCTGTCCATTTTACTCTCCCAGCCCCATCCCATTCTAATCCTCCCCCAACATCAGCTCCCTTCTAGTTCCAATCTCACCCAGCATCTATTCCCTTCTAGTCCCTGCATCAGCCCATTTCCAGTCCTAGCTCCCCCATCCATTTCCAGTCCGAGTCCCTTCATCAGCTCATTTCCAATCCTAGCCCCCCCCATCAGCCCATTTCTAGTCATTTCCTAGCCCCACCATCAGCCCATGTCAAATCCTAGCTCCCCTCCACTCAGCCCCATTCCAGTCCAAGCCCCCCATGAGCCTACTTCGAGTGGTAGCCCCTCCATGAGTCCATTTCAATTCAAGCCCCCACCACAGCCCATTTCCAATCTTAGCTCCCCCCAACAGCCCATTTCCAGTCCTATCCTAGCTGCTCCATCAGCCCATTTTTAGTCCTAGCTCCCTTCCCTCACAGCCCATTTCCATTCCAATCCCCCTCCCCATCAGCTATTTGCAGTTCAAGCCTCCCCTTCCACTCAGCCCATTTCCAGTCCTAGCCACCCACCAACCCATTACCAGTCCTAGCCCCCCATCAACCCACTTCCAGTCCTAACTCCCCATCACCCCATTTTCAGTTTAAGCCCCCCTATAACCCATTACCAGTCCTAACCCCCCCATCAGCCCACTTCCAGTCCTAACCCCATCAGCCCATTTCCAGTCAGCCCCCCATAGCCCACTGCCAGTCCTAACCCCCCCCCATCAGCCCACAGCCCATTACCAGTCCTAACTACATCAGCCCACCTCAGGTCCTAACCCCTCCCCATCAGCCCATTATCAGTCCTAACCCCCCCATAGCCCATTACCAGTCCTAACCCCCCCATAGCCCATTACCAGTCCTAACCCCCATCACCCCATTTCCAGAAAGCCCCCATCAGCCCACAGCCCATTACGTCTTATCCCCCCTAGCCCATTCCCTGTCTTAACCCCCCAACAGCCCACAGCCCATTACCAGTCCTAACCCCATCCGCCCACCGCAAGTCCTAACCCTCCCCATCAGCCCATTTCCTGTCCTAGCCCCCCCCCATAGCCCATTATCAGTCCTATCCCCCCACCACCCCATTTCCAGACAGCCCACAGCCCATGACCAGTCTTAACCCCCCCATAGCCCATTACCAATCCTAACCCCCCCAACAGCCCACAGCCCACCTCAAGTCAAGTCCTAACCCCCTCCATAGCCCATTACCAGTCCTAAACCCCCCCCCCATCGGCTCATGGAAAATTTTAAAAAAAAAAAAAAAAGCTGGCTACGGCAGCAGCTGAATGGAGTGTCCCGCAGGGCCCCCTCGGCCCGGCTGAGCTCTCCCGGCCCGGCTGAGCCCCTCTGCGCCGGCTTTCAGGTACGCGAAGGGAGAGTGTCTCCCTTGCGTCTCTGTTAAGCCCGCAGGGGCAGATGGGAAATTTCCCATCAGCCCCTGCGGGCTTAACAGAGACGCGAGGGAGACACTTTCCCTTCGCGTATCTGAAAGCCGGCGCAGAGGGGCTCAGCCGGGCAGAGGGGGCCCCGGGGGACACTCCATTCTGCCGCTGCCGCGGCAGCAGCAGCAGCCAGCTTTTTTTTTTTTAATTTTTAAAAAAGCAGAATGTTCTTTGCGCGGGGCCCCCTGAAACGTGGGGCCCTGTGCAAAAAACATTCTTGCTCAATGGACGGGCCGGCCCTGAGTCTTTCTATATTCTGATAACGTAAAACAATCGATCTACGTTTACCCGTTCCACTCCGTTCATTAATTTATAGACTTCTATCATATCTCCCCTCAGCCGTCTCTTTTCCAGGTTAAAGAGCCCTAACCTTTTTAGCCTTTCTTCATAGGAGTATCCTTCCATCCCCTTTACCATTTTGGTGGCTCTTCTCTGAACCTTTTCTAATATCGCTATATCCTTTTTAAGATACAGCGACCAAGATATACCAAGAGGGGAAGGGGGGGGGGTGTTGCATCATTGTATAGTGGCAGCCAGATGCGAGATAGCGCAACACTGGGTGGGGCCGACCGTACCACCACCTACAGGATTTGTTAGGAGAGTGGCCGAGGTGAGTCTGATGTATAAATTGATTGAGCTGAGACGAGGGAAAGGGGAGAGGAGTGCGGATAAATGGAAGGGGGTATGGAAGTGGTTGGAGGCCTGGAAGGAGGGGGAGAGGGTGTGGAAGGAGGATGGAAGGCAGCTTGCAACATAGGAAACTTAGATTCGATGTATGGCATAAGGCTCAGAACTCAGGGTGAATTGGAATAAAAGAGGTGAGACTTTACAAGTGAAAGGTGGAGAGGGAAAATATGGCAGGATGAATGAGAGGAGGGGGGAGGGAGGGGAGGAGAACATTTAGGGGGGATGTAAAGGAAGGTTGCATCTGTAAGGGGGGAGCAATGTGTTATGATGGGTAACTTTTGTAGAGTGTGCTTAATGTTGAGAATGCAATATGTTGTAATCTGAAATGCTGTTCCTAATAAAACAAAAAAATTAAAATGGAAAAAAAAATAAAATTTCCTGCCAAATGGATAATACTGAAGTGTTACCATAGCAATGCCATGTGCCCCTGAAAATCTTTATACATAACCCAATAAATGGCAACTACACATAGCAGTCTTGGATTTACTGATCCAAAAAAACTTAACTACACAACTCATACAAACACAGATTATCATGTCCCTTCAATCTCCCTGTTCAATACATAAATACATATGTGACTTAACTAATTTACAAGTGCCCAGCCAGTGTCACTTCTCCAATAGTAACTTTTACATGCCATCTATTCTCAGGGAGGAGGATTTGCATAGAGTAGAGTAGCCGCCTAGCGGTTAGAATGGCAGGCTATAGACCAAAAAGATTAGGGTTTGAATCCCAACCGTACTCCTTGTAGCCCATGACATTGTAAGCCCTCGAGGACAGGGAAATATCTACTGTACCTGAATTTAACTTGCCTTTAACTACTACTAGAAATGCAAGAGCTAATTACTAAATACATAAAAATTACCGACTTCCAACTTCAAATGTTGGGATGCATTTTAATCATTTATTTATTTATATTCTCTTACATACCACGCTATTCTGCATCAGTGCGGTTTACATTGAACAAACTGAAATTACATTGAACAGGGCATTATAACTTGGAGATAACTATTTTACAGGGAACATGGGCTATGGAGGGTTAAGTGGCTTGCCCAAGACCACAAGGAGCACCTATGGGACTAGAAACCCCAGTCCTTCCGGCCCAAGGTTGCTCTCCTCTAGTGGGATTTGAACCCCCGACCTGAAGTACCTTGCCCCAACCACTAGGCCACTCCTCCACATATCATCACAGTGTTTATAGAGAGGGATGACTGCTAATAGTCTCCTGAACACTTAAATGCCATCTGAAAATCTGTAAACGTTTCTTGCCCTTTAAGGTCTGAGGGCAACCATCAACTCCATATTCTTAATAGGCAATATTACTTATCCGAAACGTGAAATCATGCCTTTTCAGCCACCAGGCCAACTGAATGGAACAAATTACCAGTAGTAGTAGGAAGGATGGATAATACTGCAGAATTCAGAAAAGAGCTGAAAGCATTATTTTTTAACTAAGTATTTTCATCATAGGAGTCTTCAGTTTGGTACCCAAAGTAGAAAAACATTTAAGTTGATAGTAAACTGAGATGAAAAGCTATTGTTGGATGATGGTGTGCGAGATGATTTTGTGAATTATATTATGCGCATGTTTGTAGTCTGCCCATTATGTATGTAAAAAGACTATAAATATTTTAAATAAATAAATAGTCTATAATACTGTTACAGAAATGAAATTATGCTGCTTTAACAAATCCTGACCATTTGTCAAAGAGGTACCAAGGTATTTTCTCCTCCAACAATATAACATGTATAAAATTAAGATTATAGTGATGTTTAAACAAATATAATCGTAGAACTCCCCATACTATATTTTTCTGCTACTTTGGATGTTTACACACAACTTAACTGCTAGGAGTGGTGTTCCCATTATGCTCAGCTCCAGCTGTGTAATGTACTCAGCATTGCTAAATGAATAGTTTTGAAGGTGTGAGATTAGCTAATGGTATAAGGAGTGGAGGAGTGGCCTAGTGGTTGGGGCAAGGTACTTCAGGCTGGAAGGTCGGGGGTTCAAATCCCACTAGAGGACAGCAACCTTGGGCCGGAAGGACTGGGGTTTCTAGTCCCACAGGTGCTCCTTGTGGTCTTGGGCAAGCCACTTAACCCTCCATAGCCCATATTCCCTGTAAAATAGTTATCTCCAAGTTATAATGCCCTGTTCAATGTAATTTCAGTTTGTTCAATGTAAACCGCACTGATGCAGAATAGCGCGATATATAAAAGAATGTAAATAAATAAAATAAAATAAATTATAAATGCAGTTGAATTACCAATATACTTGGTATCTCTCTGGGTCAGAGTACAACCAGGCTTAAGATTTGGCATCCACAAAGAACAACCCAAACTATGGTTACACGATGCAAGATTCCACATTAGGAACCACCACCCTGGAAAAAGATTTAGGCATCATCGCGGATAACATGTTAAAACCCTCCGCTCAGTGTGTAGTGGCGGCCAAGAGAGCAAATAGAATGCTAGGTATCAAGGAAAGGAATGGAAAATAAAACAAAGGATATTATAATGCATCTGTATCGTTCCATGGTGTGAACGCACCTTGAATATTGTGTGCAATTCTGGTCGCCGTATTTTAAAAAGGATATAGCGTTATTAGAAAAGGTTTAGAGAAGAGTCACCAAAATGGTAAAGGGGATGAAGAGAGGCTCAAAAGGTTAGGGCTCTTCAACCTGGAAAAGACACAGCTGAGGGGAGATATGATAGAAGTCTATAAATTAATGAATGGAGTGGAACGGGTAAACATAGATCGATTGCTTAGAACAGAAAGGCTAGGGGACATGCAATGAAGCTACAGGGTAACCTATTTAAGACTAATAAGAGAAAATATTTTTTCACTCAACTTGTAATCAAACTCTGGAATTTGTTACCGGAGGATGTAGTAAAAGCTGTTAGTGTAGCAAGGTTTGGACAAGTTCCTGGAGGAAAGGTCCATAAACCATTATTAAAAAGGGACCCAGGATATCACTGCTTGACCCAATACAAGTATTGTGGAACCTCTGTCTTTTGGGGATACTGTTAGGTACTTATGACCTAGATTGGCCACTGCTGGAAACAGGATACTGGGCTTGATGGACCTTGGTCTGACCCAGTATGGCATATCTTAATGTTCTTATGTTAACAAGCATGACCAGAGGGCAAATCCCATAGAATGGGAGGATAGCAGGGATCTCAAAGACTGAAGAGTTGCAGAAAAAAGCCACAGTGGCACCCCTATGAGGCAGCACATATGGCCCTAAAGTAAATGAGAGTTAAGTTCCTCTTTGGCTTGGATATTTAATGCCTTCAAAATCTGATGCCCTAGGCAGTTATCTATACCTAAATCCAGCCCTACTACTACTGATCATTTGTATCCAAGGCATACGCAGCACTGTACAGAGATATGTAAGAGATCGTCCATGCACATTAGAGCTTACAATCCAGTCAAGACAGACAACACAACAGCTGGGAACAAGGATATGTCTAAGACAGGGGTCTCCAACTCCAGACCTGGAGGGCAGCAAACCAGTCAGGTTTTTGAGATATCCCTAATGAATATGCATGAGATATATTTGCATGCACTGCCCTCATTGTATTTCAATTTATCTCATGCATATTCATTAGGGATATCCCAAAAACCTGACCTGGTTTGGTGCCCTCCAGGACTGGAGTTGGAGACCCTTGGTCTAGGGCAGGGGTGGACAATTCCGGCCCTCGTGCACCAAAGTCCAGCCTGGTTTTCATGATGTCCCTAATGAATATTCATGGACCTATTTCCATACAATGGAAGGCAGTGGATGCAAATAGATCTCATGAATATTCATTAGGGACATCATGAAAACCAGGCTGGATTGTGGTGCACAAGGGTCGGAATTGCCCACCCCTGGTCTATGGTAACAGTAAGGAAACACATAGTTGGAGAGCAGGAGACCATGCCAATCAAGATCCCAAAGCAGCCTCAAAGAGGTGAGTTTTTAGCCTGGATTTGAAAATGGCCAGAGATGAAGCCTGTCATACTGTGTCAGGTAGTTTGTTCCAGGCATAGGGAGCAGCAAGGTGGAAAGATCGAACTGTGGAGTTGGCAAAAGAAGCGATCTGCCAGAAGAATGGAGTTCACGAGGAAGGGTACAGGGAAAGATAAGAGAGGAAAGGTACTATGGAACAGCAGAAAGAAGGCACTTATAGGTTAACAGAAGTTTGAACTGGATACGGAAATGGATAGGGAGTCAATGAAGCGCCTTGAGAAGAGGAGTTATATAAGCATAGCAAGACTGGCAGAAGATTAGCCACGCAGCTGAATTTTGAACAGATTGAAGGGAGAGAGATGATTCAGAGGGAGACCAGCAAGAAAGAGATTGCAATAGTCTAGATGGGAGGTAACTAAACAGTGAATGTGTCTTAGTAGTATATTTAGAAAGGAAGGAACAAATTATTTTGCTGATGTTATAGAGCAGTGGTTCTCAACCCAGTCCTCTGGGACCCACAGGCAAGTCAAGTTTTCAGGATATCCACAATGAATATGCAAGAGATAGATCTGCATACAAAGGAAGCAGTGCATGAAGATCTCTCTCATTCATATTCATTGTGGATACCTTGAAAACCTGACTGGCCTGGGGGTCCCAGAGGACTGGGTTGAGAATCAGTTATAGAGACTGAGTCAGAATTTCTGAGGTCAGAAAACCTGCTCAGGATCTCCCAGAAGATTCCTAATATTCTCCATAAACAAACAAGAAATAAGTCCTCACGTATGCGTGACATCACCGACAGAAGCCCACACAGAATGTACCCGAGCTTCCAAAGGAAGCTTTTGGGAGGTACACTACGTATGCACGCCTGCCTTCCCACCTGCCACAGCACCATACTCTCCAGTCTTCTTTTTTCCATGGAGCCCCTAGAACGGGTTCCTGCAGTCCAGAAAATAAAGATTTCTTTCTGGCCCTCGTGGCCGGGATTTTTTGCTTTTATTTTTCCTGCCTGTCTTCGGTTAGCTGTTTTTTTCCCTTTTTATGGTTTATTTTTGTGTTCTCAATGCTTTTTTTCATCCTTTGGGGTGGTTTCCCACCCATGGCAGTTTTTCAGTTTGACTTTGCCAAGGCAGTGTTTTAGGCATGTCTAAGCCAGCTAGTGGCTTTAAGAAATGCATCAAGAGTGCCAAAACTATCACAGACCGTCATAATTGGTGCTTGCAATGCCTTGATCCTGACCACAAGCAAACTTCTTGCGAGCTCTGCTTGCAGATGACATGCAGAGGGTTAAAAGGTCAGGAAAAGCAGAAGGAGTCCCTGTTCAGCTCATCTGATTCACCATCCTGAGCCCCGATTCCCTCATCTATGCCTGCAAAAGGTTTGGAGGCAGTCAAGGGGAAGGAGTAGTGTGATCAGTCGGAGCTGAAGTGTCCAAGTGGCAAGGGGAGGCTCCCTGCAGAGACCCCATCAGCCTCAAAGGGTGAACACTGGGAAACGTTCTCGGTGCAGCACCCCCGTAGCCCTTCTCGACGAGATGTGGAGAGCAATGGCCAGGAGAGGCGGAAAGACCCAACCAGAACGGCGGAGTCTACTCCCAGTGCCTAGGAGGGCAGCCAGATGTCTCCCAATGCACCTGTCATCGTCAAGTTCCAACGGTGGTAGAAGACTTGCAGAATGCAGGCTTCACGGCGCAGAATGTGTCGTCACTACACTCCTTTCAGCCTATCCGGGAGACCCTTGCTCTGCCTGCAGAGGCTGGGACATCAGTATCAATCCCGGTCACTGCAGCCATCTCCCTCTCCAGTGTGTCAGAGTCACTGCCATTGGCATGCTGGGCGGCGTGAAGGTCATCAGTGCTCTCCCTCTCCCAAGCCGTGGAGCCAGTGGGATGAGGCGACTTGACACTATTTTGATTTCCTCTTGGAATTCTTATCAGATTGGGAGACCAAAGCAGAATTGACAGCATCAGTCCTTCACTCCTGACCTGCCATCCGATCCATCATCTCCAGCAGAGCGGCGCAAGTCGCCCCCAGAGGACATGCCCTTCCAGGACTTCATTCAGGATATAGCCAAGGCCATTCCGTTTTTGCTGGAGTCGGAGGAACTGGAGCGCCTGGAGTACCCCTCAGCCCTCCAGAGTGCAGTGACCGTTACCATCTACCATGTCCTACAGAGGCAACTGCTGCTGCGGCTCTCGGAGGCGCTGCTCATGCTGCCTGTCGTCAGCAGCCAGCTCAATTCCCTATACTGGGTCCAGAAGGCCCTGAGGTTTGAAAAGCCAGTTACCTCACAATTCTATCATGGTTGAGACAGCCCTGAAGCATGCAAAGTGCCAAGATGCATTCCTCGGTCCCACTAAGTCGTGAGGCTCAGACCCTGGATTCCTTTGGGAGAAAGTGCTTTCAGGGGTCCATGCTGATTGCCTCCAGAATCCTGGCCTACCAGACCTATATGTACAAGAAAAGCAGGACTCACACTGCCACTGGATGGACAGAGAGCTTTATTGTGTAAACTGCAATGTCAGCCAACACGTGTTTTGGCCAATGGCCTTCTTCGGGGGACAACAACCTATACTAGCAAAATACTTGAGAAAACACTCTCTGGAATATACAGCGTGTTTCAAAAAGAATGACCCGATTCTGAAACGTTATATTTATTGATTAGAGCACATTACAATAATGGAACAAAGTGCAAAATACTAATATAATAAGAAAGTTTCAATTACAAATATGCTCTATATGTCCTCCATCAGCAGCACGGACAACAACAAAACGATAGCTAAACTCATCCCACACTTTTCGCAAGGTAACTTCTTCGAATGAATTCACTGCTGCTGATATCCTGTTTTGGAGCTTGTCTAGGTCACGAGGTAAACGGTGGAACAAAAACATGTTCTTTCACGTATCCCCACAAGAAGTCGTTGCATGGGTCATATCTGGAGATCTTGGAGGCCAAGAGTGTAGGGCAATGTCTCGGGGTCCCGTGCGCCCTATCCAGCATTGAGGCAGTGTGTCATTGAGGAATTGCCATACATTGTTGTGCCAGTGTGGTGGGGCTTACCCTTGCACAAACATCCTGTTTCTTCGAACTGGTGATACCAACGATGAATGTTCTTCGCCGAAGGCGGATCAACCCCAAAACGGTTACAAAAAGCACGCTGGACCATAATCACCGACTCAGTCTTGGTAAACTGCAGAACACAAAAAGCCTTTCGTTGAGCGGACGCCATCTTTCAACGCATGGAGTGGCATCTAGCGTTGGTTCGCTAAAACTCTAGGCCACACCCATTCGAGCAACGCACCTTTCATTCACACGATGTTCGTCGTTCTATAAATATAACGTTTTATAATCGGGTCATTCTTTTTGAAACACACTGTATATGTAGTCTGAATCGTTTGTCAAACCATCAAAAGCTTTTTCTTGGCGGGACTACCTCACTGGTCTTCCTGACTTCTCTGTTCTCATTGCCTGGTTGGGCTGCTCATCTTCTCAGGTTCCGGTAGCCTATAGCTTAGGAGTCCTATATGTGAGGAACTATTTCCTGTTTCCGGCGGCAGGCCTAGCTCAGCAATGGGCCATGTGCTTCGGCACACATGGCCTGCTGCTTTTTGGCCTCACCCCCCCAAAGTTGTGTTGGAGGGTCAGAAGCAGCAGGCCATGTGTGCCGAAGCACATAGCCTGTCGCTGCCGCCGAGCCACCCCCCAAACCCTGTCACCAGAATCAGCAGCAGCACAGGGAAGGGGGCTAGGGCTTCTGCAACAGAAACCCTTGAGCCAGCCTTATCCAGCAGCTACTACTTCTGTACCACTAACACAGCTGCAGGGGCACTAAGCAAAGAGGAAGAACATGCCAGGTAAGGGCACTTGGTCACAGTTCCTCTTTGAGGATTTATTCTCAGGTGGCAATGCAAGGAAGGAAGAAAAGCTACGAACCAGCACAAAAGCAGGAGGAAGACGGCTACAAGCAAACCCAAGCAATATGAAATAAGATAAAGTGACCAACCATTCCGTATTATACGGGACAGTCCTATATTTTGTTCCTGGAATTGTATGGGGCGCCTCAATGTCCCCTATTTTAAAACTCATGTCCCACTCCTCCACATTTGTACCAGTGGATTTCTCCACTCCTGCTGAAATTTTCAAAGGGAAACTCTATTTATATGAGACTATTTCCATCAGAGACACAAACATATACACATGCATGCACTATGTTGTACTTCAGTCATATACGCATGTATTCATCCACCCCCTCCCCCCAATCAGGTACACACATGCACACTAGCACTTTTCGACAGACAGATTCTATCTCTGTCTACTGGTGCTGTGCTGCTTCTGCATTCCTCTACTTCAATGCCCTCAGTTCTTGCTTTTGCTAATAGTTCTTTTTCTCAGCCTGCAATAGCCTCCTCACACTTTACCCCATCCCTCTTACATTTCTACCCTTTTCAATCATGAACTAAGTGTGGTCTACAGAACAAAATCCCAACTGCATGTAGAGACTCTCAAATGTCTAATGATTGTAAAGTACAATTTTGAGTTGAGTTGCCCAGAATTTTTTAATAAGGCATTGATAAGGCAGGCAAAGGTAGAATTTGAGAAGAAGCTTGCTGCGGAAGCAAAAACGCGAAGTAAAAACCTTTTCAAGTACATTCGTAGCAAAAAAACCTGTGAGAGAGTCAGTTGGTCCATTAGATGATAAAGGGGTTAAAGGAGCACTAAGAGGCGACAAGGCGATAGCGGAGAGACTGAATTAATTCTTTGCTTCGGTCTTTACTGAGAAAGATGTAGGGATGTTACCCTTGACTGAAGTGGTATTTAAAGGTGCGGAAGAATTGAAGGAAATATCGATACATCGGGAAGATGTATTACAACTATTAGATAAACTGAAGAGTAGCAAATCACCTGGGCCGGATGGTATACATCCAAGGGTGTTGAAAGAACTGAAATATGAGATTGCAGACCTGCTATTAGTAATCTGTGAACTATCATTAAAATCATCTCTAATACCTGAAGATTGGAGGATCACCAATGTAACACCAATTTTTAAAAAGGGTTCCAGGGGTGATACGGGAAACTACAGACCGGTGAGCCTGACATCAGTACCAGGAAAAATGGTAGAAACCATCATAAAGAATAAAATTACTCAGCATGTAGATAGTCATGACCTAATGGGAGACAGCCAACATGGCTTTAGACAAGGAAGATCTTGTCTTACTAATCTGTTATGTTTTTTTGAAGGAGTGAATAATCAGGTGGATAAAGGTGAGTCGGTTGATATTGTGTATCTGGACTTTCAGAAAGCCTTTGACAAGGTCCCTCATCAGAGACTTTTGGCAAAACTAAAGAGTCATGGGATAGGAGGCAGTGTACTATTGTGGATCAGGAACTGGTTAAAAGATAGAAAGCAGAGGGTAGGGCTAAATGGCCAATTTTCCCAATGGAGAAAGGTGAATAGTGGTGTACCCCAGGGATCTGTGCTGGGTCCGCTGCTTTTTGACATATTCATAAATGACCTGGAAAGTGGAACAACAAGTGAGGTTATCAAATTTGCAGATGACACAAAACTATTTAAAGTTGTTAAAACCCAAGAGGATTGTGGAAAATTGCAAGAGGATCTTTATAAATTGGAAGACTGGGCATCAAAATGGCAGATGAAATTTAATGTGGATAAGTGCAAGGTTATGCACCTAGGGAAGAACAACCCAAACTATGGTTACATGATGCAAGGTTCCACATTAGGAACCACCACCTAGGAAAAAGATTTAGGCGACATTGTGGATACCATGTTAAAACCCTCGGCCCAGTGTGCAGCGGCAGCCAAGAGAGCAAATAGAATGCTAGGTATGATAAGGAAAGGAATGGAAAATAAAACAAAAGATATTATAATGCCTCTATATCGTTCCATGGTGAGACCGCACCTTGAATATTGTGTGCAATTCTGGTCGCCGTATCTTAAAAAGGATATAGCGATTTTAGAAAAGGTTCAGAGAAGAGCCACCAAAATGGTAAAGGGGATGGAAGGATACTCCTATGAAGAAAGGCTAAAAAGGTTAGGGCTCTTTAACCTGGAAAAGAGACGGCTTAGGGGAGATATGATAGAAGTCTATAAATTAATGAACGGAGTGGAACGGGTAAACGTAGATCGATTGTTTACCTTATCAGAATATAGAAAGACTAGGGGACATGCAATGAAGTACAGGGTAAACTATTTAAGACTAATAAAAGAAAATATTTTTTTCACTCAACGTGTAATCAAACTCTGGAATTTGTTACCGGAGGATGTAGTAAAGGCTTTTAGTGTAGCTGGGTTAAAAAAAAAAGTTTGGACAAGTTCCTGGAGGAAAGGTCCATAAACCATTATTAAGAAGGGACCCAGGATAACAATGCTTGAACCAATACAAGCATTGTGGAACCTGTGTCCCTTGGGGAAACTGCTAGGTACATATGACCTAAATTGGCCACTGTTGGAAACAGAATACTGGGCTTGATGGACCTTGGTCTGACCCAGTATGGCATATCTTATGTTCTTATGTTTTTAAATTATCTTTGTGGAAATGTTGCTATTTTGAAGAAAAATCATTCTGTAGAGAAGTACAAGTAGGCCTTATTGGCACATTTGTAAGTAAAGTTATAAACCTGATTAAAATTTGGGGTTAAAATTAAGGAAAATAAAAAAATATGCTTATAATTTTTAACTCTGAACCCCCCAGCTTGTTCGAGTGTCCCGTATTTGAACTTAGAAAAGATGGTCAGGTTATATAAGAGTATCTTGTCTCCGCTTCCTCTTTTTTTTTTTCTGACCTAAAGGCAAGACGCCCAAGAGCACAAGCCTCCGGCAAATCCCTGCACAGATTCAGCCCTGCTGCTTTGGCCATGGCCCTAACGTACTGGTGTTTCCCGTAGGATCAGAGATGGTAACTTCACCCATACTATCCAGGCTCTCGATCGATAGGCCAAACAGCCGGAACCCTACGGATGCCATAACGCCAGCTCTGCCTCCCCCTTTTCAACTCTTTTACCTGCTCGGGAGCGACCCAACAACGGCCACAGCATGATCCTGTGTGCGCGCGTCACTCGGGAGCTTCCTCCCTGCTCTGGCTTCCGACGCACAAAGGTTCCGCCTCGGAAAGGAGCCGAGCAGGAACGCGCGACTGAATGAAAAGACAAAGGAGGAGTTTGTGATCGTTGCGGGTAGGGCCCGGCTCCCGTCCCGTACAGCGGGGTGAAGAGTGTTCTCTCACGTTGGCAGCTGTTACTACGAAGCGTAAGGGAAAACGGCACTTTTCAAGCTGGTGGCTGTGCGGAGGGAGCCGGGGGCTCACCTCTGAATGCCTTTAAACAGCCGCGGGGCTCTTGGGGGGAGGGACAGGACTGGAAATGGGCTGATGGGGTTGGGGGAGAACTTAGACTGGAAATTGGATGATGGAGAACTGGGACTGGAAATTTTTATTTATTTTATTTATTTAGACAGTTTTGTATACCGCCTTATCCTTCAATCAAAGCGGTGCGAACACAATTGGGGGATACATTTTACACGTGGGGATATGAGACACATACACTAATACTTACAGGGAACATGGGCAATGGAGAGTTAAGTGGCTTGCCCAAGACCACAAGGAGCATCTGTGGGACTAGAAACCCCAGTCCTTCCGGCCCAAGGTTGCTGTCCTCTAGTGGGATTTGAACCCCCGACCTTCCGGCCTGAAGTATCTTGCCCCAACCACTAGGCTACTCGGAAATGGGCTGATGGGGGGGACTTAGACTGGAAATGGGATGATAGAGAACTGGAACAGGACTGGAAATGGGCTGATGGGAGATGGGGCAAAGCTTGGACTGGAAATGGGCTTATAGGGGGCTAGGATTAGAAATGGGCTGACAGGGGGAGTTTGGACTGGAAATGGGATGATGGGGAGCTAGTATAGGACTGGAAATGACTGATGGGGGGACTAGGACTGAAAATGAGCTGATGGGGGGGGGGCTAGGACTGGAAATGGGCTGATACGGGGCATGGGAGAATGGGACTAGAAGGAAGCGGATGCTGGGTGGTGCTAGAACTAGAAAGGAAGTGATGTTAGGGGAGGACTAGAAGGGGATGGGGCTAGGGAATGAGGATGAAGAGGGGAAAAGATATTTTGTGTGGGAGGGAAGAAAAATCTACCATTGGCCAGGTATTGGGAGAGTAAGTGGGAATTGAGAATGGAAGGATGAAATTTGAGGGGATGATAAAGGAATAAAGAAATGGTGGAAAGAGTAAAAGGGGAAAGATCAATATGTTAAAGCAAATATGGAGAGAGAATGGAAAACATCTTGAAGAAAGGATAAATGGACAGCTCACAGAAGACATGAAGAAACCAGAAGAAAGTGACTGGAGCAATTGCAACTGAAAAATAAAATGCCCTAACAAAAGGTAGAAAAATACTTTTTATTTTGAATTTATTAACTGGAATATGTCAGCTCTGGAAAGTGTGTATCGCTAACGTCTTTGTGTTTTTGTTTAGTACAAGAGGAAATTAATTTATAATTTTATTTCTCCAGTATTGTACATTCCAGGTTGGCTTTTGGGGTTCCCAATGTAATTATTATCTTCCTATTTCTAAATTGTGATCCCTTGTTCTTTGTTTGGTGATGGTCTATTTTCTGCATGTGTAACCAAGCTGAGGTATTCTGTTTATGTAGTTTCTATTTGACAGTGGCACTTGTTCTCTTTTCCCAGAAGATGTATTGGTTGAATATTTGCATTGTTGCCTTTTGATAGGTAGGGTTTGGTGCTATGTGAGTCCTGGTAGTGCTGTTATGATACGGCGGGTTCTAAATAGTCAGTGTTTACAGTATTTCCTAGTGGGCTTGGTGGTTGGCACTGGAATATAGTAATGTAGAAATCTGGTAGTCTTTCATTATCTAGATGCTCATTAAGAGGCATGTTTACTAAAAGCACATGTTAACGTTATACAAATTTATGCAAATGAGGCTTCTTATCAAATGAACCCCTTGGGCTGCCCCTGGTTGCAGGCCTATGTTTATAATTTTCTTAATACGTTAACATACTCTGAGTCTTTGTCGCTTGACTTATAAATAATGGTGTGCGTTTCTTTTTTAATCGTTGCATTTCTAGAAAGGGCACACTCTGTTTTTCTCCTGGAAAGAAAGCAGCAGAATATACATTTGTGTTCAGCGCTGACTTAAGAGGTGAACCAGTGAGGCGCACAAAATAAGGGCTCCAAAACATCCTGCCTCTTACGTCAACCTTTACCTTCCCCTTCTGCATAACTGATGGCAGCAGACAGGTATAGTGCACTCAGCTACTTCAGGACCTTCTTGCCACTCCCCTCCCACCTGTGACCCAAGCCCATTGTGCCTTGCATACTCTATAGTTTGGCAGCTAGCATGTTTTTTCCCCCGCCAGTGCTGCTGCCTTTACCGTTCACTGCTGCATAGCTAGTAAATACTTTACTTGAAGGTCCCACTATTACAGTTCAAGCTCTAGGAGAGAAGAGTTTCTCTCTCTCTTTCTTTATACCTATAACATGCAGCAGCATATGAAGAGGGGTGGAAAAAATCCCAACCTGTTGTTTTGACTGAAACAATGTCCGAGATACCTGACACCATGCTTAGTGGGGTGAGGGATGACAACTCCTTCCAAGCCAAGAAGCTGTCTCAGACTTACATATAAATTTCTGTGTGAACTGGGCAGGTAGCCTTTTTTTTCCTTCTGCTCTCAGAAAGGACAGACCTCTGGCACTACAGGCTTGAATTATAAAGTGGAAAGTGAAAAGGGATGATGATGATGGACAGTAAGATGGAGAAAAGAATGAAGTGGTGAGCCTAGAGAGAGAGTCTGTGTGTCAGCCTTGGAAGGGAAGAAAAGGGGAATACTTTTGGGGGAAATAGGGCATGGATGTATCTGGCAGAGGTAATGAGGGTGAGAAAGAAGGGGTGACTTGGGGCGTGAATGAGTCCGGAGGTGAGTGCAGGGAATGAGCCTTTGGCTGTGAATGAAAAAGAAGAAGTCTGGGAAGTTGAGCCTGAAGGGGAATGTGCCTGGAAAAGACCAGAATGAGGAGGTGTGCCTAGAGAGGGTGAGCTGGGAAGGAGTAAATGAGTGGCAGAGTCTGGGTGTGGGGGAGCCATGAGCCTTCAGTTGGAGGATAAAGGAAGAGGGCATATGAAGAGAAAAAGAGACAAAAAAGGGAAGGAAGTGTAAGATGGTGAGAGCAGACAGAAGAAGGGGGAGAAAACTGTGTGACTCAGATATCGTATGCTCTCAAACACACCATACCTTCTCACTCACTTCTCATGCAAACATACACATAATCCACTCAGTCACACACTCATTTCTATCTATTCACTCAGACACGCAGCACATGTATACACTGACCCCATCTGTGTACTTAAAGATATCCCCTACTCGTTTATAAAAATGCTATAGCACCCAGTTACACACAAACGCCACACCCCAATCCCCCCGCAAATCCACTCAGTCACATACATATAGGTACATGCACATAAAGATTCCAGTAAAGCACTTGTAGACACCCTCCTACCATTGGTGGCCCAATCAGCCCATTTCGTATCCTATCCTATCCTAGGCCCCCCCCCCCCCATAACTTTCGAAAGGGAGACTATGATAAAATGAGGAAAATAGTTAAGAAAAAACTAAAAAGAGCAGTTGCAAAGGTTAAAGACTTACATCAAGCTTGGATGTTGTTGAAAAATACTATCTTGGAAGCCCAGACCAGCTGTATTCCACGCTTTAAGAAAAGTGCAAGGAAGTCCAAAAAACTGCCAGCATGGTTTAAAGGTGAGGTCAGAGAGGCTGTTGTTGCCAAAAAAGCATCTTTCAGGAAATGGAAAAAAGAGCCAAACGACGAAACCTTGAAACAGCACAAGCACTGGCAGGTCAAATGCAAGGCATTGATAAAGCAGGCAAAGGGAGAATTTGAGAAAAAGCTTGCTGCAGAAGCAAAAACGCGAAATAAAGATTTTTTTCAAGTACATTCGTAGCAAAAAACCTGTGAGAGTCAGTTGGTCCATTAGATGATGGAGGAGGAGAGACCACGTGATGCGTGAGTGAGGGTGGACGTGTCCTGCTCGCTCCGGGGCTGCCTCAGCGATTAATTTGCATTTTATCCATATTTAACCTAGTGACTCTGCCTCCCCACCTCCCCGGGAACTCCCCACCTTGAGTGCTCTTGGGAACGGCACTTGCACTCAACATTGATGCCGCTGCCCGCGAGGAAAGACCGGGAGAAGGCAACCAGGTCTGGGCCTTCGACCTCAGCCACGCCGCAGCCGGCTTCGCCGGGTGTGGAGAGTACAGACTCGGCCTCAGTTGAACTAGCGAAAGAGGTCGTCAAGTTATTGGACCCGAAATTCGACTTACTCTTGAAAAAGTTGGATGGCATGGAAGAGGCACTCACGGACTTTGGGCACCGCGTGGAGGAGTTGGAGCAGCGCGTGGCCCTGGTTGAGGAAGGCGAGGGGAAGCATGAGAAGGAGGCTGCAGAACTGAAGCGGCAACTGGTAGAGCTCCAGCAGAAAGTTGACGATCTTGAAAACAGATCCTGCCGAAATAATTTGAGGTTGGTGGGGCTGGGAGAGGAGAAGCCTGAGCGGGAGCTGCTGCAATTCTTGGAAGGCTGGCTACCGGAGGCTTTGGGAGTGGAGAAGCTGCGCGGGCGCTTTAAGATCGAGCGAGCACATAGACTGGGGGCCCTGCGGGAGCCTGGAGGCCGGCCCCGGATGGTGATTTTCTGGGTCCTAAATTTTCAGCACAAGGCGCAGCTTCTACAGGCGTATCGTAAAATGTCGGAGCTTCAACTGGACAACCGCAAGATTCTGCTCTTCCAAGATTACTCGGTGTCGGTGGCAGCCCAGCGTAGAGCGTTTTCCCCGATCTGTACAGAGTTATTTAAGCGCAACATTCGCTTCACCCTGGCGTTTCCAGCGCTCCTGCGGGTTACTGTGCAAAGGCAAACCTGTGTCTTCGATCAAGCGGCGGCGGCGAAGACCTTCTTGCTGCACTTGGGGGATAAGGGAGCCGAGGGCTGACTGCTACCCTGTGGACTATGGGATACATCTGGCACACGGGGGTGCTCCGTGTGGACCCTGAAAGGGTGGACTTGCCTGTGCATAGGTTGCGGGCATAGGCCCTAGCTTTGAGTTTGCTACCTTAATATGCTTTGCCCTGGGGGGACGCGCTGGTTATCGTGGGGTGGAGCGCTGTTCCCCGGGGGGCTCTTTTACTAGTTTCATGTTACTGTTTAACTATATTAATCTCAGTGTGTGCAGTTGATGTGTTGTGTGTATGGGAATGAATCGGGTGACCGGGGAAACGGGGTGGGGGAAGGCTGAGGCAGTCCTGCAGCGTCACTTGGGTCTAGGCCTCAGTGTAGTCAACTGAGGACTTTATTTGGTTTGTTTTTATGGGAAGGGGAGGGGGGAGGGGAAGGGTGGGGGGGGGGAGTTGGCCAGCTGTACGACGGGGGGGGGGGAGTCGGAGGGGGATTTGGGGGGGGTGGGGGAGGGTAGGTACTCTCCAGGGTAGAGTTTCTGGGACGGAAGTAAGGTTGTTGGCACCATGGAGGGAATATGGGAGACTCGAGGGCTTAGACCTGTGCGGCCTGTGCGAAGCTCTCTGTGGCGTGGGGTGGAGGCTGGGCTGCCCTGCGCTCTCCTATCTGTCTGTCTGCTTTGGAGTCTCCCCGGGTGTATGCTATGCCCTCTGATTTACGGTTTGTAACCTGGAACGTGGGAGGGATAGGTACCCTGGTGAAGCGTACAAATATTTTGCAGGCCCTAAAGAGGGGGAGAGCGTAGGTCGCCCTGTTGCAGGAGACACATTTGAGCAAGAAGGAACATGACAAATTGCAGAGGGATTGGGTGGGCCGGGTCCTCTCTGCGTCCTCCGGGGGTAGAAGGAAGGGGGTGGCGATATTAATACATAAGAGCGTGCCCTGTGAGGTGCTCGCACAGGTGGACGACCCTTTGGGTAGATTTCTTTTTGTCCATGTTAAACTCCAGGGGGAAGAATTTTTTATAGGTAACCTTTATGCTCCTAACACGTATGACCATCTGTTTTTTCGCAATATTCTGGACAATGTTCTGGCCGCCCCCCCGGTCCCCGTAATTCTTGCTGGTGATTTCAACTGCCCACATGATCCTGCCCTGGACAGGTCCGCGGCATTCTCAGGACGTCGTTGGTCTGGCAGGGGAGTGGATTATCTGTGTGAGTTGGGAGCTCTGGTGGATTCTTGGAGGGTGTTACACCAAGAGAGTAGGGAGTACACACATCTGTCACGGGCCCACCATACCTGGTCGCGGATAGACTACATTTTGGTTTCAAAGCAGTGGTTTGGAAAGGTGATTGCGGTTGAGATTGATCCCATTGTGGTCTCGGACCATGCTATGGTTCGTTTGGATTGGAGGGGAGAGCAGTCTGTGGGGGGTAATTGGTCGTTTCCGGCTTCTTTATGGCGGAAGGAGGAATTCCAGCGATATGTAGATCACCATTGGGCAGAGTATCTGGCATTTAATGAGGGCACGGCCAGTTCTGCGGCTGCGTTCTGGGAGGCGGGGAAGGCTGTTCTTCGGGGTCATATCATAGCGTATGTGACAGCGGAGCGGCGACGACTCAATGAGGAACTTCTTAGATTGACTCGGGAGTTGCGTGCGGCAAAAACGCAGGCGGAGCGTCAGCGGGGAGGGGTCAGAGAGTACCTTGAGATTCAGAAGTGGCTGAATTCGCTGTTGCAGGAGCGCACGATCCACTCCTTACAGAACTATAAACATCAATTCTTCCGATATGGGGATCGCTCTGGGAAACTGTTGGCGCGGCTGGTACGGGATAAAGCGGGCCCCCGAGGGGTTACGGTGATTCTGGATCAACAAGGGCAGAAATACAACCAGGCTGTGGATGTGGTAAAGGTGCTCCGCAGTTTTTATGAAGAGCTTTATGCAGTGGATAAGAGTGATGTGGAAGCAATGGCTGCTTTTCTAGATGGGGTGAAACTCCCGACACTGTTGGAAGCGCAGCAAGAGAGTTTGAATCAGCCTATTGGTGGGGAGGAGCTACAACGGGTAATTCGAGCGGGAGCCTCTAATAAGGCTCCGGGACCCGATGGGTACCCGGTGGAATTTTACAAGATGTTGGAGAGGCAATTAGTTCCGACCCTGGCCGCAGTGTACGGTGAAGCTCTGGAGCTTGGTAGTTTCCCCCGTGATATGCGCACGGCCAGCATCATTCTACTACCGAAGCTGGGAAAGGACCCGGAAGAGGCGGCTTCATATCGGCTGATCTCGTTGATCAATGTGGATATGAAGCTCCTGGCCTCGGTGCTGGCGCAGCGATTACAGATGTTCCTTCCGACATTGGTGGGTCCACATCAAGCTGGGTTTGTGCGGGGGAGGGAGGCCGGTGTTAACATCAGCAAGATCTTGCTAGGACTGGAAAAAGGTTTGTTGACATGTGACCCCGTGATCCTGGTCAGCTTAGACTCCGAGAAGGCCTTCGATAGAGTGGCGTGGAGTTATATGTTTGCAGCCCTGCAGAAGTTTGGTATCACGGGTGCCTTTTTGGCATGGATACATTCCTTCTATGCGGACCCGTTGGCGGTGGTAGATGATGGGGGGGGTTCGCTCGCAGCCCTTTTCTCTGCATAGGGGTACTCGGCAGGGTTGTCCGCTCTCCCCGTTGCTATATGTGTTACAACTGGAGCCCCTCTTGGTGTCGCTTCTTGAGTCTAACCAGATTATAGGCATAACTTGGGAAGGGGGTTCCATTAAGCTTAGCGCGTTTGCGGATGACTTGCTGCTTTGTTTGGGCTCCCCGGAGAGCTCATTGCCACATGCCTTGGGGGTCATTGAGCAATTTGGGGCCTTCTCTGGGTTGCGTATTAATCGGCTGAAGTCCATGGTCCTGGATGTAGACAGGCGTTCCCAAGGGAATTGGTGTGGAGTGTTTCCGCTCAGTTGGGCAACAGGGCAAATTCGTTACTTGGGCATTCAGATCCCTGAGCATCCGAGGCGTCTGTATGAGGTGAACGTGTTGCCGTTACTCGACTCAACGATAAGGAAGCTGCAGAAATGGCGGGGCCTCCCTGTTTCTTTGCTGGGTCGAGTGGCCTTAGTGAAGATGATAGAGTGGCCCCGCTGGTTGTATGTGTTGCGGCAACTACCAGTGTGGCTCAGACGGAAGGATCTTTCTGTGCTTCATAAGCATCTTGGGAGGTTTCTCTGGAGAAGGCGCCGGGCGAGAATCTCTCTGGTGACGCTTATGCGTCCAGTGGAGGATGGTGGTGTGGGTTTGACGTCCCTGCGTACCTATAATCTCTGCTATTTGGCGCGGCGTCTGAGTGATTTGGTTTCAGGCTCGGAGGGACGCCTGCGTTGATTGATCAGATGTCAGAGAGGTAGCATAGGGTTTACCTGTTGCACTGTGCGAGGGTGTCGCTGCCGCGGTTCTGGAGGGCGTCAACATATCTGGGAGCACTTCGAGCGGCTTGGCAGGCTTTGTGTCGTCAAAGAGGTGGCAACTGGGAGGCCACGGATTGCCTTCCTCTGAGGGGTAATCGTGGCTTTCTGCCGGGGGGGGGAGGAGGGTGGGGGGTGGCGCTGACTTGGTGTAGGGCTGGACTCGAATATCTGGGACAGCTGAGAATGGCAGATGCGGACCACTTAGCTTCGTTTCCAGAGTTGGTCCAGTGCTATCATTTGCTGTTGCAGGCGTTCTATTTCTAACTGCAGGTGCGCCACTATGTGTTTAGTTTTTCCGACCGTGGAAGGGTGCTCGCCCGGAGTGGTAGCCTTTGGTTATTGATGGAGAGATTGCAGGAGAGTAGTTCTGCACGGCTTCTGCGAGGAGAAATTTTTTCGGAGGGGGATCGAGCGCATTTGTCGCCATTAGTGGTGCGGTGGCAGGAGGACGGGATGGGGGAACTTACTGTGGAGCTTCTGGGACGCGCTTTTCGGAGAGTGTGGGGCATCTCTGAGGCCATGCGTTATCGGGAGATGCAATATAAACTGTTGTGGCGAGCCTATGTGGCGGAGGTCGGGGCTGTGCGGATGGGCCTTTTGAAGACAGATGTGTGTGGCCTGTGTAGTAGTGGGAAGGGTTCTTTATATCATCGTTTTTGGTCCTGCTCGGTAATGCAGACCTTTTGGGGGGAGATTTGGGAGTCCCTTGTTTCCTGGACAGGAATCCGGATTGAGCTTCGCCCTATCTGGTGTCTTTTTCAGCTATCCTACCCGGGTATTGAGGGGTCTAGTTCCCTACGGCTTTTTTATGAGAAGGGTTTTTTAGTAGCCAAGCAATGTATTCTCCGGCGATGGCTGTCAGGGGCGCGTCCCTCGCTTTTGGAGTGGGAGCATCAGCTACGGGAAGTCATGCTCATGGAAAGTAAAACGGCCCAGCTGCTTGGGGGGAAGGCCTGGATGCAGCATTCCTCCATTTCGGGAGCCTTTGCGGGGGGGTTTTGGGGTATCCTCTGATGGGGAGGGAGTGGGTAGGCGGGTCGACCATTAGTGGAGGTATCTTTTGTGCTGTGAACGGATGTTGGTTGGTGGGCTGGTGTGTTTGCCCTGGAGGGGGGGTGGGGGGATGGGGAAGGTGGGCTGTATTGATCTTCTGCATAGCTCGCATTGTGATGTTCGTGATGTATTGCTGTACTTGAGACTGTTATGCCTCCACTGACTGTTTGCGGGGTGTGTCTGTTATGCCTTCTTATTTTAATATTGTTAATAAAAAATGATTTTCTCTAGATGATGGAGGAGTTAAAGGGGCACTAAGAAGCGACAAGGCGATAGCGGAGAGACTGAATGAATTCTTTGCTTCGGTCTTTACTGAGGAAGATGTAGGGATGTTACCCATGACTGAAGTGGTATTTAAAGGTGCGGAAGAATTGAAGGAAATATCGATACATCAGGAAGATGTATTACAACTATTAGATAAACTGAAGAGTAGCAAATCACCTGGGCCGGATGGTATACATCCAAGGGTGTTGAAAGAACTGAAATATGAGATTGTAGACCTGCTATTAGTAATCTGTGAACTATCATTAAAATCATTTCTAATACCTGAAGATTGGAGGATCACCAATGTAACGCCAATTTTTAAAAAGGGTTCCAGGGGTGATCCGGGAAACTACAGACTGGTGAGCCTGACATCAGTAGCGGGAAAAATGGTAGAAACCATCATAAAGAATAAAATTACTCAGCATGTAGATAGTCATGGCCTAATGGGAGACAGCCAACATGGCTTTAGACAAGGAAGATTTTGTCTTACTAATCTGTTATGTTTTTTTTTGAAGGAGTGAATAATCAGGTGGACAAAGGTGAGTCAGTTGATATAGTGTATCTGGACTTTCAGAAAGCCTTTGAGAAGGTCCCTCATCAGAGACTTTTGGCAAAACTAAATTTATTTATTTATTTATTTAACATTTTTATATACCGCACTATTCATAATCAGCGCGGTTTACATAGAACAATAAAAACATCAGATAAGATACATATTATCTGTTTTTTACATAAAACAGGAACAATAACTTGGGTAACCGGGCAATTATTTACAATGAATAGTATTCATTAAACTATTTACATTTGGAAGGCATATTGTATGAACTGACCCTTGTTGGTATGAGAGAGAGGTATAAAGTGTTGCTGGGTTAGCAGAGGTTATGTATTGAGAACAGGAATGTTGCTATTTGAGTGTGGCTGTGTTAATATATTCTCTGGGAAGTATTTGATGAAAAGGTGATGTTTCAAGGCCTTTTTGAACTGGGAGAGATCATCGATGGCCCTGATATGTGGTGGGAGGGTGTTCCAGAGTTTTGGAGCGGATAGACTGAAGGATCGGTTTACTGTAGCGGAGATGTATCTTAAGGACTCTTTTGGAACCATTAGCAAGTTTAATTCAGTTGTTCTTCTTAGCCTGTTAGTAGGAATTGGGTGGATCATCTCTGATAATGATGAGGGAGCGAGACCTTTCTGAGCTTTGAAGGCTAGGAGCAGAGTCTTGAAGGTGATTCTCGCTTGGATAGGGAGCCAGTGTAATTGTTTTAGGAGAGGTGTTACATGTTCTCTTTTAGGTACCCCGAAAAGTACTCTTGCTGCACTGTTTAGTGCTAGTTGAAGTGGGCTAATGGTGGATTGGGGGAGCCCCTGTAATATAGAGTTTGCGAAGTCAAAGTGGGGAATAATTAAAGCCTGGTAGACCGTGCGGAAATCATCTGGATCAATCAGTTGGCGTAGGTGTCTGAGGGAGCGAATCTTGAAATAAACTGCCCTTACTGTGTTGGCTATGTGGGTCTTCATATCCAGATTCTGATCTAGAGTCACTCCAAGGTATCGGATATGGGATTTTACTTGCAACTTGGCATCTTGAACCTCAAGGAATGTGGGAGGTGTGAACTTAGAGTTCCTTGAGATAAAAAGAACTTCAGTTTTTTTATGCTGGATTCTGAGATTTTGAGTCAGTAGCCAATTTGAGATGGCGTTAAAACAGTTGGTTATGGGGGTGAGGTTCATCTTATCTATGCAGAATGGCATATATAGTAACACGTCATCAGCATAGATCATATAATTGACGTTGAAGGACCTGATAATGTTGCATATAGGTTGCATGTATATGTTGAATAATAGTGATGACAAAGAGGAACCTTGCGGGACTCCTTGTCCTTGGTGAAACGGATCTGATGTTTCACCATTTGAGCGCACCTGCTGCCATCTCTCTGAGAGGTATGAGTTGCACCATTCGAGAGCATTTCCACAAAGGCCTTTCTCTCTTAGACGGATAATAAGAAGATCGTGACAGACCGAATCAAAAGCAGCCGCAATATCTAGGAAGATGAGAACAAAACCCTGTTTGATGTTATCGATACCAGAGTTTAGGCTGTTGAGAAGTGAGGTGAGGAGCGTTTCAACTCCGTGCGATTCCCTGAATCCATGTTGACAGGTATCCAAAGGTGCTTCAGTGTCAATATGGTCTTGTAGTTGTCTGTAGGCTATTTTTTCAATAATTTTTGCAAGAGTGGGTATGCTGGAGATGGGTCGGTAAGAGTCTGTTTTTTGTGGATCTAACTTGAGGTTTTTTAGCAAAGGTCTGATAGAAGTCTGTTTAAGTGCAGCAGGGAATGAGCCGGTGTCGAATGATAGCCTAATGATCTTGGATATTATTGGAGCAAGCTCTTTGCGAAGGTCCTTTATCCAAAAGGCTGGACAGGGATCAGTATGCGCTGTGGATAAGTTGAGAGAGGAGATTATGTCTTCAATTAGCTTCAAAGAAGGGGTGGAGAATGAAACTAGAGGAGTTGGGGGCCCATGACTAATCGGGACAGGGGGTATTGTAATTTTATTTGTACAGAGCATCTTAGATTGTATGTAAAGAGCATATTCTTGTGGGTTGATTTCGCACTGGTGCTCTGGTGAGGGTTCCTTGGCTAATTTCTTGACGAGAGTGAATAGGTCATGGGGTTTATTTATAGCACGTTTCAGTGTGTCTGTATGATATAATTTCATTTTTTCTGAAATGGCTTTACGGTGGGCGTCAAGATGTTGCATGTATGCAGTCTGATTGGTATTGGTGCGTGACCTTCTCCATTTCTTCTCGAGCTTTCGCAAAAGTTTTAGGGATTCTTTCAGTTCTGATGTAAACCAAGGTGCCGTAGGTTTTTTCTTGAGGACTTGTTTCTGGGTGGACGAGATGAAATGCGGTTGAGTCTGTTATTCCAAGAAGTGATAATCTCTTCCAGGTTTAAGGTAGAGTCTTTGAAGAGTGCATCAGTTTCAACGAGGATCTGTTCCCTGTTAAAAGGTTGGAAGCTTCTGGATGTGGTATTTGCATATTTGTTTGGGTCCTTGTCATCAGGATATTGTTTCTTTTGAATGGGAATCTGGAACATAATGAGATTGTGATCTGACCATGGGACCTCAGTATTTGCTAGTGGAATATTTTGAGGTTGATTGAGAGCGGAAAGTGGGGCAAATATGAGGTCAAGGATGTTGCCTTTTGTATGTGTGGGTTGTTGTACCACTTGCTTGTAACCTAGCGTTTCTAGAGCATCTATGAAGGCATCCGCTTGGTTGTTTTGTAGAGACGGTAGGTTAATGTCTCCTAGTATCCAGTTGGGTCTATTAGGATTCTGTGAGTTGGAGGCAAGGTTTATAATGGTTGACAAGTCGTCTGGTGAGGATGATGGCGCTCTGTAGACTAAGTTGATAGAGCATAGGTTGTTAGAGATGGAGACGGTTTTCAGGTGGTTGTTGCTAGAAGAGTCGTTCATTGTAAATTGGAGTTCTGTCTTGGCGAGGATAAGTACCCCTCCTCCTCTTTTACCTTGTCTGCTACTGGTGAAGACAACGAAGTTGTTGGGGAGGAGCTGATTGAGAATTATATTATCTTCTGGAGACAGCCACGTTTCGGTGACCATAAGTATGTCCAGGTTATGAGATGATGATATTATGTCTGTGACTGCTGGCCATTTTTTACGAAGTGAGCGGGCATTAATGAGGGCACATTTGAGAGGGCAGGGTTGATTGTAGTTTTCTGTATTTAAATTTGTAGTGTGTTGAAGGGGTATGTATAATAGATAGTGGTGATGAGAACGGTGGGCCCAGTTTGCATTGTGGTAGTTGGTGCCTGACCATTTTCTCCAGTTGTTATGTAAGATAGGTATGGAATTGCCTGAAGAAATTAGAGCTAGGATGTCTGGTATTAGAGCTATGAGGAGGAGGTATAGGCCTAATGTTATCTTGATGTGTAGGGCCATTCTCTGTCTATCAGAATGTGAAGAATATTGCTTAAGAGGGTGATTTTCAAGATGGGGTTTGTACTTTCCTGTGGTGAAGTGCTTAATATCTGGGTAGGCAAAGATAATTCACTAGAGTTTAGCTAAGTACAGAGAGATGTTGGAGAAGCTTACTTAATGAGAGTTGATATCTGGCTGAGCAAGAAAATTTCACTGGAATTTAGATAGGTGCAGATAACAGCTTACTTAATGAGAGGTACAATCTGGTTAGGCAAAGAAATTTCACTGGAATTTAGTTAAGAGCAGATAAATGTTGCAGCAATTTACTTAATGAGAGGTACACTATTATGGAAAAAGTACATTGTATTGGATAGCATTTAGAGTTACACGTTTGGTTAGCAACTCTAGTTGCCTATCCTCTACCGTTGCACATTAACAGACTGCACAATTAGGATTTGTAACTGGTTACATTTGATACGTAATAAGTTCACCTGAGAGAGCAGGATCGAGTATCTTGGAGTCCGGGTGGATTATAGGATTGCTTAGACTTTGTTGGGATTTGTTGGACAGGTTGTGGTCTTGTGTTTTCCGTGGGTAAAGGTGAATGATCGATGCTGCTGTTTTCCCAGTTATCTACAGAGGCTGATGAGCAGATTACATTGCCATGTGCCTCCACCAGACCTCAGCAAAGGATTACTCAGAGTGGAGCTTTTAAAGACCAAGCAGGCAGTCCCGATTAGGCGATGTTGCTGACGCTGTTTCCGTGATGCTGGAGGCTCTATCCCCTGACTGGGGAGAGCTGCTGGTGATGGTAGGGGTTCGCTTTTTCAGGTGCCCCGTCTTTCGGCCGCCGCCCTCAGGCGCGGGCCCGCCAGGCGTGGGCACGCCTGCCGGCGCAAACTTTTTAAGTTGGTGGAGCTGTCCCGATTGGACAGAGATGGCTTCCCGCGCTGCTCCCACCTCTGGAGGCTCGATCCCCCGACTGGGGAGAGCTGATGAAGGAGGCGGGTGGTGAAGAGTCATAGGATAGGAGGCAGTGTACTACTGTGGATCAGGAATTGGTTAAAAGATGAAAACAGAGGGTTGGGCTAAATGGCCAATTTTCCCAATGGAGAAAGGTGAATAGTGATATACCCCAGGGATCTGTGCTGGGTCCGCTGCTTTTTGACATATTCATAAATGACCTGGAAAGTGGAATAACAAGTGAGGTTATCAAATTTGCAGTTGACACAAAACTATTTAAAGTTGTTAAAACCCAAGAGGATTGTGGAAAATTGCAAGAGGATCTTGATAAATTGGAAGACTGGGCATCAAAATGGCAGATGAAATTTTAATGTGGACAAGTGCAAAGTTATGCACCTAGGGAAGAACAACCCAAACTATGGTTACACAATGCAAGGTTCCACATTAGGAACCACCACCCAGGAAAAAGATTTAGGCGTCATTGTGGATAACATGTTAAAACCCTCGGCCCAGTGTGCAGCGGCAGCCAAGAGAGCAAATAGAATGCTAGGTATCATAAGAAAAGGAATGGAAAATAAAACAAAATATATTATAATGCCTCTATACCATTCCATGGTAAGACCGCACCTTGAATATTGTGTGCAATTCTGGTCGCCGTATCTTAAAAAGGATATAGGGGCTTGTTTACAAAGCTGCGGTAGCAGTTCGCGATCGTTATCGGAGCCGCGACCCCATTGATTTCAATGGGGCCACGGCTCTGATAACGACCGCGAACCGCTACCGCGGCTTTGTAAACAAGCCCCATAGTGTTATTAGAAAAGGTTCAGAGAAGAGCCACCAAAATGGTAAAGGGGATGGAAGAATACTCCTATGAAGAAAGGCTAAAAAGGTTAGGACTCTTTAACCTGGAAAAGAGACGGCTGAGGGGAGATATGATAGAAGTCTATAAATTAATGAACGGAGTGGAACGGGTAAACGTAGATTGATTGTTTACTTTATCAGAATATAGAAAGACTAGGGGACATGCAATGAAGCTACAGGGTAAACTATTTAAGACTAATAAAAGAAAATATTTTTTCACTCAACGTGTAATCAAACTCTGGAATTTGTTACCGGAGGATGTAGTAAAGGCTGTTAGTGTAGCTGGGTTTAAAAAAGGTTTGAACAAGTTCCTGGAGGAAAGGTCCATAAACCATTATTAAGAAGGGACCCAGGATATCAATGCTTGATCCAGTACAAGCATTGCGGAACCTGTGTCTTTTGTGGAAACTGCTAGGTACGTATGACCTAGATTGGCCACTGTTGGAAACAGGATACTGGGCTTGATGGACCTTGGTCTGACCCAGTATGGCATATCTTATGTTCTTAGCCCCTTTCCAGTTCTATCCTAGCCCCATCAGCCATTTCCAGTCCTATCCTAGCTCCCCCCCCCCCCCCATTAGCCCTTTCCAGGTCCTATCCTAGCCCCTCATCAGCCATTTCCAGTCCTAGCCCCCCCTCCCCATCAGCTATTTTCAGTCCTAGCCCCTCCCCCTCCTTGAAGAGCCCTGCGCCTGTTTGCTTGGCAGGCCCCAGCTCACCTCTCTCCAGCCGCCAAAGTGAAGAGCACCGTTTTTCTTCACTTCAGCAGTTGTGTTCTAATATAGGCTGCTGGCACGCTGAGTGCCGGGAAACAGGAAATTCCCTTTGACCTCCGGCATGCCAACGGCCTACATTAGAACACAGGTGCCGAAATGAAGAAAAACGGCGCTGTTCACTTTGGCGACTGTACAGAGGAGAGCCGGGGCCTGCCAGGAGCCAAACAGCATGTGCAGGATGTTGTTGGCGCAGGGCCTCCTGAAGCGCAGGGCCCTGTGTGAACAACATTCTCGCGCATTGGATGGGCCAGCCCTACCTCCTACCCCTTTTTCCACAGCTCCCACCTACATCACACCCTTCACCCATATATTATACCCATTTAAATTACAGAATGAGCTTGAGAAAGAGGAGATGAACCTGAGATGGTGAGTTGGGCCAAACGTGAATGAGTGGCTGAGTCTGGGGGCAGGTGAGCCTGTGGTGAGAGTTTTATAAAGAGAGAGTGAGCCTGGAAGAGGTCAAGAGAGAGGTGATGAACCTGAGAAGACATAAGGGAAGAGGAGGGAAGATGGGCTGGCCCTGCACCTGTCCACTAGGCGAGCTAGGCAGCTGCCAGAGGTGGGTGCCGGCAGCGGCAGACATGACCAGCCACGCTGCCCCCCCAGCTGCCACTGATTATATTTGGGGGGGAGGCAGGCAGTGGCAGCAGCAGTATTTCCAAAAGCGGCTGCTTTTTGCCGCTGCTTTTTGAAATACTGCCACTGCCCGCCTCCCCCTTCTGAGATGGAATCAGCAGCAACTAGGGGGAGGGGGTAGAAGCTGGGGGGGACGACAGTGAGGCCAGGGTTTCTGCTTAGGGTGGCAGAAACCCTTGGGCCGGCACTGGATAGCTGCATAGGTAGGCATGAGAGAAAGAAGGGAAGGGAAGAAGGATGAGAGCAAATAAAAGGGAAGAGCAGAGGGAATGGAACTTGCACACTGCACCTAGCAACTCGAGTACCTAGCAATCACTCTCTTAGTCACCCTCACGTACATACAGATCCAAATTACTATAGCAGACATCCCCCCACTGATTCTCTAAACACACTGCACCCACTCTCTTCTGGCAGTCACATACACCCCCACCTAAAACCACTCACTTAGTTACACACACCCCTTTGCACTTGCTCACTTGCACATAGAGACCACTTTTAGGCATGCTTCTTCCACCTCCTTCCCCCCACCCAAAAAGAGCAATCCTGACCCAATCAATGGCTCAGTGGCTGTGCTGCAGGAAAGTGAGATAGTGAAATGTGTGTTTGCAGGCCCATGTGTCTCGGGCATGATGAGTACAATGGATAGTTTTCTTTTTAAATATGGATATACATATTTATACATTACTGAATCTTTAAGAAACACAATGACTGTGCTTCTTATTGTTTGTATAATTTGTTTTGTCATCTCAGGTCATGTGAATTTTCAATGACTAAAATGGGGTCACATTGGGGAAAAAAAGTTTGGGAAGCACTGATATATGTAGTAAGAACAAGGAAACCATTTGTATTTGAATGGCATAGATATGCTGAGTGGTAAACCTGTGTCAGTTATTTTTATTATAGTTGGGAGTTGACAGCGACAATACTTATTTACTTTGAAATACTGTGAAGTATTTTATCAATGGTTGATGATCTGATACTGGTTAAATGCAGTTTTGAAAGCTTAGTGTGAATATCTTCCGTATATGCTAAATGTTGAATATAGCAGTATCTTGAAGGAGATAGTGTGTATCAATTAGTTGTTAAAGACATTGAGAATAAGCTTTGCTTTTAGACCTGTTTCTTTAAAGCATAGCACCTATTGTTGAGGGCTGAAGCAACTGCAAAAGTGTCTGTCTGTACATATGCTTGTTTCAAACAAACATGCATATGCTAACTTCCAGCTACCAAAGAGGATTGGTAGCAGAGACAGAGGAAAGCAGCAATCCATAGCTAGAAGTGCTCCAGTGTGCCTGTGGCACCACCATACCTAGCCCCGTGTGAGTGGTGCAGCCTCAAAGAGCGCAAAGAAATAGGGGTGCATTTGGGATTGCCAGCCTCGGCTCCCCCTCCCCCCCATCCCCCACACACTGCCTACCCTTGCCCCATCTCCATTTTTTACGTTTTCTTAGTGGTGGTGGTGGCATCAGCTGTGCAGACAGCCAATTGAAAAAAAACAACACACGAGTCTTTCCAACTCCGCGCTTGCATGCAGGTCTGATCCCTCCCTCCTCTGACGTAAGCTCGCATCACGGGAGGAAGGGACCAGACCAGCCATTCAAACGTGGGTCTTTGCAATTCTGCACTTGAATGGTTGGTCTCATCCCTCCCTCCTCTGCATATATCCGAGGAGGGAGGGATGAGACCTGCATGCAAGCGTGGAGTCGGAAAGACCTGCATGTTTTGTTTTTTTTTCCCAATTGGGTGTCCACTCTGCTGTTGCCACCACCACAGAAACACAAAAAGCGGCAGCGAGGCAAGGGCAGGCAGCTGGACATGGAGGTGTGGGGTAAGGTAAGATGGGGAGATGCTGGGTAAGGGGGCGTGCCAGACATGCAAGTCGCACAGAGCACATTTATAGCTTGGTACCGCCCTGCCTGTGGGGGCAGTGTATTCCATGGGCTGAGGAAAAGAGAAACAGCAGAGCCGTGCAGGATGATGAGCTGGGGCCAGACAGAAGCAGCAGCACCAGTGGGCTTGGGAAAGGACCATGAGGGCAGGATGTAAGAGAGAAAGGGGGCAAAGGATAGGAAGGGAAACAGAGTGTGTAGAGGGCACAACAGAAGAAAGGGGAGGGAAGAGTGCAAGAGGGTGAAGAGAGGAATGAATGAGGAGAAAAGACTACAATGTCTAGATGTCAAAAGGCACAACCCCCCCCCCCCTACTCCCTACTCCTCTAGGACACACCCAGGCAACCCGCACACACTGCTGAATTTTATATCAGTAGGCTTGGCACAGTTTGAGTTCTTGGACTTGGTATAGGCATACAATTCTCAGTGTGAGTATCCATTTGCAGGGTTTGGGGTTGGCAGTGGAGGAAGTTCAGTTTGTCACTAATGTGACAATAGAATTTTGATAGAATCTTATTGTGGGCTTTGTTAGGGGAGGAGCAAGGGCAGGTGAGAAAATTAACTAGACAGCGGCTATATTTAGCCACTATTTGGATAAATTATACATTAAGCTTAGGTGTAAACTAAGCAGATACTGTCCGTATATTCAGTGCCACTTTTTACATGGGCAGTGGTGCTGAATATACAGATTAAGTTAAATAGCAGCACTAGTGTGTAACTTAAACGAGTGACCGCGCTAGCTTAATATTTAGTCCTATTTGCACAGTTCCTACTGCAAAATTGACCTGGGGGGGGGGTGTTAACAAAGAGAGGTTCAGAGTGCCGAAACCCCTTGATCGGTCCTGTTTGTGCTACAGTGCTAGTACTGTTTCAGTTCAAGAGTTTAGAATAAAAGGAGTAGAATCAGACTGAAGGCAATATTTGATTCGAGAAATGTTATTTTTTGTCCAATGCGAATATGTTATGAAAGAAGAAAAGAAAGTCCAGTGAGTGGCCACTCGAGCTCCTATTTGCCCAGGGCAAAGGGGAAGCAGAGCGCCTTCGCTTCTCTTCCGCTTTTTGGGGTAAAGTCACATTTCCGCCAGCCCGGGAGGCTCTGCCTTGCCCCAATCCGTCCGGAGCTCCAGATTTCTATATTACTATACTCCAGTGCCAACCGCCAGGCACATTAGGAAGTACTATAAAACTGACCATTTAGAACCCATAGCAAACCAGCCATATCATCAGAGCTCTACTAGGACTCACAAAGCACCAAATCCCACCTACACTGCAAATATTAAATCAATACATCTCCTACTAGGGAAAGAGAACAAGTGGCACTGTCAAACAGAAACTACAAGAATAGAATACCTCAGCTGTTACACATGCAGAACATAGACCATCACCAAACAAAAAACAAGGAATCACAATTTAGAAATGGGAAGACAATAATTAAATTGGAACCCCTAAAGCCAAACTTGGAACGTACAAGACTATAAATTAATTTCCTTTTGTACTAAACAAAAATGCAAAGACGTTAGTGATACACATTTCCCAGAGCTGACATATTCCAGTTAATACATTCAAAATAAAAAAGTATCTTTCTACCTTTTGTTGTTTGGGCATTTTATTTTTCAATTGCAATTGCTCCAGTCACTTTCTTCTGGTCTCTTCTGTCTTCTGCTAATTCTCCATTGTCTGCTGTCCATTTGTCCTTTCTTCTCTCTTCTAGATTTTTTTCCATTCTATCTTCTACATCTGCTTTAACATACTGATCTTCCCCCTTTTGCTCTTTCCCCAATTTCTTTTTTATTCCTTTATCATCCACTCAAATTTCACCCTTCCATTCTCAATCCCAACTTACTCTGCCAATACCCAGCAATTTGTAGATTTCTCTTCCCTCCCACACAAAATATCTTTTCTACTACTACTGAGCATTTTTATAGCGCTACCAGTCGTACGCAGTGCTGCACAGACATGTAAGAGACAGTCCCTGCTCATCAGAGCTTACAGTCTAGTCAAGACAAAACACAGAAGGTGTAAGCAGGGGTAAAACAGAGGGGGGGGGGGAGGGAAGGAGATCAGGTGAGTCAAGATCCAAAGGCAGCAGCGAAGAGGCGAGCTTTTAACCTGGATTTGAAGAGGGTTGGATAAGGTGCCTGGCATACAGACAGAGGTAGTTTGTTCCAGGCGTAAGGTGCAGCAAGGTGAAAGGAGCGAAGTCTGGAGTTGGCAGTAGGAGAGAAGGGCACAGCTAGAAGCAGTTGGCTAGAAGAGCGAAGTTCCCAAAGGGGGTTGTAAGGAGAGATAAGAAAGGTAGTGAGGAGCCGCAGAGTGAATGCATTTATAGGTCAGCAGGAGAAGTTTGAACTGGATGCGGAAATGGATAGGGAGCCAGTGAAGTAACTTGAGAAGAGGAGTAATATGGGCATGATGAGGCTGGTAGAAGATTAGCCATGCAGCGGAGTGTTGAACAGATTGAAGGGAGAGAAATGATTCAAAGGGAGACCAGCAAGGAGTGGGTTACAGTAGTCAAGACAGGAGGTGATTAAGGAGTGGATAAGTGTTTTAGTAGTGTGTTCAGAAAGGAAAGGGCGGATTTTGCTAATGTTGTAGAGAAAGAAACGGCAGGTCTTAGCTAGGAGATGGATATGTGTGGAGAGAGAGAGGAGTCAAAGACAACCCCCGGATTGCGAGCCGAGGAAACAGGAAGGAGTACAGAGTTATCCACAGAGACTGAGAAAGGAGGAAGAGGGGGGAGGTTTTAGGGGGAAAGATAAGAAGTTCAGTCTTGGCCATGTTCTTTTCCCCCTCCATCCTCATTCCCCCAGCCCCATCCCCTTCTAGTCCTCCCCCAAAATAAGCTCCCTTCTAGTTCCAGCCCCTCTCAGCATCCGCTCCCTTCTAATTGCATCCCCCCCTTCAGCCCATTTCCTGTCCTATTCCACCCCCCATCAGCCCATTTCTAGTCCAAGCTCCCCCATCAGCTCATTTGTAATCCTAGGCCCCCCCATCAGCCATTTCCAATACTACCCACCCCCCCATAAACCACTTCCATTCCTAGTCCAGTGAGCTGAGGGGGGGGGGCTTGGACTGGAAATTGGGCAGAGTGTGGAGGAGCTTCAGGCCATTTCCAGTCCGAGCCTCCCCATCAGCTAATTTTCAATCTGAGCCCCCCCCCCCCCTCCATCAACTCATTTCCAGTCCAAGCTGCCCCATCAGCCATTTCTAAAAGTAGCCCCCCCCCCGACATGCCCAATCCTATTCCAGAACTACATCAGTCCATTTCCAATCCTACCCCTCAAAAGCCTATTTGCAGTCCTAGCCACCCCCTCACTCAGCCCATTTCCATTCCTAGCCCCCCTCAGCCCAATTCCAATCCTAGCCTCCTCCCCATTGAGCCCATTTCCAATCTTAGCCTCCCCCATTCAGCTCATTTCCAATTATAGCCCCCCCAGCCCAAGTCCAATTTTAGACCCCTCCACAGCCCATCCCAAGCCCCCTTCCCTGAAGAGCCCCGCGGCTGGCGAAGTGAAGAGCGTTGTTCCCCTCACTTCGGCAGCTGTATTGTAATTTGTAATGAAGATAGCAGGCGCGCTGAGAGCCGGACACAGGAAGTGTCCTTTGTCCTGGGCGCGCCTGCGATCTTCATTACAATACAGCTGCTGAAGTGAAGGGAACAACGCTCTTCTCTTCGGCGGCTGTAACGAGCTGTGCTAAGCCTGCCGGGAGCCGTTGAAGGTGGTGAGCAGTGTGCAGAATGTTGTTGGCGCGGGGCCCTGTGCCAACAACATTCTTGCTCAGTGGACGCGCCGGCCCTGGCTGAATGGAGCGCGTGGTGTTAGCCGCCTGCAGGCATAGGCGTCTCTGCGTTGGAAAGCCTTCCTTTGGCAGCGCCAGCCCGGCGAGGAAGGGGACAGAGCTCTGGCGATGGCTGAGCGGGATGGAAATAGGAGAGAGCTGCTGGAATTGCTGTCGCTGCCGGGGAACACGAGATGCGCCGACTGCGGAGCTCCAGGTGAGGGGCTCATGCTGCCAGGCTCATCGCATTGCTTTTCCCGGCTCCTGTTGCCATTATGGCATTAAACCTTGATGATAATCAGGCGAGGGAAAGGAATTGTTTCGGTTTTCAAATGCAGCTTTCTCCAGAATATGCAGTCTTGTGATTGAAAGCAGAAGTGGGGCGAGAGTTTGCTTCCGATTTCTTCTTTCTAGGTCCCAGTTTCTAGCATGTTGGTGAATCTACCTCGTGATATTTTTCTACTGTTTATTCCTAAAGATCACAGTAGCCAGGAGCTGCAGCTCCTAACTGCTTTCAGCTTTTCCCTTTCTATATAGAGCAGGTGTTTTCCTCCAGATACACTTAGCTAGTCCAGGTTTTTAGAACAACCATAATGAATATGCATGACAGAGATCTGCATGCAAATCTTTCTAATGCACAAGGTGTGATCCAGACTTCTTGTGTAGCTATATTGCAATACATCGCACCACCATGCTATTAAGAATGCAGTGACCTAGTTTTGTGCTCTGCATGTGCAGAGTGTACAGGACTGCAGCACACCTGTACTTTTTTAAATCACGTTTGGAATCATGTAAAAGCAGTTGGTCAGATTTGCGATGAGTGAAAAAATTGAACAGCAAATTTGCATTAAATTCCGCCAGAATCATGGAGATTCGTGCAAAAAGACGTATGACAAGTTACAAGTGTATGGCGATGAATGCATGAGTTGTGCTCGGGTTCGACTGGTACAAACATTTCCAAGAGGGCTACCAAACTGTTGACCGTGGCAAACATTCTGGAAGGCCATCCACGAGCAGGAATGAAAACCAAGTTGAAGCAGTGCGTGCTGCAATACGCTCAAATCATCAGTTGACTATCAGGGAGCTTGATGAAGACATGGACATCATTTTCGTGTTGGTACAGTCTATTCTTACTGTCTATTTGGAGATGAGACATGTGTCTGCAAAATTCGTGCCAAAACCCCTGTCCCCTGACCAAAAAGAAGATTGACTGTCTGCAGCCAGGAAGTTGTTGGAATGCACTGAAAATGATTCGGGTTTCATAAATAAAGATTATTACTGGTGATAAATCATGGGTTTATAGTCATGACCTGGAAACTAATGCTCAGTCTTTACAATGGAAGACTCCAGACTCCCAGACCCAAGAAAGCCCGTTGGGTGAGGAGCAATGTCAAGGTCATGCTCACGGTTTTCTTTGATTACCAGAGTATTATTCCTCATGAGTATGCTCCAAAATGCCAAACTGTCAATAAGGAGTACTGAATTCAAATTCTGACTTGTTTGAGAGATGCAATTCGTTATAAGAGGCCAGAGTTGCACAGACATGGTGAATGTTGCTTCATCACAATAACACCTCAGCTCATACATCACATCTTGTCCAGCAGATCGTGGCCAAACACCAAATTCAGCAAGTCCGTCAGCCTCCATACTCGCCTGATCTCACACCCTATGACTCTTTCTCGTTTCCAAAACTAAAATTACCACTGACGAGGAGATTTGATGACTTGGAGACCATTAAACAAAATTCAACACAGCAGCTTCACAGCATAACAAAAGAGGCATTTCCAAATTCTTTCCAGCAGTGGCAGGAACGCTGGAGGAAGTGTGCTTTATTGGAAGGGAGACTACTTTGAAGGAGACTGAGTGCAATAACTGTCAGTGTTATACATCTTGTGTTATTGTACAAGTCTCTATACTTTTCGATCATACCTTGTATATTCATTATGTTTATCCTGAAAACCAGATGTGTCTGGAGACCCTTTAGTTCCTGGTGTGCAAAGTTTGGTGAGGATAGTCTCATGTTTGTTCATTAATTAGATTCCTCTTGCTGCTGTTTGTTTAATTTTTGTAGCAAAGTCAGGGAGAATTGCTCCTGCAGTTGAAAAAGTCCCTGATCTCAAAATATTCCAGAAGGTCCCCCGTGTCCTCTCCTAGTTGCAGAGGATACTTCCCAGTTTAGACAAAAGGCCCATCCATCTACATTCAATTTTAGGTACCATTTAAGAAACTCCAATAAAATGCTCTGCCTTCGCTCTGTTCATAACCACCGTCTCCATCTCCCATCCCCAGCCCATGCTCACCTGGAACAGACTCGCCATACCACATTTTTATTTCTGGCTCCTTCCCTCTGGAATTCGCTCCCCCTTGCCCTCTGCCAAGAACAGTCCTATCTCAAATTTTAAGGCCCTTCTTAAAACGCATCTCTTGTGTCTAGCTTATGACCTCCCCTCCTCCCACCGATGAGGATTATCTCCTTTGCCTCTACCCCTCTTTTCTTTCCTCTCCTGTGGCATGACATTGCTCTTTCCTGTTGAAATTGTAGCTCCTTTTCCGTTTCTGGTTATGACCACTGTGCACTTTGCAACTCTGTAAACCGCCCTGATGTTATGAAGGGCAGTCAATCAAGTCTCGTAATAAAGATAAAGATCCTTTTTCTAACTTAAATTTACCAAAACAAACAAAATCATCCCTTAAGCCAGGATTGTTATCTGATGCTTCTTGTGGCCTTGGGCAAGTCACTTTAACCCTCCCTTGCCTCAGGTACAAAAATAATGTAAGTACTCTATGGTATAGAAAGATACCGAGGGCCAGATTTTGATATTCATAGGCCCTAGGCACTTTCATTCTGAGATATGGACTTTGAAACTTTGCTAAATAGAGAAGCCACATAAGAAAGAATCTTTCTTAGGAAATGCCTAGAAATTATGGAATTATGTTTTTGAAATGTAAGTTTGACATTTCAATTGCATTAACTTTGTCTCAGATTCTATTTTTCCTTTTTTTTGTGCTTTTGAAATTCTTTTCCTTCCTTCATAGTCTCTAAAAATGTTGTTGGCTCTAGGCATTGTGCCTACAGTGTCTAATGAGAAATCCAGCACTGATAAAAGCCAGTGTACCTCGCTTATCTACTGTTGTTAAGACATGAGCCAAATATAAATACTGTAAATACATAATTTATATCACTACAGTGACAGGTGGGCCCCTTGTGTAGCACTTAATAAAGAGGGTGAAGTGTGCTCATGTATTTCAGCATACCACAGAGGAAGGTCACTCCTTGAATGAGTCCACGCTGAATATTAAATACTGCTCACTGGTCAGACTAAGACTTCTCGGACTTAAATGAATGCGAGCGAGGCATGAGCTCAAAAAAGATAAACTAGTCAAAGAAAGCAGGCTCAGAAACACCTAAGTGGAGATGTACAGTAGGTGCACATTTAATGGTAGGGTCTGAGTTTGACTCTTACCTGTACTTACTATCCTTGAGGTGTCTGCTACTCTTATAGCTGTTCGCTTTCTTTAGCACCTCAGATATAAAGCTTTATTTGAAGGATATGGTGTTGCTTCTAAAATGGCAATTTTATGGAAAACATCCTTTTTGTTTCTGACTTTAAAGACAATGAGTCATTTGATTCTGTAGGTTATGTAAAAAGAGGACCTCTAGTGGGCCTGAATGAGCTATTAGATGTGCTCATGTAGCACAGGACAGAACTTACATTATTGTTTTATCACTGCCACAAGCTCTGTAACATGCTATAGGGAAGCACTCTACACTTCCGGAAGCACAAAAAGAATGAAAAACCTTTTAGGTTCTCAGCAAAGTTGAAAAGGAGAACCACACCCTTCAGCACCTGATATCTGATGGAGCTCTGAAGTTAGGGAGAAGCCCATAAGGAGAGGGCAGATAACATTTTACTCCATTTTCTCATTACTGTAGTATATCACAGCTTTATTCTTACATCCTACTGCTAAGAAACCTCTGAGCTTGCTCCCCCTCACCCACATCAAAACTTAAAATGCTTTGTTATGGGGATTTTTTCCCTCTAGCCCAGTGGTTCTCAGCCCAGTCTTCAGGACACATCTAACCAGCCAGATTTTTGGGATAACTACAATGAATATGCATGATAGAGTTGCCTCAATTGTATGCAAATCTCTATTATGCATATTCATTGTGGTTGTCCTGAAAACCTGACTGGCTAGGTGTGTCCTGAAGACTGGGTTGAGAACCCCTGGGCTAGCCTCGTATCTTGCTATCATTACACAACATATTTTGGTTCTCTGCTAATTTTTTTTGCATATTAAACATTTACTATGAGTATTGGTTCCTGATCTTCTTACATGTATTATTCTATGTTGTGGGTTTGACCAGTAAACTTAGGTCATGCTATTATAGACTGCGCAAAGTAGTGACCTACACAGTACAAATGTTGCTTAAGTATTTATTGTATTTTTAACTATATAATACTCTACTTGACTATCTCTGAGCAGGGGGAAATTTCTAACAGCTCTTATGGCCAAGAACAAGATGCTGCACAGAATTAATTAAAATTTCCCTGCTGATTTGTTGGTCTCTTTATCATATCCTAGAGCAGTGCTTTCCAAACCTTTATCCAATATGACCCCATTTGAAATACTTAAGATCCCATTCAAAGCCTTTTACTAAACACTGCTAACCAGTTAGTGAGCAGTAACCTGCCGCGGTGAGCCCTAGCATATGGATATGCCAGCTACTGACTGCTAAAACGCATGTTAACTGGTATTTGTGCGCTATGTGGACAGTGGGTGGGTTAGAGGCAGAGCGTAAGTGTGGAGAATACAATAGCGTGCAAATGCAGTAAATGTGGCATTTAGTGTGGGTTGACCTCATTGCCGCTCATTAGGGTACCCAGCCATCTGTTAGCTGCCAGGAATATACCGGTCTTGCCCCCAACACTTAACATCCATTGGTAACGTTTGTTAAGGGCAAAACCTTAGCAGTGTTTAGTAAAAGACCTCCTTATTTATTCAGATTGTGGCAACTGCTATACAGATGTGCCCTATTCATAAATGTTCAGCAGCACTATCTGGATAGTTATGGGATGGAGCAAGAGTGGAGGGTGGGTGTTACACCTAACTCTACAGATAGGTGGCAGTATTCAGCCATTATCCATATGTGTTGTGCATTGCTGTCTGCTCAAGCTTTTGCACACAGCTCTTGTGCAAAATTTGTTCTTGCATTGGCAGTGCACAAAATTGTGTGTTTAAAATCAAGTTAATCTGTGCATAAAACCTAGTGCACTTTTCTGCATCAGCCTACTTGTATGTCGGTGTACTCTCACAAATCCAAACACTCTGCATGGGTTTTCAGTCTGATAGGAAGCCCGCACAGGAGGAGGGCGTGGGGCCTGTGAACATTGACTGACTCTCAGGCCTCTTGCCATCTGACACTATTGGCCATAAGTCACAGTGGAAATCTACAGAGAGGAGGAACGGCCCTGTTTCCATGACTCCATCCACTGATGATATGACTCAATTTGGGGTTCTGACTCACAGTTTGGAAACTGCTGTCCTAGAGCTAGATGAAAAGCTCAGGATGTCAATTCCTACTCCCACTGATGGAGGGTGTGAGAGGCCCCTGGCGGTCATCTTTGATTCATACAAAATGACTCTTAAATAACATTTCTGTAGGGGGGAGTCAAAGAGGAAAACAATTTTTAATTTTCTGCTTTCTCATTGATGCACTCAACTCAGAAAAAAGTTTTTCCATTATCACTATATATAAAAAATATATATATTTTATGTATGGGACAAAACCCGTACTGTCTCAGCTTACCCCTGATAACATGGAACCAACTGGTAGTCCTCGCTTTGAACAGAACGGATTGTTATTCCTGGAAACTTGTGTTCACGGTTCTCCCCCTCTCCCCTTATAAGCTAACCTTCAGATGTTGCCTGCACAGTAAAGCACACTGGTTTTGAAAACTCTTTCTGAAGGAGATGCTAGCAAGTCTGAACAATATGTACTGGTGGATGGGCAAACACAAGGGCCTTGCCAAGACTGGTAGTTGCCTGTTTCCACTATTATGAAGAAAAACTTACCTCTCTCCTGCCCTTCAGACTGCGCATTAAGGTATTTTTTCAAGGTTGAGAAGTGAAAATATACCAAGATTTGTCCCAGTACACTTTGGAAAGGAGACTTAGATTCAGGCCCTTGACCCTTGACTAAGAGGGGGCAAGGCATAGCGGAGAGACTGAATGAATTCTTTGCTTCAGTCTTTACTGAGGAAGATGTAGGGATGATACCCATGACTGAAATGGTATTTAAAAGTGATGCTGCAGGAGAATTGAAAGAAATATTAATACACTGGGAAGGTGTATTACAACTATTTGATAAACTGAAGAGTAGCAAATCACCTGGACCGGACAGTATACATCCAAGCGTGTTGAAAGAACTGAAATATGAGATTGCAGACCTACTATTAGTAATCTGTGAACTATCATTAAAATCATCTGTAATACCTGAAGATTGGAGAATAGCCAATGTAACGCCAGTTTTTAAATTTTTTTCCAGAGGCGATCCAGGAAACCACAGAACAGTGAGCCTGACGTCAGTATGGGAAAAATGGTAGAAACCATTATAAAGAACAAAATTACTGAACATGTACATAGTCATGGCTTAATGGGAGACAGCCAAAATGTCTTTTGCCAAGGAAGGTCTTGTCTTACTAATCTGTTATGTTTTTTTGAAGGTGTGAATAAACAGGTAGACAAAGGTGAGCCAGTTGATCTAGTGCATCAGGATTTTCAGAATGCCTTTGACAAGGTCCCTCATGAGAGACTCTTGGCGAAATTAAAAAGTCATGAGATAGGAGGCAGTGCACTATTGTGGATCAGGAACTGGTTAAAATATATAAAACAGAGAGTAGGGCTAAACTGGACTGGCCCGTCCATTGAGCAAGAATGTTATTGGCACAGCGCCCCGCGCTTCAGGGGCCCCCACGCCAACAACATTCTGCACACTGCTCACCACCTTCAGTGGCTCCCGGCAGGCTCAGCACAGCTCGTTACAGCCGCCGAAGTGAAGAGCGTTGTTCCCCTCACTTCAGCAGCTGTATTGTAATGAAGATCGCAGGCGCGCCAGAAGTCAAAGGACACTTCCTATGTCCCGGCTCTCAGCGCGACTGCGATCTTCATTACAATACAGCTGCCGAAGCGAGGGGACCAACGCTTTTCACTTCGGCGGCTGCTGAAGCCTGCCATGGGGCTCTTCGGGGAGGGAGGCTTGGGATGGGCTGTGGAGGTGTCTAAAATTGGACTTGGGATGGGGGCTATAATTGGAAATGGACTGAATGGGGGAGAGTCTAGGATTGGAAATGGGCTGGGGGGCTGAATGGGGGGAAGCTAGGATTGGAATTGGGCGGGGAGGCTAGGATTGGAATTGGGCTGGGGGGCTAGGATTGGAAATGGGCTGAATGGGGGATGCTTGGATTGGAATTAGGTTAGGGGGGCTAGGATTGAAAATGGGCGGAATGGGGGGATGCTAGGATTGGAATTAGGCTAGGGGGGCTAGGATTGGAAATGGGCTGAATGGGTGGGAGGCTAGGATTGGAAATGGGCTGAGGAGGGGCTAGGAATGGAAATGGGCTGATTGGGGGGGGTTGGCTAGGACTACAAATGAGCTGATGGGGAGGACTAGGACAGCAAATAGGCTTTTGGGGGGTAGGATTGGGAATGGATTGATGTAGTTCTGGAATAGGATTGAAAATGTCCGATGGGGGGGGTGCTACTTTTAGAAATGGTTGATAGGGGCAGCTTGGAATGGAAATGAGTTGACGGGGGGGGCTCGGACTGGAAATGAGCTGATGGGGAGGCTCAGACTGGAAATGGACTGAGTGTGGGGGAGCTTGGACTGGAAATGGGCTGAAGCTCCTCCACAATCGGCCCAATTTCCAGTCCAAGCCCCCCCCCCCATCAGCTCACTGGAATAGGATTGAAATTGGTTTGGGGGGGCTAGTATTGGAAATGGCTGGTGGGGGGGAGGGCTAGGATTACAAATGATCTGATGGGGAAGCCTGAAACGGGCTGATGGGGGGGTGGAATAGGACTGGAAATGAGCTGATGGGGAGGGAGAATGCAATTAGAAGGGAGCAGATGCTGAGGGGGGCTGGAACTAGAAGGGAGCTGATTTTGGGGAAGGACTAGAAGGGGATGTTGCTGGGGGAATGAGGATGGAGGGGGAAAAGAACATGGCCAAGACTGAACTTCTTATCTTTCCCCCTAAAACCTTCCCCCCCACCTCTTCCTCCTTTCTCAGTCTCTGTGGACAACTCTGTACTCCTTCCTGTTTCCTCGGCCTGCAATCTGGGGGTTATCTTTGACTTCTCTTTCTCCACACATATCCATCTCGTAGCTAAGACCTGACATTTTTTTCTTTACAACATTAGCAAAATCCGCCCTTTCCTTTCTGAAGACACCACTAAAATGCTTATCCACTCCTTAATCACCTCCTGTCTTGACTACTGTAACCTACTCCTTGCTGGTCTCCCTTTGAATCAGCTCTCTCCCCTTCAATCTGTTCAACACTCCGCTGCACGGCTAATCTTCCGCCAGCCTCATCATGCCCATATTACTCCTCTTCTCAAGTCACTTCACTGGCTCCCTATCCGTTTCCGCATCCAGTTCAAACTTCTCCTGCTGACCTATAAATGCATTCACTCTGCGGCTCCTCAGTACCTTTCTTCTCTTATCTCTCCTTAGAACCCCCTTTGGGAACTTCGCTCTTCTAGCCAACTGCTTCTAGCTGTGCCCTTCTCTCCTACTGCCAACTCCAGACTTCGCTCCTTTCATCTTGCTGCACCTTACGCCTGGAACAAACTACCTCTGTCTGTACGCCAGGCACCTTCTCCAACCCTCTTCAAATCCAGGTTGAAAGCTCACCTCTTCGCTGCTGCCTTTGGATCTTGACTCACCTGATCTCCTTCCCTCCCCCCCCCCCCCTGTTTTACCCCTGTTTACACTTTCTGTGTTTTGTCTTGACTAGACTGTAAGCTCTGAGGAGCAGGGACTGTCTCTTACATGTCTGTGCAGCACTGCGTACGACTGATAGCGCTATAAAAATGCTCAGTAATAGAAAAGATATTTTGTGTGGGAGGGAAGAAAAATCTACAAATTGCTGGGTATTGGCAGAGTAAGTTGGGATTGAGAATGGAAGGGTGAAATTTGAGTGGATGACAAAGGAATAAAAAGGAAATTGGGGAACGAGCAAAAGGGGAAAGATCAGTATGTTAAAGCAGATGTAGAAGATAGAATGGAAAAAATCTAGAAGAGAGAAGAAAGGACAAATGGACAGCAGACAATGGAGAATTAGCAGAAGACAGAAGAGACCAGAAGAAAGTGACTGGAGAAATTGCAACTGAAAAATAAAATGCCCAAACAACAAAAGGTAGAAAAATACTTTTTTATTTTGAATGTATTAACTGGAATATGTCAGCTCTGGGAAATGTGTAGCACTAACGTCTTTGCATTTTTGTTTAGTACAAAAGGAAATTAATTTATAGTGTTGTACATTCCAAGTTTGGCTTAGGGGTTCCCAATTTAATTATTGTTTTCCGATTTCTAAATTTTAATTCCTTGTTTTTTGTTTGGTGATGGTCTATGTTCTGCATGTGTAACAGCTGAGGTATTCTATTCTTGTAGTTTCTGTTTGACAGTGCCACTTGTTCTCTTTCCCTAGTAGGAGATGTATTGATTTAATATTTGCAGTGTTGCCTTTTTAATAGGTAGGATTTGGTGCTTTGTGAGTCCTGGTAGAGCTCTTATGTTACGGCTGGTTTGCTATGGGTTCTACATGGTCAGTGTTATAGTATTTCTTAATGTGCCTAGCGGTTGGCACTGGAGTATAGTAATATAGAAATCTACCTGTTCTTGGTAAGGGGACAAAAAGGCTGCATCGCATTAACAGCTTTCATACATGGCTCCAGACCTGGTGCAAACAAAGATTCAGATTTATTGGCGACTGGAGAAACAGATGGACCAACAAGAGACTATACTGTGCTGATGGACTACATCTCTCTGTCGCAGGGAAAAGAATCCTAAGTGAAAAATTCAGGCAGTATGTGGATGTGCATTTAAACTAGGAAAAGGGGGTGACGGATGTGGAAGGTCAAGCTCTGCAAGCCACCTCCTGCAAAAGCAGAATAACATCAGAAATAGCCATACTTTTAAACCACACATCAAAAACAAGTGTGAAGAAGTGGGCAGAACAAAATCAATGCAAAATGCACACAAGCCAGGTAAATGCTGGAAAGCAATGAGCACAAATGCTCGAAGCTTAGCCAAAAAAGTTCCGGACCTGGGCACTGCGCCAAGCGGGTCTTGCGGAGGATAACGCGCTGCCGGCGCCTCCACCCTCTCGGCCTCAGCATTCGAAGTGGACTCGGGTGGGAAGAACTGCTTGAGTATCCTTGGCAACTGTCTCTCTGATTTCCTGACCTTGGTTCTGCGCTCAAGGTTTCTCTGTTTTTGAGACAGGGCCTGTCTGATCAGCCTCGCTCCATAGCGATCTTGTTTATATTTTTTCAAGTTGTACTGCATGTTTTTACTTGTATGGGAATTTCTGTAATTGCTTTTGGCTATGTGGGGGCGAGGGGGAGGGGGGAGGAGCTTTGGTGAGAGGTATATTGGGGATGCGATCTCTATTGGTGAGTTGTTACTGGGGGAAAAAGATAATGCAATATTTTATTTGAGCTTTCTTCTGGTAGGGAGTCCGGGGGGAGTTTGGTTGGGGTCAGTTCAACTGTGTCCTGTTTTTTTTTCTGGGCAGGCAGGTGGTACTGACGGGGAAGGGGGTGGGATTAGAGGGGGGCATGTGCTGAAGGGGGGGACAGGGGGAGGGGAAGGGGTGTAGGGGATAGGGGCCTCTGGGGACTTTTCAGAGGTAGGGAGTGTGGGTGGCTGTGGGATGAACCTTCAAAGATAGCTCGGCGGTTGAAGGGAGCGGGGCTGCTGTTACTGCTCCAGCTTTGTAGTTCAGCTGGCGATTGGGGGGGTTAGCTTATGCGGGCTAGGGTGGGAGAGGGGCGGTGGTGGTACAGTGACTGATTCCTTATGTTGAGGGTAATTTCTCTGAATGTCAAGGGTCTTAATTCTCCCAGAAAGCGATCATTGCTGTTTTTGGAATTAAGATCCTTGAAAGGGGAGATTGTTTGTTTGTTTTTCTGCAGGAGACACTTCTTCGCCCTAGCAACCAAGGGTGGTTAAAGCGCAAGCCATATACGGAGGTGTGGGTAGCGTCAGACATGACTGGGCGGAAGAAACGTGGGGTGGCCTTGCTGTTCCATCAATGCTTATCCCTCACGGTGGAGGAGGTTAAAAAAGATGCTTCGGGACGATGGCTATTTGTGAATGTGTGATTGGAGGGCCATTTATTGACGGTAGTTAACATTTATGCCCCTAATGAAGGCCAAGTATCCTTCTTTACGCGGCTGAAAGCCTTAATAGCTGATTTTGCGAAAGGCCCTATTATACTTGGCGGGGATTGTAATGCCCCCATGGAACCCCATCTGGATTCGACGGGCGGCGTTGGGAGGGTGGCGGGCGGACCCAGTAGAGCGTTGCAGAAATTTATGACGGAATTGGGCTTGCGTGACGTTTGGCGCGATACACATGAAGGGGAAAGAAGTTATACATACTACTCACCCGTTCACCAGATACATAACCACATAGATTATTTTCTTCTGGATCAGCGCCTGATGGATGAGGGGGTGGAGGCTGGGCATGGGGCATTGACCTGGTCGGATCATGCCCCGTGTTGGTTCACTCTACCGGCAGATTTTTGCGGTGCCCGGAATTGGCTTTGGCGACTGGATACACGATTTCTTAGGCGACAGTGCGCTGTTTAGGAGCATGGACGCTTTATAACTGAATTCTTTGCGGTAAATGATACGGGGGAGGTTCCACTCCCCACGGTTTGGGATGCTTTTAAGGCCATGGCTCGGGGTCGATTAATAGCAGAAGCGGCTCGCACGCGGAGGGCTTGGAGACGGGAATATTGCCAATTGGTAGGGGATTCTACCCGACTGCGCTTGGAGCATGCCCGGACTGGCTCTAAACGAGTGTTGCGACAATGGCGGGCGGCCCATGCAGGCTTAGATGCATGCCTCCAAAGAGAATTGGACAATAAACGCCGAAAACTGCGGCAAACCTTTTATGAGCAGGGGAACAAGACTGGCCGTTTTCTTGCCCTGAGACTCCAACAGCAGCAAACTCTGAGGGTGGTTCGTGCGCTTCGAGATTCCGAAGGGCGGAAGAGGGTGATCTCCCGAGAGATACGTGACGTTTTTGCTACGTTCCTGGAACGGTTATATAAAGCCGAGCCTTTTGATTTGGTCCGGGTGCAGGGGTTCCTGAGGTCTGTCACTTTGCCGCGATTGTCTGACTCAGATCGGGACCAATTAGATGTTGACCTCACTGTGGAAGAGGTGGAAACTGCAATCCGCCGGTTGCGGACTGGGGGAGTGCCGGGTAGTGATGGCTTTCCCGCGGAGTATTATAAAAAATTTCGGGCTCAGCTAGCCCCGACACTGGTAATACTCTTCAATGAGGTGTTGCGGGGGGCGCCCTTGTCTCCTTCTCAGCATGAGGCTATGATAGCAATGCTTCCTAAGCCGGATAACCCCCCCCCCCCCCATGAACCCGCATCATACCGCCCCATCTCCCTCCTAAACACTGATGTGAAAATCTTGGCATCGGCGCTGGCAGCACGATTGAACCGGGTTCTCCCGTTTTTGGTACACCCGGATCAGGTTGGGTTCGTGCCGGGCCGTCAGGCAGCGGATAACATTCGCCGAATGCTGCAGGTCATTCATGCTGCCCAACAGGACTCGCAGCCAGCCCTTGTGGTGGGAGTCGATGCTGAGAAGGCCTTTGACCGTGTTAGCTGGGGCTATCTCTGGTGCGTGATAGACACGATGGGGTTTGGACCTAACTTTATCCGCTGGGTGCATGGACTATATCAGGACCCTAGGCGTGCGTCCGGGTTAATGGGGGTCAATCAAGGAGCTTCCCGCTGGAAAGGGGTACTCGCCAGGGATGTCCTCTGTCGCCGTTGCTGTTTGCCTTGGTGATGGAACCCTTGGCACAAAGCTTTTGCGAGCACCCGGGTATAGGGGGCATTCGTGTGGGCCCTATTGATTATAGGATTGCACTCTTTGCGGACGATATCATATTATCGCTGGTGAACCCGACCGCGTCTCTCTCTGCTGTTGTGCAGCTTTTTGAGGCCTTCTCCCAGGTGTCTGGATTTAAAATCAATTATAATAAATCTGAGATTCTCAATGTTGGAGTTTCAGAGGTGGTCTGTGAAGAATTGAGGGCGGCCTACCCCTTTCATTGGGTGACAGGCGCCCTTCGCTATTTAGGTGTGCAGTTGACGGTGGACCGGCTGGCGCTTTTTAAGGCCAATTATGATCCATTACTTCAGCAGGTTCGGCGCGATCTGGAGTCCTGGGCCGGTTTGACGTTATCTTGGTTTGGGCGTATAGCGGTGGTTAAGATGGTGGTTGTTCCCCGTTTTTTGTACCTCTTCCAGGTCCTTCCTATATCATTGCCCTGGGGAATATTGGCCTCCTGGCAGACCTTGCTCATGAAATTTATCTGGCAATATCGTCGGCCACGTATAGCGCGCCACATTCTTTATACGCGCACGTGCTCTGGGGGCATGGGGGCGCCTAACCTTCATTGGTACTATGCGGTGGCGCAATGTCATGCCGGGGTGGAATGGATGAATTCGGAGAGCTCCAAACGTTGGGTACAACTGGAAATGACTATTGCGGGGGGAGCGGGTCTGGGGGATAGGCTGTGGCTTGGCCCCAAGTTGTGGGGGGGACTGCGTTTGGGTAACCCCTATATCATACATACCCTCCGCTGTTGGGACCAATCATTTCGGACTCGAGGGGTCGATCTGACCCCTTTGGCGCCTATAGTGGATAATGTTGCGTTCCCGCCTGGGCTGACTGACCCGGTTTTCCGGATTTGGGGGCATAAGGGCCTTAGTCGTGCTGGGCAATTGTTCGATGAGGGTCGGTTGCAATCCTTTCGTTCACTTCAGGAGGAATTTGACCTTCCCGATGGTCATGTCTTTCAATATACGCAAGTGGCCCACTGGGTTCAAGCTAGATCTGTTCGCTCTCTTGTGGCCCGTGACTTGACAGATCTAGAGCGTTTCTGCGAGGGGAGTACTACCACAAAAGGTCTTATAGCTGCTTTGTATGCCCAGCTGCTGGCCCATCAACCGAGAGGAGGCAAGTATAGAGAGCAATGGAATTCTGACTTAAATCTCCGGTTCTCTGAGCAGCAATGGGAACAGGTGTAGGGCAGGCTGCGGAGGAGTTCTGTGGCGATTAATGTCCGTGAAACTAACTATAAGCTCCTTTTACAGATGGTATATGACGCCTGAGCAGATCGCTCGAGTGTATCCAGGGGTTCCGGATCTTTGTTGGCGGAGCTGTGGCCAGAAAAGCACTCTGGCGCATGTTTGGTGGTCTTGCCCTCGCATTCAAACCTTTTGGAGGGGGATTCAATTCCGCCTAAAACAATTGGTTGGGCTGAACATTCCCTGGGATCCAGGCATTTTCCTTTTTGGGGTTGATGTCCCTGGGGCACGAGCTCCTCAGCTGGCTTTGATTCGACATGGTCTGAATGCGGCTCGACTGGCTGTGGCTTTTGCATGGAAGCAGGTCCTGGCCCCGTCCTTCTCTCTCTGGCTAGAGCGGATGTGGGATACGTATACAATGGAACGTGGGGTGGCAGCCGGTCGCTTACGATTGACGCGCTTTGCGCAGGTGTGGGAAGCCTTTCTCCTCCAGTATGGCTCCTGAGTGCTCGACGGTGATGTATATCTTGAGGGCGGGAGTGCCTTATATTAGCTTGTGTGTCGGCAACCTGGCATTCCCACCTTTTGTTCTGCGTGCGCTGGCTGGTCGGGCTGCTCCTTGCACTTTTAGTTGGCATGGAGGTTCGTGGGGGGGGGGGATGGGAGGGGGGGACAGTTTAGATAGGATCGGGAGGGGATGGGGGTCGGGGGGGTATTGGAGGGTGGGGGGCTGATATATAGTTTTGGGAGTGTATTTTGTGGATAGCTGGGGAGTGGGGAGGGGTGGGGATGGGGGTAGGGTAACACGGGGACACCAACATAAAAACCAAACAAAAAACAAAAAGAAGAGGCATTTTGCTGGCTCATTCTTTGTGGATGGTTCTTTTGGCATTGTTATCTTCTGCTATTGTATTATGTATATCGTTTGTTTTCCTGTGTTCAATTGCTGCCTTTAATAAATAAAAAAAAAAAAGTTCCGGACCTGGAAGCCCTAATGGTGGAAATGGATTTGGACATTGTAGCCATTACAGAAACATGGTTTAATGAATCGCATGACTGGGATATAGCCATAGCTGGCTATAATCTATTCAGAAGAGGCAGAGAAAATGGAAAAGGAGGAGGAGTAGCCTTGTATGTCAAAAGCGATATTAAAGATACTGAAATGCAGGGGACACGGGGAAAAGAAGAAGCGCTCTGGATTGTGTTGGAAAGAAGAGATGGCACTGTCATCCATACTGCTGTAGTCTACAGACCTCCGACTCAAATTGAAGAGAGAGATAATGGATTGATTATAGATATTGCCAAGATAGCCACAAAAGGGGAAGTGATCATATTGGGTGACTTTAATCTACCTGATGTGGATTGGATTACTCCTTCTGCACATCTGGAAAGAAGCAAACAAATTGTGGATGCTCTCCAAGATGCATTACTTAGACAAATGGTGATGGAACCAACCAGGGAAAGCTCAACGCTGGATTTAGTGATAGTGTGTCGAATGTCTGCGTGAGTGCCCCTGTGAGCAACAGTGATCATCACACGGTGTGGTTTGAGATAAAAGCCATGGTATAGGACAATCATAGCAAGCTCAAAGTCCTAAACTTCAAAAACACTGACTTCAATAAAATGTCCGAGTACCTAAAGGAGGAGATGACGGGGTGGAAGGAGATAAGGGAAGTGGAATTGTAATGGGCTAAACTAAAGGTGGCAATAAAAGGGGCAACAGATAAATATGTAAGAAAAGTAAATAAAAACAAGAGGAGAAGGAAACCTATTTGGTTTCCAAAGAAGTGGCTGCTCAAATAAAGGCAAAAAACACAGCTTTCACAAAATTCAAAAGCTTGCAAACAGAAGAACACAGAAATGAATACAGGATCAAACTCAAAGAGTCAAAAAGAGAAATAAGGAAAGCAAAATCAAAGGCAGAGGAAAAGATGGCTAAAGATGTTAAGATTGGCAACAAAACTTTCTTCAGGTATATTCGGGAAAGGAAGAAGATAAGAGGTGGAATTGCAGGACTCAGAAGCTGGGAAAGGACTCGTGAACGTGACATTGAAAAAGCAAAATTTCTAAACAAATACTTATGCTCTGTTTTTACTAAAGAAAATCCTGGAGATGGACCAGCTGTGACTCCCAAATATAAAAATGGGAATGAAGTAGATACCACACCATTCACAGAAGATGAGGTGTTAGAAAAACTTGCTAAACTGAAAGTGGACAAAGCCATGGGACCAGATGGGATACATCCCAGGATACTGAAAGAGCTCAGAGAGGTTCTTGCAGGACCATTAAAGGATGTCTTCAGCAGATCCTTGGAAACAGGAGAGGTTCCTCAGGACTGGAGAATGGCTGATGTCGTACCTCTACACAAAAGTGGTGACAGGTAAGAAGTATCAAACTACAGGCCCGTGAGCCTTACCTCAGTGGTGGGAAAAGTAATGGAGGCGCTCCTGAAAGAGCGAATAGTGAACTTTCTCAAAACAAACAGGTTGCAAGATCTGAGGCAACATGGTTTTACCGAAGGACGGTCTTGCCAAACAAATCTGATTGAGTTCTTTGACTGGGTGACCAAGGAACTAGATCAGGGGCATGCAATGGATGTCATCTACCTGGATTTCAGCAAAGCCTTTGATACTGTTCCTCATAGGAGGCTTGTCAATAAACTCAGTAGCTTGGGGATGGGTCCCAAGATGGTAAACTGGATTAGAAATTGGTTGACTGATAGACAACAGAAGGTGATGTTACATGGAGCTCATTCGGATGAAAGGAATGTGATTAGCGGGGTGCCCCAGGGTTCAGTCCCGGGCCCGGCACTGTTGAATGTATTTATGAGTGATATTGCTGAAGGACTGAATGGAAAAGTCCTGTCTTTTTGCAGATGACACAAAAATTTGCAACAGAGTGGACTCCCCCGAGGGAGTGGTTAACATGAGGAAAGATCTACAAAAGCTGGAAGAATGGTCTAAAGCTTGGCAACTACGATTTAATGCGGAAAAAGTGCAGTGTCATGCACTTGGGTAGCAGAAATCCAAGGGAAATGTATGTGATAGGGGGTGAGAGGTTGGTGTGCTCGGTTCAGGAGAAAGATCTTGGTGTGATTATCTCTGATCTCAAGGTGGCAAAACAGTGCAACAAGGCGGTGGCAAAAGCCAGGAGGATTTATTTATTTAACTTTCTTATATACCGCGCTCTTTACACCAGTGCGGTTTACATGTAACATAATTATGCAGAGCAGGGGAGCTTCACTGCATTTACAATATAACAGGGGGTTTTGTACAGGAAACAAACGAACAGGGTAACTATGTGCAAATAAACTATTAACATATGTACATGGGTCATTCAACTATTTACATATTGGATCTGTTGTGTGCAAGCTGTCAGTGTAATGAGTGTAGTACTATTGTGCTATGAGTGCAGGATGTTGTTCTGCATGCGAAAAGGAATTACCAGCAGAAAGGAAGAGGTACACATGCCACTGTACAAGTCACTGGTGAGGCCTCACTTGGAATACTGTGTTCAGTTTTGGAGACCATATCTTGCAAAAGATGTAAAAAGACTGGAAACTGTTCAGAGGAAGGTGACCAAAATGATTTGGAGCCTACGTTAGAAGCCTTATAAGAAGAGACTTGAAGACCTAAATATGTACACTTTTGGAGGAGAGGAGGGACAGGGGAGATATGATTCAGACCTTTAAATACTTAAAGAGAAATGATGAACAAACAAACCTCTTCCAAAGACGGGGAAGCTGCAAAACTAGAG